>CM057810.1:27719578-28919578 GCA_030067965.1 Latrodectus elegans | reverse complement strand
AACTTTCAAAACTTGCAATAAGTAGCTTCGAGATAAATGCACTTAAAATTCAGAAAAATAATGACCATTTTCAAATTTTTCGCTGGTGCTGCGTTCAAACTTTGTATTTTCTACGTCGATGTGAATAAGGTTCTATTATCAGGATATCGAGTAATAGTATCGTCGAATACTAGTGCAGTTAATTTGACACGATTTAATGGATATCATATTAATTGAAATCTATTATAAATATTTTGAACATTCAAAGCCTCCTAAAAGAATATTTCGTAAATCGAGTATTATTGCAAAAGCAATAGCGTTTTAACAGAGAATCTTAAGACTTCTAAAAATCTACCGCGTAATGTCAAGAATACAATGGATGTGGTCAGTTAACGAACATATTCCATTACAAGACAATGTTCCTTATCCGAACTGTTCCTTAACCGATCATCTATATACCATAGGTTTTCTATTTGAAATCAATTAATTCGTTCTAGAGACTAAAAATTAAGTTAAAAAACGATGAATAATTTCTTAGTAAGTTTATTAAAAATATAATACATAGGTATAGTCTTGCATATTAATCATTTATTTTCATTTTTTATTTATTGGACAGTAAAGAACCTATCCAATTTCGATTGCTTTTCTCACTTTTTTAAGACTTTCCGGAAGTGATTAATAGCATTGTGTTTCTAAAGTCTATAATCTAACTGATATCAGCTTGTTTTGGGTGTCATTCTGAGACCATTGTTTTGACATTCTCCCACTTCTTCAATGAAAAAACAAAGAGGGGGAGGGGTGCTCAAAATGAAACCATTTTCGGTTTTGAAGGACATCAAAACAGAAACCTATGGTCTACTTTGGCTATAAATATTGTATTGGAAAAAAATTTCCAGTATAGAATTTTCAATTTTAATGGGTAAGCAACATAATTCAAGAGAGATGAAAAACGATTTTTTAGTCCAGTTTATAGTTAGGTAGGTTTGGCAACCCAGCACAGAGCCGCGAAGTGTTCGTTAGAATTTTTTTAGTTCGTAATCCAAAGATGTGCTCGTTATCCAAACACAAAAAAACTTTCGTGAAAGTGTTCGTTATCTGATTTGTCCGTCGTCCGAATTGTTCGTTAACCGTTCACCCACTATTATTTCATATATGATGATCGTATTACGTGTCATAAAAGAGGAAATCCGGTAAACTTTCAAAGCAGACATCATTATAGATGAGTATTTAAATGAACTAGAAAAATAATCCATTAATATGATATTTTATTTGAATTAATTTTTATATTAAGATCTTTCCTTTATCATGTATTTATCTCGTTTTGTTAAATGTTACACATACATTAAAATGCATTTAATATCATATTAATGTCACCGATATTGGAATATCATTGATCATATTCTTTACAATGTAAGAAATTTTCCTTAGCTTAATACTTGAATTCTAAACCAGTTTAAGGAAAATCGTTGGTCATGGATTGATATCACAAAAAATTTCACATATATTTCAGTGACTGATTGTTTAAGCGTTCTGAAAATGTCTCACAAATTTTTAAAACTCATGTCCTAATAAGATATTATTTAATAATTCGTAAAATATAACGAATTTTTCTTACAGAAAGTAGAGGATTTTGCTTAGTCGTTAACTTTTCGAAAATGCGAGGTTACTCACAGCTGCACAATTTTTATTTTTTTGTGTTCCACAAAACAACTGTATATTTAGATATGTAGTATATAGTTTTTATATAGTATGCTTATGGTTTTCGGAGACTGATTGTTATTCTACTGGTAAATTTAATTTAAGGAATTTAATAAAAAATGTAATATTTTATTCCTTTCCTGCCATAAATATTACTTAAATATTAAAATTAAATAAATATTCGAATGAAATTGTCTTAAGATTCATTTTTCAAAACTATTATTAAGTATAAGCATGTATAAAATGTATGTCCATAATATCAACAGAAAAAGAACGTTCTAAAATAAAGATAAGTTACAATATCCGAGAGAAAATATTTCTTTTTTACATATGATAACAAAGTACCTCAATATAACGTAATGTCAGACAATATAGACTTGTGAATCGTTGATTGATAGTTACCATTTATAAGCACTTAAAAATATTTATATTTTATTTATTTCGTACAGAAATTGTAATTGAAAATTTAAATGGATAAAAGAAAAAAACTATTAATTAAAAAGTTTAGGAAAAAAGTATGTATTTACAAAGATAATTTAAAAGTTTTTCTCATGTACTTTATATTTAATAAATTTCTGATTACCCCACGCCCATTGCAGGTTATCTATAATTCCAAAAATCTGGAAAAAAAAATTCATCGCTAATCAAGAAGAGTATGAGTGCAAAGAAAATGAAACTTTTGTCTGATTTTATAAATAAATAAATCTACAAATTTGTAAGCAGTATAAAATAGTTTTATTATTAAAATAATCGGCACACTTATGTCTGTCACTGAATCCTTAAATTTTGCAAATGCATATTTATGTTGCATTGTTCTCTTTCCATAATTTGGTGGTTAATCTGGGAAAATCCTGTCATTCAATTCTGGGGAAACTTACTGTTCTCGAGTGAATATTACAATAAGCAAAAACTGATTTCTAATAGCGCGTAGGAATTTTTTATTTTTTTAAATATTAACTTGTTATTTTTCTCTTGTGATTAATATTTTAAATGAGGAAAGAAACTTTGAAAGAATATAGATTATTACAATTATGTTTAAGCACTTGAAGGAGACTGAAACTTGTTGTTGTTACTTATCACACTTGAACAAGCCAGGCTCGCTTTACAGTTGGTTATACGTATTTAAGTCAGTAGGGTGCCGTCTTTCGTTTAACCACAGCACCACGAAGGTGAAAGTACGAATTTGCTCTTCATATCCTATGTTAGATAGCACCACTAGAGGCTACATTGAATCTGGCAAATACCACCAACAAACCAATGGTATTCTGGAACATCTCCTAGAACTCCTTTGAAAATAAAATGTGACCGAAAATCTCAAACTGCCAAGACCAGATTCTTAAGTGGAAATCTAAAATGTTTATCGTTTGAATTTGGTACAAAAAATTATCCCACTTGTAAAAAATGCTGTGACCATCCAGCCTCACTGAAACATATTCTGGTTTGCATCGGACTTTCCTGGAGGGATTTTCCTCAGATTCCCCAGCAAGTCGTTGACTTTCCAACTGTCAACAATTTATTGGAGTTGATCTGACAAATGTCTGGTATTTAAAGAGGATAAGCCAACAACAATCAGAGGTTCTACTCCCCTATTTTTGACATTGATCTGATTGGGGAGGAAAATTTTCTCTAGATCATTACACCATGGCAACTGCTCAACGACCGACCACAGGACTGTCGATTCCACAGATTTAAACAGCACGTATAACATATGTACTCGGTGGGTCCTTGGCGGCCTTGGGGAATTGAACCCCGCCCTTCCGGATTCAAGGCCAATACCTAAGCACTAGGCTACCAGGGTCATGTAGTTTTCTAGATATTCTAATACGAGTCAATTGAACCTAAGCACTCGGCTACCAGGGTCATGTAGTTTTCTAGATATTCTAATACGAGTCAATTGACTTACTTTTCTAAGAGCTGCGGTAGTAGCGGTATAACTTCCCATGCTGTGACCCACGACGACTGCTCTTGATATATTCATTGTATCCATAAAATGAAGATCATCTACATTAAGGTTAAAGTTGAGTTCATTAGTGTAATCACTATCGCCATGGTTTCTTGCATCTATTGCATACGCCTGTGAACATCAATTGCATATTATAAATAAAGTATATCAAGTTTTGCTTAAGTTGAACACCATACACAGAATTATAAGGAATATAATTAGGAGAAAATTAGTATCATTTTACCTTACCTTACCTGAAATAATTTTTTTGAATTTTGTTAAAATGAAGATATCTTGTATTGATTTTGTTGAGAGGAAATTTAAACTACTTTAGATTTTTAATCTGATTAATTTATATTTGTCTGATCCTTTTCTATTTCGAAGACTTTTAGATTCTAATTTATTACCTAAACACTGTGGCACCTAATGTAAAACTATTACTGCCCCATATAATTTTAAAATTAAATATTTATATTTTTTATTATATATATTAATATGAATTATATATTAATATTATGAGGCATTATGAAATTATTTTCAGTTAAGAAAATTTATTTCATTATTATAACATTTTTAGTATAAAAACTGATTTATTTTTTAATAAAAAACATGAAAAATTCAGTTTTTAAAAGTATGAAATATTATTTTAACATTTACGTCAAAAAAAAAAACAAGATCATCCATATATTGAATATTAAACTATATATAGTAATTGTTTTGATTAGATTACTACTGACATTTATGAAAAGAAAGAAAATTCAATAAAGTATTATTTGTGCGAAAAATACAAACTGTTCTTGCTGATTTGTTTAATTGCTTATAGACCCCTGATAAATTACTATAACCAATTGGGTAAAATAATACGTTGATAGTATAATTTTTACGATTAATGTAGCAATCGAACAGCGAACTAATGCTGTTGAAATAATATTTATCTAATTTTTCTTGTTCATAGAGATAATTTGGACATTAGAATTCGAAACATTTAAAAGCAAAATTCAAACATATCCTCTTCAACATTAAAGGAACATATTTATGGTTTTGTATCAATGTTAAAATATTAACATATTTTAAAGATTAAGTTTCCTGAATTAAAGGTTAAGCAATTTCCTTAGAAATAAAATTTATAACCATCATATGACATATTTTTATAATATTTGTAATATAATCACAATATTATAAAGTAGCTGTTAATTTAAAGAACTTGTGAATTTTGAATTACTGTTTCGGTTTTTAATTGAAATAAAAATAAAAATTTCTTTAAAAATTGAAAAAAAAATCAAAGTTTTCTAAATAAACATTATTTTTACTTACTTTTCTGCTGGTATTGTTTGCTACAAATTGAGGAATATCCGCCCAATTTACTTTGGATCCTGACATTCCATGTAGAAAAATAACTGGCGGTAAATTTTTATCTACAACATTTATAGGAATGTATGTCTCATAAGCAATGTTTATTGGAATGTGTCTGCATATTGGAAAAATTAACAATTAAGAAATCAATGGATTGAATATATTTATCAATGATTTCTCTCTCTAGGGAATATATTTCAATTAATATTTCAACTATGTATTCTATGTTTATGAAAATCATGTGATTATGCAATTATAAAATCAAGGAAAATCTGAGTTGTTAAAAAACAAAGAGCTTTATTGGTAGTTAAGATATCAATTTAACAAAATATCATGGAACTAAATAAATTTATAAAATATAAATAAATGTGAAATGATAATAGAAAATATTTTAAATATGAAAATAATATAATCTTCCATTTTTCATATAAGACCCAATGACACAAAAATATGCAGTTTAAACTTTTTAAAATGTTGGAAATTTCCTTTGAAAAATTTAATAAGCCATATAAATTTGTATGCATCCAAGTTTTGCAGCATAAAAATATCATTCCTAAGGTTTTAAGGTATTTTAGTATAAGGTTTTTTAAAGGTCTTCCTATAAAATCTTTTATTTTATTCCAAAAAGTATTTACTTTTTCCAATAAAATATTTATAAAATTCACATTTATTTTTTTTAAATAATGCTTGTCATTTTCTTAGAAATAAAATACAATTCAACAAAATACTTTATTGCAGATATGATTTTAAGACAGCAGAGGACGCTCATTTTTACGAATTCAAAGTGACCGGTAAAATAGTTCTTAAAATAAAATGTTAAAATTTAAGATTCTTTTTTTATGAATCAATTCTTTTTTTGTAAGTACTATCAGAAAAAATTTTTAATCTGTGCTTTATGTAAGAAACACATGTAAAAAATAAAATTTATACTTAAAACAAAATCTTTATTTTCATTTTATTCATAAAAACTCAGTCATAGTTATCACATAGTTTTCCTTGTTTCGAAACTAGATTTTTAAAAATGCATTTTAAATTTTTAATTAGTAAAGATTTCACTGTTTTTTTACTCACCAAAAAGTAGCTCTATCTTGCCGACCATTCATTTTCTTGTTTAGCAGACGTTTGCAACACAACGCGATTTTCTTACACGTAGCGTGATTTAACAATTAAAAAAATGTTATCCATTATTATTCATAATATTCTCAATCTTCCGATTCGTCTTACATATAAATTACAACTGATTGCGTATTCAAAAAGTTCTGGTGTAAAAATTCAGATTTTAATGGGTTTTCTTTGTCGATGTTCAGGGAAGGTAATTCATCTTCAATCAATTCATCAGACAAATGTTCTTCCCTTTCCACAGTTACAATGGTTTCCTTATTATATGAAGGCTGCTTACCTAAATTTCCTTCTTTCTGCAGCAATCATTCTAAGCATAGATTGACAAATGCATTGCGACTAAAATGGTGATTTCGTAAAACAATTCCAAATCATGACCATCATCCTTTCCGTAGTACTAACGATATTTACACTTGAAATCATGGATTATATTCAGAATCATTAGATGTGAAATAGAAGTAAAATTAGATTGGAGAAACTGCTCGGGTATTGTTAAGAAAAAAATCCATGATTTCAACATCAGAAGTTTAATCAATTATCGGCAATTTGAAAGATTTATGATTCTCTTCTCATTTTTAAAATAAAAAAAACCTGTTGAGAAAAATAAAGGCAAATGTATAAAATTTATAAAAATAAGTCGGAAAAAAATTTCTTAAATTTTAGTTCATAAATGGGAATTAATAAGTAAGATTGCGTCTATGGATGCATCAGACAATATTTTGTAAAATCATTAGTGTTCTTAAATTAAAGTATTGTAAAATGTAAATAAAAATATTTTAAAAATTTGAATGTTACAGTAGAAAAATTGGAACTGTCTTCTTTAACCAATTAAGAAATATTTACCATTTCATCTGCTACTTCAGTTTTAAATGTCATAAAAACGAACATATGTAAAACCGTCTGCAAACAGATTATCACTCATCCCATCAAACATATAATAATAAAAATTCATAAATTTACAGTACAAAAATAGCCACTCATCAGAAAATTTTAATCGAAAATTTTTGGATAGTTAAGAATCCTCTATATCACCTAAACTTTTATCTTACAAATTTCCTGTAGGAAAAATATGTTTACTTTTCCCAAACATTTTAAGAAAAATAAATATATCATATTTTAATTTAAATACAAAAATCAGATTTTAAGATTTCAGTAAATTTGTATTTTACGCTTGTCAATAATAGTAATTAAGTGTAGTTAAAATCGTTGAAACAGATTTTTTAAAAATGTGAATCGTTTGTCCCACAGGAAAATATTGAAATCACAAAACGCGATATAAAAATGGTAAGGTTAAGTCTTTTAAACTTATGAGATGAGAAAAAAATATTAGTTTTAAAATAATTTTCTTTACCATTGCACAAGAATCACATGTGGAGATCACTGCTACAGAAAGTGACAGTTTTTTATGTACTTAATTTCAAGCTGACGATGTATACACATTATTGGTGATCGATGTTTGACGAATAAATCAGTTTTCCTTTCACCACCTCCTTCAATATCAGACTACAACTATTACCTATATTACAAAAATTTTAATTTTAATCGATGATCGATTTTTTTATTATCTTGGTAATCGTTTCTTTATCAACATTCACAGCTTTCAGCAATTTGAAATATGCGAAATAGTTTATCGAACATCACAGTGATTTTTGTTTATATTTTGCAATGTTATTTGTGATGCTGCAACAGATGTTTCTTGATCTTATTATCGTTCTGAAAGTGCTAAGCTTTTTACAGAAATTTAACAAGAAAGTTCTTGCCGTTCTCACGTTGCAATTGAAAGAAGTTTGTGCCAATTAGAATATGATGTGGTTGAGACATCTGTCAGTCGATAGTAGGAATATCAGTCATTATACAAGCAGATCCATGATACACATTCATCAATCGTAACTCATACAGTAGCGAAGAGAAATAGACGTGTCAAAGGAGCTCGTTCTGTGTTGTTTTCTTTACGATTTCAAAGTGAGCTTATTAGCTACTGCATCAAGTGGCCGAATATGTCAGACGTTTAGGGATAGTGCTGTGAATGAACGTACTGCAAGACATTGGTTTCACAAATACAGGCCGTGAGATTAGTCCTAAGATGAAGCTGGTGTCAAGTGTATGAACTGCTACCAACAGGACAAACTGTTATTGCGGACCTGTACTAGCAGCAATTAGAACGTGTACAACAGGCATTGCAACAGAAGGAGCCTTCACTAGTTAATTGCAAGGGTGCACCGTTCTTGGCCGTTAAATCGAGGTCACACATTGCGTGGGTGGTCAGAAATAACATACAGCGACTTGGATGAGAGACTTTTTGCCATTTTCCTTGATCCTGTACCATCAGATTACCACCTCTTCCATTTCCTAGACAATCGTCATCGTGAAAAATCATTCTTCACTAAAGAAAGAGAGTTGCGCCAAGCTCTCACGGATTTATTTGATTTGAACCATCCTCCCCCTCCCTGAGTTTTACCTCTAGGTTATTGCTCAAATGGAGTTGACAGAAGATGCTGGATGCGGATGGTGATAAATTTCGAGGACTAACAATAAGCTACACTTTCTATAGGTCATGTTCTTTGGGTTTTTAAAAACAGTAAGAACTTTCCAATTTACCTTGTATTTACATAATATTTATTATTCAGACTTTACTCAACTAATGTAGCAAGATCGAATGTGACTTTTACTACATTTTTTATGCATTATTTAGTCCTAAACCTAAAATCACTTTTATGCGTGTTTAGAATGTATATAAATATTTTTAAATTATACATTCGTGTGTGAGTAGAATCGGAGTGACAAATCATCAGAGATCATATCATAAAATGTTCGATAGCTACACTTTTACAAAACTGAGAAGAAATTTCAAGATTTAAGAATGTCATCAACTAGTTTTGAAAATTCTTCTCATTGAAAAAAAAATAAATAAAAGGCGCATTTAACTTCAGAAAACTGAAATTAATTGAATAAAATTGGTACAAAATCTATTCAAGAATATATAAAAATTTACTTTCTTTGACATTTCCGATATTTCCGGTGTTTAACAAAAAGTATTTCAGATCATTTAACAGTTTTTGAAGCAAGGATGAATATAAACAACTTTTTATCGCTGACGTCCTTTGCAAAAGAATAGAG
The DNA here is from genome assembly GCA_030067965.1 of Latrodectus elegans. Classification (NCBI taxonomy): domain Eukaryota; kingdom Metazoa; phylum Arthropoda; class Arachnida; order Araneae; family Theridiidae; genus Latrodectus; species Latrodectus elegans. The sequence continues at coordinate 28,910,370 of CM057810.1, read as the reverse complement.
AGCGATTGATTTACCTCTATATTTGATAAGATAGTTCAGCATTTGAATAAAGCGAAAGAAAATATATTAACTGGCTTAAAATTACTATTGTAAATGTTCCATTTGCATCATGCATTGTTTAAAAAAGTTTACATTATTAGAAACTATTAAAAAATAATACAAACCATTTTATTTACATTTTATAAATTAAACAATTAACACTTATTGACAAAACATCCATGTTTATTTCTGGCAGAAACTGCTTAACAATGGCATCGGTGATCGATTGCCTATGAATAATATAATAGTACCTTTTTTACTATGAAATAAAATTAAATATTACTGTATTTAGTTGTTTTTTACTCTTGATGATTTGTGATCGTAATATTCCTTTTAACAGACAAAATTATTGCTAAGTTATCTTTTGCACCAACTTGCTTTAGCTTTATTTATCATTGTTTATCTCTTTTCACTCAATTTTGGCGCAAAAATAAAAAATTCGGTTGAATATATTCAATTTCAAATAAAATTTTGAACTATTAAAATCATCATACCTTCATTGTAGATTTTCGTTATATTTAATATTATAAGCTGGGGTATAATGGAAAAGTACCTTTGTTCTGTATTAAAAAAACTCTTAATATTTTTTTTTTAAATTACGTCCTTATGTTGGCTCTTTCGAGCATAATAAGTCTTACAAGTCCAATAAAGAAAAGAAGTATCTCCAGGAGTGGACAGCGTCTTGAAATGTGAAGAAGTGCGGGCTTCCTGGAGGGTAGAACATTTCCAAAGATGTTTGCTATCCATGTCAACATGCTCCCTACATAAAATGCAGTCGGGTGAATCCACAAGCCCTATGTGATATAGATGTTTCTGGAGAAAATCATGCCCAGTAAGTAACCTGAATTAGGAGACCCTCATAGATCTAGGTAGATCCCTGGGGATACATGAGCTCAGCAGGGTCCTCCAAGAGACATCAACTGCATTCTCTTTATAATAAATTTTTCGCTGATGACGCATAACCGTTTTAGAAGAAGCTTGACATTTTTTAGGCCAGTAGGAGTATCTGGAGGGTTTAAAAAAGAAGCCTCTTTCGCGAGATTGTCTGCTTTTTCATTACCAGGCAAGTCGCAATGGCTAGGGGTCCATTGTAAAGTAATTTCCTTTCCCGCAGACAGTAAAGTGTTAATAATGGTCTTACAGTTAAATTCTATAGATGTAGGTAGAAGGGTATAATTTGCCACTGTATGAATGGCAGCCTGACAGTCAACAAGAAGGACAAATTTCATTTCCGAGAAATCTAAAATTTTTTGGAGAGCCATGTAAATTGCATATATTTCCCCATCAAAATTGTCAGAGTTTTTTCCCAAAGGCTCTTTGAGTTGGAAAAATTTGGAGAAGACACCAGCTCCAGCTCTCCCAGTACTTCTCTCAGCTGATCCGTCAGTATAAATGTGCATCCAATTGTCGACTGGGTATGTCTCATTAATAGTAGCAAGAGCAGCAGTCCTGAGTTCTGCCTGAGGGGAGACTCCCTTCTGGACAGGAAGGACTCTTAATATGAAAGCTACAAAAGTATATTCATGAATAGGCATCAACATGTTAAAATTTATATGAAATAAAGTAGTACAATTTAATTCTAATTTTTTTTCCAATGCCCGGCTGTTTAATACAAGGTGGGAAAGTGACGGCAACTTTTACATATATATACGCAGAGGTGCAGGCGAGTCCCGGGCTGTACCTTTAGGTTAACAGGTTTGGAATATTAGCCCATCACCAAGTGCCTCGTAATTTTGAACCACGGTCAGGTGACACCTAAGATGGCACTCTCTTCTCCACATAAACGTCACGTCAGCGGAAGGACATTGGACATCACATATTAATGTAGCGACTTATACAGTGAGGCACCCATAGGGTGTGCCATCTTTGCCCCGAAAGTGAAAAGATAGAGAAGCACACACAGAAAGAAAAGAACATCCATGCTCGAATCAGGATTCGAACCCGGGATTTACTGTTTCGAAGTTAGGGTCACTAATCCCTCCGCTATCGGTGGGCATTTTATTCTTAATAGTAATTTTTATACTATGCGTACTCTTAAAGATCAGAAATTGAATGAAATTTAAAGACATTTTACCTGTGTTTAAGTTTGGATATTTATAAATTAAGTATTTATCTCATTGCTTATGGGAAAATTATCCTCCTATGTTGTCGCAGTCATCATAAGAGGATAATTTTCAAATTTATAAATCGACATTATTTTCAATACTTCCTCAATTTACCTATATCGTCAATTTTATTTTTACTTTAACTCAAATAACTATAAATAAATTAAATAAAACAAAAGGAAAATTATGATAAGCAATTAAATAGCAAAATGTATAATCTTGTCAGTATTGAGTTCTAGAAATATTTTGTTTGTTTACAGAAATTAAATAAATTTTAAAACATACCATAATAAATCTTACATCTTCATACTTATTTATTCGTTTAACAGTTACAGTTAATTATGTTACTGATTATACATTATGTTTTAAGCATTTCCGTTTACCAATTATTTAAGAAAATTAACAGGAAAATATTTCTGTTCGGTGTAACGAATCTGACGTAACATTTTTTTTTCTGTTGCACTCCCATACTCATGTTGTAAGCATTTTATTTTCAGAATATTGCAAAATGTACCTCTTATCTTGGTAAAAGTGTATCTGATGCATCGAGGTATGAAGAATGGCAAAATAGACATCTTCTCTAGACAAGTGTAGTTTTTCTAATTTTGCATTTTACAAATTTCATAAAATTGAATATAAATTATGCTTTAGTATACGAAATTAATAACTCCCAAAAACATAAAATAAAGATACAAGTCATATAATCCTTTTGCCATGATTTCCTTTTAGAGGAATTTTCATTTATTTCCCTTTCTTCCTTATTTATATTCAAACTGTTTAATGAAGTATCCAGTCACAGAGAATTTTAACAGCGTTTCACTTCGGAAACAATAATTTCATCATTGGAAAGTACTTTGAATGCTTCATTTCATTAATGTTTCATTTTAACTGAATTATCTCAAGAATACTGAAATGAAATACTTACGATAATTTAAACAACTATTTTTCAATTTCTACTACTAGTTCACACTCTATAAATATCTTCTTCAAATTTTCAACTATTAAAAAAATATTTTTTATTCATCCATTCAAATTCAAATATATTTTGATTTGTAGTGAATGATATTTATCATTAGTGCAGGTTTTTTCCAAATATTAATTCCTTAAAAGTTTAATTAATTAATTATATTTTGTAGAGGCGAAAAAAAAATATTTTTCTTGGTTCCCCTAAGTAGGAAATTGACTTTAAAAAAATTGGGTGTTTTTAATATTACTTGTTTATTCAATCATTTAAGCATTGTCCTTAGCCATATATTTTTATTTGTATTGTCTCCTGCCATTTCTATGTTTATTTTATTTTCTATATTTATTGAAAATAGATAACTAAATTTTCTATTTTCCTTAAAAATATATGAAGCAAATAGTTTAGTAGGAATAATTATTTTAATGGGAATTTTGTTTGGATGTTATTATCATTAATATAAGGATATGTCTCGATTAATTTGGTTGTACTAGAAAAATTTTAATTTATAGTGCATAAATTTATAGTTATCTATTTTTAATTTCCTTGCCGTTATTTGAACTTAATATATTTCCTTATCATTTTCATTGCCTTGTAAGTCCTGCTTTTATTTAAATTTTCGTTTTCAAACAGCAATAATTTATTCATTCAGGCTCTTATCATTTTTAAAGAAAATAATCAATATTTATTATTTTATTATGTGAATTTCGCAGCCTTTCATTTGTCGATAAGGAGATAGTATGACATCCATTTTTATAATGAGTTTAAAAAACTTCTACGTATACTTTAAAATTATTCAAAATTGATATTTATTAATGTATACTTTAAAAATATTTATTTTCGTAATATATAAAAAAATAAATAAAAATCCTTTATTTTTAATCATACATGATTTCTATATAAGTAAAATATTTAATTTTAGATCAATTTCCTCAATAAACTTCACAGTTCGATTTTTATAGATATATCTATAAAAACAGAATTACTTTATAAAATGTTTTACATTTAATTTAATTGTTATATATAAATAACAGCAATTATAGTAAAAGACCTTTTACCAAAGCAATAATAACGAAATATGTATAATAAAAAATAAGCAATGTCGAAATCGAGACAACGCATTGAAGAATATTTTGCCACTCTATATATAAAGCATTAAGTTTGTACAAATACAAGCAAACAATCTAATAAATGAACACACGTATTTCATTGATTGGTTGGTTGGTGATCCACGAGACATTTTCACCAAATATCTCCATTATTGCAACTATGGATTCATACAGATTGTAGGTCATGAAGGGAAAGTTTGTACTTGAATAAAGCAGCAACGTGAGAAGGTATTTGAGTTTTAAATCATTTTGGAGTTGTTTCTCTTGAAATACTAGCAAAAATTTTAAAGATTTTTCTAGGAAATATATATGGATATAAGTTTTTCAAAATAACTGAAGAATTTTATGAATAAATTTAATATATATATGAACCGTTTATTTTGAAAGTGGCTTAAGTCCATGTATCTTCAAATCGAAATATTTAAGGGTTTGCGTTTCAGTGAATTTAAAAATATACGTATAGGATACTAATGAGTCACACTGCTTAATTGTATATAAGGGTGTTAAATTTATAGTTCCTATTAAAATAGTGGCAATAATTAAGTGAATAATATGCGTTTTCTTATGAAGAATGGAATTTGCCCACTTTCAAAATTAACAGCCAGATTCTTTATAAAATTTGAAGGTGCCCAAGTCCATTCAACATAATTTAAGATGCTTCAAATTGATAAAAAAAAACAATACTGAATTCATTTTAGATGCCTTTAAAATACTTTGGAAACATAATTTATGCGAATCAAAACATTTTAAACTACATAACGTACAAAATTACAAAGAAATTTATTAAAAAACAATTTACTACTCATCTACATTTTGTGCGTGTGGAAAGGATTTGAAATAATCATGGTATTCCAGCGGTATATATTGTAACAGGTCAATTATGTCCTTGAATTTTTCTGTTGTAATTTGTCTGATATTTTTGGACAGTGCTGTCAATACAATATTTTCGAATTTTCTTGGTCTACCCCGACGTGGTAATAAATTACGGACTTTAAAACTTTCATTCTCATTCATTGATGTCTTATAGAAAATTTTATACGCTTCATTTCTGACAAAACGCATGCAACATATTTTTAACCAGTTTATCGATTCTCCATCAGAATTCTTTACCCTTCTAAAAATTGCGTTTTCTCATAATTTTGTTGATACAAAATCTTCTAGTCACATTTCATTTAAAATAGAATTATTACCTTTACGACACTCTTTAATAATCTTGGAAAACGAACAGTAAATTATTTTTTAATGACATGTCTTCCATGCCAAAATCTCTATCATTAGGTAACGAATGTCCTGATATTAAAAATGTGTGAATCTATGATTCCCACATTATTTTCCGAAATTCGGACAATTTTTAACCACATTAAAGCGGTTTTAATGTTTCTGTTTTGCCAGGCGAGCATGTCACTGTAAGCTTTAGTGTGTCTTTCACTTCTTAAATTTTTAACATGTTTTAGGATGCATGAAACAATTTCTTGAGCACTCTCTGGATGCAGTAGTTGCATTCCAAACGTACATGTAAACATTATTCTTATGAAAATTGTGAATACCCAAATTTAGAACATACACGTTGCATTTGTAGTATAATACTGAGGTAGTCAAGTTGGGATCCAGTAATGCTTTTTGCACATCAAACGAGAAAGCAAAATATTAATCTGAATTACGGGATACTTGATCATGATCCTGTTACAGTGAATTCCTTGCTGATTCTGCTAGCTTTAAATGGACATCGTGTTCTTCCGCAAATTCGATGCTTTAATCTTGATGTTTAACATGTCGCATTTTTGACATGTATCTTCGCGCGGTTGGTGGAAATGCAAATCAAAATCTTTTTTAAATATTTTTTCTCTAAGTCCACTCATTAATGGCTTTTATTTTATTTTCCTCGCAATGAAGATCATATAAATTTAACATTTTCCTAAGAGTTAGATCAGGATTTCTATCTTCTATTAGGGTTATGAGATCTGGTATAATGGGATTCAAATATAGGAATACTTTTAATATGGTTTTGAACGTGCTTTTTTCCTTTTCTCAGATAATTTTCTTGATGATCTAACCATCATCCCACGTAAATCATTGTCTACATTTGCAGAGTTTAGTACTCGTTTTATAAATGTCCTTCACTTACTTTAAAAGTATCGAAAAAAATTTTTTTACAGACTGGAACTTTTCCGTTTTTAGAATTTATCAAATCCTTAAAACTCCAATTTCTTGGCGAACCTTTTCCGTTTGTTAGACGTCTTCGTTCCACAATTTTGCGCTCGATAGCTTCGTTAAGCAATACATTTTGTTTGTTAAAATCTCCTAAACTCAAATAGTTCTCAAAATAATCTTTCTTTCTTCTTCATCGCAATTTTTTTTTTGGAAGTATTCCGACATTGACAATCTTTGTAGTCGAAACTTTTTACAGGTACAATATATTTCCGGTTTAAGTATAATATCTTTTTTCTGAATTCCGTTTAATCTTTCGCACTTTTTGGATGTATGATTCATCTAACTTTTCTCCGTTGTTATTCATATCTTCATCCCCTGAAGATGAATATTGCTTCGTTTCCGATTTTTTTTTAAATATCATTAGTTACTATTTCGTCTTCACTATCTGAACTAAATGGTCTTGTTATGTTCTAAGCTGTTTCAAGGGTAAAACAAATTTATGAGAATTTCTTGTGTGTGAAAGAGATGCAACTAATTATACAAAATTATTACAAGGATTTTTTTTTAAAAAAGTAATTTATTTCTTATAAAATGTAAGAAATGCAAGGAAAATAAAAAGAATTATAATGTATATTAAATGTATATTTATATACCACAAGAGACATGATTCTTTTAATGAAAAACAATAAGGAGATTTACAGCTAATTGTGTAAATATTGAAAGGGAATAAGTAAAAACACATTGCAAATACAATTTAATGAAATGATTAAAACTAGATAGAAATTATGTATATATATAGGCATTAGCAGTAATATTACAATCATAAATAATTCTTGCACACCAATTATGTTTTTCTTTCAAAGAACTAATATTAATATATAAAAAACAAAACAGTAATATATACTTTCATTGTGGTTAAAATTTTAAGAAATGGAAAAGATTACTTTTTGTCTTTCATATTAATTGAACTGCAAGTAAGATTTACTACAAATTAAATACAGATCATTATGACTTAATTTCTTAAAATAGATAAAAACAAGTGGAATTTTCCAAAAACTTAAATAAATAAACGATAAATTAGTTTAAGGAATAATAAATAAAATTATCCCTTATTTGTCATAGGAACTAAAAATGAGAAAACTTAATCAGCATAATCATCAATATCTGTCTGATGATGGGCGGTTGAGTAATGAAGTTGAGAATAAAATTTTAAAACTTGTGGATTTGCTCGTATGCTAGATGGTTCAATATCCAGAACTCTTAAGCCTTCTAACTTTTGAGCGCGAGATAAAGCTACATAAGCTTGTCCACATTCAAATACTCTTGCAAGCGAGACTTCTACACAATCCAAAGTCATGCCCTAAAATGTAAAATTAATTGTTTATTTTGAAATGTAATTACATCTGTATAATGCTCAAATTGAAGTCAAGAGAGAATCAGTTTTTAATATTATTTTAATCGCCTTAATATAATTTTTAACAAATTAAAATTATTTCTAGAAAAAGTGAAAAAATTTCTTTAATTTAATCCAACAATATCTCTTTTAAAATCGTTTATATACAAAGAGTAGCAAATGTGAAAATTAGCAATTTTATTTAATTAAGCAAAATAAAAGAAATTGAACAGATTGATTAAAATTCTGCATTAAATTTATAAACAACACTCCTTGAAATAATTTATTATTAAATATATACCTGAGATTTATGGATTGACATAGCCCATGCTAACTTTAATGGTAACATTCGTCTTGCAAGAATAATTCCACTATGAGTTCGAAAGGTCCATTTTTCATAATTGATTATTTCTTTGACTCCACAAACAAATTTAATTATAGGTAATTCTATAAACATAATATTAAAAATTTAAGCAATGACAATTCAAAGGTAAATAATCCTTTCGAAATAAAGACATCAAAATCAGTAACAAGATACTTAAAGATTTATTATATTAGAAATTATTCATAGTAACTTTGTTTAAAAATACTCATTTGATATAAACAATATTATATAATATTTTATTTCTAAAAATTAATAATAGTTATAAATGTCGTTTCTCCATTGGAGTTATAAAAGGGATCAGGATTAAAAAGATAAAGATTGAGATTGACAAAAGAAAATCAGAAAAATATTAGGTATAGGAAGGAAATAAATTTTTCACTTTCTTTTTATAAAAATCAATGCCTAAACCAATTTAGACACCAAATAATAGTTTTATGATTAAATATCTCTTCTGGAGAGCTTTGTACACTATGGAAAAGTTAATAACAATTTAACAATAAAAACTTGCTTTTAAATTTAATTATTTTATGCATATAAATATTCATTATATAAGTACTCACTCATTACTTTGATTATAACAAACATTTGAATGTAATGGAAAAAATTAAGAATATATGATTAAAAATCAAGAAAATGTATGCAATAAACAGAGTTGATCAAATGGTTTGTATAGCTTTAACTAAATAAAGCTAAATAAAGTTACTTAAAAATAAATAAATAAATAAAAATAAAATAAAACTCATGCATTTAGTTTTAAAGACTTTTTTTTTTCCACTTCACCCTGACAGATTTTCAATTTGTTATTAAAGATAAATTTCATAAAATCATATATTTTTCTAAATCTTTATTTATGACTATGCATATATAAAATAATAATAATAAAAAACAGAATCGTGTGCATTGATTGTTTTGTTTATAAATTCTTAATTTTCAATCAGATAATTATTCAAATAGTAATTTGAATTTTGTTTGGAAGGAAAATCATTAACCAATCAGAAGACATCATTTGTTTATTTTCAAACACTTTTCCATGATTTTTAAGAATAATTTAGTGTTATTTAATATCCTCCCACTTGTAACCTAATTTAATTTTTATATTGTAATAAATTTTTATACAAAATTAATTTATCAAATTTAAAATTTAATTTTTCATTCTTAAGAAAATTCATAACTCTTGATGTAATTATAAAATTACCAACTTTTAACTCTTTCCACTTAAGTGTTAACTATATGCCATTCCAGTTTGAGATAAAGTTTCCATTCATGTCAACAACTCTAGACTAGAAGAGGTCTCTCAGACCCAGGTACCTCAATAATAAGCCCACCCAACTGAAGTTATTATTTATAACAGATCTATATCTTTATGACAGATTAATTTTCAACCATATACAGAAAGTCTTATAGAAATTAAAAATAATAAATAAACCATATTTAATGAAGTAAACAAAATATGCTATAACTAAAAGGTCTTACTGTGAAAATTTTACTTACATTTGTATCACCTCTGCATTTGATTTACTGCTTAGCATATATAAAGAATAAAATTATCCTCATCTATATATTTTGAATATTTTAACTACTTTTGCATAAACTAAGTTAAATCTACATTAATTACTTATAATAATAATATATATATATATAATATAATTAACTCCAAGAGCCAAGATAATTTAAATACAAAAAATTCTTTAATAATAATAATAATATATATATATATTTAGTTCTTAAAAATTATTACACAAAGGTAACACACTAACATATGAAACTTACATGCCATGAAGAATATGCTGTAGTGGCATTGGGCACTACCAGTTAGATAAAAGCAGCAGGTTGGGAGTCTTAGCAATTCAGAATCAAGAATCAAGCAGAAGAATCCTAATACATAACCTGCCAACCCTAGAGGTATTATTTCGCTTCATGGACATCACAGTCATGAGCTATAATCCTGCAGTCTTTTGTGAACATGACAGGTTTTCAGTTAAGTCGGGATTCAAACGAGCTACCATTCAATGATGTGAATGAAATAGGTGGTGATAGCAACACCCACAAGTTGTTTAAATGAAGATATTATAAAAACATTTCTTATGCATTAACTGCATTTGAACAGTGTTGCCATATTAAAAGTGTGATATAAGGAGTTTTGCCTATCAGTACAATTCTGAGTGAAGTCAAATTGCAACCTCTCAGGTTGATTAATTGGTCATTCTATAGTCATTTTGTGCATACACGAGCTGATTGTACTTAATTGGCATAGAGTTTATTGCATCACAATACTGATAGCTGTTTACAATTGCCCTGAGTATGTGAAATCTGTTGGTTATTTCAGATTTCTCTACATACCTACATGAACAGAGAAGTACAAATGCTGCAGAATAATATTTTAAAAATAGAATAAAAATCTAAAATTTTGACGTTGGAAACTTAGTGGTGTAAAAGACTATGATGAGAAATAATTTGAGTTCTGGAGATAAAGTTGGAGATTTGTTAAACTTCACTAAGCATTTATACAAAACATCAACTCCATAGTTAAACAGTTGATTACTGTAACTTTATTTGTGAAACTTTTTTAAATATTCCTATATTAAAATATAATTGCATTATATATGAAACGCTATTGTAAGCCAAAATCTCAAGAATATATTATGAATTGCAAAAATAAGATTTGAAAAGAATTTACAGATTTTATCTCACTGAGAAGTACATTGATTTCCTAAAGTGTAAACTATAAGCTAAGTTTTGAAATTGAAGAATACTGTTTGTAATTTTTCCAAAGTGGAACATGTAAAAAAATCTTACTATTTAATAGCAACTGATTATTAATTTCTTCTAGATGCAAAAAAGACCTATTATTTAATAACAAGTGATTATTTAATATGGTATTGATAATTAATTTTATTAGCCATCTCGATGATTTAAATTTGTCTACAAGACAAAAATATTATTTTCTAGAATAATAAGTTAATTTGAAATTAAATTAAAACCGCTCCCCTTACAATTTGAAAAATGGGGATGACACACTTTCATAACAGAAGTACAGTGTAAAGTGTGTGTGTGTGATGAGAATAATAGCAATTTTCTTAATCGAATCTACAGAGAAAAATTATAAGAGAAATTTATTTTCCCAATTTTGTAAAAAGATAAAACTGCATTCTAGCCTTTACAAATCTTTTTTCAATCAGATAATAAAACATAATGTGAATACTTAATAAACATACAATATACATACAAATAGAATTGATTAAAACTGAGTGATTAAAAAATAATTTATTTTTAAAACTAAACTTTGAAGAGTTTTCCGGACTAAAATGTTTTGGCATAATTAATATCTTGAACTATTTATTAACATATTATCATTTCCCAGAGGTAAGAAAATTTAAAAATAATTGGAATGACAAGAGTTAAAAGACATTTTTATTGATGAAATGGATTAAAAGCAAAACAAAGTCATGAATAACTCATTCAAATTGGAAAAATTCTTTACTACTCTCAGAAACATATTTAACATCAAACATTAAAAGGTTAACAAAATCCAATCAAGCTATATAGGTTTCATTAATGATAAGTAATGTCTATGTGTTGTGATGTATGTTTATATATATATATATATATATATATATATATATATATATATAAGTAATCATTTAAAAAGTTAATTATAACCTATAATGGCAATAAGACATTGTTATCACGATTTTTTCTAGCAAGTAGAATAGACAAATTACAGTTTCAAACTGATCTTGTTCTAAGCATTAACTATTCTTCATATCTATAATTGTCAGTAATTATGTTCAACAGTTGGAATTATCTTCAAAAATTGGAGTGATTATTAACAGGAAATCATTCCTGGCAATCATGGATTGGTCCTAAATTAAACCCAGACAAAATAATTAGTTTAACTGTATAGTACTTTATTTCTTTCAATAAGTGGAGCAAACTTTATGCTTATGCTAATTTACTAACTTCTAAGAAATGAGCATAAAATAGTATAAAAATACTGTAATATTATGGCACATATGAAAAATTTGTGACAAAAATTTGCACAGTATGCAAAATGTTGGTTCGCCATAACTCTGAACATGAATATGGTACTCTTTAAAGATAGTAAAAAATGATAAAAACTTCATACTCTTTGCTATTATATTCAAGAAATAATAAATAATTAAAAATATAAAATTTACGATTTTGAAATGATGAAACTCATTCTAAATAAATTTAAGATCCTTTCACCTTGCCATTTTTCACAACTTACTATTCATAAAATGGTTGGTTGGTTGGTTTGTTTGTCGCTCAACGGTCATTTTTTGCACATGAGGGCTAATTAGACCGGGACCTACGGTTTAAAGTGGATTCCGAACCACTACAAACATCCATGCCCAAGGTGGGATTCGAACCCACGAACTGTTGAACCGAAGGCAAGAGCGTTAACCATTCGGCTGCCAGCTCGGCTACTATTCATAAAAAATTAATTACATAATAACATATTTCATTTTTTCATAATAAATTACTGTTTTATTGTTGGTACTATTTTTGTAAAATCCTGCATTGAAAAAATACACAAAAGTAATTTCTTTTAAAACAGTTTAATTGTTTTTGAAAGAACATCCTATATATGGAAATATTAAGATACCAATATATTATTATGAGATAATTTAAAAAAGAGCATATTTTAATTAATTAGTAATTATATATACAATACAAATATTATTTTATCTTTACAATATTAATGAAGGTAATTATTTATACTTACTTTGCTGCCCAGAATCAAATCCTACAACAACACCTCTAGCACCATTGACTAAACCTTTCTGAAGATCTAAATTTTTCATCAGCATAACTTGTGCACCAATTTTCAATTCTAAGTTTTCAGTAACAGGACAGTGGTTGTTTATGAAGTCTTTAAAATGAGGCGAACTATCAACGGCATGAAAAAAATAAGACTGACCTGTATTAAATATAAAAAAAATCAGATAATTATTTCATATAAACTTTTAAATATTTAATACTAATTAAAATTTTTGAAGTATAATTTAAGCAATACAGCATTAAATATATTAGTATAGCAGTTCTTGTCTTCATTAAAAATTAAAAAAAATAAAAAAAAAAGATAATTTTTTTTGAGATAGTTATATGGGATAACAAAATATATTATGAAAAACTTTAAGAAATATGAAATTTTATAAGTAAAAGTTTCAATAAGTATAAATAAGTAAAATAAATGGGAAATGAAATATATCATGTATATGCATAATTATAGGAATTAATGAAAGCAACTTTTTAAAGTGAAAATATATTAAATGACTTTAAAATTATCAACAATGAACATTCACTGATTAAACGATACAAATTTGAAATTTTTATCCTTTAAGTGAAGCAATGTGATTTTGTATAAACAAAAGACTGATTTGTTTCTGGAAGTCAAAATAGTCAATCACATACCATTTTTGAATGAGATACTTATATATATCAGTTCAAAAGAAATAAAGCAAGGACTTGGCTATAAATTGTACTAATATTGGAATGATTTTTTTCATTTCCTTCAGTAAGTATTAACTGGAGCATCCCACATAACAAACCAAAAGTATTATGAGGTTTTTGCCTAGTTCACTGAGACTTTTTTTGAACATAGGGATATCCCAATAATTTTCTAAATGCTTACCATTGATCTTATCAAAGTTTTGAGGCAAGAAGTTTAAGCGTGTGTCTAAAAGACACACGCTTACGAAAGTATAATTTTAATGAAATATTGGAACCTATAGCATAAAAGCATTTCCCCATATCTGCAACAAAATCTTTATAATTTTAATCATTTTCATATTTGAGGGAAGAGAGAAACAAATTGATTTGAATGTTAAGCAGTTTTCTTTGCTCTTTTGACAGTTTATCTTCAAATTCTTCATCATGAAAGATTGTTTTAGGTTGTAGAAAGTTTTGGAATTAGCTCTTGACACACACACATACAAAAAAAAAAAAAAAAAAAAAAAAAAAAAGCCACCTTTCTTCTCCAGAGCTTTCTTACAAAGAAGTGCAATAGTATTTTTCTAAATTTTAAAATATGATGATAGAAAAAGAAACATAATGGTTTCCCAAGGGATTTAGGTGATATGTTGTTGGGTCAAAAATGAAGATTTTTCTTGGAAGAAGAGTTTACAGATCTAATGATTATTCCATTCACAGAGAAAGCAGCATTTTGCATAATTGCTTATATTTCAATTCTTCCACAAATGTGCCATTTAAATACAGTATACTGAATTAACTTTAATATAGCACTCATAATTTCATATGTTGCCTTTGCATTTCTAGAATGTTATACAAACTGACAGACAAACACTGCCTAATGTAGAAGCACTGTTTTGAGACTATATTTGGACAAGTTTATAAATAAATACTACTTTATTCGATCATTTACATGTCCCAATTCTTAAAATACACCATTTACAATAAAACAACATACATTGTTTTCATTCTCAGAGATGTAGTCTATAAAAATGTTTTGTACTTTTTTACAAAAATTTATTTTTACACCTTTCTCAAATCAAACCAAACATTGAAAAATAGAATCCAATAACGCTGAGACTGAGAGTTTTGAGTTTCACATAAGATCATTAAACACTGCATTTGTGATTTTATGCTGTGAGCATGTTATAGACGTAGAATATTGAAAATCAAGATTTTAATTTGGGTCATCAGAGATGCCTTAATTTGTATCAACAGTTTACCTGAAGCAGTAGGTGTAGGGAAGTCTTCAGGAACCGATTAAATAGTAGAATGCAAGTTTTGATACTGAATACATTGCTTGGATTTTGAATAGATTTCTTTGACATTTGTTTAATAAAAGAAATAATCTTTTATGTGATTAGTTGATTCATGCCAAACATAAGCACTACAAATTCTGATACTATTATGGTTTCTTTGTAACAAGTTGCTCAGATTTCTTGAACATGAATTGCAAGCTATATGTGGAGCTCAAGAATAAGTCTTTATTTTATAAAAGATTTTCAAATTATAATTATAAACAAGCTAAATTATAAAAATGATTTTAAAAAATGTATTATTTGCTATGTTTTACTAATGATAAAAAATTAAATAAGTACTAATTTATTTTAAATTAACTAATTATAAAAAACGATTCTTAAAAAAATGCCACTAAAAATGCAGTACTTTACAGAGTAATCATTAAAACAAAGAAAATACTAAAATTAAAACCTTGATTCAGAAGTTATAAAAATATTGATTTTATTGGTGGTTTTATCTTACCTTTGATATAAGCCTTTCAAGAAAAAAAAAGAAAAATTATTAAATGTATATAAATATATTATTAAACAAATTAATATTAAAATAATCTCATGAATGGCATGCTTTTATTGGTAACAATTCCTGAACATACTAAATGTTATAATTAACAGAACATTTTTTTGCAAGAGTTAAATAAAATAAAGCCTACACTTAAGAAAATTTAACACATTACTTTGTTTATATGGTAATTTTTTTAAACTATAAAACCATAACATATTTTAATTTTGTTTGTTCATTGATTTAATGAAACAAAATATCCACTATATCATTGATCAAACAAAAATTAAAATAACAAATACTGAACTCGATTATGCCAATCAATACTTTCACTATATTACATTAGTCATGATCTGTAATTACCAGGTAGTTTTTCCAGATGAGATTTATTTATGATTTCAACATCGTCTTTGTGAGTGCTTAGTTTAGTGGCTAGTATTCCATCTTTATCAATATCATGATAAGAAGTAGCTCTTAATTTTTTAATGAGATCTTCACAACATCTAGATGGAGAAAATACAAATTTAATGTAATCAGTGCAAATCTTTTATTTTATGAACAATTTTAAAACATTATATGAATTACAAAATAGTTTAACACACAAGCACATATATGTATATCTTAAATAAATTATACTCTGAATGAAAAATTACTGTTACATAAAAAGAATTAAAAAAAATTAGAAAGAAGTATTCAAAAATAATATTTTATCAATACTAGATATGAAAAGAGATGAAATCAAAGACGTAAAATTGATGTTGAAATTTTTCCATCTGACATGTTAAGTAGGAGCAAAAGTAAAATGCTTAGTTAAAATGCATTATAAAACTGTTAACAGAAAATATAATAATCTTTCTACTTTCTTAAAATCTTAACAGCCATTGTATTTGAAAAATTATATTTATGCTTTTATAACATTATATTTTTATAGGCTATAATTTAAAGAACTCTGAATAAGAAGTAGTAGATTATTTTTAAAAAATATCTTTATCTTATTAAACAAATGGGAAAGAAATATTAAGAATTAGCCTAAGGATGCTGTTTTGATATACTTGCACTTTCAACTTCTAAAAGCTCTTTTAAAGTATGGATGCTTTTTCTTTTAAAACTATATTTATTGCGAAAAATACAAGAAAATTACCTCACAATCTGCAAACGCACTTTATATCTGCTTTCCTATTTCAGAGTTATTTAAATTAAAAAAATTCCACAAATGTTAAATACAAATAAAATTTTAAGTGTGACAAATAAACATGAAGCAAAACATCATGTAATTAGTCAGCTTCTAACTGCAAAAAGTAAAATGCATATGAAATCAAAAAGAAATAAAGTGATCTTTCAAAAACATTTAAATTATAAAATAATTTATTGATTAAAAATTAAACATAACAAAAACTATTATATTTTATTTTGAAAATCTAAAATTTTTTTATCTGATAATGATAATTATTGTGCAATTTTTTAAAGATGATTCATTCAGTTCTACATTACACAAATAGTCCTACAAATTAATTGTATAAGATAATGCCTGAATGCTTATGTGTGCATATACACATAAATATATGATAAATACTAAATATTTCTCCATCATTTGTTATTCATTAAAATTTCCTGATCTTACCGTCCTTTCCTAACATCCTGCAATATATTTATAAAATTTTTATCACTTTGCCTTTTCACAGCATGGAGTTCAATATTAACATCAATGCATTTGTTCCAAGCAGAAGTCTGAAATAAAAAATCAAATGAAAAATGAAAATTCATACAAAATGGACTTGCATACATGAGTGAATGTGTGTATATATATATATACACACACATATATGTAAACAATTTTGTAAATTAATATGTTGTTTTTTTAAACTATTTACTTATACATGAAAATATTGGGTTTTATTGTCACTTAATGGTCATATTTTGCACATGAGAGATAATTAGACCTAGAATCACAGTTTAATGTGGGTCCAGAAGTACTATAAACATCCAAACTTAAGATGTTTTCATAAAAAAACATTATTTGATAAATGGCAAAATAAATGAAATAACCAAATCTTACCAGATAATTAGATTTAGTAGTTGATAGTGAGAAAAAATTCTTACAATTTGCAAGATACTTGCAAAGCTTTAACTTTTGCAAGATTTCTGTAATTAAGATTTCATAATTATTTTGTATAGATAAGGAAACAGATTATGTGTTGAAAGAATTTACAATCAACTACAATACAAAAAGGCATAATTATACCTGAAAATTAAACAATAGTCTTTTCTCAACAAAAAAAGTTTTGTCAAGCATTGCAAATATAATAAGTAATAATTTAATATTATTTTGAAGAAATAATCTCTAAAATTAAGAAAGTGTAAATAATTCATTTTTATTGTTAGATGAGAGATGACACACACACAACTACATTAATGTAAATTATTTAATATTATATTTAAGTTAAAATAATGAGTTTAATGGCATTTTTACTATTAATCACACATACTAAATAATTTTCGAGATTTTAGATAATCATTAAAAGTAATTTTTAATTTCCAATCAACCAAAGACACTAAGAACATATTTCTTTGCACATATTTATAAGGTATACATAATTAATTAAAATTCTTTGATATATGAATATGTGGAAAAAAGGAAAAGTAGAAAATGAAAAACATTAAAATCAGGAATCATGTTTAATATAAGAGGATAATTCTAAGTAAATAAAAATAACAAAAATATAATGTCATAATCAGGAAATAAGTAATAGAGGGGGAGTAAAAATATTTGGGAAAAGGATTAGGTTAACTATTTTATTTTAATAAAGCTAATTAACTAACATGTTTTTTCAATGTCAATTAATTAGAGTCTTCATTACACTACAAAAATGTTTGCTTTATAAAATATTATGTTTGTATAAATTAAAATAAAATATGAGAAAAAATTGTTTTTAACTATAATGTAGAAAAATAAGGAAATTCAATAAAATTTTACTCAGAATAAGTTGTAACTAGATTGGAAAAAAAAAAGGTACATAATATTAATCATTATAATACCTCTCGAACTACAGCTATTAGCTATTGTCTACAGCTATTAGCTGAGTAAAAAAGTATCCTTTAATTGAAGAAGTAAATGTATGAATCATAAAATGCCTCATTTTGAGAATAAAAAGAGACTCATGAAAACGAATTATACAGTATATAAAAATAAAATTAAAAATCAATTTCAACAAACATTTGTATTTCTAATTTCTAAATTACAAATTGATAGAAAATCAGAAATTATAAACATTTCAGAAGAAGTAGATATTTTTGAGGGATATCGATTTTCCTACACTTAATATAAACTACAATCCAATCATATTTTTTTTCTGTAATCATTTCATGACATTAATTAACTGTGGTTCCCTTACTCAATAACTGAACAATAATAAGTTTTACATAATAAAAGCAGAATTTTAAGCTAAAAAATACTTTTGCTACTTATTTACTTTATGAACATAATAAAGAAACATTTTGTGTATTCCACTGAGTTCAAGTCTCAGTTTTCACTTGCTTTAAAAATGATTATTTCATCGTTAATATTTATAAATAAATAAAAAAAAAATGAAATAAAGCAAATTTAAGAAAAATATATGATACAAATAGTAATGTAATATTTAAAAGTAAATGTTCTCACAGAGTAATAGTATGTTATGTAAAAACTTTTAACTAACTTTTCATTCCTTTTAATGAAAAGCAATTCTTCAAAAATCAGAAATAAATATTCTTCATAAAAATGGAAGTTTTTTTGTTTTGTTTTTATGCAAATGTAAATAAGCCTTTATACAAATGTAAGTAAATTATCAACAAGTAATCTGCAATACCAAATCATAAATTTGATAATTTCATATAAAAAATAACAGAATGACCTTATTATTGATGCTAAAATTTGACTGCAAGGATTAAAAACAAAATCATTCTTCTTATTGTTATAAGATTAATTAAAAATATTTTATATCATTGAGCAAGACCTTAAATTTAACTGTATAATAAATTTAATTTTGTATTCCTTTATTAATGATTAAGATAAAAACACAATACTATTTCAAAGACATTGAGCTTTTCTGCATTTACATTGGAATTAAAACTGCAAAGAAAATAAATAAAAAATTATGAAGAAGTATTTAAATTTGATTTTGTCTTCTTATATATATATATATAAGTATAAAAAAACCCCATTGTCTTGTGCAGTTTGTTCTTCACAGATCCCAGATCCATAGAAAATAATACAGCAATAGACTTTATTCATTTCCAGGAGCATTGTAGAATAAGTAACAATGAAAGGACTGATTTGTTTTGTTTGTCACTCAATAATTATCTTTTGCACACAAAAACTTAACAGGACTTGCAGTTAAACGGAATTCCATATCATTATAAACTTTTATATGCAATATTCTATTTAAATTAGATTTGAACGGATAAACTGTTATATTGAAAGTTAGAAAATTAACCATTCAGTCGCCAGTTTGGTTAATAGAAAACGTGACCTATTTTAAGTTTACCCAATTTTTGATTGTTCATGCTTTTATTGTAATCCAAAAAAAAAAAAAAAAAAAAAAAAAAAAAAAACTTATTGTATTTTGTTGATCAATTGCATCATAGACTCATAAAATTAAGACATAAATTGAAATATAAAAAGACACAACAATACAATAATGACACCAAAACAAATGACAAACAAATCATTGAAACTTCAGAAATTATTTATTTCATTTTCTAGCAGGGATATTTATGAATGCGGCTGATTCTGAAAATTCTCATCCATTTATTTATTTAGTGAGAAAATTTATGTCATGAAACAAAATAATTTTGTAAAAAGTTAAAGAAGATATGTACACTTTGGCCATTTTTGAAACTTGTTTAAATCAAATGAATCTTTTTTTTTTACAAAATCAATTCATAAATAAGAGTATTTTTGAAATTTTATTATTTATTTTCTTCCTATTATTCTTTTAAAAATTTTCATTTATTGTGTACCTTCTTAACTCCAGTGAAACATTTTATGATACACAAAAAGATATATGTTATTTTAAATGCAAAAAAAATATCTTATTCATTTTAAAAACTATTATTTTTTAAAAATAATTAATTTCAGTTCTTTATAAAAGAACCATAATTAAAATAATTGAAAGGTTTTGGCAAAAATAAAATATTCTTATTGTCTTAAGAATTTTTGTGTAATTCTAATTTCTGAAGACAAGTATTTGAAACAGTCTTCATGTATCTTTCTTTTGCCAAAACATCCAATTTAAAATTTTCCATCATTTCTGTGAATATTCTTTCTTGAAAATAACTTTCTAAAACTATATGCACCTATTTCAAGGAAAGATTCCAATTTAATTTCTTTATTCATGCTATACTTAATACTATCAGTATTATCCTTAATTAATAATTATGTTCAAGCCCTATTTAACCATTTTAGGTATAATTAATTTGTTTAAACTTTACTATTCAATAGCTAAGTACTCAGCATTTAATTTCAAAACTAGTAGAAAATTTATCATTCAGTCAAAATATTATTTATTGCATTTGCATAGAGAGCTAAATTTTTTTATCCTTCATTTTGAAAGAAATTATCAAATAAAGTTTTAATATGTTTTTTATTAATAGAAATAAAAAGCAAGAATGTAAATAAAAAATTGCAAGTATGTATTCCTGATTTGCTCGATATTTTTTAATATTTTACAAATTTCCACATGGCTATTGTTAATATTATGATGCATAAAAATAACCATAAAGTAAAAATTGAACACACACAATATCAGACATAATTATCAAAAGTTAACTTTATATTATAAATAATTATAAAAATATCAGCAATATCATACATAATTATAAAAATAAACTTTTTTTAAAAAAAATTATGGCACAACTTGAATTTAAGTGATTGACAATCTATAAGCATTTACAAATGTTTATGGAATATCAATGACAAACTCTTATCTAAAACACAAAAGTAATAATTTTAAACTTCCTCTTTACTTAATTAAAAATTATCATTTAATACATTAGTAGAAAATAAATATTAACATAAAGGTAAGCATATGCTGTTTTGCAAAACTTTTATTTACAAATGCTAAACAAGTACCGCATTCATACTTAATAAACACATTTAAAATGAGGAAAAGAAGATACCTGAAAACAAAAAAGCTTTTCTTCCCCTTTTTTTGATACAGGGGGAAGTTGTAAAAAATCCCCACTGAGAATTAACTGAATGCCTCCAAATGGTTTATCATTATTTCTAACAACTCGGGCAATTTTTTCTAACTTCTGAAAAAATGCTCCATCAACCATTGATATTTCATCAACAATCAAGTGTTGACATTGCTTCCAAGAAAGAGATTTCATTTTTTTCAAAGCTTGTTCAATACACTGTTGAAGAGGAGCAGCCCCAGAACCAATACCTAGAAGACACACAATTATTGAAACTAAATTAAAAAAACAATGTGTGAATAAAAAATGTGATTTAAATATTTAATAAATTTTGTTTTGATAGAATACTCTTTCATTTAAAAAAAATGGAATGTAATACAATTAATAAAATGAGCAAAATAAAAACAATATACAAAATATTTATCTCATATTGCATTAAAATTTAATAAGTAATGAGGTATTTGAAGTCCATTAATTAAACATATGCAATGATACTTAGTAAAGAAAAAATAAATAAAATTGATAAAAGCATTATTCTAACTTTATTAAAAAATTTCAGTATGTTGCCCTTAAATTCTGAATATTGATTGCAAAATATAAAAAAATCTTCTCTGATTTTCCATGTGTAGAACATGGAGTATTTCAAAATTAACAAATTGTCAACATATTTTCGATGAAGCAAATCTTTAAAAATCCCACAGTTAAAAGGCATATATTGTGACATTGAAAAGATGAACTAACCACATAGTTAATTTTCGCCATTACTTATTTTACTCTATTTTGATGTCAACTATCCATTTTTTGGAGAAATGCTTACCAAAAATCTAATCTTGATTACAAAGCTCTATGCTACACAAAGAGTGTAGAATTTAGATTTGATGCATATAAAATTGAAAATTCCTTTAAATTAGAACCAACCATCTTTGTAGAGAGGGTTTCTTCAGAACAGCTTAATTAAACAAAAGGCAATAAAATTACATTATACAGTTACAACTAATGACTGCAGCTAAAGTTGTCCATTATAAATTAAAATTTTTGGTATTTTCAAAACTGATTAAATATAAATTAATAACTTCCTTGTCACATATTTTTAAGCACATTTGAATTATGAAAATATGGACAAAGTACAATTCAGCTTCTACATTATTTAGAAGATATTTATAAACAAAACTAATTTTGCAAAATAAAATTCAGTAGCTTTTAAAATGATTTTCAGTATGACTAAATGCAGAATATTAGCTTGTTGCACCATCCATGATTTAAAACATAAGTGATCAGCATAAAAACTTATGCTCTTTACTACTGTACAGCAAGTTCTTAAATCTAATTTGATATGGCTTCATAAACTTGACTTCATTAGTGACAGTCTGATATTTCTGAAGAATAAAGTCATAGAATACCAAACCAATTTTATGAAAATTTTAGTTTTGCAAGTGTAATGTTGAACATTAACTCTAGTCAATTTTAACTATTTTCAAACTGCACTTTTACAAATTTAAATTTGAAAGTTTTCTAATGTTTTAAATAAAATATTTATTTTGTATTCCACTGAATTTTCTCTTGTACTATCATATTTAAAATCTGAATAGTCTTGCGAATAAGAATACCTAAAACAAAATGAAGAAATGCTTTTTCATTTAATTGCATGTTGAATTCCTAACATGCAATTTAAAGGAAAAACTGATGTTATATGTTATTTCAATAAATATTTCTATGTATTGAAGTAAAATTAGACAAATGTAACCTGAAATTATGAAATTAAAAAATAGTGGTTAAAACTGGTGTTGACGTTACATTGAGTTATGAGACAAGAGAATTATCCAAACTATTAGCACAGCTAAAATTTAGACAAATTTAAAAATTAGAATTTATTTAAAATGTATGCCTACATTTCACCACATAAAAGCAAAACGTAAAATAAATGTGAAAAATTAAATTGTAAATATCATAAAAATAAAGAGTAAAGAAATATTAGTTATATCAAATTAATTTTAACATAGTATATAACTAATTTCAAAGGAAACATATATTCAGTTTAGCAATGCATAAGTTAAAGAGTAATTTTAATATAAAGAAAGAAAATTTTTTTTCTTTCCAAAGAGATTTGTTTCTTATGATTCTTTTCATTAAAATAAATTGTATATAGTAATTGTGATTACTACTTTTCACTTTCTAAGTGAAATTCTTCTCTTGTTAATCAATAATTTATAGTATGTAATAATTCAATATTGAGAGTAGTTGTTGCTGCAACTCTGTATCAAATTACCAACTTTATTGAATAAAACATTTCACTACAAATGTAAGGTTATTTTTTTTAAGCATAATTTAATAATGGCTTTAGAATTAACCTCTCAATGAAATGCGATATTATTCATTGAAGTAGTTGCATAATCTAAGGTTATTTTTTAAGAATAATTTACATACACAATATGTTACACTACACATTTTCATAATTTTATTCTCAAGAGAATAAAAATAAAAACATATGATATAAAAAATTGTGTAGCAAATAAAATATAGATTTTATTAATCTTCCCTGTATATAATTATTTTGAATGACCAGAAAATAATTATTACACTCATTAATTTTTGCAGTGATTATTGATATTAATGTGTTTCAAAATCAGTTGAATTGATTCTGATATGGTTTAAATGATTGGATCAGAATTAATGAAGTTAATTTTGGCAAAAGTAAATCAAATTAATTTGGGTAGAAGAAAGCACAAAATGAGAGCATTTCAAAAAAAAATTTTTTTTTAAATAGAATGAAAAATTATTTTTTAAATAGAAAACAAAATTACAATAAAGAAAACTAAAATATTTTGTAATTTAAAGGTGTTTAAAAAATTAAATCATTTCTTTTTACATTTTTCACATAAATAAAAGTGTCATATTCTAAATTTTACATAATATTTTGAATTATAATCAATAGAATTCATTTGTATACAATATTAATAAAAAAATTAAAAATAACTCTAAAACTTTTTTTTTTTAATGATGATTTTATTTTTATTATATCATACCAGCAAATGCATGTAATGTTATTCCTCCAATTTGACATGCAGCAACACCTGTACTGGCTGTAGCAAAAGTACTTTCTGGTGCTAATGCTCCTAAAATTCTTTTTAGAAGAAAAGACTTTCCAGTTCCAGCACTTCCCGTAAAAAACACATTTCTCCCACTCATTACTGCACTTAAAACATGTTTTTGTTCATTTGTCAAAAGTCTTGTAGCTAGTGGTCTGACAATAGGTAATACTTTCTAAAAATCAAATACCAATAATTAGTATATTAAATATTTTTCATTTTATATAACATTCAAAAAATTGATATTCTTTTATTCTTAGTATGAGTTTTACACTAAAATATTTTTTACAAATAAAGAAATCATTTCATATTAATTTTTGTATTAATGAAAATTATTTACTTATGATAAAAGAATGAGAAGATTTCTGGTGCAATGTAATATTGAAATAAAAATAAATAATTACAAATAAAAATTTAAAAAAATTGTTTTAGCTGACTCTTGTTAACATTTGCAAAAATTATCTTATTAAAATAATAATTTGATAAAAAAAAAAAAGTATAGTACATTCAACACTTGTATCTATGATCCTCTAATTTATGAGGATTCACAATTTTTTTTACAAGCTTTGATTCTACTCTATTTAGCACAAATCTCGCTAAACTAATATTTTTGGCAATAATACATGGAATAGTATGGAGAAAAAATAGCAATTATTGGTTGTAGGAAATTTCAATTTGGAGGTATAAGCATTTTGACATAGTTTAAAATTATTGTAAAAGGTAAAAAAATTCAAAATATGGTGTTAAGAGTAAAAATTTGTGATATTGTATATAAAGTTAAAGTCTCATTTGCAGCTTTATAGCCTAGGCCAGCAAAATAGAAAAAAATCTAAATTTTTTTCCCTATCCATCCAAATATTAATTCAATTTTCCCTACTAGACTTTTTTTCACATACCTCATTTCAATATTGTTAAATGACTTATATGAAATTGATGATTTGAGAATCAATTAATTCAAATGCAAGAAAAAAGAAAAATATTAAATCTTCTTTAAGCTTTTATTTATAGTTCTTTTCAAACTCTAAGCTTCAGATTTCAAATAGCATTTACAATTAATATTATTCTTAAACTTAGTCGATAAATATTAAAAAATAATGCAAATATTTTGAATGTTTTAACAAATTAATCTATATTATGTAATTACAGATAACTTATATATCTATTTTCTAGATTATACAAGTTTTTATGCAAAATAAAGTTAATTTTACAGGCTGAAAACTAGATTTCAATCTTTGCATTCTCTCTTTATTTATAATTAGGTATTTTAAAGAAATTACAAAGAAAACGTAAAATAGGTAAAATGATAGATAAAAACATTCTTATTGAACTTTTTTGCATGCTGTCTTATGGTAATTTTTTTCAGTAACATAGAAAAATTTTCTGATAATATTTTTAAGGAATTTTTCAACTTTATTTCACATATTTATCGAATTCGATATATTTTTAAATCACATACTCTATTTGGAGGAGTATTTTCTTGTCCACAATCAATTCGCTTTCTTTTTGTACTTTTAGGTGTTTGTGGCCAACACGACTGTTTTGAAGCTGTGGATTTTATTTTATTGTTTAATACGTTTATATCAATTGCATTAAGAGGACTGATTTCTTGAAAACTAGTAGGTTTTAAAGACTGAAGGCGCTCTTTCACACTGATGGGTTTCACACCTTTTAGATTTTCAACTTTAGCCATTAAAGTTTTTAAAAATAAACCTAATTTATTAGTTGGACAATTTGATATAAATATTTGTAAAGGAGGATATTTCAAAATTAATGTTGATTTTCCTTCTTTGAAAAACCTAGTATGAAGAGTTAAGTCTTTTATAGCATATGTGTTTTGAATCTTCCCACATTCTACTTTTAAAACTATATCCCTAAATTCATTTCTTCCCAGCAGAAGAAAGCTTTTTGGGTGAGAAATCTGCCGAGTAACACTACCTTTACTATCTAAATAACATATTTTTATGGTACACGAAAGAGATAGGTCATCCTGAGAATCGGTTATCATTGTATTTTTTTAAATATTAGCGTATTGAAAATAAAAATATTCTAATACAAGTAAATGGAAATGATTTGATCTTTTCAGTCAAGAACAATGAGATTCACTAATATACATATATATTGAGAGTTTTAGCATTTTTTTGTTTTGTTTTGCAAATAAAACAAATTTAAAATACCCGGGGCAGTCTAATTAAAAACATAAACTTCATGCTTATGCCAACTAAAATATTTCTACACTCTTTATATATATATATATATATATATATATATATATATATATATATATATATATATATATATATATATATATATATATATATATATATATATATATATATATATATATATATATATATGTGTTTGTGTGTGTGTGTGTGTATTTTATATATATATATATGTATAGAAAATTACCATATATTTTTAAGAGTTTGTATGATGATTTTGAAACCATATAATAGTGGATGAGGATAAATACCCAAATGAATAATGATGATTAATTTTTTGTAATATCTATATACTTTACAAACTTGTAAACATTTAACATCGGACATGGTGCCTTGGTAACATGTTGAGAAAAGGCATCCTTTTCATGTCTTAAAGGATGCATAATTTTGTATTGCGAGTATAGACAGTATAAAGGCTCTTTCATCTCTATAATAACCCTCCGCTGGTGTGGCGTGATAAAAATGGTGCCTGTTTGGGTGAGGCTTGCCTCATTTGACCATGTCTCAAATGAAGATGCGGTTGGCTGTTGTACGGTAGAAAAATCACCCGGAAACGCATACACAAATGTCAATAAACTAAAGTAACTCGTTGAACAAGCGTGCATATGACGCAAGAATAGAGTGTAACATTTGTATTGTTTGTCAGTAAGAACCAATTATTTGATTGTGATTTGGGATTAAAACATCTCTGCTCTTTTTCTTTGATAAACAATTCAGTTAGAAATGCAAATCAATCGAATTCTTAAGTGTGACTTGATATGGCGGCGTCAAAATAAATTAAAGAGTTGCTTATGCTCTTTGACTCGTTCCATGCAAAGTAAATAAAATTTTAAAGTAGCTAAATATATCACGAAATAAAAAAAATTCATCAAAATAATATTTATGCAAAATTGCTCTATTTACTTTTTCTGTACACATTTGAGATTCAGAATGCCCAATATAAAAATATTCGGTACTTTTTCCATAATTCTCCTGCGTTTGATCCTAAAGAAATATGCTGTTTAGAGAGAAGTGAAAATAATATAACGTTGATAGATGATTTTATTGGTTACATATTTTACTTTAAATTTTATATATACTAAAAATCGAATTTTTGTTTGATAAAATTTATTAAAATGGGATAAACAAGCTAAATGTTAAACAAAAATAAAACTATTTGAAGCAAAAGATTGCTTGATGATAATTTTATCAGTTTAAAGAAGCATTACGGTCACACAAATCTCGTAGGGCAAAAAACAACTAAATGTATCAAAATTTAATTTTGTCTCATTTGAGTAAAAGATATTTTACATTATACTTATGTAATTGTTCAATCATGAAGTTGCTAAACAGTTTCTGGCAGAAATAAACATTGGTATTTAAATAAGTTTTATCAATAAATGATAACTGTTTAGTTTATAAAATATAAATAAAATGTGTGTATCATTTTTCAGTTTTTCCTGAAAATGTAAAATTTTTTAAGCAATACATAATGCAAATGGAATATTATTGACAACATAAGATTTTTTCTTTCCCTTTAGGGTGATTATCAAAAGTGTGGTATAATAGAAATGTACTCACACAGAAGTTACTTATTAATAAATTTACATAAAATGCATGATTTTTATACAAATTTTTTAAAATCTAGGAAAATTTAAATATGCTAATTTTTTCTTAAGCAAAAGGAAATTTAGAGTTTATAAATAATCAGTACCTTTATATTTTTATGTGAAATTTTACTATTACCTTACTTTTTGATTATGTAGGAATAAGTAGATATAAAAAATATAGTGCCCTGAAAAAGTTTTTAATATTTTAAATTTACATCCTAAAATCATATTTTATTTCTCACAAATGCTCTTTTTTATTACTAGATTACTTGACATTTAATTAGTAGAAATCATATAATGAAATATCATAAAAATCTATTAATTATTTTAATTTCATGTAAAATTATATAATAAAAACTACTTTTTACATGAAATCTTAAATCTATACATTATTATTTGTGACTGCCTTAGCTACTTTTCATACATTAATGAATACATATTTTTTGATCTTAGATTCATTTCATTTGGTTCCCATTGCTTTTTTAATTTGACACTTAAACATAGGCAATTTATAAACATAATAAAGTTTTGTTGAGACACACAAAAACCATTATACTATGGAATTGTTTAATTTAGTTCTCATTGCTTTTTTAATTTGACACTTAAATATAAGCAAGTTGTTGAGACAAATTAATTAAAACAATTATTTTGGATTATTTTACTTATACAGGCTAATTAAATGTTAAGTGTTATGCATTTCGCTTAGCATTATTTTACCTTGGTCATTGATGAATATAATAGTATATATTTATCATTAATAGAATGTGTGTGTGTGTACATTTTATGTTATTAGCATATATATTTCTTTTAATGTTTACTATCTCTACTAAAACAGTTTACAATGTAAATCATAGAGTACTAGAAAAGTCTTTTTAATAAATCATATTTTTCTATTAAATACACTATTTATAATTATATTCATGTAATTAAATCAGAACTTTTGCTATCAAATTACATTTTTTATTATTTCCAGGATATGAAAATTACTGCTAAATCTACTCACTTGTAATTTCTTTCATAGTTGGTTAATTTCTGCTACAAAAATGTAGAAACTTATTTGCCAAAATGATTTTCCAAATAACTGAACCACTAATATTGTTGGAACTATTAAACATTTTGATATATTTTCATTAAACTCCCTCTTTTGATAATTTCCATAAAAGGAAAGAAAAAAATCGGAAATTATTGTCATAAATACTCCATTTGCATTATGTATTACTTAAAAATTTTTATGTTTTAAAAAAATATTAAAAAGTAATATAAACATTTTATTTGCATTTTATAAACTAAGCGATTATCCCTTATTTATAAAACTTATTTAAATAACAATATTTATTTCTGCCACGAACTGTTCAGCAATTTCATCAGTGATTAATTGCCTAGGTATAATTCAATAATACCTTTTATTCAATGAAACAAAATTAAATTTTGCTGTATTTAGTTGCTTTTGTCCTTGGTGATTTGTGACCATAATGCTACTTTTAACCAACAAAATTATTAAGTAATCCTTTGCACCAGCTAGCTTTACCTTTGTTTAGCAGTTAGCTTGTATACAATTGTTTATCCTTTTTAATCAATTTTCACACACAAAAGATTTTAATTTAGTATATATTAAATTTAAATTAAAATTTAGAGCCAATAAAATCATAGTATCGACATTATATTATATTCGCTTCTCTTTAAAAAAAATGCTATTTCTTTACGTTTAAAAATGAAAGTATAATGGAAGAGTACCAACATTTTTTATCATTACACAAAAACATTAAAAATTAAGATTTGATTTTGAGTTAAAATATTTTATAATGTATTATGTTGTATTATGTTCTTATGAGTAATAAAAGGGGCTCTGAGCATATTTTAATGTTTAATTTGTAACATCTACTTTTTATAAGTGATTATTTTTTGAAAATCCAAATATAGAACACTTGTAAGAAAGAGGAAATGTTCTGAAATTCCTTATATACTCGTATTTATAAGATACTTCATTTCCAAAAAAACATTCGATAATAGGAATAGAATTATACTACTGCAATCAAGATAATTGCTTTATTTAATTTTTAGTGTATGTATTTATTGACAAAAAAGTGAAATAAATGTTTATCTGCATAAAATTTAAATGTATTTTGAAAAGCCTAGAACAATCAAACTAATTGACCATGTTCAATCATAATACATTAAGTATTGTTCTCAAAATAGTTTCTCTAAATTCATGCAATCAATAAATTTGAATCTTGTATCACTGTATAAATTTTCTTGAGAACTTTTCATTAATTATGGGCCATATTAATTTGTTATTAGGAGTAAAAAAAGAATACTTAGACAGCTGAATAAGCTTTTCAGCCTGAAGCGTAACATCCATCTCTAATCTTCAACAATGGCTGACATCAAACCTGTGACCTATCATGTTGAAATGCAAGGTCATAGGGAGTCTAATTCTTGCAATTTTCATAGTGCTTGATGAACAGCTTTGGATACTATTTTTAAGCTTCTTGATTTCACTGCTTTCTAGGATGACTTTTAATTGATTATGAATCATATACTTATTTTCCCATGATCCAAATTCTCTCAAATGTGCATGCAAAAAGTTAAAAATAAACATTTATCTTCCATCCTTCAGTAGCAGCTGGAATCAAACAGGAAATTTTCTATAATATACATAATACTTATTCTTTATAATATTATTACTATTTATATTATTTAGTACTTATACATTTCATGGTTTTTCTGGAAAATATCTGTTACTAATATTGAAGACAAAAATTATTAATCAAATACTCACAAATTATTGACCTATTAGTTGTTTATCTACTCTTAACTAATGGAAATGTGTGTTTTAACTAGGTTGGATATTTTTATGACATATCACACAATATTTTAGAAAGTATAGGTTTAAGAGAAAATATTCCACAACATTTAAGAGTAGGTGAAATTATCACCAAAATATCTGTAAAAACTATTGATGTTTCATTTTATATAGCCTTCAATAATGTTTAAGTCACATGATCTATTTCTGCTTGTAAACAAATATTAATTATCTCCTTGTTTGTAAGAAAATTAAATTAATTCATAGAAAATTTTCGCTTCAGTAAACAAATATCAAGTAAAAATATAGCAATTTTTCTTAATAGAATAGGAAAATTCCAAAAATGAACATGTGTCATTCATAAACAATTTGGGAGTATAAGTTTACTTACAGGTACCCCTGGCTTTTTTGATAATTCTTTGATGACAATATAGATGCCAAAATGTGAATAAGAAAATGGCAACCTTAAAACTAGGTTATTTTAAATGCTGAAAGGGTTAATAGAAATTAAATTTTATTATCAATATTTATCGCCAAACCAAGAGGTTCCCACTTTTACACTGAACCACAATTGGGCATTATCTTTAACCTCTGCATTGTAGTTGTACTAAACTGGGTGTTAGTTAATTAATTCTGACTTAGTTCAATAATTATTGGTTTAAATCTTAGTTATTACATAAAATTTTGCAGTAATTCAGGCTGTTAAAATTAGTACCTAGTCAAATTATCTGATCTGGATTATGCACATATAGAATACTCACTAAGCTTAAACTGTTTAATGTTCTTTATCCATTTTTCAATAGTATATCCAAATGTCTCCTTTGATCATTAAATTTAATTTATGAAACTAATCTCAGATTTCATATTTTATATGGGTTCTTTCTCAAGTGACCTCTATCTTTCTTAAGTTATATATATATATATATATATATATATATATATATATATATATATATATATATATATATATATATATATATATATATATATATATATATTATCCAAAGTAATTTGACAAGAAATTGTTGTAAATGTACTTTAGCATTGTAAAACAGAAATAAAATTAGAGGCAAATTAAAAATAATGTAAAATTTGTTTAAAATAAGGAATAATATTAAGAAATTGATATAATCAATAAGAATTGATATAATCAATAGTTAATCATCCATTCATAGAGATTAATTACTTCTTCCAAGAATAATATCTTAAATTATTGGTACAATTATCTACAAATTTTCATGAAGAAAAAAACAGTGTAACTTCATACTTTGTTTGAAGAAAAAATCACAAATGAACTTACTTCTGAGATAAAAAATTTTTGTATTTAAATCAATATAGGAGAGATATTTTTGTGGCAACATTTATTTTCATTTAGTCTCTATTATTATTACATTATATTTATTTTAAAATCCTTATCATAATTATATATTTTATTTATTTTTAAAATTATTAATATTTTGATGTGCATATAATATTTTATATTATTTAGATTATAAAATCTATCTAGATCTAAATCACTGTATCTATTTAAAAATAATCCAATGTATTTGTTACTAACTTCACAAAATACTCTTTAAACTTATGTAATAATTTAAAAAAAATTTAAATCATCATACACCTAATTAGTTTTGAAATGTAGCTTCTAACCCTGCAAGCAATTACATGAAAAAATTTTACATGAAATTTAATCTTAGTCTCAGCATTATTTCATTTGCTTATATTAAGATAAAATTTAGAATTAAAATAAAAATTATAATTCATAGACTCATCTTTAGTTATTTTTGAACTTCTGATAACATATATTATATTTCTGCATTCACATCTGTTAAAGTATCTACTTAAAAGTTTTCCAGGTTTCCTATCTGCTGACATATAGGTACACATCCTTTAAAGTCATTGATAAAGCCCAACTACAACATTTGCTGTATCAACTAAGTTATTAAAATATTAAAGAAACATGTCCATCAAAAATTTCAAAAAAAAAAAAAAAATAAATAAATAAAATAAATAAAAAAAAATTAATTTTGTTTATGACAAATAACATTACATAACTATTACATAAGATTTGTATTTCATAACTATTTATTATAATTAGATTTTAAACTATGTAGCTAATTTAAAATGATATATTAAATTTTATTTGTTATTTTGATTACTAACTAATTTAGAAAATAAGTTGATAATTTTGGTGTTATTGAAAAAGTGTACAGTGTAATTTTTGTGTTTGAAAAATATGGATTTGTGTTTTTTTTCTGTATCAGTAAGCTCACTGTAAAATTAAGCTGATATTTGCCAAAAATAGGAATTAATTTCTCAGTATGTGAATTTTTATTTGCTGAAAGAAAAAAAATCATTCTTTGAAATTTTAAATTTTATTATTGCTTATTACATATTTATATATAGATTGTTTAAAAATAAATATACCTTTTTAAAGACCTTTATTTTATTTAATATATACATTTTTTTTTTAAGCTCAGCTAAATTAATTTTTTTGAATGATCACAGTCATTATAGACAGTGAAATTTTCTTGAAACTTTCCTTTTAATATTAAGTAATGGTATGACAATCATTTGTTGTCCATTTTTTTTCACATTGCATGTTATCCTATTATTAAATGAAAGTAACATTAGTTATTGGTGACCATATTTTATAAACAGCTTAAGTAATTTCATTTTTTATTTATTTTTAAAATGTATGAAATTTTTATCAACACTTATTGCTAACATTTAAGAATGAAAGGCATATGGAATCACTAGGGTTATAACCTTTAAATTTCAATTATAGTATTTATTCTGTATTCTTTGGTCATATATTCTTCACCTATATAACCCTAATATATAAGTTAGAATTTAAACCATGAAAAAAATTATGTTTTGCTTTTTACAATTTGTAAGTATTGTATTAATATTTTAGATTTCAAAGAGTTATATTTAAAAAATATTAAATTTTTTAAATATATATAATTTGTTACAAACATGAAATTTGTAATTAATTATTTTTATCTTTTTTACTAAGAAAAAAAATAGGCATATGTTAATCTGTGTTTTTCTTCTCTTTCCTGTATTAAAAAGGTACAACTTCTAAAGGGCCAGAATATCACCGTGAATATCAGAAACCAGATTATCAAATGATGGAATTTAAACCACTTTATTTAGATGTCCAAGCTACAACACCTATGGTAAATTTTTTCTACAAAATTAATGTTAATACATGCTCTATTACACATTCAAATATTAGCATATAAAAGCTTTAAATTTTACTGTATTAAAAACAATTTTAAGTGAAAAATGAGTTTAATATAGTTTTTAAAAAATGTTTGACCTTCCACATAGTAATTTAAATTTGGTTAAAAATATTATGCTGATATAATTTTGATTTTTTTCTTATCATAACTTTTATTTTCTCAAAATATATAAAAAATTTCTTATTTGCATTAAAAATATAAACTTAAAATATAAATTGTTTTCATATGTATTGTATAATATGCAAAAAATGAAGTATTTTGTTGGATAACATGACATATAAAATTATTAAATTTGTGGATTATATAATATTTGAGATTTATGTTAAATCTAATAAAGTTATAATAAAATCATTCTAAAAATTTTAGTCAATTTTTCGAATATTGAAAACATGCACTTTCCTATTTAATACAAAATACATCACATGGATCATTGTACCATTTGATTTTGTCATGGTTGCATTAATGTCTACATTAAAATTTTAATTAATTTTTCTTGATAGGCATTTTTATCTAGCATAGGTTTTAAAAAAATCTTTAAATACATTGTAGATTATTTAAATTGTTTTGAGATTGATGTCTTGACTTTATTTTACTTTGCTAATTAGTCAAAATGTTTTCAAATTTCTGAAAAATAAAACAGATAATAAATGTAGTGATAAATCTAATTTCTGTACACATTGTTTTATTTTTTATATGTAAAAATTTAATTTAAAATTTACACTAATAATGATAACTCTTTTTTCATAGGATCCTAGAGTTCTAGATGCAATGTTACCATATTTTATTACTAGCTATGGAAATCCTCATTCAAAAACTCATTATTATGGATGGGAAAGTGAGCAAGCTGTTAAAAAAGCAAGAAAAGTAAAATCATTTACAAATATTTCTATTTGTTGGCTAAAAGCTTTTTCTTTTTTATTTGATATTTATATAATTTTATTTACTATTTATTTTCTATAATATTTATTTATATAGATAAACCTTAGTAAAATCTTACTTTGGGTTACAGAGTAAAATTGTCCTTATAAGAATAATTATATAACTTGAATAATTGAGAAAACTTTCCTTTAAGTTATTTAACCAGCCTCTCATAGTTATGATTTTCTTTTTACAAAAAGCTTTATTTTATAATAGTTTTTATTATCACACATTTTTATTTTAATTACTTGAGGAAAAAATACCATTGAAAAATTCAAAAAGAAAATTCTAATCAGAATAATATACATCATTTTGTCACTTAGTATCAAAAATGTAACTTTAAATTCTTCATTGATTTTTTAATTTATGCATATCCTGTTTCTTATTTGTGTGTGTGATGTCTTTTATTTTTATTCAGATAATTTAATTTTGCCTCATATGTTGAGAGTTCACCTTATGCTACTATTTATGAAAAAAACATATATATTGTAAAATTTTTAAAATTTATTTTAAAGTAATCATAAATTAAATATATTTTAATTATAGGAAAAATTTATCCATAATTGGACTTTATATATACATATGTATACCAAAATTCCTATAACTCCTGGAAATTAGGAAATTTTAAATTGACTTTTGAAAAATAATGAATAACTTTTTGAAATTTGAAAACTTTATGTTTCTTTGAACATTTTTTGCTCATTAAATGTACTGAAGAACCAAAAAAACTGGTACAGGCATCTGTATGCATGTAAACAGATATGGAACCTATCAGAATACAGTACTGTGGCCATCAATGTCTAGTCATTATCTGACACAGTTGTTAGATCAATTGTTGTTGCTATAATAACTGATTATTAAATTTAAATAAGTTTGAGCTTGGTGTTATAGTCAGTATACAAAAGATGAGACATAACACCTCCAAGAAGCAATACAATTTATATTTTCATATCTGATCATTTCATAAGTGTAACATAACAGAGAAATCTGGTAAAACATCAACTCCCTAACTTTGCTGTGGCTGTAAAAAGATCATGTCAAAATGGGATCAATGATGTCTGATAGGAATCGTTAAAGTGCATCTTCTTTGCACTTTAATGATTTTCTCATCTGTGGGCAGTGGAATCATCTTTTGAAATTGCAGTAGATTTCAATTCTAAGCCATCAACAATTGTCAGCATACAAGCTATGCATCAAAACATCATTAGTATTAGCTTTCAGAGCTGAAAGCCCACTCATATATCCTTGATGATTGAACAACACAGCTTTACACTTCACCTGGGTTTGTCAATGCATACACTGGGCTGTTACTGACTGGAAGGATTATGTCTGGTCTTATAAGTCTTGTTTCCAATTCTATTGAGCAGATGGACGTGTGTGGGTATGTAGACAACCTCATGAATCCATGAACCCTACATGTCAACAAAGGAGTGTTCAAGCTGATGGATGTTCTCTAATAGTATGGAGAGTAAAGTTGACATAATATGAGATCCGTGATAAGTCTTGATAGGTGATAAGTATGTAAGCATCTTGTCTGATCACCTGCACCCATTCATGTACATTGTACATTCTGATGTCCATAGGGAAGTTCAACTGGATAATGTAACACCCCACACATCCAGAATTGCTACAAAGTAGCTCCAGGTATACTCTTTTGACTTTAGCTGCTTCAATTCACCAACAAAATTCTCAGAAATGAACATTTCTAATTATATCTGGGATGCTTTGTATTGTGCTTTCCTATAGATTTAAGGACAGCCCTTCAGAATTCATGGTGTTAATTTCCTTATGTGCTTGATATTATATCATGTTGTTGCTGCAGCACATTAATATTAGACAGGTATACAAGTTTTTTTTTTTTGTTTTTTGCTTTTCAGTGTATTTTTACACCATAAAATACATCAAAATTCATAAAATGAACTGTACCGCCTATTTAACATGAATTTCTAATGATAATACTATATAAAAAAAAAGCAATGCATTTGGAACTAGAAACCAAGAGTTATCCAGACTGAGATGGCTTGATTCAGCATTACCCAAGTTCTTGACATTTTAGTGAAAGGTTAAAAGATGACACTGAACATGAGATTCTTATGGCAATATTTTAAAAGAAAGCATTGACCTGCTATAGGTTAACTGATCAACCTTCATGGTTACAAATAATTATATATATATATATATATATATATATATATATATATATATATATATATATATATATATATATATATATATATATATATATATATATATATATATATACACACACACACACATTGTTGCTGAAATGAAATGCATTTTATTACTACAAGAGGTTTTTTTTATTTTATTAACTAGAATCTTCATTTATGTTATTACAATAATTTCTCTTAAAGATACATTTATTTATATTAAAGGGAAATCACACCATTGCTGAAAAAATATTTCTACAATAATTTAATTGGTGATTGCATTAAAGACACAAATTTCTAATGAATTTTTGAGTAATTCTTACATTTTTTAAAATTAGTATTTTGAAATAGCAAAGCTATTTAACATGATTTTGTAAAATAAAGTCTTTTATTCAATTAGGACAAGTGGTTTTGATCCATTTAATTGGCAGTTAGAAAGTTTTCTCAAAAACTCATATTTTCTTTAAAAAAAATTGTTATTTTGTGTATCTATTAATAGATTGTATTTTAAGAAATATTTAATTTTAATTAGAATTTAAAACTGATTAAGTTGACATCAATTTATGCCATAAATCAATGAAAAATAATCATATGTTGAACAAACTCATACTAAAATAGTAGACATAGATTCTTTTTTATATTAAAATATTCCTTTGCATTGGGACAATAAAATTAAATTCTATATTTTGTAGCAATTCCTCTTCCTTTTAAAAGAAAAAAAAAATATTCAAAATAAAAGTTAGAAAAACTCTTGTGTGAATAATTTAATTATTCCTTTAAATTATTTTTATTTTTCTCTCTAATGTTATTATTTTTTGTTTTTAAATAATTCTTATAATGTAATTCTTATAATTCTATATACTGTAAAAAATATTTTTATATTAACTCCTTAACCATCTGGGGTTCTGTGAAGAAAGTGCATCATTTTTGCCTCACGGTGGCAACATAGTTTTGGCTTTCACTGCAATGCAAGTTTTTCCCCCTTTAGCACTTGTTAAGAATACAAAAGACTCAAATTCTTGATGAGGCATTTTTCCGTTCTACCCTGGACCACCTCAAAATAATCACATTCTAATGACTTACAGCGGGGAATCCCATCAATCGCTGTCAGCTGTAGAAACCCACATGTGCTCGCAGTTTGCTTTGTGTGAATAAAAATGTTTTCAATTTCCCAGATAGTTAAAAATCTATTGATTTTAAATAGCTGTAATAATTTGTTCATTTGTAATTGGTATAATCATTGCAGATACTTTTCAAAATAAATACATTATATTTTTAAAATCATCAAATAATTTTCATAATCAATAAAAGAAACACTTCTGTTGCTTTAATACATACAGATTGAAGAATTTAGATATTGTATATTTTTAATAATTTAAAAAAAATAAAAAGCTAACTTAATTGCCTAACAATACATTTTATAGTATACAGTAAGCTTCTGATAACAGATGAAATTTTAGTGAAAATTTTAAAAGCAATTTTTTCATATTAAGTTCCTTGTACCGAAATATTTCTGTTTCTAATTATGTAAAAAATATCACTCCATACAAGAACTCGTGTTGTTATTATATATATTTTAGTATTTCTTAAATTGTTTCACACAAATACTAAAATTAATGCGTCTCTCTTATGAATATTTGTTTTTTAAAAACAGAAAAATGGAAAAAATATAAAAACAGGGACATCTGAACGATATTGTTTACAATAGTATTCTAATAATATAATACTTACTATAGCACTTGACAATATCACATTTTTTCACATATTCAAATGAGCCCTACATTAAATATTTTTTGCCTTCACAGAATGATAACTGCTTTGACATGCAAGTCATTATAAGCTATAAATTTAGAGAAAGATCTTTTTTAAGTACTTTAGTACAATAATGATTTAGCTTCATCCTTCTTTTAATGGTTATAAATAAAAATATTTAGCTACTTTTGATTTGATTAACCAAGTATTTTTAAATAGTTTTGATTAAAGAAGTAAATATTCACAAAATCTATTTTTGTGAACATAAATTCTCTAACTAGAAATATATACTTTGTCTAGTTCAAAAGTATTAATTTTTACATGAAGTTTAGCTTGTTAAAAATATATATCATAATTTATTAATTTATCACAAAAATAAAATTTATTTCTTATGTTAGAAACATCTTATTGAAGGTCAAATTATTTAGATTTATTATTAGAATTAAGTCATTTAACTATGTTTTCAAAAATATATTAAAAGAATAAAAAAGCCATAACATTTTGCTTATTTGAAATATTCTGTTTCAAGAAGGTGAAAGTATAATCTTAAAAGCTGTTAGATATTGAAATATATGAGAAAAAAAGCTTAATAATTAAAATGTAATCACTAAATTAGTAAATGAAAATATTTCTTTTCAATGATAAAGGAAATTTCATATTTTCCGGAATTTGTAAGTAACTTTAACTGTAATTTAATGATTTTAAATTATACTTACAAAATATTAGTTTAAAATATTCTTAATTTTGCAAAAAATTATTGAAATAATTTGAAACCTTACAATAAAGACATTAAATAATATAACATGTTTTCCGCTGTTTTCCTTATACGAAAAAATGTTTGTGATTACTAAATTCAAACATTTTTTAAATATTTAAACTCGATCATTAGAGAGAGAGAGAAGTTTATGGGGAAATTATAATGTCTCTGAAACAGATATGCATTTCTTAAACAAACATTAAAGGGAATATTTCTTGTAATTTTTCTGAAATTAGCAATTTTTGATGTATTTTAATATCATTTGCCAGTCTTATAGCAAAATGTGAAATGAGTGAAAGTTTTAATCAAAATTAAAATTTTCTTGCTAAAAGTAATAGTTTCCTTGTAAATTTACAGAACTTAATCATAACAAAATAATATTATTTTATGTGGAATAAAGAGTAACATAAGTCCCATTCTAAATCCGAAAATAGTTATGTAAGAGGATTTATTCCTTCATATTTTATAATTACCTTGATCTTGGTATTTTAGCCAATGCTTGACATATGTGTACTGAAAATTTGAGTTGTGTGAAGCTAACAACAATATCAAAAATTTCAAAACATGTTTAGTCAAATTCTCAAGTAAACAGAAAACTAATGCACATCTAGTTAATTTTAAATAATTTACAAATACAATGAAGATTGCAGAATGATCGATTTGTGTTTCTGATTATATCAATTTGACATCAGGATTGACAAATGCCTAACTAATGGAACTTGGGGATTTTTCAAATTCCATGGGAAACCAATAATTGTAAATTTAAATCAAATGTAGCTCTGGTGTAGTGAATTCACATTTACAATCGAATTATCTTGGAAACATCTGTTTCATGATGTATTCCAGGTGAGCATGTCAATAAATCACCTTCAGCTGGCCAGAACAAATTATTTGAAATGCCATAGTGTATAAAATACTAAATTCATTTAAAAGTTAAAAAAAATTAACATCTAATTTATTACTTATTTTATCCTTTCTAATTTTAAACAAAATTTTTAGCATTTTAAAATTTCATATTTTTGAACAAATTAAGTAAAAAAAAAAATTTTATATTTTAACCTTGTCGCCAAGTCACATATTCTTATACTATGAAGTTTACAACTAAGCCATATATATATATATAAATATATATATATATATATATATAGATATATATATATATATATATATATATATATATATATATATTATACAAAGAAAAACTAAAAAATATTAGTAATTTAAGAACTTGATTTAAAAAAGTGAAAAATTAGCATTATATACATTGCTTTTAAATTTCAATTGTTAGATAGCCTTTAATTATTAAAACTAAATGTGAATAAATAAATAGAAAAGTAAAACTTAAATAGCTGTCCCTTCCTTGAAACAGTTACAAATGTCATTCGTATTGGGTAAATCAACCGTAACCATTCAGTAAATAAGTTCCCCAGCTACTATTTCACGGTAATCTGTTAATTCTAGGGGTTGATTTGAAGCATTGCAGTGAAGCCAGTTACCCCTACCAGGGGGCCTGGGATAGCCGAAAAATGCACAGAATTGTTTGCCTGAGTTACCTCGGGATAGCCGGTTAAGGGGTTAAACATTTTTAGTGAGTTCGAAAATTAATAATACTCTTTATGTACAGTATATGCTCATTTTTTGCAAACTTGTGGGGATCAATAAAAAAGAAAGTTCATAAAGTAAAAAAAAATAATTTATTAGATTATTAAAATTTGATTTTTTACCAAACTACTCTTTATTCTAAATAAAATGCTATTAGATATATTTAGAATGCAATATAAGAAACGTATGCAAAATAAGATTCACATTTAAAAACAACACTTACTTTCATTTTGATTGCACTTCATTTAACAATTTTCTGAAGCTCAAACTATGTCTGACTAAATATTTGGAGCCAAATATCTAATGCTTTGAAATAATTTATGTTCAGCTTCATAGCAAAACTGATGGGTTGGTCTTTAATGTCATTATCACCAATGGGAATGTTCATTCTTCTCATTTAAGCAAGCAAAGGTTTTTCCAGCTTAGGATGTTTTGCTTCTATACAATAAGTTTTTTAAATTGTTAAGAGGTTGTTCTTT
This sequence comes from Latrodectus elegans, assembly GCA_030067965.1. Lineage (NCBI taxonomy): Eukaryota > Metazoa > Arthropoda > Arachnida > Araneae > Theridiidae > Latrodectus > Latrodectus elegans. Next base: position 28,868,139 of record CM057810.1, on the reverse strand, counting down.
GGAATTCTATATCTACTGGGAATTTTTGTCTTATTTATTTATTTTTTTGTCTACTTTCAGCATTTTCTTTTATACTTCAGCTGAGGAACACATTAGTTTCTTCAGCTGCAACAAATCCTCAACAGAATTGGCTCAAATGAAACTTCATAAATTAAAGTATTCAAATGAAGCCTAGCGAACTACAAAATAAGGGAGAACAAACTTTTAAAAAGTTTTTTCCCCTTTCTGTGTTCATACTGAAAACACAGAAGTTGAATTCGGTACCACTGTTCTTTCCCATCAAGTTTCTTATAGTCATGTGTCTTTGACTGTTTCTACAATGTCTAAAATGCTTACATATGTTTCTTTTCTGTTCAAGAATGAATAAAGTTCTTAGGTGTTATATAAGAAGGAATCAAATTAAAAATTGAAAAAAAAATATCAGATAATATATATATGTAAAAGAATTTTCAAAATTTTAGTTTGTAAATGTTAGTTAAAATTATAATTTTTCTGTGCTGTCAGGGACTAAACTACTAGTTCATAAAAACTTGTGTGTTCATAAATTAGAGGTTTGTGAAAATAACCATCTGCTGTATTGAAATAGCCAGAAGAATGAATACTTAAATGATTTATATAACCACTTTTTTATTAGAAATATTTTTGATTCCAATTTAAATTTAATTTATTCTAACTCTGGGCATTATATATATTTAATAAAATATTATAAATACTTTTTTTAAATGATTTATTTTAACAGTTAAAATATTTTGGCTTGAATAATATTTTCATTATTTTCGAATAAAAAATTATTGAATATGCTACTCATTTTTAGCAAGTTGCAGATTTAATTGGTGCTGATATGGAAGATATAGTCTTTACTAGTGGAGCTACTGAATCTAATAACATGGCTATTAAAGGAGTTGCACATTTTTATCAGGAAAAAAAGAAGCACATAATAACAACTCAAATAGTAAGTATTATTTAATTCATTAGATAAAATTTTGTTTCCTTTTAGATAAGCTAATATTTTTATTAAAAAATTTTAATAAGTATTTACTTTATAATTTTTTCAGTACTTTAAAGGCCTTTCATTTTATATAAATTTTTAATCTTTTTGCACTTTTAGGAACATAAATGTGTTCTGGATTCTTGTCGGGTATTAGAGACAGAGGGATTTGATGTTACTTATTTGCCTGTTCAGCAAAATGGTGTCTTAGATATAAAGGTTTTCTTTATAAAATTTTTATTCTGTATTTTGTATTTTATTTTTAATAAAGGGGGGAAATTTGATATGTCATATGATCTTATTAAATATACAAAAATTTCAGACAATTTTTTAATGTATTATTTAGTAAATTTCAAAAGATCTTCACTAATTATTCATACTCTATTTTTGTTTATACTTTAGATCAATAAATGTTTTCTTCATCAAAAGTGTATTATCAACTTTAAAAAGAACATATCTTTTCATTATTTGTGTATATGAAAAATAAAAGGACCCATGTTACTATAATTCCAATTTTTTTTAAAAAAAATATTATTTTGAAATTCATTGAAAATTTTATATCAATATTATTTCAAAAAATATGAAATAGTTGAAAATGTATGTAAAAACTACAAAAATGTTATAAATTTGGTGTTTTCTATACGACAATAGTAAATGCGCTCATTTTATTAAATAAAATAACTATCTTCTTCTGTACTAAGTTAATTATTGCAATGAAAATTTCTGCAGAAACATTTAAATTTCTTTTTCACTGTATTTAAAAAAGATTTCAAAGTATGCGTAAAATAATAAATTCTATTTTATTTTTTACATATACTTCTATTTTTTCATTATACATATGCACTGCAATATGAGAATACATAACTTTTGATTGATACTCAAAACCATTTTAGTTTCTAATTCTTTTTGGAATGCTGATGATATTAAAAACTTCACAATTCTGGTTACAGTAAACTAGCTTAGAAATCTAAAAAAAATTATATATTTACTACTACAATTCAATCATGTGGCATCCAATTTTTCAAAATTTTATAAATTGTTTTAATACTTTTATACAACTCACTATTAAAATCTTAAATTCTTTCTGATTAATAAGTTTATTCTTCAATACTTGTTTTCCTTGAGAAGGTAGGATATAGCAAGAATTTTCTCTGATCACTAATAATTTTTATAACTTTTATTTTCTGATTTATCATTTCTACAATAAAAATTATTATTTGACATATCTTAAATTTCAGATGCTTTCACAATATTTGAAAACCGCTTACTTCTATTTCAAAACTACTTCATAAATTTTTTGGGTGTTAAGTCAAATATTTCCTATCTTTTTATATCATTATTACTTTATTAATTAAACCAATGTGTTGGATAAATTTGAATTCTTTATAGGTTTTGTTCTCGTGTGTGTGTGTATCATTCGTACAGAAATCTGTAATATTTATGTTTAAAATCACACACAAATTTTAAAATTTAAGTAATCATTTTTTATTGTTTCTATAGCAGCATCTCTATAAAATCTACTTATTTTTTCTGTTAATTTATATTTTAAATTTCAAATGCTGTATTCATAATTTAAACATGTTTGAATATGTGAGTAAAACTGTAATATGTTCACAAATATGTAATATCGTAAAAAATTAAGAATTAGAATACTGTGTTTAAAAGAAGCTTTTGAAAAGCTTTTGCTTTTTTTTTCTCTTGAATTGTTATCAAATTATACATTGCCTTTTTTAATTTATATTTTATTGTAGTTGCTTGGTCACATAATGGCAGCATTTTGCAATTCCAAAACAAAGGTCTGAGGTTTGTTTCTCAGGTTGGGTAATGTTGGCTCAGCCATTCACCACTTCAGTGGGTCAATGAAACTGAATTAGAAGCATGCTTTCGAACTTAATACTGCAGGTTTCATATATGTTGACCATCTAACTTTGACATATGCTTCAAACCTTTAGGCCCTTGATCATGAAAACAGATCTGGGTACTGTAGGCCTTGGCTCCCATATAGGCTATTAATGCCACTGACTTTAATTTAGCTTATTTTTAAATTGTTTTGAAATTTAAATTACAAACTATAATTTTTCTCCCTTTGCAAATGGATCTTAAAGAAAATTTCTTCCTGTATTATCTGAAAACATTCTTTAGAATTTGAATATCTTTACATATCAATTTTTAATTAAATATCATTTACTGAATTTTCCTGTGTATAATCTGCAAATTGTGTGTTAGAAAATTTCAAATTTGTTATGTGTCTTATATGCTGTAGCCGATAATCTGATGAAAAACAGTCTCCATCAAAAATGATTTTTATAAAATTTTTTAAAAAATGTCATTTATGTTTCATAAAATAAGTAACAGATGGCACCACAACTTGACTAGCTTATTTCATTTATAACCTGATTTGTAATATTGCATTCAAGATTGAATTAAATTCATCGTAAAAATAAGATACTTGTAAAAACCGATGCTATCATCATTTCAGATTTTGTCTTTATTTGAGTTACTTTGTTCTAAAAATATTCAAATTTTTATATTATCCTGTGGAAGCATAGAATTTCAAGTTACATAGCAGATTTTAAACTAATAGTAATAGAGAAGGCAAATAAGAAATGTCAACAAACGTTAAGATAAAAGCAAAATATGTGAAAAATGTATCCAGTGTGCAGTTAGCAAATAATCAATTTCTTTTATTTAATTGTTAATGAAACAAATTTTATTTTTAAAAATGTATCTAACCTGGTTTTAAAAGTTATTAATAAAACAAAATTTGACAATTTTTTCTAATTTCTCCCAATTATTGCTCTTGATCGATCTCCTGCTTTTATATCAGTTTATCAAACTTTACAATGAGGTTGATTCAAACAAATCTTTCTTTTGTGTTTCTAAATGTTTTTTTCTGTACAATTTATTATATTTTTAATCACACTGTGCATTTTTTATTTTACATAACATGCACATTATCAGCAATATATTGAATACCTATTTAAATGCTGAAATTATATTGAAGCAATATATTGAATACTACTATTTACTGAAGAATTTGCATCAGATTATGCAACACTTTTTTTTTCTTTTACTCAGAAAAAAAAGGCTTCATGGATAATATATTGCTGCAGATTATATGCAGGAAAATATGGTAATTTAATATATAAAGTATTAATTTGCTTTTTAGGAGTTAGAGGCTGCAATTCGACCTGATACTTCTTTGGTTTCTGTAATGACAGTGAATAATGAAATTGGTGTCAAACAGCCTATCAAAGAAATAGGTAAAACATTTTTAAAGAACTTAAACAATTTTACACTATTTTTCTTTTATTTAGGGTCTAAAACTGAAAGTCAATGAATTTTTTGTATGCCTAATTTTGTTAAAACATTAAAAATTAATTTCTATAAAGGAAATGACAGGATTGTGGTAAAGAAAATTATTAAATGGAATCTAAAAATCAGAGGCTAACCCAATTAATCTATTCATAACTATACAAATTTTTTAAATTATTATTTGCTCAATATTTGGTATTCTAGTTTTTGTTTTTTTTAAACTATGTTAGTTTTTTTAACACACTAATACACTAGTTATTTATATTTAACACACTAAATCAAATTCATGCTATTATTTTGAACTACTGTCATTTTATTTGATATTGTTATTCGCCTTTTATCAATTAATGAAAAAATTTTTCCGGTGCATCATTCAACAATTATTAATATTTTGGTATTTTTTTCATATGAATGGAAATAAATAAAGATAGCTTAGCTAATTCAATTTAATTAATGTATAGATTTTTATAGCATAAATAAAAAATGATACAATAATACATTTGCTATTCCAATGGTATTTAAAATATTAATAATTTTGGTGTATTGTCTTCTACAAAATAGTATTTGCACACTCAAAATTTCCTCATTTAATATTATTAAATCTTACTGCATATAAATGAAATTAAATATTTCATTTATGTGCAATAGTATTTGAAATTTTAAAATTATTTTGTGATATTATAAATTTAACTAGAAAATGTGTAGTTATGTTATGAGTAATTAATGATTATATTATTCCAATTTGTACTTACTTTGATGAATGTTTAATATTTCAAATTCTATTCTAATTAAATGAGCAATTGTTTGTACTAAAAAATATTCAATCTGCAGATTTTTTTTATAAAAAAATACTTCTCAATTTTAAATTTATTGTTTTTTAAATGGTTTTCTAGAATGCATCTGTGAGCATTAATATTAATAATTAAAAACAAGTAAATGACTAATTATATCTAAGTTTTATTGTATTAATTTGAAATCATAAAATTTTGTAAAGTTAATAATAAGAAATGGGATTGTTTCATGTTTAGGAAATTATTATTTAAATTTATTTTAACTATATGCTTAGAGATTAAAAAATTGTGGTACATTATATTTCGTATTAAATTAACCTTAAATTTTAAATATGTGTTTGATATAATTCATCCAATATTGCTTCGTGATGCTACTATTAATAATATTGTGTTATAATATTTTCATTTTTTATTATTTTTGATTATTTGTTATTTTTTCATGAAATTAAAAACTTTTTTATAAATGATATTTTATGAAAGAATTTCTTGATTTTTTCATGCAATTCTCCTGCTATTAATATCCTAATAAAATCCTTTAAGCTATAGGTACTGGCCTAATTAGCCCTTGTGTGCAAAAAATAACTGTTGAATGACAAACAAACCAAACTACCTAATAAAATCCTTGAAAATAATCTTTAATAAATAATACTATAAAGAAGTAAGAGTTTTTATTAAAAGAGCGTTTTGTTTAAAATAAATTGTTTTAAAGGGTACTCTATGCATTTTAACACTAAAATCTACTTATATTTATATCTTTAATGAGTATTTGCTTTTAACATAAATGTTCTTATATTTCAGGTGCACTATGTCGATCAAAAAAGATATTTTTTCACACTGATGCAGCTCAAGCTGTTGGAAAGATACCCATGAATGTCAATGAACTGAATATTGATTTAATGTCCATAAGTGGTCATAAAATATATGGTCCAAAAGGTAATTTTATTCCTATCTCTTTTTGATATTTATTATACAAAATCTTCTGTTTCGTCTACAAATCTGCAAGTATGTCTATTATTCCAAATATCCCCAAAAATATAAGTTACTTTCTTCAACCCTATGCACAAAAAGCTTTTCAATTGTTTTATATGTATTGTGTTTTTAATAGTATAACCTATTAATCTCAGTGACTGGGTATCTTTAATAAAAATTGTGATCAGAGGGTTTATTATTCATATATAACAACAACTACACTAATTGATTTAAGAATAAGTTCAATCAATTTTAAATGCCTAATAATTTTAAACTATGTTCAAGTGAAGATTGACATCTTAGCCAGTACCCTCCTCTCCTCATTACATCACATGAATGTAAGAATATTAGACACTAAATATTTGATGTGCACAAATATTTCTATTCTAAAAGTCGTAACATAAAGAATAAATTACATAAATTTTTAAAAGTGGTTAATTAAATACATGTAATAATTAAATATGTCCCGTTGAATTCAAGATGAAGTGTTAAAAGTATTTTGAACCAGAAATTTGTTGATAAAAATTAAAACTACATAAAATAAAATATCAAAATAATTTGAATTTGAAATTCTTTTTCTTAAATATCAAAGCTAAATTAATTCAAATCATATTAAATATTTTAAAAATTATTTTTATTTTTTCAAAAGTATTTTATAATTTGATTGGTTTGTTAGCATATTTACTTAAATGTATTGCTTAATATATGGATCCAGATTTTACTAGCCAAGCTGGTAGCTGAATGGTTAGCACTCTTGCCTTCGGTTCAACAGTTCGTGGGTTCGAATCCCACTTTGGGCATGGATGTTTGTAGTGGTTCGGAATCCACTTTAAGTCGTAGGTCCCGGTCTAACTAGCCCTCGTGTGTAAAAAATGACCATTGAGCGACAAACAAACAAACCAGATTTTACTACTTTATATCAATGTTATTCAATTTTTCAATTTTATGTAAAAAAAATTTTACCACAAGTTGTGGTAAAAATATTGGAGTTGATGACTTTGTATCCTATTATGAGTATAATGACTTGTATCATTTGGTAAATTCTGTTTGATATGATATTTTATGGTATATCTATTTTAACAAATTAAAAATGTAATTATTAAGCAGAATAACAATTTTGAGTTTTTTTTAACCTTTGTAAGTAAATTGAAAATTTTTCTTTTTTTTCCTATGTTAAAATTCTTAACCATTTGGGAAACTGTATTAGTTAACTTTAATCATTACAACAGAAAATTTATGGTGATTTATATGAAATTTATAGTTGAGTATTGACCATATGGTGGAGATAAAATTAATTTCAATGGTAAATGTCACAAAATTTATTATAACAAATAATTTCAAATCTCAGTGCTTTAATTTTAAATTAATTATTAATTTTGTCTTTATTTCAAAGAAATTGTTTCAAATATAGTGAATTTACTTTTTATATTCTGGAAATAATACACAATTATAAATGATAGTATTATTTCATTCTTGAAATAATACCATCATTTATGATTGTATTGTTGAACAATGTAACAATGTAAAAATAATTTTTTATATTTCAGTACTAGATAAGACAAAATAGAATCAATAATTTATTTGATTATAAGAAATGATCTTTATTTCTACATAGGTCCAAAATCAATAGAATTTATTTTCGATCCCTCTGTTCATTCAAACATTTCAAAATTTATAAATTTCATTGAATTTTGACAAAAGTGCATCAAAACTGTGGAAAGCAATCAATAAAGTTGATTTTAATCACCTTGTAGCAATCAGTTAAAACATATTTACATTATAAATACAAATGATATTAAAGACAAAGTGATTCCATAAATTAATTTGCAACATAATGATGGTCTCTTGGGTATTATGAGTGGAAAAGTTGTGATAATGCTGAGATGCAAATTAGATTATAAAAAGCTTTCCCTCTTACATTCCTCTAATGCCTGTTGTGTGATTTGTAATGTTGAAGAAACAGGCAACCATTTGATTTGATGTACTTTTTTATGAACAAATTTCATTGAATTTGTCCCTTAAGAGTTTTACTTTCTTTTAATAATCACAGGTATTACAATCCTAAGGTACTTAAGTCATAAATTCTCTTTTCTTCTTTCTGTTTCTTCTTTGTTGTAGGACTTGTAAAAGGTTGAAGAGTTTGAATAGCTATCACTGCCTTGTATCTATTAGCTTCTCCTAGAGACTAGTTTACCTAGGTGTTTCCCTACATGGAGCATTAGAAAGAAGATCTTGGTAATTGAGACTCCCAGAAACCATCACGTTACTTTAGTCTCTGTTTCAGGTTAATGAGGTGTGTGTTGCGATTCTTAGCACATCAATTAGTTTACATGGTCAAGTGATTATATATCTGCTGAGTGACATAATAAGGGTGGAGTCCACATCAAGGGTATATGGAAAGTGTATAAAGCCTTTCTAGCTCTGGTGCAGTTATCCTGCATTCCTTTTTAGGGCTATGGTGGATGGTGCAGTCAGGTCCCGAAATAGTCAACTTTCTTTATGGAGTTATAATTCTTATAATTCTCTTTTTATGGAGCAATGAATGGTACCTGATTAGAAATATGTTGTCATTAAAATAAAAGAGCAATTTCGATAATATATTTCGATTTTTAGTCAGTAAAAATATTATTGATACAGTTGGAAATGTAAAAAATGTTTGAAAATGGAATCTGTTGATCTCTTGATTGAAATGTTATCAGCTAAAAAGCTGAAATGTTTTGATAATATTTATGTTACAGTATCTGCCCATAGTAGGAGGTTGAATTCTATGTAAAGTGTTTTCAGCTAATGATTTGTTTAATGTTTCAAAGAAAGAAATTTTAGATTATCTTACTGACCAAAAAGTGTGTTGTGTATGGCATATTACTATCAGAGAAACCACAATTATAAAACCTAAATACCTCATATTTACATTTACGACTCTGATACTATCTTAGTGTATTAGAGTTGATTATTCAAATTGCAATGTATGTCGGGCCTTATTCCAACCCATTTATGTTTTTTTTAATTGTTTCAGATATGCAAAAATTATTTGTAAGGAACATTTGATGTACTTGAAGATGATAGTTGTACGTATCAATTTAATGAAAAATCTGTCAGTTGTAGTGGTAAACATCTTTCTTACTCTTGGATGTTACTCAATCGATGAAAAATTTTTATATAGAAATACTTCTGTATTTAATAAATTTAATTTAAGTGAACCAATAATCAAACCAAATTATATATTTGCCTTTAAAATATTGTAAATAGTTGCACTAATCTCCCATAAATCTCTGAAACAAGCTCGTTTTGTTGAAACAAAAAGAAGAAATCATCTCCTCAAATTTGTTAACTAGAAAGAAATCTGTTATTAAAACACAATATTTTGTCATGCTGTTAACCATATTCTTGAAGCATGCTTGGAAACCAAACTTTCTTTCTTTCTTCTTCTTACTTATACAATTTATCTCTGAAGGCTGAGAAAATTAGAATTTTATTAAAAGCATGTAATTCATCAATTTTATTCTTATTTCAATTAAAAGTGTTTTCTATTGACAGTTATTATGGTATTTTTTTTTGTATTAATTATAAAGATTATAAAATAGGTGTAGGTGCTTTGTATGTGAGACGCAGACCACGTGTTCGAATTCAACCTATCCAAAGTGGTGGTGGTCAGGAAAGAGGTATGCGAAGCGGTACTGTTCCTACTCCATTAGTTGTGGGTCTTGGTGCTGCTTGTGAAGTTGCTGGTAGAGAAATGGAAGTAAGTAACTGCATTGGTATTATCTTAAATAAAATTGTGGTGGCTGGAAAATAATTTTTAATTTATTTTATATTTGCTGTTTTCCTACAAGCAAATATATTTATCCCTATTGTGTATCATATTAATCATGTAACCAAATATCCTCACGCCTTTTCATATTGTTTTTGAGAGAATAAAAAATTATTGTAAAATAAATTGAATATAAAAAACTACCTTTTAAATATTCAGTTTTATATATTGTTAAATGAAATCTAATGATTGTAATAAATTAACATAATGTATAATAAACTAATTTTACTTAAATCTAATAATCAATCTTAGGAAGCTAAGATAGTTCTTTAAATTAAATACTACAATAAATTTTCAAACAGTGAAAAATTTTTATAATAGACTATTATGAGAATCTATAAGAATTTTTATGAGAAATTAAATTAAGTAACTTCCATAGTAATTGTTTAGACTAAATATTTATTGGCCAGCAAAAAAATTGTTAATATTTAATTTATTTCACAGTTGCTTCTTTTGTTTCAAACAAATATATTTATCTCAATTGTATATCATATTAATGATATAACTAAGTATGTAAGTGTACCATTAATGATATATCCTCAAAGTTTTTCACATTATTTTTGAGAAAACTAGAAGTTATAAAGCGGAATTTGGAAATATACATAGTGATTATGAATTGTTTGCCTATACTGATCACATTAGTCATGAAACCAAATTATCTATTTGATTTTATTATTTATTACTGGTGTCATTTTTTGTAAATATTGCTTTTTTTAACTAAGCAAATTTTGAATTTCAGAATGGTTTATCTTTATTTTACCTATAGAAGGTTAAGCACTAGAGTAGTGCCTTCAAATGCAATTAAGCATTTTTAAAAATGCATATTTATTTCTTAACAACAAATGAATTTTATTGTACTATAACAAGTTTTCCAAAAAGGATAAATTTTTTTTAAAATTGCTGTATTACTATTCTAAATTTAAAAACATAAATAATAATATTTTTTTATATAAATATTTTTCCCCGTTTAGACAGGAAAGTAAGTTATCTTTTGATAAGTGGAGATATTTTTCATTTAAGAAATATGAAATTCAGTTTTCTATTTATGAAACAAAACAATTTTTTTTTAAGTTTACAAAAGAAGGAGCATAAAAAGGAAAATTTGTCTTTTTCATTTACTGAAAATTTCATTGCTTTTTTGTTACAAATCCATAAATCACATATTCAATGTATTCTTCATAAAGAATGTCAATATTAATTATTTTTAGTGCAGTATAAGAAAATCTGAACTTTGAGTCCTCTCATTAAAAAAAAAATTTTTTTTATTTATTTTTTAATTTTCTCACATTTTTATCCCTATTGATTATTACAATTACATATCTGGAAGCTTTTGTTTTGATTTATGTAGTGAATCATAACATTAAGGTAGGTGAATACTTGATTATTTTTCTGTTTTAATCAGGACCTCTAAATAAAGCAATACTCCAATTATTCTAATCAATTGGAACCACATTCAGACAATCAAAAATTATCTTTTACATGTTAAGGTACTTATAAATGCTCTATGTTAGAGCAGTATGTGTGTACCTTTTTGTAAATGAAAGTCATTGCTTGTTGAACATCTTAGTCAAAGCACGCTATTTGACTACTTTCATCTGTTTTCTGACAGCCTGGTCAAGCACTCACTTAATAATGTAAAGTTGCATGTGGATACACTCAGGCTGACACTCGATTCCCTTTTAGTTTCAAGATTGGCAAATGTTTCACTAGCCTCTTTTTTCATTCGTCCATGATTCTGCCTTCTGCCTCATTGTTAAGACCATCTCTTATTCACTCTCCTATATCTTCAGTTCTTGTGAAAATAATATCTTTCAGGATGCAAGAACAATAGCACACATAGACTGAACCATTATTTTGCAAATTACTACTTGTTTTCATTTAATTTATTTTGCTGAATTCTGAAAGCAATTCAGATAATTAGCTATACTATATTTAATGTACATCAGTAATATCAATTGTATGCATATATATACACACATTCCTAATTTTCTAATTCTGCAAATGTTCTCCTTTCTTGTTTGTTATAATTCATAAATATATTAATTACTATATGCTATTATTGTTGGGCATCATATACTACTTTTATCTTTGAATAAAAATAATACAAGGCTATATATATATAATATATTTATATCTTTCATTAATATAATAAACCACATACTCTTAAGAAAAATATAAAAATCTTAAATTCTATGCTCTTTTATTCATGCTCTTATTAATCCTTCTACTTACTATTGTTTATATATCTTTAGAAATTTTTTTAATGTTAATTAAATTGGGAAAAATTATTTCAGGTTTTTAATATTCAAAATAAATTTTGCTTAAAAAATTTGTGCATTTTTACAAAATCTATCATTAAGAATACAATTATTCATTTAATGATACTGTTTAGGAGAAAATTTAATTTTTATTTAAATGTGCTATTATTTCTGAATTAATCATGAATTGTTAATTTTAATTTTTCTCTGTATAAATATGTAGTCTTGGGAATGGTATGTTAATTGTGTTAACTCAGTCCTGTGAAAAGTATGTATAATGGTAAAGTGTGCTATAGATACAAAACTGAAATAAATAAGTAACATTATTTTTTATTCCCAGTAAAACATTAAATTATTTAAATTTTTGAAAGAATGATTTATTAGTTTTGTATTTTGTTTCTTTATACAATCAAATCAATTACAAATTCCAAAAAATAGGAAGTATATTAGAAGGTCATCAAAAAACTCTTGTTTTAAATATTCTGTTTTCAAAAATTATACGTTTTATATTTGAGCTTATTTTTTAATTTTTTACAATGTAATTTCATCTGCTCATTTTTTTTAAATTTGATATTTATATTTTAATATCATATTAAATTAATGAATAATTAATGTTCTTTTAGGAATAATTATTTTAAAAGAATTGGTATCTATCTTGTATAAAAATGTACCAAAATTCTTTCTCATTTACATAATTTTTGTGAACTTTAAATTTCTTGCAGGTATTGTATACTTATCAAAAATTTTAGTAAAAAAAAATTATTATATTTTAATGAAAACCTTAATGTACAAAATGTAAAATGTAATATAATGTAACAAAGGAAAATTATTCCAGTAAATAAAATATCTGTTAAGAATGAGAAATCAAAAATTTTCGTCTATTTTTTTAAATTACAATATTTTAAGAGTTGAATCAAAAAATTCTCAAATTATTATATGATCTTGATTTTCTGTGAGTTTTTGAACCTAAATGAAATAGTTAGCTTAATATTCTAAGAAACTTTGTAATTTTTTGATAAGAATAGGTTAAATATCATTCCAAAAACATTATTATAAATTTATATTATTTTAAAAAACAGTATTCAAACGGATTACATGAAAATTTTTAAGTTATTCCTTTTCCAAAGATAATTTTTTTAATAATTCTTTAGTAACAAATATAAAATCATTATAACATTAACTCAGAAAAACTTGAAGGCTTTAAATTCTGGCTGTTAAATGAGAATTTAAATTTTATTTTATTTCAAAATTCTTATGTTATTCAATAATATATAAATATTCAGTTGAAAAGTAAGAAATAATGCTATCATTTTTTTTTTTAATTTATAGGTATGCTTACTATATTCTAACATAAGATTGTATTTAAAAATCTTTTTTCATTCAGAATTTTCAAAATCACTATTTTATCTGTTCATTGTAAATTTGCAGATTTATTTTGTATAATATATGAATTTCTTTTTGATAACATTTTGGAAATGTAATAGTTTATATTTAAATAATCTTTAGTTTTCTCTTATTACTACTTAACATAGAAAGATGATTATAATAAATTTTTTTCTGTAATTTTTGTTATTTACTGTAATTTCCATACTTGTAATTTTTCCTGAAATTTATTGCAATATTTTTTTGTAGTATGATAACAAGAATATTGAAAAATTATCAAAAAGATTACTTGATGGAATCATGAATTCAATTAAACAAGTTGTGCGAAATGGTGATCCAGAAATGAATTATCCAGGTAGTTTTACCAGATTTTTATTGACATGTTATGCCAAAAAGTCAGGCTTTTTCTTTTTAGGCATATGAATACTTATATTGTAAATATTTTCAGGATGTATTAATTTATCATTTGCTGGTGTTGAAGGAGAGAGCTTTTTAATGGGATGCAAAACAGTAGCACTATCATCAGGAAGGTAGGTGCAACTTAACTTGCGATAAAAACTATTAATTACAAAAGATACTATGAATATTATTTATTTTATTATGAATAAACCTTCATCCTTTAACTAAAAGATATTTCTAAAATTAATCCCCTTAAAAAGAAGAAAAACTAAACGTTCTCTTTGATGTTATCATTCTACTCAGTTTCTGAGGGAGTAAAATATGAAATCAAACAAAATGCTGAAATGTACATAAAAGAAATAAAAACACAAAACATTCTAATCGTTGCCAATAACAAAAGAGAAAATATAAGTCTATTTAATAAAATGTGTTAACGGTAAAGAAATAAAATTAAGACTGATAAAGAAAATTATCAATGGAATTATTAAAATTTAAAAAAAAACTATATTTAATTCATAAATCCCATAATTTTGCTTATTTCTTCATTATATACTACTTAACTTTAAAATATTTCACACTTTTTATGGACATTGCATAATTTTCATTATAATTCCTTATTAAGTATGAGATGTATAATTTTCATTTCATATTTAATAAGTATAGAAACCATTTTGCATGTTTGCTGAATTTATTTGTCTAAATATTGTTAAATACATTTGTTTTAATTTGGGTAAAGACCTTTATCAAATAGATAATTGTATTTCTCCATTTAAAACTTTTTAAACAACTTGTATTCTTAAGTTTGTCAGTGATGTGTGTGGGTGGTTTTTTTTTATTATAAAAGATTCAATTACTTTGATTGTTTCTCAAATTAAGTTTTTTTTAGAAGCCAACACTTTTAGAGCTATCATTATAAATAAAGGATGATAATTATTTTTAAGCAAAAATTATTGAAGTGTTATTTTTGCTTAAAGTTTAAAAAATACCTGCATAATAAAATGCACTTACATGTAACTTAAATATCAGTACTCATTTTCAGTTAAATAAAAAATATTGGATTATTGCATATATATAATTTGATTATAATAACTTAATTGTTTCTTATTAATGTTCACTATGTATTTAGTGCCTGTACATCTGAATCTTTGGAACCATCATATGTCTTGCGAGCAATTGGTAGTGATGAAGACCTAGCACATTCTTCTGTAAGGTATGAAATTTAGGGATAATTTGGACACTTATACAATAATTTGTTTACCTAACAGAAAGTTAGCATCTAAGCATCGAGAAACATAATACAGTAAAAGTATTTCTTGTCTATTAAAATATTCAATTAAAAGGAAATTGATATACATAATATAAATGTTTTTGTTAATATGCTTCAAATTAATTAAATCAAATTAGCTTTAATGTACAAATAGAAGTAGTAAATCATTCTGCATTGGTTATTCTGAATGATTTAATAAGCAGCATAAAAACAGCAACAAAAAATGTTTGTAAATCTGATAAAATAAAAAAAAATAAAAATAAATGTTTTGGAGAAAAGTATTTTTAAAACTTACAACATTAAAAAGCTTCAATATAGTAGATGTTTATTTTTACAAGAATCTAATATACACTCACAATTTTATGAACTAGCAGTTGGTCCCTGAATGGGTCCCATAGATGCAATAATAATTTTAATTCCCATTTATGAACTAAATTTTTGAAAAATCTTTTTGCAAATCACTTTATGCTTATAAAGCCTGTTTTTCTACTATTTTTGCCCACACATATGTATTTGATGTACATGATTTATATCTATACTATACATGACAAGTAGTATTGTTACACTTGGTTTATTTCTTTTTCTAAAAATTTGACAAATTCTCTTAATTTTGAAGACCAGTATATCTTAAGTATACCAACATATTGTGAAAGATAATTTTAAAGTTAAAACTTAAATAATTTCTTACAAAAGTTAATAAATCATTATTTTAATATTTGGAATAAAATATAATGAACTTGTATGATGTTAGTAAATATTATTAATTCTATAAAATTGCTTATTGATAAAATATAGTGTATAATTATATAAAATGATTGGCTCAATGAAAAATAAATTCTATTTTATTTTAATCTGCTAAATGCTTAAATCTGAATGAATTTTTAAAAAAATAATGCTAAAAGTTTACATTGTATTCAGTTATTTGTAGCAATGTTTTATTGCATATTTTAAAAATAAAATAATTAATCTACTCTGTATTTAAGTTTATTGCGATTTTTAATGCCATGTCATGATCTTGAATGTGAAGCAAAATATAGAATTTCTTTAATTTTAAATTCTTTTTAAAATCATCAATAAAGATACGACAGAAAAATGTTCACTTTTAAAATTGATTTATAATAAGTTATGAATCAAGTATTGTAGGTAAATACTTTAGTTTTATTTGCCATTGCTTAATGTATCCAAAATTAGTGTGTAACAATATGTCTTCAATTGAATTTCAGTTTCATAAAACAGTTTAACTCTTGAAAAGCTCCTTAATTTTGACATTTTATTGAACATATTTTAATTGTATTAAAGATAGTGATTCTTTTTATTTTCATTTACACTCATAAAGACAAAATGACTGTCATTTATGTCACCAATTTCATAATACAATTTATATAAAACATGTTATATAAGCAAATTAAAAAACTATAAAAACCAATTATTATATTTATGTACTTAATGTAAGGAATACATATTTTTGTGAATAAAATTGATTCTAATGTAGCTTAGATCTTTTGAAATAATGAGTAACTTTAATTAAAAACAAAAATACTAGCATTTGGTTTTTACAAATTTTTATCTTTAAGATTTGTAAAGATACAAAGAGAAAATATGATGCTTGAATAATTATATAAATATTTTATTGAAAAATAATAAATAAACAATATTTTTTTTAACATGGCAGTGTATACACCTGAAAAAATTTAATGTGGCTTTTGGAAAAATATTTAAATTTGCTTCTTTGGAATCTGTATAAAATCTTACTTTTCTAATGAGAGATAGGTGATGATCTTAGCATGCATGTTTATTGTAGTGGATACTTGAGAATTTTCTAGGATTTATCTCTGCATCGCTGCAATACAATCAATCTACTGTTACTGGAAAGGCTTCCTTGCACAGCAGTTTATATGATGTAACTGCTCACTTGTTGAAGGGACTAAGAAATTTGTTTCCAATGCTGTTGCCTCTGGCTGGGAGACAGTTTTTCAATGGATCCCTAGCCATTGTGGGGTGCCTGGAAATGAAAGAGCAGATGTGTTGGCTAAAAATGGTTATGCCTGACTCAGCCGCTGTTTCCATTAACTGCCCATCAGTTTAGTTCTGAGGCTAGGGAGAAAATTGACCAACACCTAGAGTAAATTTATGTAGTACTTTCAGCTGATAAAAAGTGGAACACTCTTATGAAGTCGCTTGTCCCGATGGATTTGCCTTGTGCAGTTTTTACTGGAAATTTTCGACTTTTAACTGGACATGACTTTTTGTGTAAATATCTATGCCGTATTGGTGTAGTTGCTGATGATACCTGCCCCCTTTGTTTGTCGGGTGAAACTATGGACTTTGATCATTTGACAACTTGCACAGTACTTGCTTTTATTACTTTTGACTCTGACAACTTTACTAAGGCTGAATTTTATTGGGTGCCAGAAGTCTTATGGCAGATAAATGCCACTGACTGACGTAGGAAAAAAAAAAGTTTATATGATGTATAGTAAAATGTCTTGCAAAAGCTTCAGGCTATTTGGATGTTTATTATTTGGTATCAAAATTCAAAAAACCCTGATTTTAATTTAAAAAATTTATAAACAAGTGATTTAATAAAAAATAGAAGAATGGATGCTCATAAGATTTTTGATCATAAATATCTAATTGTATTGATAGAACTT
This sequence comes from Latrodectus elegans, assembly GCA_030067965.1. Lineage (NCBI taxonomy): Eukaryota > Metazoa > Arthropoda > Arachnida > Araneae > Theridiidae > Latrodectus > Latrodectus elegans. The sequence goes on along the minus strand of CM057810.1, from coordinate 28,850,307 downwards.
AGAAATGATTCAAATATTATGAAAAAATATTCTAAAATTGTTTATTCTATAAGATGTTTTTATTTCATTCTAAAATATAATTTTGAACAGGTTTGGCATTGGGAGATTTACCACTGAAGAAGAAGTTGATTATACAGTTGAGTTATGCATTAAAATCATTGAAAAATTAAGAATTCTTAGTCCTATTTGGGAACTGGTAGAAGATGGTGTTGATTTGAAATCAATCCAGTGGTCACATCATTGAAAGCTGTAAGTACAATATTAGGTTACATTTTGTTTAATGTTAAAAAAGATGTTCTTCTCAGCATTAGGTTCTATTTTAGGTACATTTGTAGCTATGAATGTCTAATTTATAGTTTGGCATGTTATTTTTAGTTTGAATACCTTTGTTTTTGACTCATCAATTTATAATATTGACTTTTTATAATGCTTAATACATATTTGCTAATTTGCTATATATTTCATTTGTATTCAAAGAATTTTCATTACCAGTTAACAATTAATTATTAATTGGAGAAATCTCCATTAAAAATCCTTTTTGTAGTTTTATGAGCAATGTTTTTTTTTTTTTTTCCCTCATTTTACTTAATGTTAAACATTTTTTAATAATTATATATTCATATGACTTCAAAAGTTTTAGAAAGATTTTTTGCTTACATATATATATATATATATATATATATATATATATATATATATATATACATACATACATACATACCTTATTTTTTAGTGATCTTTACACAATAGCATCTATTACCTTTAAGTAAGTTTTGATTCTCGTGCAATTTATTTTTATTAACTTATGCTTTAAATTTGATCAAACACATGCATATAATATTTCATATTTAAATATTTTCAATCACATGATATTTAGATTAAATTTTAAATAATTTAAAATTTTAATACATTTAAGTGATAGATTATCTGCTTTTAGTGTTATTTTCTTTTGTGTATAAATTTATACTTACATTCACAAAAACTTGTGATACATTAATGCATTGCTTCAAAACGTGTGGTCCGCAGACCCTTTAGGTGTCCGCCGACTTCTTTTAGGGGGTCTGTGGCCACAGTTCCCAAGTGTTGACCCACTGGTAGTTTAGTGCCTGTGGATGTGGCCTCCCGGCTCGACTTTTCAAAATTATGTGGGTCGCGTGTGCGCTGGCTTAGGACGCTTGATGTGTAGACACCTTTTCAGCATAATCTTCAGAAATGGTGCGACCAATCTGATTGTTCACTGCCTCGTAAGCACTCCTCGCTTTGCATTTCACCCACATTTTCTCGAGACATCATTCATTGTTAAACTTCCTTTGTGAGTGTACTATTTGTTTTTTGCACAGTTTATTACTTCTGTCATAGACCAGTGGTTGAAGTCAGGATCATTCAATTAACTATTAGTTTCTCCATCGTCTGCACAGCAAGAAAAGCTCCTGTTTGAAATTAATGATGAAAGAGGATGGCCAAATGAAGAAGTCAAATGAAGCGCCACAGCCAGATTTATTATTCAAAAGTCCTGCAAGTTCTTGATTATCTGCAGGAAGTGGAATAACTAAAAAATGTTAGTAGAACGAAATTTGTTTAAAAATGGAGTTTATCGAGACAGAGGAGGGTAAAGCTCAGTGCGAAATTTGCACAGGAGTCTGAACAGTTCGATGGATCTAGTTAAATTGCGTCATCATTTTGAGGGTAATCACTCACCCTGACCTCCATTCTAAAGAAATCGATTTTTTCAAAAGGAAGAGTACTGAATTAGCTGCTTCTCAACACTGCATGAAAACTCGTATAAAAACAATTAATGAAAACCAACTAAAAGCTTCTTTCTTAATAAATTATCGGGTGGCAAAGTTCATACCATTGCAGAAACCCTTCATAAAACCATGTGTTAGCATTTTGCCACAACATAGATGTATGAATCCGGATTCTCGATCTATGCCGGCACAAAAACTATGTACTGAAGCTATCTAGATGCTGAATCTGACATCCGTCTCCAATTGTCAAGTACTGAGCTAGATTTTTTCAAAATTGTGTCATTACATTAATTTACAATCTTTTACATTGTAATTACAATCTTTAGAGAAGTAACTTCAAATTAAATTTCCATTATTATTCCTACCAACTTATCTCTAGAAAAGAACGCACTGTGTTTCGTTGACGAGCAGTGCAATGTACCTGGATTATAGCTTTTGTAGGTATTTGTATTTTCTATAAATTAATAATTAATTGAATTCTGTTTGTATAGATATTTTTTCTGAAAATTAAAATGTTATCCAACGAATGTTGCCTTTCTTTACATTATATTCCCCTCCACTCATTTAAACATATGACCTGCTTTGTGTGTTGAAAGATGTGAGAAAATCCAACAGCTAGTATCTGAATATAGTATGGAAATTCAGACTAATGGAAACGCAGTTAGTTGAAAGTTTTTTCTAATTTCTCTATTCATCATTTATCTCTTCATTCATCTCTTGATTCACTGTGTGGTTATTGAAAAAAAATGGTACTTGCATTATGAAGTTTTTAATTCTGATGGGCTTCGAACTGAATTTTACTGGTTACAGTGCGCTTGACTGACAGAAGTCCGCTATGAATTTTTTCCTAAAAAAGGGGTCCGCCAGCTAAAAAGGTTGGGAAGCCCTTCATTAGTACATTCAATTTACCATTAAGAGTTCAGAGATATTTCTCTTTACTATGTATATTTTTGCTACTTTTTCAAATAGTTAAAGAATATTAAAAGGATAGAAAGTTTTATTGGCTATAGTTTAATCATAATCAAAGTTAGAAATCTGTTAGTAAGCATTTCTCTTTATGTATGAAAAACCAGCTGCACAATTTCTTCATTTAAGCATTGTAGATTTGTTATCATAGCCTATTTTGCATTTTTGTTATAGTAATATTAATAATCTGGTGTAAATTGTAAAAACCATGTTATACAACATTTGTTTAAATGCAAAAATTATTTTTAAAAAAATAAGAAAAATTGCTTTAAAATATATATTTTAACTGCATGGAATTTATATTATAATTTGACAAAATTATTTATCAATGATTGGCTTAGATTACATAATCACAAAAATATAGTAATTTAATAATAACATATAACATTTTAATGCTTGATTATGAAATCAAATCCCCAAATATAGTTTTGTTTTTTAAAATACTTTTTAAAATATTGTTAACTGTGTTAATATATATATATGTGTTTGTTTGTTTACTATAAACTAATACAAACAAATTTGATTATTGTTGTTCTGTTTCATATGTGCATTATGTGTAATTTATATTTTCATATTACAGCTTCAAAAATGCATTTGCAAAAGTTTGGCTGGCGAATGTCTGTGATAAGCATCTGTATAATGAAATTTATCTTGCATCTGTCTGCACCTTACTATTCATTTTTTGTACATAAAGTTGCCTAGAAAATATTTAACAATATAATATGCTAAGCAATTCTAGATACTGTTATAGCTAATAAAAATTACTTTTGCATAAAGCCTAAATTTATAATTTAAACCATTACTTTATTTGAAATTGTTTTCATTTATATAGAAATTTGTAAACAGTAAAATCAATTATAATTTAAAATGTGTAATGTTATTTAATCTATGTTTAATGTTTTGTTGGAGATATGTTCAATGCAAAAAAACTATTTTTGTGAGATTTATAGAAAAATTACTTTATTTATTTATTTATTTTTTGATATTTCAGGTCAGATCTGTGAAATATATAAATTTTTCATTGGCAGTTACAACACACAAATGGTTAAACTCATTATTAACATTCCAACAATTTATATCACAGGAAGTAAAAATAAACAAAAGTACTAATTATCATTAATCCTTTAAATATTAATCCATTTAAGAATTTCATAGCCACATATCTAACGCACAAATGGGCCAACAAATATACATTATGAATAAGCATATATATTCAAAGGTTATCACAGAACTTTATATTACATGAAAGGGATTATCATTTGTAAAATAAATTATTATATCAGATGATTTAACTTCAAAAAAATAATGATCAGTCATTAGATTATTAAAAGAATACATTCCATATAAAATCATTTTACTTTTAGAATTTTTTTTACTATATAAAAATAAAATATGCTAAGTTAATAGATAATTTTTAATAATTTAAAAATAAATAATTTTTAAAAAACAACTATATTATTGTTATATAATTAATCTACTAATTAAAATAGGCTATTATTTATGTTATTTATATGACTGATTAGCAAAATTAATACAACTTATATAGAAATAATTTTATTTTTAGGCAATTGGAAATTTTCAGCAGATTTCTTATATCTTAAAATTTTCAAAGAAAATATCAACAAAATATAATTAAAAGTATTTTAAAATTATTATATTGGCTTCAATTTACTTTTGAAAAATTAATATTTTCATAAATTTAAAAATTAAGTGTTGAAGTTTTTATTAATTTTTAATAACCTTTGGTAGCATTACCAGAAATACTAAGCTGATAAATTAGAACATTAAACAGATGTCAATGATTCAATAATGTGGGACTAATCTATGAATTGACTAAATTCTTAATATGAATAAATACTAATATCCAATCTCAAATTATATTATTTAAAGATGTTTGCGAGAAAATTTAGACATAGAAAATCAAATTAATAAAAAACCAAAAAATTGAAATTTTACTTAATAAAAGCATAGTAAAATTTCTATTAACAGTCAATTCCAAATGTACCAAAGTCTAATATCTTTTAATACTGAAGAGAATTAATTAAAAATAACATTTTTATATAGTCTTGTTCATAGTCACTTAAAGATTTTAGTGGTATAGTAAAAAAATATTTTCATTGAAGGAAATAATTTTATTATCATTAACAAAATTGTTATTAAATACATAAACAATGTAGCCTAATAATTAAAGTTTTTAACCTTAAAAATGCTTTTTTAATTTTTTAAATTAAGTAAAATATATTCAAATAAAGATGTCATACAAAACATGTATTTTTAATATTAGCATAATTTTTAGAAATGCAAAATTTGATGCCAAAGTTTAATAAATATTTTAATTTCTTAAGAATATAAAAAGCTAATAAGTAACCAATTTTATAATTAATGTATATTTTTTTTCCACAAACAGTAATCTACTTAGGCATAAACAACTCAATTAGAAATATGGTTTTGCCAAAATAAGAAAAATACAATTTCTGCCATACTTGTTTATTTTGGAAATACTTTTTTCTTTGAAGAAAATCCACATATTATCTTATCCTACGCTGATCAACCAAGACATTATGATTATTCACTTATTTTAAGATTAAATTGATAAGTGACTGGCATTTTGGCTTTTAGTTCATAACCTTGATTAATGATTTTGGTATGGATGTCTTTAATAATTCCGAATCTAATCTGAACTTCTAGTCTAAATACCCCTCGTGTCAACAGTGACTGTAGAATGACAAACCAAACTCCATTATTTTAAAAGGAGGGTTTTGTGCTGAAATAACATAATATGTGGCAAATCTGAAATAAGATTCATTGGAAGCTTTGACTACTGAAGTAAAATTTCATTGTTGATACATCTGTAAAATGTAAAAAAAGCTAATTTAAGGAAGTTTATCAATGAACATAGATATTTTTAAATCTACAGTCATCTATTATTTTAGGGTTGCTATTTACTGCACTGAGAAGTAGAATGATGATGAAATTACAAACAAATAATAAGGCATAAAATAAGAGCACTTGATTACAGAATAATGTATTTGTTGTTTCAAGTACTAAAATCTTAACTGGATTTTCTTGATTTCTTTGTCATTTCATGGATGCTTTGCAACAAATGTTAATATCACTGCTTGATTTTGTAATATAAGACTTCACATAAGAATTTATCTTAAATGTCTTTGTGAAACATTAATGAATAAGATGAGCCTTTCACCATAACGAATGGAACATAAAAAAGTGAAAATAATTACCCAGACACATTTATCAGGATTATTGTGGTATCACATTGTTAGGTGTTTTTAGCATATACAGGTGTTCCTTGCATTTTTTTTGGCACTATATAGAATTATACATTTAACATGACATTTTAGCCAAGCTATTAATTGAATCTATTTTATGTATGAGAAATGGTTTCCCTCTGTTCAAATATTGTTACAGTTTACCTCCACCTACTTATTAATGCTTTTCCAAGATTCAACTTTTTATGCATCAAATTGGAACATCTTTAGTAGGTGGTCATAATGTTTTGACTGATCATTGTAAGTAAAATTGAGTATAGTAATGAATGTAAAAGAAAATAGTTCAGGATGAAAGTTACAGTAGAAAACATGTCTCTGCACAATGAGTTTCGTAATTTCAGCTACACATATTCTATATAGATTACTCATATACATATATCCCTTATTTCTATTCATTAATTTATAATCATAAAGCCTAAATATGTGGAAAAGTACCTTAAATAATTAATAAAACACAAATAATTTGATATTTTTTAAAATATATTGATTATTAGCACATAGCACTGTAAAAATATGTTAACAATTTATATGATAATAAATGCAAGTAGAATAAAAAAAAAACTTGCATTATTTTTTCTGTAATATAAGAAATATTTCAAAACTATTATGCAACTTTGCTACAACTACCTGCAACAAACAATAAATGTTAACTGTCTTAACAATAAATTATTCTTAGGCAGGCAGCAAACCTATACACCGCGTGGCTTGTGGATGGTGTTTCACTGGTGTTTGTTTTGTGGATCCTTGGTGTTTGGTATACCAGCCAAACACGAAACAAATACGTCATTAAAAACATCACTCTAAATATTGACCAATGAAAGTTTATTTACAGTTTAACTTGCATTATTATTGTATTGCGTATTTATTAATATTTTCATATTTGAAAACATAACCATCCACAAAACGCCAAGAAATATTGCATGTAATACTTTGATTTAAAAACCAGCAGCAAATATTATTGCTGAAGTATGTTTGGAAGAGGAAAAAAAGGGAGAACAAAATTTAAATAACATAAAACTTATTTCAATTGTCCATGAAACTTTTTTAAAATAAAGTTAACAATATTTTTTTGTAATGAATTTTTATAAACTATAAATAATAACTAATTGGAAAATCATTTAATAAAATTTTTTTTTAATTTTATAAAATTTTTTATACATTTGCATTACATTAAAATTCCTAATTTAAAAAATAATTACATTTTATTTCAGAGTCTGTTTCACAATATTAAAAAATATACAAATAAATTTATTTATCATATTAAACCTCATGTATTCAATGCATTCATAAAAGTATTAATAAATTAAAAACATATTATTTAAATTAGAGTTTCTGCAGTGTTTTAATTGCAGTTTAAATTAAAAACGCTTTATTCAGTTAATTTTTATTAAATTAAAAAAATACTCAAAATATTTTTCTAATTTTAAAAAGCAATTTCAATGAGGAAGATTTAATTAAATGAAAATAGTTTTTAAAAATCTTGTAAAATTTTACCAGAGAATTGTTTTTTGAAATTAAAATTAATTATTCAACTAAGATATTTATATAGTTGATTTCTTAAAATTTTTTATTAAAATAATTATCATCACATATGTTTCACAAACACCTGTTACCGATTGAAAAATATATAATCGAATAAATAAGTATATATCATAAAACAAAAACAATAAAATTCTAAAACATATTGACAAATTAAATTTAACTTGCTTTTAAAATATTGAATGATAAATTCTTCGATTTCTACAGAAAATCTGGATTCCATGTCCTTACATAAACAGCGCGATTCAAGTAAATATACACTTGTCGCTCAGTAGTGGATGAAAAAATTAAACATGCTGAATACTTCGTTTGGTGGAAAGCTCTGCCTCAATTTGGTCATACGTGACGTCATTTCGTGGATGGCTTGTGGACAGCTGGTAGTCATCCACCGTGTCTGGGTGACGGTGACCAGGTTTGCTGCCTGCCTTAAACATGCAAGGTTCAACAAGTTCGACCATAAATATTCTAGAATAATTTAAGTTCTATTTTTAACTACAGTATATTTATTTAAAAAAATTCTAATGTAAGCATTTAATTTTATTTAAAATGAATTAACCAAAAATTAAGGGAAAATACTTTACAAATTAAATAAAAAACTATAAATTTAAGTAACATAATTTGAGTAAACTTTGATTCGAAATTAAATTGCAAAACATGCATAACTTCCATTCCCAGAGATTTTGGAAAATTGTATTTTCTATTTAAATATAATGGAAATTTTTTAACATTAAGAATATCTTAATGTTTAATATTTACTGAACTAAATACAATGCTTCATACAAATAGTGATTCTCCCTTAATGCAAAGTTAAAACAATTTTACTACAAAGTCTGATTAATTATAAATAAAAATTTCTTCATGAAAACTTTTTTTTGTGTCAAATTTAAGATTTTTGACTATCAGAATTATTTATTAATAATCTATACATTTCATCATACATTTATTCATACAAAAATATAAAATATAAATGTTATCTATTTGACAACATAATTAAAAAAAGCATGAAAATATCAATTTTCACATAGAGTAAGAGCAAAAACAGAATAACACAATACTTATCCTATATTGCCATACAGAATATAATAAAAAAATTTCTATCACATATTCAAAAGCATGCTGAAAATTTGTATGAAAAATCTACAATTCATTTGTTTTCAACAAAATTAATAAAATTTCATTTAAATTAATTTAGTAACTTGTACTAAGTTCACTTTTTAATTATATACTTTGAAATATTGAAAAAAAGAACATTCCAGCCAGTTACGCTAATTAACTGCTTTCTATATAAATATGTACCAGTCATACTAATTTAAAGCTTTCTAATTTATATTGTTCTTAATTTTTAATTATTTTATATGTTTTAAAAATTTCTGAATTATTTGTAACTATAACTTATAAATATTTATGAAAAAGAAGTTATTATTAAAAATAAACCTTAGGTACATATGTCATGATACTGTTGGATATGTCAAGGGAAATGAAAAATGGCAAGCATAATAATATATCACAAAATACTAACAAGAATTTAAAGCAATAAATAAAATAAATAACTAGACAAACATTAAATATATTTTTAGTAAATATAAAATATACATATATTACTTATGAATATATATATCTTTAAATATTCAGATCTCTATATATTTACAGGAAAAGCTTATTCTCTTAAATTAGAATTAATCTACTCTTATTTGAACTACATTTTGTGCAGTCTTTATAAATCTTAAGAGGAAAAGCATTTGGCTTCTAAAGAAAATATAATCAGATCTTATTCTGATTCAATTTAGGTGTCTAATACAGTTATCAGGTAAAATACATTACAAATTAATATTACAGTCGTATAGGGCATTCTCGGTGCAAAACAAGTTCCAGAAGTGTTGGTTGCTTTTCTGTATTACAGCCTGATTTCTTTAACTCTTGCAACTGCCTTTCCAGTATTTTCTTGTCTTTACCAACTGCCCACCACAACCTAATGGCCAGTATTAGTAAAGGCACTGTCAGTTCATTTTGCTCATAGTTAGCTGCAAATGTCAGAGCTATTTCAGCATATTTTTGAGCTTCAGCAACATTATCAACAGCATTCAAACAAGCCACTAAAATGCATAGAGTATAATAAGTTGAAAAATGTCCTTCTTCTAGTATTTTCTCTTGAACAAAATAGACATTTTCAAGCAACACGGAAGAGTCCTCAAACTGCCCAAGTTTCATCATACCATGTGCTTCTTGAATTTCTCGATTATAGAGAAATTCTGCTAGTTCCAATGATTGTCTCAATTCTTTGATGGAGTATGAATAAGCCAAAAAATGCTGAAATGCAACACTCCTTTCTGTGATGACATCAGCTGTAAAATTTCCTAGTAAAGCTTTTTTTGGAAAAGGAAAATCACTTAAGAGCGATGGATACCTTTTTTTGAAAGTTTGATATAAATTCAAGAAATCAGAGTAACGCCTTTCAAGAACTCCAGGTTGTGTTTCAAGACCAGGGGCTCTTTTAATAAGCACAGTATAGCTCTAAAGATTAAATAATCACATTTTAGATATGGTAAACAATAAATTATATAAATTTTTCTATTTAAAGTAAGAAAAATGTCAAATTTTTATTATGTTTGCATACCACAATTCACAAAATAGAAAAATTACTAAAACAATTATATTATACACTTTCACATTTTCATTAAATCCCATTTAACCATATTTCCTGAATTTATGACATTATTTCATGATTTGTAATCATCTACACTTACGTTTAATATTTTTTAGGCTATTTAATTGTTTGTATTTAAAAACACTAAACTATTATTCAAACAGATTTTTCTAATGATTTTAATATATTTTATGTTTTTTTTCAATAGCGTTTCATTTGCACTTTGCAATATCATATGCTAATCCAATATATCACTACTTAATCAATGAATAAATGCAGTTATATTTCAAAAAGACATTTTTTTCCAATAAAAAACATTGGATAGTTTTTACAAAGATAAATGTATTTTTCCAGTATTATATAAGAAAGTCAATACTATGTAAAAAAAATCAAGATTGGTACTATTTATAATTTTATACCTTAAAATAATAAATAGTTAGAATCTTTCTTTATTCTCAGTCATAAAATTTAAAATTTTTGAGATATAAGAATGCTTTTAAAAGAATCACTTCCATTTTCAAAGTTCCAGTAGAAAACCTGAATAAAGTTATTAAAACACACCCAAACTGTTGATCTTGTGAAATTTAAATTTATAAGAATTTCTGAAAATTGCAGCTTTCCTTTTATTCTGTCTTAGAGCTGTCATAACATTAAAAATGGACAATTAAAACACACAGCTCATAAGCTTTTAATAGCATCATGTTTTCCAGCATTCAGTCCAACTACTGTATCACATAATGAAACTAATAATTAGTTTATAGAGTGATTCTTAAGAATTTTTCTCGGTTAACTAAATTTTCTGATTGTTTCTTTTAGTTATTACATATTTTGTTATATTACACTTTCTAACATAATGTACTATTAACTTCCTTGCATTTTCTCATGAAGTCTTTCTGTAAATAAAAGGAAACATTTGAAATTGCAAAGTCAAAAGTTATGCAAAAATTGAATAACCACAGTTAGGAAATTAGGAATTACTCCAAAGCTACGCCAGGTTCTAGGGTTTTAAAAACATATAACATATGGTGCATATGAATTTCTGCCATAAAAATATATCATTGAATTTCACAAATTTAAGTTCTTTTTCAAAATATGAAGAGAAAATCACAGTTTATTTATATCTTCATTGTTTCAAATGGATAAAAACTTTATTAGTAATTTCTGTGGTGCTAAACGACATATTTTTTCACAGTTTTAGTCAATAAGATAATGCACAAGTACTTAATATGTATATAAACATTCACAGCTACTTAAAAATTTATGTGAAAAATATAAAATCATCAGAAATAATGATCTTCACATGAAAAAAATTATGTACATCGGGAAAAAAAGAAAGAAAAAACATTTATTAAAAATTAATTTTATTATCATTTTAAACAATAATATTAATGGAGATTATTTTTGAAGCAGTCTTTTGTTATGTTGTAAAGAAATAAAAGTATTCAGTTATAAATAAAATATATTTTAAATTAATAACTAATTTTTATTGTGTATGTTTTGTACACACTATGATACTTTAATTTTTAATCTATAGTTCTTTATAAACTTCACCCCATAACAATTATAAAATTTTCAAGAAAACAGTCATAAAAGCACCTATATTTTTATTCAAGAAAACTTAAATAGAGTATTATGAAATAAAGTAGCTATCTCCAATTATATTAAAAATAGTGTATACTCTCATCTGATGTGCAAAGAGGGAAAAAATATTTTTCTAGGCCTATTCTTTTTCGTATATTAATTCTGAAAACTCTAGCCCAGAAATATCATTGGTATGAGAAATAACCGGCTCACCCCAAGACTTTGATGGAAATAAGAAGGAAGGGGTTAATTAAAATTATTATGTTTTACATTTACATATGTCTTTCCATGGGTTAGATACTTTATATTTGGAACAGTCGTACATAGCATTTGAAATCAGGCTTTGATTAATTTTTCAATACGTAAAAATAACTTATAAATTATTTATATGCATGATAATATTAAATTTGGATACATGACATTGTGCTAACATATAAACATAAATTTATACAAGCAATAACATTTTATAATTTCAAGTATATTTATTCATATGCATATATTATTCAAACTTATTTTAGTTTAGTTGCGCATTCATAAAGTTCAAAATGGAAAGTTCTGGGTCACCAGAAACTGTAAGAGGAAAATTGCAGTCACTCAACATATATTTTGGGATAAGTGCTTGGGAGTTCTGATGAATTTTTAAAAGAGATGGATGAACAAGACTATAATTTAGAAAATATATTTCTGATAATAATTTGCAGCAATTATTTGCATTTTACAAAACCCAACAGCTGTAAGTATCTGCTTTGAGGTATCAAATATAACTTATTGCAAAATTAGATACGCTCTAAAGATAAAACTATTTTGAAGTAAAGAAAGATGAAATCACATAAATGACTATACACAACTGGTTTATTCAATAGTTTCAATATAGTCTACAACACGTATTACATGCTTTCATTTTCAAATATAAGGAAAAAAAAAAAAATTAGCATATGTAGTTTACATAATTATTCAGAATTCATAAATATCGTTACCAACTATTTTTTATAGTTATATATATATCTGTGTTATAAACATATTTTTAAACTAATTTTAATAGAAAATTGTATATAATTCCAATTCATTGTAATTAATTCGAAATAATTATTAAAATTACCACGTATTTCTTTTTGGCATCTGAAATAGTTTTCGCAGAGACGATTTCAAACATGACACGCTGCATGGATCTTCTAGGTGATAGACTAGAAAGTTGAGAACCAGATATAGTTGACCATGAACCTTTAAAGGTAAAAATATAACGAAATTTGCAAAGGTTTATTACTTATTAAATTTTAAGCATAATTAATAAAATATTAAGCATTAATCGGCATAGTTCAAAGAAAAACTGTTAATTTTTGGAGTATTTTAAAGTTTATCTACATCAAATTTGACGATATTTTAGTGAATCACTGAGTTCGAAATACTTACGAAATTTGTCAGCAGATGAACTTGAGTTTTCACCGTCTGCAAAAGATAGCTTTCCTCCAACTATTTCTGATACACTTGAATCATCAAATTCATCATCAAGCGATGAATTTTTATCATCATCTTCATTTGTCAAAAGACGTCGAAACATTTTCCAAATAATATATTTATTTCAGAGAACTAAAATTGAAATATATATGACTACCATGTGATGCAATATCCGTACCATACACTTTCATTTCGAATTAAGTTTCACATTCATTACAGATAATTGTTAATCAGCAGATTATCATGTATCACACGCACAAAAATTTTATAGGTAAACATAAATAATAACAAATAAATTTATCAATATAATAATTTTGTTGCCATCTATGTATACAATATATATATTTAAAACAATTAAATCTTAGAAAGTTTAAAATGCGATTTTTCAATTTTTATTTATAAATAATCATCTAATGCTGATAAAAATTAAATTACCAGCTATATTTTTATTAGCATCACTATCTACCAATTCATATCAATTAAAGTTTTTGTTGGCATCAGTAATTGTTGGTATTAGTTCTTAGTTACGAAAGTGTCTGTAAACAATAAACAAACAGTAACCAGCATTTAACTTATTAATATCATTTACTTTTCTAGTTATAATATAAAGGAAATATTTCTAAAACTTTACTCTGGGAATCAAATCTTGCGATTTGAAGTTTCTGAAATTCAGTATGCTTTTTTCATTAAAAGGTCGAAAGAAATCTGAGGATAAGGCCCTTGAAAGCAAAAAAAGTTTCAAATCGGATGAATTTAGTGATGATTTAGATTTTCCAGATTCTCCTATAAGGCGTTCAACTGCTAGAGTTGACAGAAAACAAGAAAATGCTCTTGATTTTATATCAGACTTCTCTCCTGATTTTCCCGATTCCTCTGTTCTACAGGCACCACCTCGCACCAGAAAGAATGCTGGTTGGTCTGATGATTCTTCAAGTAAGAAAAGCTGGTTACGAAGAGGTTCAAAACATTTTTCAAAAGAGTCTCCTAAGAGAGAAATTGTAACCGATACCAGTCCTGTAAATGCAGAGATACCTGTTATCCCTGATTTAGATGTTATGAAAGATGAAGAGCTTTCTGCAGATGTTTCTAAAGCACCGAATTTAGTTGTCAGTAAAATAGCTACTTATCAAGAATTAGACAGTGATTTGTCAAAACATTCAGCATTCCAATCCTTAGATGGGATTGATTTATCGATTCTCACACAAAAATTATTGCCTGAACATGTAGTAATGAAGGAAGATGAAACTCCTTGGACTTGGGATACTTTGTTTGCAGATGTGTCATCACAGCTAAATGCTGCTATGTCACAAGATAATGAAGCTACTGAAAAAAGTTTTTAGAAATTAAATAAGTCAAAAATTTTTATTTTCTCAAAGGTTGTAATTAGTATTTTGCTAGTATTATAATTGTGCTTTGTAAATTATTTTTTATTTAGTTTGCCCATCTACAGTATGAATTTCATATCATACCATTTGTGCACCAAATATATTTGTGATTTTTGACAACTTTTTCCTGTACTCTTCCATTATACTCTGTTTATGATCCTGTATTTTATTAAAGAAATAGCATATTTCTTATGGAGAAGCAAAAATAATTAAACGTAAATGTGATATTTTTATTGGTTCAAAATATTATTTTAAATCTAATATATACTAATTTTTTTTTCTTTTCAAAAATTGACTAAAAAGTTGTAAACAAGCTAAAGGCTAAACAAATCTAAAGCTAGTTGATTGAAAAGATTCCTTGGTGATAATTTTGTTTGTTAAAAGAAGTATTATGGTCACAAATTACCAAGCGTAAAAAACAGGGGAATGCAACAAAATTAAATTTTGTTTCATTGAGAAAAAGGTACTATTATATTATACCTACGTAATTGGTGATTGATATGATGGTTAACAAGTTTCTCTCTACTATAAATAAATAATGGCATTTAAATAAGTTTTGTCAGTAAGTGATAATTATTTAATTTATAAAATGTTAGTATTAATTTTTAGTAGTTTCTAAAAATGTAAAACTTTTTAAATAATACATGATACATGTAAATGAATTATTTAAGACAGTAATTTATGTATTTTTTTCTTTTCTATCATGGTGATTATTGCAATGGAAAAGTAGTCTTTTTCATATAAATTTGAAAATGAGATTTAGTTTGATTAAAATTACTCAAAAAATTATTATAATATTCTAATTTATCTAATTGATAAAAGATAAATTTATCAATTTGAATAAAACTAATAGATACAAATGAAATACCATTCTTTATAATTTATATATTTAAAATAGTTGCCTGGATAATTATCTAAATTTTTGGTGATGTAAAACAGTTTTCTCCAATTTTACTAGTTAAAGTGCTCAATATGTTAATAAAATTAATTACAATTAATATTTTCTTTGAGTGAGAGAGAGAATATAAAGCAATAGAAATAAATTTTTGCATGTACACAATAAAATTTTTCAATAAATATTGATGCTAGTATACTAGTTTTATTTAGTTATAAAGGTCAGTATATACAAATATAAATTGCTGTTAATAACGTTAGATTTTTTGAAATTTTTGATCTTGCAATCTGTTGAAAATATGGTAAGTTTAATCAATTAATGCATAATAATATTTCTCAAAATAAAATATATGCCTTTTGAAGCTTATTAGCTTATTAATTGAAATTTTATTGTTAAGAATTTGTACATAAATTTTCTTACTCTACCATAAAATGTGAATGTAATTAAGAATTTAAAAATATTTTCTTTGTTTGACATTCTATATAGATTGCAAATTATTAACAGATTCACTAAGCACATGTAGATTATTTGATGTATAATTATATTGTTCTATTTCTTATTTGAGAATTGAAAGTCATTAAAAACTGAATCATGTCACACTGTGAAATGAAGCGAACATATGTGTTCAAAGCAACTAAGAGAATTCTACTTTTGTAATGATATTTTTCCTGCCAATAACATTAATATGTTACTATGCTAGTGTTAACTTTGGACAAAGTTGCCAAATATTCTTGGGGAAGAAAATGACTTTGCACTAAACTCCGTCCATACTAATTTAATAATGTACAATTCCAATTGTCATCCCAAAAGGATGATGAAATTACATTCAAAAGTTGATACTGAAGTAAATAAAGAAAATATTCTATTAATATATAAAAATATTAATTCATTTATAGCATATGAAGATTTAATAATAACATTTGTTAGCTCTAAATTATCATATTTTTCTACTTATTGCTTAAGATGTATAAAGAAAATTAATGCTATAAATTTTTAATTGTTATGAACATGCTAGTGATATTTAATAGTGAGCGATTTAGGTAATTAAAAATGTTGCATTGATTTCCTTTAAAAAATATAAACATATATTATTGTTATTAAAATAGTAGATTATAAGGAAATCTAAAACATTCCAAATGTATCATGATAATCTCATGTTAATGAGAGTGACTAAATGAAATTATCTATCTGTCATTTAAAAATATCTTATGCGTGCTGTGTTAAAATTTTAAACTAGATAGATAAGTGCTCACATGCATATATAAGAATCACTTGCATAAAAAAATATAATTGAGAGATAAGCATGTTCATTAAATTTTGATTTTCAGCAAACCTTTTAAATTGAGAAAGCTATTTTTACAAATATATCTTTACTATTTTTGCATAAATGATATTGTTTTATAGAATCATGAAGTACGAGTATAAAAATGCTCTATATGTATACTATATAATATTTTTTTCCTGAATTTGTATTGATTTACATACACATTTGATGCATTTTAAAGATTTAAAAATGTTATTTTCTTTCTCATTATGTCATCAAGTATTTGTTTTCAATTCAATAAAATTATTGTGAGTCAGAGTCTAAACATTCAAGAATTTACCATATGTATGAATTATACATTTTATTTTAACAGTACTATATGATAAAAATGTGTATTTTAACACTGTTACTTATAAGTATTATTTTACATTATGTTTTGCTGTAATATTCGAAGAAAAATAAATATTTCTATCCCACAGTTATAAAATTTATTTATTAAAGTTAGTTATTATTTTGTTAGAATACAAGAATATTTTTTTCATAAACATTATATGTTCTAATGACTGTTTTTTATGACATATCAAATATTTAAAATATTAAAGAAAAAAAAATTAAATTTCTTTGTATAATTAAGATATTTAATGTGATGTATATCAGATAGCTATATATATATTTAACTCAAATCAGCAATGCAGAAAATGACCTTCAATTGACAAACAAATCAAACTAAAAGAAATAACAGAATAAACATTATAAAGCTGCTTTTATTTACTTCATATATTTGAAGAGGAATTTGCTTTATAAGCAAACCATATGACATCATTGGCTACAAATATCATATGGGTGTTTAAATATAAATTGGATATTTAAATATAATTAATTTAAATGTATTATTTTTCTTAAATTTAAAATAATAAGAAAGGATTTGTATTTCACAATTAATCCAATAAGTAAGGACTGGAATTAATAATGTTAATGTTGGGACAATATTGAATTTTTTTTTTTTTTTAAACTATATTAAACTAAAAATCAACCAGATTGTCTTAACATTAACATTATTAGTTCCACATATAGATATGCTGATATGTTTATTGAACATAGTTATGTTTCACATTTATTCATATTATGTATAATATTTGGTTGTAAAAATGTAAAATATATAAACCATTGGCTGTTATAGATAGTGCTTGTTAAATATCGAATCTTTTAATTATGACACTTGGACAAGCCAAGGTCTCTGTGCCGTTGGCTATACGAATTTAAGTCAATAGGGTGCGTTTTTCGTTTTACCATAGCTCCAGGAAAGTTCTCTAAATTCCTCCGATAGACCGAATCACCAGAGTACCTACTCCCTCAATTTTCGCTTCTGAGTAGTGATCATAAAAATTATGTTTCTCTATACTACAAAAATATATGCAGGTATAATGACGATTCGAAATTAGAATTTGGTGAAAAGATTTCATTATTTATGTAATAAGAACACTTTAATGATCTGCTTAATCAGGAATTGCACTCTTATGAAACCATTAATCCTGCTGATAGCTCTGAAGTTGAGGTTCCACCTCCTACTTTTGAGGAATTTAGAGAAGCACTGGGAAAACTTAAAAACAACAAGGCCGCAGGTCCTGATCAAATTCCGGCAGAAATTTTGAAATGTGGTAGTGATGTTGCACTTGGTGGACTATATGATCTTTTAATTGACATATGGAACCAGGAGGTAGTACCCATAGATTGGAAGGAAAGTATTACTTGTGTCATTCATAAGAAAGGAGATCTTTTAGAATGCTCTAATTACAGAGGCATTAGCCTTCTGTGCACAGCTTATAAAGTTTTATCAGGTATTTTATTCAACAGATTAGTCCCACTGCTGATAATATAATTGGAGACTACCAATGTGGGTTCCGGAAAGGGAAATCAACCGTAGAACAAATTTATAACTTAAGACAGATTCTGGAAAAATGTAGAGAGCATGGAATTGAAACACGTCACCTGTTCATTGATTTCAGAACTGCTTATGACAGTTTGAACAGAAATGCAGTAATTAATGCAATGATAGATTTTGGTATTCCTGGAAAACTAACCAGATTAGTAAATCTAACTATGCAGGAATCTGTAATGAAGATTCAGATTTAGAGTTATCATTCAGAACAATTAAAAATGGTGTAAGACAAGGAGATGTCCTCGCCTGCTTATTATTTAACTTTGCTTTAGAAAAAGTCATCAGAAATGCAGGCATTAATACTAGAGGTACCATTTTTAGTAAAAGTTTCCAAATCCTGGGCTTTGCAGATGATTTGGATTTAATTGCTAGAAATCCTAATACTCTTAAAGAATCCTTTCTGGCATTGGTACGAGAGGCAAATAAAATGAATTTAATAGTCAATCAAAGCAAAACAAAATATATGTCATGCATAAGGCAAAACCATCCTTGCTCTGTATTCACCTTAGGATCTTATGATTTTGAAACTGTAAACAGTTTTACCTACCTTGGATCTGAAATAAATAACTTTGGTGATTTGGGACCCGAAATAAACAAAAAGGTAATTACAGCAAATCGTGCATCTTATGGGTTAAAAAAAAATATCTTATCTCCAAATATATCAAACACAGGACAAAAATTTTACTATATAAAACTATTATTAGACTCATTTTAACTTATGCTTTAGAGACTTGGGCCATGACACAGAAACATGAATGCCGTTTGGCTATTTTTTAAAGGAAAATTTTGAGAAGCATCCATGGTTGAGTGGAGACAGATGGGGTATGGCGTAGAAGGTATAACCATGAATTATACAAAAGTTTTAAGGACATTGATGTTGTCAAATACATTAAAATACAAAGGATGAGATGGGCTGGCCATGTTATTTGTATGCCAACTGAACGCACCCCTAAAAAAATCTTTCTTGCAAGGCCAATGGGAAAGCGTTCCAGAGGTAGGCCCAAAATCAGATGGATTGATTGTCTTGATAGGGACTTTAATACTATTGGAACATCTAATTGGAAAGGTGCTGCTGAGTACAGGCCAAGATGGAATAAGCTCGTTGAGAAGGCCAGAACCCACACAGGGTTGTAGTACCATTGTTGTTGTTGTATGAATGTAATAAATTGTATAGTAAATAAATTGTTGATTATGTATAATTACCGGTGATTACTCATAATCAACACTAAACTTTGTAAATGTGAAAAATTATTGAATATTTATCACATTTTCTGATTAGTTTATAAAATATCCTATTCAAAATAGGGAATGTAATAAAGGTCTAAGGCTTTATCTGCATTCCATTGGTCACAACGCACGATGTTGCGAAGCAATGCGGACTGCTATTAGCAGTCTATTGAAAGCGAATGAACATGATGCCTGTAGTATTTCTAATTTTGTTTAGTTAGACGTATTTTGCGTTTCGCTCTTTTTTAAATAAAATAATGAGTGAAATGTATTGGCATTTAAATTCTAAATTATTAAATTTTCCGAACAGCAATTTTCTGACGAAAAAAAGATGTAAATAATAGTAAAAAACAAAAATAACGGGGAAAAAGACCATAAATTAAAAGGTAAAACATAAAAAAAAATAAATAAAATAAAAAAAAATAAATAAAAAAAAGACAAAATGTAGAGAAATTTATTTTTTCCATAAACATAGATTGCTAGTTTGAAAATTTTTATGTATACTTTGAAAAACTTTTTTTTACCATAATTCATGTAATGCATAGATCAATTCGCTATGTAGTAGAAAGCAAATGTTAAAAGAACTTCAAAATGTGCAAAAATGTTTCTACTTAAACAGTAATAATTCACTTGAATTTGTGTGAAAGTTGTGAAAAGAAGTTCAAAATACTCAAGAAAGAACTTGTTGATGAGCTGAAGTTGCCAGATCGTTTAATTGATATGCAGCCGCAACCAGATTATTTAAAATATATATTTGTTTATCAAGAGCACTTGATGAAATTCAAACAGTTACGTATATGCTCTAAAACGCAAACGTTGTTGTTGCACTAGCATTCTTCCCTGTACCTAGCCTTGAGTTGGGTTTTATCAGTTAGGTAGAAGAAGTCGGGTGGAGCCTTCGCGAAGCAGAAACCAAGGCGAAGACACCCAACACTTGGCTTATAGTGTGACTTGGCCCTTAACACTTGGCCCAGAGATATCATTTCACTTGGATGACATTGAGACCTGGTTTTAACGTGTCCGATCCGCATTTAGCAAATACGATGGATTTTTGGTTAAGATTAAGCTGGGATTTGAAGTCACAATCCTCCGATAATGAGAATAATGCCCTAACCTATCAGGCCACCACGGCCTAAAAAACAACCGTGCCGGAGAAATTGCGTATAATTGAATTGGCATTTTTACAACATTTGAAGTTCCCAGTGTACTTCAAATTGACAACTGTCGTGAGTTCAATTTACAGATTGTTGAAAAAGTTTGTGCAGTGTAGCCAAATTTGAAAATTTTACATTGTAAATCTAAGCTTAAAGCTCGGTCGAAATCGAACGTTTAAAATATTCTTAGTTCTTGGCTGAAAAGCAATAAAAGTAGTACATAATCAAGAGGATTACGTTTTGTATAACTTATGAAAAACGTCATTTCATGAAGATATCAATAGTATCTTTATGAAGCGATGCTTAGGATGCCTTTTAAAGTAGATATCTAAAACATGTTTCCCGAAAGACTATATTTTAGGCAATCTATTAAGCTTTAATAAAAACAATTAACGCTCCTCATAAAGCCATTAGTAAATAGATGATTCTAAGATATAATTGATGAAACATAATGATCTATTGTAATAAATGATCCCCAGTAATTTTATGTTTCAGAAAATAACTGATGAAATTATCCATTTTAACTCGGCAAGAAGAACAAGTAAAAAAACATTAAATGCTGAATGTTTTGAATCACAGTCAGTAAAATTCTGACGGTCTCAATTCTTAAAATAATTTCTGCTAGCATTATGCGCCATTTCCACTAGTTCTAGTAATACGTAAAAGTGAACACTAGTTGAAATGGCACACTGCCTTTTATTGCAGTCAAATCAAACTCTTGATATATGGATAAAGTCAATAAGTATGGTAAATTATGTCCATAATAAGTGCCCAACAAAATAGCTTAATTGAAAAACACCATATGAGTTGTGCGTTAATATAAAAACAAACGTTTGCTATTTTAAAACTTGTGGTTGTACTGCATATTGTAAAGAAAACAAGCTGAGTAAATTTTTTACGAGATCAAAGAAAGGTATATTTATGATTACTCTGAAAATTCCAAAACTTTTCTCGTTTATATTTTCTAAATGAGAAAAAAAATGTGTTGTTTCTTAAAGCTTGTTCTTTTTAAATTTTTTGAGCAATGTGGTTATAAATCGTATGAAAAAGTATAATTTTTTGAGAAAGGCAACCACGCTGCATCTCCAGTTAATGAAAAAATTTTTGAGCAAGAAATAGTATCTTTTCGTGAAAAAGGCAGATCACTGATTAGCGCGAAAGTAAAAATTAAAACATCTGTAATTGAAGGAGCGATACGAAACTGAAGTGTTATAAGTCCTCAAAGAAAACGGACAGTTTATGTGATTCTCATAGATTACCTTTGAACCCTGGAAGGGTTCTGTCTTCGCGTTGTTGATGTGTTGATTCTCTTGTGTATGATAGGAAATGTTCTTTTTTATACCAATTATTTGTGTTGAATTTGTGTGTTGTAATTAAACATGTCTGTTTGTCCACACTCTGCTTTTCTTTACTTAATTTTATACCTGAAAAATGCTTCAGTGTGATGTGAATCATTTCATCATCGAAAGAAGTTCCACGCTTTTCAAACTTTGCATTGAAAAAAAAAATAATTTCTAGAAATTAATATCTTCAATGTATTTTATAGAAATTGGATGTTGTGAGACAGTTGTCAAAAGATTATAATTTGTTGCCTGAATATCTGGTTGAACTTCATTTGAATATACTCAATCAAGTCTTGTTAGTGGAATGGGAATTCGTGGAAGAATTTTCGTTCTGTTGCACTTAAATAAACAAACGTCAGCATGAATCAAAGTAAAAAAAGAAGAAAAATTCTGAAAGCAGTAGATAAAATCTTAAATAAGACTGAAAAATTGTCAAAAAATTGACTTCTTGACAATTTTAAATGTTTGGGAAATATTTTTGAAAATGGAAACTACCAGCATAAGTGCGCCTTCTAGAAATATATTTAAGAGAAACAGAACATGTAGAACTGTAAAAAAACTTTGGTTATTGGGGAGAGAAAAATGAAAGGAATGAAATTTCTGATTAATGATAACATCAAAGAACAATCCAATGATTTTTTTGTAAAGCTGATTATAAAAATAAATCAAACCTTCAGTTAATTGGTCCAAAAGCTTAATATTTGATATGATTTGAACTTTAGAAAAAGTGATGCAGTGGAAAGTGATTCGTAAATTCATGGATGTAAATACTTTAAAAGTTCTTTTTAATGGATGTGTGACATATTTGTATCTAAACATGTTTCCCAAAGAATTCAACTTTAAATATTATAAATATAATGGGGCAGAAAAGTGAAACAAAGAATATTGTTGTAGTACACCTGATATATATGGATCTAGGAAACTGTCTTTGCTTTTCGTAAGAAAATATTTAAGGCCTAGATGTTACAAGAATGTCCAACATTATCAATTGCATTTCATGTTATCATTAAAACGTGAATAACTGGTGAAAGTTACGAAAATTAGCTGGGAAATTTGAATCGATTAATTTTTATTAAAGAATCTCAATTCTTCTGATCATGGATGTAACTGTTGCTCACATTAAAGTTCAGGATAACTATAATGTTCTTGTTAAAGTTTCGGATATTGAAGGAATTTGTGTAGGAAATTTCTCCTGCCTAGTTTCCGTCTTACAGCTCATGAATATGAGGATAATCAAGTTTTAAGCATAAATATCCTAAAATATTTTCAGAGAGATGATAAGCTTGGAATTAGAGCGGTTTTATGTGAAACATTACAGTTATAAGTCATTAAATTGCACAAATAACAGTGTGGTTAGAAATAAATTCAAGTAAGTGTGTGTATGATGAAATGCATCGTAAAAAACAGAAAAAAAGATAGAGGTCACCTGGTTCGTTAGGGTGGTATTCAACGTAGAAAGTTCGAATTTCAACAACTTAATTTAATCTGACACATATTAGAATGCTTTAAAACAGCTTATGTACATATATATATATATATATATATATATATAAAGTAGTGAGTATGTGTGTGTGTACATATGTATGTACGTATGATGTATGCATGCATGTTACATGCATCATACGATTATATTCTTAATTATTAAATACATAGTCAGTGATACTTGTGAGCGTTTCTCTTTTATGCATTTGTGTTGTATGTGAAAATAATTTAAAGCGAAACAAAAAATAAACTTTGATGAATGGCATCAATATAAGAAACGAGCTTTAATTGAACTCCTACACCTCTCTGATTTTAAGTGAACTCCTACTTTGCTTGAATTGTTTCTAAAGCTATAACTTTTTATTAGTTACAAACTTCTTCTTTTCCTATAATTTTTTTCTTGGATATAGTACCAATTTTGTAGTCAATTAAACAGAAGAACATACATTTTTCTGTTGAACTAATAAACTTTGTGTTTTTTGGAAATAAATGAAAAATATCCTTCAATTAAATTTATTGAAATTCAGCCTATATCACTAGTATTATGTAAAGTTACATTATCACTGCCCATCCAGTCTGGAATAGTATTTAAACCAAACATTGTTACTCCTAATGTGTTTATTATAATTAGTTGAATAATGCAACAAATGATATTCATAAGAATGCCTGGTTTCACCTGAAAGATAAGAATATAATTGATGTCAATGTGATACAAAATGTTGTTGATAAATTATATTCAATAAGAAAGAAAATAATGAATGTAATAATGTAAGAGATATGAGTGGTCCCTCTTATAAAATATTCTCTTAAAATATTACAAATTGTTTTTTTTTTTTTTTTTTACCAAATTTCTCTTATTATTTACAAAATTTTTAGAACTTTAAGAAAATAAATACCAAGAAAGTTATAATATGAAGAAACTAAATATTATTTGTAAATATGTTTTAATGATATATATTTTAATAATTTTTATAGCTGGGATAGAAAATTCTAAATTTTCTGTTGATTTAAATTGGAATGTTAACCAGAAAATTAAAAAGTAATTTTTAAATTTTATGTGTACATATATTTTATATTAAAAAGTTTTTATGTGTAATTAATTACATCAGAAATAAATTTCATAGAGCAATGTTAATTTTTGATTATATATTAATTTTGAATTTTTTTATTTATTACTTTATATCAAATTGTTTGTTTTAAATCTACGTTCTAAATTTCATAAATTTTAGTTTTTTTGTAAAAATAATTTTTTTATGTTAAATATGTGCATGATGTTTAAAATAATATCTTAGTATTATTTTAAAATAGTTGGCATAACTTTTTACTGATAAATTTTTTAATAATTCTATACAGAAAATATTGCGAACTTATTCCTAGTGTAAGGAAAATAACAAAACAAAACATATATACATTTTTAATTTTTAGAAGCGTGAAATATGTTTTATATATTTGAAATTCATTAATGTTTTAATGTTTAATATAATCAAGGAAAATAACGCATAACACATTTTAATTTGTACAAATATGTATATACATACATGCATACATACATACATACATACATATATATATGATATAATATAGTGGTAATCGTAAGAAATAAGGGAATCTTAAGTATTTCTTGCAATTTTTATCAAATTTTATTGATTACAAAATAGATATTTGACTTTTTAATTCTTTGAGAAATCCTACATATTCAAAATGAAATGTTTTGTAATCTGTATGCTTAAAACTTCTTATTAATACTTGGAAACTTTTATCCAATTCACTTCTTACTTTACATATTACAAAAAATTGGAGGAAGGGCTTATCGAGGTTTTTAGATTTTTTATTTAAGAGAAAAATTAAGAATTATTATTGAAATTTTAATAATTTTAGTTTTTATAAGAAGACAATTTTGCAAATGCTTCAACTTACCATGTCTATAGTTCTCATGTACCCAGTTTCAAAAACTAAGGCATTTGGTCCTGTTGCCACGGGCAGCATGAATGCGTAGGAACAAGCTATTGTCACTGGGAGCATGAAATATAGGGGATGTGTCTGAAATGCTATAGCCTGTAAAAAGGTATAAAAATTATTTTTTCATTGTTAAAGTGCATCATAATTTTTGGCAATTTTCTCTTATAACCTTAAATATCTAATAGATATCCAGACAAAGTCCAATTCATATCCAAATATCTATTAGATCCACATCGCATCCCTAAGATATCCAAAATTCAAAAATCCGTGAATATCCAAAACTTGGATGTCCAGTAGATATCATTAAATAACATCATTTAGACATTTGGATATTGCAGAGATATCTCATAGAAATCTATAGCTCTTGCAAATTGGATATCCAAAAGTTGGTTAGTGCAAGATATCTGACAGATATCAGAAATCTAGATATCGTGAGATACCTACAGCTATATTTGTAGGATATCAACCACTGGAGTTTCAATTGTAGATCCATAAAAAGATGTATTTTCATAAATAAAGTTAATGAATTCACAGAAAGCAACATTATTACAAATTAAATGATTTTAAATTAAAGTGAACAAATGAATTGCACGATAAATGAATGGCAGTTATGAATTCGAAGAGCTAAAGCCGGAAGGCATAATAAATTTTAAACGATTCATTTGTGTGTGAACTGTAAGAAATTTTTGAAAAAAAATTAGACTAAAATTTCTTTGAAAAAACTGTTAAATTATCTTATTAAATTAATGAATAGTGATTTTTTTCATCAAATTGTACTTTAAAGCACCAATTATAGATGAATAAATCATTAATCTGCAAAATGTATTATGTTGATTATCTTGGGAAATTTTTTCTATATAGCATGTTAATTTGAAGTATGAGTATAAGTAATCAAGACTTTTAAACGGATATTTTCAAACACAATCTTATTCATATGTAAATTAAAAAATGTTTATTTATATGTTATTAAATAGACAAAATTATGTCTGCATAATTTTTTTAGCATTTCAGTAGAACTCCAATTACCCGAATCAATTGGAATCGGATCACATTCGGATGATAAAAAAATCGGTTAATTGAATATTTATGGTCTAATATCATTAACTATTGTATAACAAAAAAAAAAAAAAAAAAAAAAAAAAAAAAAAAAAAAAGGATAAAAACTACATATTTTTAAAGAGCCCAACTCTTAATCAATTAAATGAAAAGGTAATACTTTAACATGTTATAAGGTACGTACAAGTGTAGTACATTAATACAGTACGTATGTTCAGAGCTGCAAATGAAAGTCCCTGATAGTTGAACATCTAGGTCAGAGTAAGCTGCTTCACTGCCTTCATCCGTTTTCTTGCAGCTGAATCGCGCACCCGTTGGACAGAGAAAATTTGCATGCGGTCAAAATCGAATTGATGCTCCATCCATTTCAATGTTGGCAGATGTTTCATTAGCTGACGGTACTGAGTCTGCTTTGACTTGGACACATTGATTTCATCTTTCTCGGTACTTCCAATTAGTTCCCTATGATTTGAAATTGAATTGAATAAATTTGAAATCCAGAATCTCATTCATAATCCATTCTCCTCCTATGTGTTCAGCACTAACTTCTAAGCAAGAGATGGGCAAACTTTTTCGGTCGCGGGACATACAAGGAATTATTACCCATTAACATTTTAGGCGATTATTACCCATTAACATTTTTCGTATGGCAGACACATTATCCGGGATTACTGCCGACGGCGACGTTCCTGTGTGTTCTTATTCCTGAAGAAAATGGCGACCTCTTCTATATTGTCTAAACCATCTGAATACAGTAGCATGAGCTGGTAATTCATCAACAAATACTAATTGCAACCGTTGAACGCATTCTTCTTGATTTAATCCTGCTTTAAAATCGTAAAAAAATATAGCGCGAAAATGTTCTCGCGTCAACTCCATCTTCTCTTCTGTTTAAAATTTATTTTACGCTAAACAAGTTGAAGTAAGTCAGTAAAAAATCGTGTTCTGTGTTATAATACTTCGTATTTTAAAATTAAACAGTTATTTTTATTTTGTAAATTCTCGTCTGCGCATATCTCAAAAATTTCAGAGTAATTCTCGTACATATATATATATATATATATATATATATATATATATATATATATATATATATATATATATATATATATATATATATATATATATATATATAAAACAAAATCATGTTATTTTCAGTTAAAATATGTGTGTAGAGACGTCATGTAAAATTAAAATCGAATGTTTGCCATTTTCATCAAATATATTCTACTAAATGAATGTGTTAGGGTTCAAGCATCAACTTTTTTATTTTTTGTAAGTTTTTATTTTCATATTTAGAGTTTATGAGTATTTGCCACAACATATTTCAATATGTTAAATGCTCATGCATTTGTTATGTGAATTCCTTAAGTACTGTTTTTTAAGATAATACGCAAAACAACTTACCATTTCATTTATGACAGGTAAAAATATCGTTGCCACTGTTGAATTACTCATCACCTCTGTGAGGATGGCTGTAGAAATGCATAATATAATTTGAACTACAAGGGGGGAGAGAAAGGCGAGTTGAACCATTTGTGCGCCTAGCCATTTAGACAAACCAGATGCCTGAAAAATGGCATTAAATATGATAAAATGTTTTTTCAAAAAAAAAAAAAAAAAAATCTTTTATTTTAAAAAATATTTCTGAAAATGGAAAACAAATTAGACTTAATCATAAAATTGACAAAACAATATAATTCTATAAGATACGATATTAATTTCATAAATTATTTACTTACAAAATATTACCATTGTAAAATGGTAAATACTTTCCTTGCATTATAAACACATGATTCCAAATATCACTATAAATAGGAATAACAAAGATTTCTGGAACATAAGTTTATTAATATTATTAAAATTCCACATCACAATATATAACAATAACAGCACATTACATATAATTTCACAAAACAGCTACACAAAGAAAGAAGCAACGGACAAAACCACTTCAATATCTTAAGTGATCTCAAGTGTCTTTCTGGGAAATTCACCATTTGCGCCTAACGCCAATTACTCACTTAAACAGGGAAGGTAACTGTAACTATACCCACTACACCTTCTCCCTACATCTCTGAAAGCCGTCTCGGCGAGGTGGTGTATTATTAATAGACCTTTTACTTCGTCTAGCAATTTCATTTGAGCCTAAAGGTTGTTTATGAGGTCTACCTCTTTTCCTAAAATGTAACACAAGAGAATGGTTTGGGGAAACATTCTGATAAGGTGTTAGTGACGAAGCATGGTATGTTCCTAAAAGTTCCTCAGGCTTGTCACAACTGGCTATTTCAAAGGTAGTGGGTGATTTTTGGGAGACCACTGTGTAAGGTCCGTCTTTTCTAGGCATAAATTTTGCACTCTTACTTTGGCTAGCTTTATTTTCAGGGTGAAGTTTTACCCAAACCAAATCATGGGGTTTATAAACAGTATTTGATCTATGTAATTCATCAGCATTTGCTTATTGACGATCCTGACTTTTTTCGATATTTTCTTTAATTTGTGACACATATCTTTCAAAACGTTTTAAATGCGGACTGAATTCTGGCAAAAAATTATCATTATGAATTACAGTGCGCAGATCACTATTTAAATCGTCTACAGTTCGTAATTCTTTAGCAAAGTTAAGATATGCTGCTGTACAATCAGTAGTTTCACATTTTGCAGTATCCATTGCAAATCTTATAGCTGGCAGTTGTTCAGTCCATAATGTATGGTTGTTGCCTACCATCATTGCCAAACGAGGTTTCAAATCTCTATTTCTGCGTTCGACAGGATTGGTCTGTGGATGGTAAACAGGTATGAGACTTTGATTGATGTTCAGAACAAAACATAACTGTTGCATTACTGCACTGACAAATTGAGATCCATTATTACTTATTAGGTGACGAGGTAATCCATACCTCATTTAATAAATATATTTATTACATATACCTCATTTAATAATGTTAAAGGGGATTCTTTAGCAGTAGCTTGCTTTAACGGGAATAACTCAACTCATTTCGTTGTACATTCTTCAACAACAAAGATTCCCTTCATGCCTTCACTCGTTTCTGGTACGGTTCCAAAAAGATTAATGGTAATGCTTTCAAAACATTGAGAAGGTACAGGTGTTTGCAATAAACCGACAGGTTTTTGATTCGTTGCTTTGTCTCTGATGCATTCTGCACAACACTTTACATAATCTGAAATGTACTTTCTCATTCCAGTCCAATAATATCTAGATGATATTCGGAAAAAGGTACCATCAGCTCCATAATTTGATGCTGTGGGAGCGTCAGGGTGAAGTTTTAGGACTTCTTCTCTTTGATGAGAAATGACAATTAACTGTGCTTCCTCAGCTTCAGAGTGTAGAGAATAACGGTAGAGTACACCTTTATTCAAGAGGTACCCTCTTTCCATCCAATTCAAAAGTCAACACTTTTGTTAATATCTTCTAAAGAGTCTACGATCTTCTTTAATTCAGGATCTTTCAACTGTTCCTCTCTGAGTTGACCAGCTGTTCTTGATGGAACATCAATAACAATAGTTCTTAAGTCTCAAGATTTTTGATTGTTCTCGTCCATGCTTTCCACAGGTTTGGACACCATGTCAGCCACCACGTTATATTTTCCTGGAAAATAATCAATTTTCAAATTGTAAATTTGAATCTGGTGGGCCCATCTGGATAATCTTCCAGTGGGTGACGTTAAAGTCATTAACCACTTTAATGGTTTGTGGTCTGATGATACGGTAATATCTGAACTTTGAATATAACTTCGAAATTTTTTTAAGGCCCATACGACTGCCAATGCTTCTCTTTCTGTAGTATAGTTTTTTTCAGCAGAGCATAAAAGTCTACTTGCATATTCGATTGGCTGTTCATCGGCAGGACTTTCACCTTGTAGAAGGACTGCGCCTAGAGCATAACCACTTACATCTGTTCGAATGATAAATGACTTTGTAGGATCAACTTGTTTCAAAACTGGTGGAGTTATTAAACATCATTTTAGAGTTTGAAATGCTTGTTGTTCTGGTTCATTCCATTTACAAACAATGTTCTTTTTGGTCAAATTGCTAAGGGGTCCAGCAATATTTGAAAAATTCGGGATGAATTTTCTATACCATGAACAAGTTTGTAAAAATGATTGCAACTGTTTAACAGTTCTTGGACAAGGAATATTTTGTATTGATGCTATTTTATCTTGATCCACATCTATTCCATTAGGAGTGATCCACAATCCTAGATATTTTACTCGAGGGCACGCAAAAATCTTTATTTGCAGATAATTTAAATTTTTGAAGTCTATCAAACACCATTTTTAAACCTTGAACATGTTGTTCAAAGGTTTCAGACAAAACAATACTATCATCTAAATAGACTAAGATATTCACTGATGGTAGTCCATTTCAGAATTGATCCATAAGACGTTGGAAAGTTTCTGGGGCGTTTTTTTAACCATATGGCATTCTTTTATACCTAAATTCACCAAACGGGCACACAAATGCAATCTTGTTTTTATCCTGAGGATTAACCTCAATTCGATGATATCCAGTTTTTAGATCAAGAGTAGACATAAAAGTTCTGGATTTCGCATCGTGCATAAGAGCATCCATGAGAGACAGTGGATAATTATCAGGAACTGTTATCGCATTTAGCTTACGATAATCTAAACACAATCTAATAGTTCCATCAGGTTTAGGAACCAAAACAACGGGTGATGCATGCGTCAGTTCGCATTCTTCTATAATATCATTGGCCAAAAGTTCATCAATTTCTTTTCTTAAAAGTTCTTTGTTTTTAGGAGACAGTGTATAAGGTCTACACCTTATACAACTGATGGATAGTCACCTGTATTGATAAAGTATTTAACATAAGGAGTCGGTTCTCCCTTAGCTGGAAAATATCTTCATTTTCATTAATCAGAGCAATTAATCGATTTCTGTTTTCTGTATCCAGATTCTGTACCTCTTTTTCTCTCAAGCAAAGATTGTTAGCTTTGAGTATAACTGTTGGATTTCTTTGCATTGGACCATCATTTGTAAATTAATTCGTATGACAAGGACTATTACTGACTTCGACAGGAATGTCTTTTCTGGTTAGGGATAAATCTTTTACAAACTGTATTCTGTGATTGGGTTTATCACCAAAGTACCAGCAATTGTGTCGCATGTCCATCACAATTCCAGATTTTCTTAAAGTCAACACCTAATAGAATACGATTAGCTTTTGCAAGTGGCAGAAAAATCAATTCTAGGATATTTAGGTTTATGTAATTTGTATTCTTGGAATTTTGAATGTTTTACTAGTTTCTGTTAAATAGATTTTATATTTTCATACAAATCGAGCTTATCAGCTAACAAGACAGGATCATTGAGCTTTTCTCAACTATCTAAATAGTGATTTTTATAATCTGGGGGGCATTTTTTCTTAATTTGATCAGCAAGAATAAGTTCTTTTAATTTGTCAAATGAAGTTATCTCTAATTCATGAAGCCAACCTTCAAAGTATGTTCTGAGCTCAAAAAAGAGATCTTTCCAAGTGGAATTTTCGCGTTTTTGATGGCGACTATAAAGAATTCTAAGCCTGTCTGCTGTCAACGTAAATCTTTGCCACAATATAGTACGAATATGGTTATAATTTTTGAACATTTCTTCAGGTTCTCTTGCGATTAATTTAAATATGTCCCTTGGAAGTAAACCCACTAAATGTGATACCCAATAATCAGTAGATATATTTAAAAGCTTCATCTGCCTTTCAAACATTGTTAGAAATATTTTCATATCATCTGAATCAGGATTAAATGCAGGCAAGACAGTTTATAAATCAATCCGCGTAGGAGTAGGATTAATGTGACTGGGATGCAAAGCTGTTGTTGAATTTGATTGCCTAAGCTTTTCAAGTTCGAATGCTCTTTCCTCAGCTAAACGCTGATTTTCTCTTTCCAATTTCTTTATTTCCTCATCTTTAAATTGTTTCGGATCTTCGATAATTATTTAATGTATCTTTAATAAACTGTTCGTTATCTTTAAAGAATGAAGATTTAGTGATTTTGTCACGTAAATCAATAATTTTATCATCAGAAGTGACAGGTATGCGTAATTCTAATGATAAATTATAGAGATCAATTTTCTTGCCTTTAGATAGAAAAGACATGTTTACTCTATATTATACTCAAAAATAAATTTTTATATAATTCAAAACTTGTAATTGAATAACCAACTAACCAACTGTCTTCCCTTTTGAGGTAAATGAAAACAATATAGAACAAATATTCAGAAAAACTTCATAAAAATTATTTAAAATATCTAATTAAATAATAAAATATTCTTTTTAAACTAGACAACACATTATCATAAAATTCACTAATACTTTCAGTTAAAATTATTAAACATGTGAGTTAAGATAGTTTCGAAATATCTGCAATAACTTACCAAGTTATGTATCTCGACAATCTGTTCATGCAATCAGTACGCAATTATGACATTTTTATAAAATATAAAGTTTGAAAACATTTTTTACTATGTACACCCCAAATAAACGCAACATAAAATATCAATAAGTAAATAAATTTAAAATAATTGAAAGTTGCAATTATCTCACCTATTGAACACACAATCTTAAAATGAGAAGCAAAATTATATATCAAATACTTGGTAATAAAGTATAACTTAGGAAACTCTTATTTAAATTTTTTTTTTGAATAATCACTAGTAAAATCTTATAAATACCATATGTAATACCACATAGAATAGGATAACAAAACTTTAAAAAAAATAATGTAATATACAACAATATTAATAAAGTTTTAAATTAATTGGATGCAACAAAAGGGAAACACCATAAAACAAATATGCATAAATATATATCTGCGTTTTTATCAGAAAATGAAAGAATAGATTCGTTAATAATGTTTGTATGTAATAAAATTAATATCGAATATACAATTAAAGTAATGAATAAAAATTAAATCTCATAATTTATAAAATTTTTGTATCAAGGTATTCTTCATAACTATACTAGAATAAGATTCTGATTTGTAGTAAGCGGTAGTAATATTTACACATATGTATTTAAACAAAACCATAAAATATACATATAAACACCATATATTCCACACACACACACACACACACACACACACACATATATATATATATATAAACATATAATATCACTTTCATTTATCTTATAATTTTTAGAAATTGAAATATATATTTTAAACATTCATAACTTATCGACAACTCTTCCCTTTGCTTGAATATTAATTATAAATATAAATATCAAATATAATAAACACAAAATTAAAGACATATTTTTAAAAGCCGGGACGAAGATCAAAACAAAGAAGAAGGATTTTTCACCGAACTTCCGGGTAGGAAAACGATGAGACGGGGGAAAATTTCTTTCACTTTCACTTTCAATGGCACTTTATTCAGGATGAAACACGTTTAATTCCTTGGCACGTTGTTCTTAAAACTTGATTATTGAAGTAGGATTGCACAGAAAATTTAGCGGCACTTCACACACACACACGCTAAATAATAGCACTTTAACACATATTGTAGCTGTAGAACAAGATGATTCTTGGATGAATAATTTATTGGATAAGAATAATTTCTCCGCAAGCATCAGGGCTACACTTAAGCACATTCAGACTTGAGCTGATCTTTTCAAACAAAGCATGCTTTCTTATTAAAAGAAATATGCATTATGTGTCAGGATGACACTTTTTCTTTTAGACTCCTGGCGAGTCGATTATTAGCTGATCATTTTTTGACGTTGGGCGCCACTATGTAAACACATGATTCCAAATATAACTATAAATAGGAATAACAAAGCTTTCTGGAACCTATGATTAAAGTTCCACATCACAATATATAACAATAACGGCACATTACATATAATTTCACAAAACAGCTACACAAAAAAAGAAGCAACGGACAAAATCACTTCAATAACTTTAGTGATCTCAAGTGTCATTCCGGGAAATACACTAGTTGCGCCTAGCGCCACCTACCCACTTAAACAGGGAAGGTAGCTGTAATTATACCCGCTACAGCATTATATTTGTAATGCAATTTACAGTGTGCTTAAATATTTTGACGAGGAAAAAAAATGCCGGAATTAATATATAAATGGAATATTAAAATTCTAAAGATTTTAGAATTCGATTCTTAATATAGTTCTTGATGAAATCCCAAGGATTTTTTCATTAAAATACTTATTTTTTTTAAGCATAAGCTTATAATATATTCAAATTCTAATTTTAATCATCTTTTAATTTGCTTATAATATTGAAGGATCATGTTTTGTGTGTTTTACATAATCTCTTATTTTTACTTCATGTAGACCAATCACCACACTTAATTAAATAATTAATTTCATAACAATCAATAATTATGTACAGTGGTTTTCTGCGTAATTTGTGAATTTTTTCACAATTAACACTCATTTAAAAACTATTAGCTCAGCAAAACGAAATAAAGTTTTTCAATTTGAAAACTTAAGCAAACAACTAACCATGAATGTATTTTTAATTTGATATGAGTACAAAAAAAAAAAAAAAAAAAAAAATAAAGGGAAAAATATATTAAAATAATACTATAAAAAAGATGAGAAGTTTCTCCTATATATAATCATTAAGTTAAAATAAAATTCTATTAAAAATTAATATATATTTTTACTTTAATGTTATTTTC
Organism: Latrodectus elegans; assembly: GCA_030067965.1. Lineage (NCBI taxonomy): Eukaryota > Metazoa > Arthropoda > Arachnida > Araneae > Theridiidae > Latrodectus > Latrodectus elegans. The sequence continues at coordinate 28,814,704 of CM057810.1, read as the reverse complement.
ATTTATTACATTTTAAAAATTTCCTATAAGGAAATGTCTAAAATACTTTGTCATCATTATAAATATGATTTGTATTTTTAATTGATAGAAATTAAAATTTAATATTGTAATCTCTAAATAAATACTTGTTCAATTTCTTTGTTAGTGAAAAATAATATTTTGACCCCATGTGGTGGATAGGTTAGTTTTTTTAAAAAAAAGCTGCTTAAAATAATAAAGTATTTTGATAGCCACCATGTAAATTGCTTTTAGGATTTTGATAACCACCATATAAATTGCTTTTAAGATTTTGATAACCACCATGTAAATTGCGTTGTGGATGTCAAAATGTTTTACAATGGTCAAGAGCATTCAGACTGCCCAAAAAGAAGTGCCAAAAAATCCATGTCTTGTTATCTCACAGTGGATGGAATCAATACAATACAGTGGACTTTCATTTTCAAAAGGGCTGTCCCATCATTGAAGTACAGCGAGTCCAAAGTTAAAATAAATAATTTTATTTGACGCATATTGAAATAGAATTTTTTCCTCTGACAATTTTTAAATAAAATGAATTGAAACACGATCTTTATATAATTTAATAGGAAAATTTTGAAATCTAATTAATGTTTCTGAACACTTATGATTGTTATATATCTTACTTGAGTTCCGTGAGCAAGAGCAAAACCACCGCCTATTAGGATTATCAGTCCCCATGGTAATTTCCTTTGCATAATTGAAAATTGTAACAAAGGGGGGCTGCCTTCTTTGGTGCCACATCTCCACGGTTCAGCAGGAATCAGGAATAGAAAGAACAAAACAGCAATGACCGGTACAGCATCTCCTATGCGACTGAAGCAGACACAGAAATTAAGCTGAAGCACTTTTGCAGCACATTATGTTAAAAAAATAAAACATTTGATGACATGAATACAATATTTAACACAATAAAATATTTTAATAGATAAACATGAAGTTGTTATTTAATATATCAAAAAATTTCTTATACTCATTTGAAGAATAATTAAATGCTGTCATCGACTGAGAGTGCCACTTGAATTTCATTAAAAAATATCAGACATTGTTATTCTTTAGAGAGAGTTGAATCTAGAAGTTCCAGTTAAAACAGGAGTTTATAAAATTTAGGACACTTGAATATATATTGTTCAATCACATTCACGTTGAACCTGTCAAAAGTCAAAATAATCACTTTTCACGGAATGGACTGCTGCTAGACGTATAGGAAGGTAGTCAATAAAGTTCCTGAAGGTATTCACTGAGATGATGAGCCTTGCCAACTCCAGTGCAAGGACCAGTTGTATTTGATTACGAGAATGAGGATATATGTCGCGAACATCGTCACAGATGTATAATCAAGGATGACAAATTCTGATTGGTGTTTTTGGTGGATTTTCTTATGCATGTGGTAACCTAGTTTCTATTACGTCATACACATGAAGAGCCATAAGAATTATGCAGAAAATTTTATCTTGGCAACTCTAATATTTATGACATTGTTTACGTCACAAAATGTCATCTTGGCAACATTTCTTCATCGCCAAACAGATTCAGGATTTAGCATGCTGTATTATATGGCATTTGTGCCCGAACATCTCATTCGAGATAGTCTTACAGATTATCAAATGTGTTTAATTAAGATAAGTTTGCTAGCCAAAGAAGAACTGAAAACTTATCTTGGTGCTCTTCGAACCACGTATGTAAATTGCCTGCTGTATAACACTACATAATATCTTGTTGGTCAATGCCATCCATCTGAGGAAAAACAATGTGCATATAGGGGTGGACAAGGTCGACAACGACAGATGAGTACTTGCGTTGATCTATCGTGCCTTCCACAATGTTGAATGAACCTAGCGAATGCCAGGAAGACATTCCCTAGATCATAATGCTCCCGCCTCCAGCTTGGACCATTTTAGCTATGGTTGCTGAGTTTTTGCTTTCAGAGGTTTGAAGTCATATATTTCAACGTACATCTGTCAGATGGAGCATAAAACATGATTAATCAGAAAACGCCTCTTGTCGCCTCTCAGTAACGTCCAATGGTGGTTACGCGCCTACAAATTCCAGCCCTTGTCGCAGATGAACAGGTGTCAGCATATGTGCTTCGAACGCCCATACGCAGCAACGTAGTTTGGGAGACACTGTTGATAGCTCCTTGGCTCATCGGGCCAAAACATTACATCTCCGAAGTCCTCATACACCTTTCATATACGCTCAACTGCATTGTGCAACAACCTGCCTCCATTTTTTTTATCGTGAGTTCCCTAATGTGCGTGAAGGACAAACAAGTAGAAGTAATGAACATATGTTGACGAGAATATATAAGGCAAAAATATCCAGACAGGAGGATGCCCTGCTTTTTTCATCTGAAAAAAGATCCTTTACACGCAGAAAGCCCGGATTTTTTCTCATTTTACATCTAAGACTTGTTCGGGATTCGAATCCGAGTAAACTCGGTGAAAGCCGAGGCCATAACAACCATACAGGGTGGGCGGTAACTGCCTTCTGTGACTGGTTATTTAACGTCGACTTCGAAAGCGTAATGGCGACATTAATATGACTGTACTGTGTAAGAATGTAAAGGAAACAATAAACTATAACAAAATTAATCTATTTTATGAAACTATTTTATTATTATGTAATCTATTTTATGCATTAATATATTATAACAAAATTATAATCTATTTTATTTAATTAATACCCTATGAAGTAATATTAAGCAGGAGAAATACAAGAGTAAATTGTAAGAGAACATCTGTAAATCTGAGCTCAGAATTGTTGAATTGATAGATATAACATTAAAAAAAATAAATAAAAATAAATAAATAAATAATAAGAATATTAGCAAGTGTTGTGAACTTAATAAAGAATAAGATAAACTCCTTTTTTAACTTTTTCTGAAATACTTTTAGTTAGTTTTTTCTGAATTTAAACTCATTTGTGGTTTTTTTTCTTAAAAAAGAGGGGAGCTACAGTAAATAATGTAATCCAACAAGGTTGAAACAAAATAATTTATAATATTTAATTGATAAAATCTATTTAGTCAATGAAAATAAATTAAGCTAAAATAAAAATTCATGACATTGAGATTTTCATAGAGATATTCGATAACAATTAAACAAATATTATTTAAGGAATTTTTTTGAGTTTTATGTTTTATATCTACTCTTATAGGCAAAAAAAGCCAATGCCTTAAAATAAAAAATAAAAAAAAACAAAAAAAAAAAAACTGTCTATTATGAAACAGAGAGACTCCTTTAGTGAGACAATTTATAATAAATGTAAGATGAAAACCAGTCAAGCTCGGCTCTCAAAAATTCAGTACATACTCTTTTAGAAGTAAGACACAGAAAGATTTAAATTTAAAAATAATATCTAAATATTAGTGAAATCAAAAATGTTTAGTTTAAAATAAGTAAACATATTATTTTTTAACTCTATATTGGAAAATATGAAGTAGGTTCAAAGCAAAATTTAAAATTTCTTTGATGAAACTGGAGTTCAGTTGAAATTTAATCGGTGAGAAAAGTTTTCACTTATTAAAAATATTTGGAAAATTTTAAGAGATAAAATTTTTTATGGTGGATTAGTATATCTCTGCTTTCTAATTTACAAAAAAAAAAAAAAAAAAAAAAAAAAAAAAAAACCAATAATAATAACAATAAAAAAAACCTAGAAGTTTTCCGTGTGAAAAGAATACTTGCGAAATGCTAAATTATGCTCAATTGAATTATATCAACTTTACCCAACGGAACTACACAACACATGGCCTAAAATTATTTTCTGAATAATTCTTCTTTCCCTGTAAAATTACTGTTCTTATTTTCAGTTATAATGAGGGTGCTAATTTTGGTCTTTTAACAGTCTACTTCCCCCCCCCCCCCACAACACAACAGTTGCGTAGGACTAGTTATAAAAGTTTATGGCAACTAAAATTGCAGTGGTATGTTTGAAATATCTCTTTCAGCAAGTAAAATAGTACAGCAGTGTTGAAATAGTATATTTTTGGTTATATAGTACTCTATAAAAACCAGTTATACACACACACACACACACACACACACACACACACACACACACACACACACACACACACACACACACACACACACACACACACACACACACACACACACACACACACACACACACACACACACACTCACTCACACACGCACGCACGCACGCACGCACACACGCACGCACGCACGCACGCACGCACGCACACACGCACGCACGCACGCACGCACGCACGCACGCACACACGCACGCACGCACACACAGAAAACTAAAGAAAATTTAGCTTCCAAATTTATTTCTCTAACTATTATTATTCTGATATTACGATTTATAATTAATAATTCAGAGGATTGTTGATGAATTTAAGGAGCAATATATATAATAATTCTACAATTGCATTAGTACAATTGAGAAACACACACACACACAGCCATCAATTATATTTTCTATGTTGTATATATTTGCAGTAGCGAATATACAATTGCATACGTCGTTTTTTATTTTTATATGTATTAAAATTTAAATTAATTATATAAATGCACATATTTAATAATAATAATTAAAAAAAAAAAAAAAAAAACCTCTTACTATTCTTGAGTAGTTGCCAGAGGAGAAATAAGCTCTGCCCATCCTTTCATGAACTTAGGTTCTCTAAATATCCATAGAAAGACGATTAACAAAAAGAGGAACAAAACAGCGGTTTCATGGAATCTAATAGATGAAAAATGGTGTAACAATGTAATTCAAAATGATTTTTTAAATACAACTAGTATTAATTTTATAAGTAAATTAGGGTGAAGTCCTTTTATGATATATTATTAAAAGATGTTGCTTAACAATATAACTTTGTAAAAGTAATTCCAAGAGTTCAGTCGCTAGGAGTAAAACTTCGTTAAATTTTTTAAAATCGCAAACAGAAAATGGGTGAAAAAAAATAGAATTTTCATTTTACTACTCACCAATAGATGGCGGCAGCATAAACGGCAGTTTCATTTTATAAAAATATTTATGTTATTTTTATTTTATTATATTTTATTTTTGAAATTTTTTTGTTTTATTCTTACTTTATTTTACATATTTAATCCAGTTTAAAAGTCTTCGTATTTGCTTATTCCAAACTTGGCTTTTGAAAATTTGAAAAGGATTATTTTCAAATTTCAATGCATTTTTCTAATTCTTTTTTAAATAGATATGTTTCAATTGTAAATAAAGTCTGTTAATTTATTAACAGATTATAAATATAATTTGAAATTTCATTTTTACATCTATTCAAGCAATTTATAAGTAAGAACTTAAAATACTTTTTATTTAGTTTGGACTAGTTTTCAGCTAACATAATACACTCATTTTAATTAACTAATATTATATATGAATGTCAACATGCAAATTTTTATTATTCTTACATAAACGATTTCAGCTACTCGAAAACCAATGAAGTTTAGATTTGGACCTTAAAGAAATACAGGATTCACTTTATTCTAAATAAAAGTATTTTAATAAAAATATTAAAGTTCTAAATGTGAAATTTAATGTAGCTAAAATTTCATTTATTGATTCTATGAAATTAAAATAATGAGAATTCTTGTGAGAAATAATTCACTTACGTCATTTTCCCAAGAGCTTCGTAGCGGGAAGAAATGACTCTTTTGATATTTCTGTTTTCTTCCTCATCTTGCTTTTCTCTAAAGAAACATGATATATATATATATATATATATATATATATATATATATATATATATATATATATATATATATATATATATATATATATATATATATATATATATATATATATATATATATATATATATATATATATATATATATATATATATATATATATATATACTTAATATTTTGACATATTTATTTCAAAATATAGATTAATTTCTTTGTTTCTGAGAGTTTTAATATATGAGATAATTATTTTAAATAACGATATATATACGAGATAATTATTTTAAATGTTTTTTTTTATTGAGATCAAATTTTTATTAGACAATCTTTATATCAGCCACTTAATTTGAGTTTATTATTACACATAGTCTTTTCCCCCTTTTTTGAGCATTTTCGATAACTTTTTAATTTTTCGAATTACCTATATTTTTGGTATTTTTCTCTCATGCTTTAAATATTTAAATTGAAATCTATTAGACACGACTTTAGATGAAAAAGGGAAACTGTTTAAAATAGTATTAAAAAAAAGATGAAATTGTTAGTAAATAATTATAAATGTTTTATCGAGGTAAATCAATAAATATATTTATTCATAGTAGCCGATCTTAGGTAATTGTTATGACTAAAACGCTGCTTAGTTTGTATGATATATACATTTTTTCTTTTACCATTGGCATTATAGCGACAATATCTGAGGATGTGTTTTCATCGAATAGTCTGTAAATATAGACTTGAATATTATTTTTTCCCAAGGTTATTTCATAAGTTGTTTTTGAAAGTAAATGAAATAGATTGGGATGCTATTATATAAGCAAAATCGCGAATTATCTAGAAAATCGAGACACACGGCTACACTAATGGTTTCACTGTGAGAATAAAAGAGGTGACAGAAATTACTTCAGAATTTTGGATGTTTCGTTGAACTGAGAAACTAGACTTTCCGAAAATGCGATTCTACACCGGACTTTTAAAAGTAATAAGACTTCATCTGCAACATAAAATCTAGCTGCTTTTTTAAATAAAGAATAATGTATTTTTGCTTATCGCGAATCATAACTAAATTAATCACATGTTATCATTTCGCGGTAGCAAAATTATTACGACTGGTTTTCCGTAAAACTGTTACACTTTCGTATTAAGAATTGTCGATTAATTCAAAAATAGCTTATGGATTTTTTGATAAACACAACACATATTTTTTTTGAAAAATGTCAAATATCTGAGAATTGTTGTTATTTGTGACACTTGGTCAAACCAAGCTCGCTAGCCGACGGCTATGCGAAATTAAGTCAGAAGGGTGTGTCTTTCGTTTAATAAGGGCATCACTATGTGAAAGTACAAGTTTGTTCTAAGCTCTTCCGATAGATGGCACCACCAGATAATCCACTCTCAATTTTTACTTTGATCTGGAGGGGAAGGACATTTTTCTCCAGTACATTACACCCATAATAACTATTCAACGACCGACCACAGGACTTTTGATTCCACAGATTTAACGATCACGTATATCGCATGTGCTCAGATATGTGAGAGTGATCAGTTTTAGATATTCCCCTTTTGCCTTTGCGTAACATCAAAAGTGTAATCCTCCCTTAAATAAAGGCTGACAGAATTTCTCTTTATGTTGATGTGGCTATTTACAGGCAGTGGAAAACTCTAGTTGGTGGTAACAATAAAATCCCTGGCTTCTTACCACGAGCTGTTGGTGTCGCTTGTTTCCGGGTGACAACCGGACATGACTATCTGCAAAGGCATCTGCATCGAATAGGTGCAATGGGCTCTGCTCGTTGTCCACTGTGCAGACATAAACTATACCGATTTGGATACCGCTCATCTTAAGAACTGCCCTGAAGTTTTAAAGCTTATGACTGACAACTCTTTTGAGGCTACTAAAGGACTTTATTCTTGTTTTTATATTTGTTCATCTTTTTATTGGTCTGCTCGTCGATTAATGGCAGAGATGTCGAGGGCGGCCGTAGGATTAAAAAAAAAAGTTTTAGCTACTTATTAAGAAATATCTGATATCATAACAAAATGAATTTCAATCATTTTATTTTATGAAGAGCTATTTCCTTCAAAATATCAGCTGAAATTGTAGGAAAATTAATGACAGGAATTTTGTCAAAATAGCAGACTGATTCGAAAAGTAACGATGTAACACAAAAATGATAATTACAGAATCTGCAGATTTATTTCTCGAAACTTCTCGCGATGCTGTTAACACGAAAATGACCCAACACCGAATTGATACGGAAGATCATTTTTTAATCAAGTAATACTTCAGACGTCTACTATTCTCAAAACAGGAAGAGATTGGAAAACATTTGAGGTAAGATGAAGGAAAAAGATAGCATCAAACTAGTTCAAGGGCATTTTCCTGGTTCTCGCCCGGAAAGAAACTTGATGCTATTGGAACAATTATCTCTGTAAAAGTATTCCTTTATTCGCAATTTTTATTCGATCCAAACATAATTTTTACAAACAAAATTTCGCAGTTTTTAGTCAGTCCATTAAAATTAAAATTTAACTCATATTTTTAATCACAATACTATTCTTATGCAAAATAGAGAGAGAGAGATGTGATTGATAGACATAGATATTTCTTTCAAATGAGCAGCTGTAAATTATTTTCTTCTTTGTATGTCAGAATAAGTTCCTTCTTTTGAGCTAGAAGGTTATGAAAAATTTTCTTCTTAAAAGCTTCTGACATCTGTTTCAGTGCTACACATAAAAGAAAATTAGAAATCAGAGAATATATAACATTTATATAAAATATTTGGAGGTGGTAATGCAGATAATAAATTGGTTCTCTGAAAGAATCAATTTCATGTTTTAAAGGCACAGGTTATAAGCATAGCTCCTTTTTATCACATGTGAATCACTTATTTTTATTGTTAAAGTTGAAAATCTCATCAAAAGCTTATGTTTAATAACTATGACAGACATCGGTTGAATAATCTATTAAGTAAATTTATTACATTTGGAGCAGTGTCCTCATTAAGAAATTTATGAAGTTGATGAAAATTTATACTGAATTTAATTATTCAGCAACTTTTATTATTCTACTTTGAATTCTTTTTAAATGCATTATATTCAGAATAAATGCCCTGCATTTTGTTCTAATCATCTAGATTAGATAGAAATGTGGGAAAAATAATTTCAATACTATGCTTAGGGTTAGATATTGTTATTATAACTATGTTGTGTGTGATCCCTTATTAATATTATTTTCATAAATGTTATTTTTAATTTTTTAATCACTAATTATTCCTGATAGCTAAAAAGTTATTCCTATTAAAATTATAATTATATTAAAATTTAAATAAAGTAATAAAGCATAATTCTTACAGGAATCTTATCGATAGTAGTGTACAAAATACTATTATTTAATTTCTTATATACACAAATATTGAGAGACTTAAACAACAACTTAAATCAGAATTGAAAATAGATAATTTTACCTGCAGGACGCGAAATACATTACTTGAAGTAACAACCAGCCTACACAAACACAAGCCACCATGCCTGGTATATTATATAACATCCAACTAGCAAATGTGATTTCGGCACTATCAGGGTAATGTCTGTTTTTCAAAAAGATTTAATTTATATATATATATATATATATATATATATATATATATATATATATATATATAAACATGAAAAATGTGTATGAAAAATATTTGTTTTCGTACAGAAATCTGAATGAAATACTTTAAAGGCATTTAAAATGATTAAAATAATTCAAATATATTCAAACCTTAATTTTTCATCATTTCTGAAATAATTGTGATTAACATGTAATTAGCTTTATAAAAGCAACAATCGATATTTCAAAATTAATAAAATTTAATATCCGTTACTTAATAACTAAAGAATTCATTCTCACAAGTATGTAAGTGGAGTAACAAACAATTTTTTATGGGAGCTTATAATATTCCTTTGCATAATTATGTAATATTATTGCAACAATTGCGAAGGAAGATGAAAAGCACCTGTCAGTATTTGTATAAAACGATTCAATATGATATTATGACAAATTCCGCGGCCATTGTTGGAAGACATATGCTACTTGTCAGCATTAAAATATAGAAATAAAATGTTATAACGATTTTGATGTTTCTACAAAATAGAAGTAAAGGTATTTATAGTGGTTTCTAATGAAAATAAATTTACAAAAAGAGAAATTATAATGTGATTTTGTAAAACACGAAAGAAAAAAGTGAAAATCAAATGAACTATAGTAAGATATAAAACTTTTTTAAAGAAATCTAAAATTAAAAATTATTTTTAAATTAAAGAAAATTTACAAAAATAAGGCAGGAATTATTTGACTTTGTTAAACAGTTAGTGTTAACATAGAGTGAATTCCGTTTTTTTTTTTTTTTTTTTTTTTTTGAAAAATATAAATATAGCGGAAATACACTGGAATACTAAAGGATTTAAAATGATATTTAACAAAGCCTTTTGACTTATATGATTCGCAAAATTATGAACAAAAATTATAAAAAGTAACACAATAATCACCGAAAATGCAGTGATCTCAGAATCTAATTTTCTGGAAAAAAATGAAATTATACAGAAAACATTTAAATTGGAATAATTTAAGATATTATCCACACATTTTGAGTTTTATTCTATGATACAGTTTTAAACAAGTACGTATTATATATATATATATATATATATATATATATATATATATATATATATATATATATATATATATATATATATATATATATATATATATATAATGTCCCCAAGCTATGCCAGAAATAGCTTGTCATGTGATTCATCTTCTGATGAAAATTATACTCTACTATGTTAAATTCTGCCAACTCGAAGTTACCCTTTGAAAAAATTAGAAATCTTTCCTCGATAACTCTCACTGTGGAGAACAGTGTACGAAATGCATGACGTTAGATTGTGGTTTCTTTTCTTAAAAGGTCGTTTGGCAAGAACACTACAAACTTTAAGACTTTAGAATGTGTGAATTATAGTTTCTTCTTATCTTTTCTTAAAAAGTCGCTTATCATGATAATGAAACATTTGTTGCAAATAAAAACAAGATTGTTCTGCGCTACGTTCTAGTTGGTATGTTGTTATAAGTGTATAATGTAATTATTAGAAATTATTATAAGTTTATATACAGCACCACGCTATACTCATAGACCCCAAGCATACTTTTACTAAAATTATTTTATATTTAGTCAAATACATTGTCCTGTGAATACATAATTAAATCTAAAACTATTCTATTGTAGTTACGCAACTCTACTAATACAGGAAATAAATTAAATATTTTGAATATATAGATATACAGAGGCAACTCTTCAACTCTTCATTAATTTAATAATTAGAGAGAAATCTTTAAAAAATTTTCTCTTTAATTGAGGAGTAAATGTATCTTTACGATTTGCCATATCACGCATATCCACAATTATTTGAAATTTGTGAATTTTTTTAAAGGGCTGTATAAAACATAATAAATAAATTTTTGATTAGTATTTCACAAGTGAAAATATATTTTCCTTCATTTATTACTTACATAGGTAAATATTTTTTTATCTGTGTAATAAAACATATGAACACTTACTCTTCTATATATCCTTTCAAAATCATGTTCGGGGATGTACCTGTTATTGTGCCAGTTCCTCCACAGTTCGCAGAATAAGCCACGCTTAAGAGTAATGCCATATGCAAATTATCATAACGGTTTGAGATGAAAGCTAAAATATTAATAATAACGTTTAAGCATTTTAGGGAGTTTATCGAATTATATTTGTGTCATAGTAACACAAAATCGAATGAAATACAGACCTAACTCATCGGTTGTGATCGCATGTGTGGTTTCAACGCTGGTCCTCAATTCAGAAAGTACGGCATCCACAATGGGCACCATCATAGCCGTCGTAGCAGTGTTGCTGATCCACATGGACAAAAACATGGTAGTCATCATGAATCCCAACATGAGCCTATAAAACCCCTTAACGTAATTGGTTTTATAATTAAGAAGTATAATCAAACATTTGCCGCTTTCATGTTAATACTTATCATTTAGTTTTAAAACCCTTTGGGTACGGTCACCCTTGGCGAAATTTTCAAACAATCGCCAAAGGTGACCGTACGACTAATTTCCTATCAGGAAAACGGCGGGTGGGAACGGCTGATATAGTGACAAATATTTCATACATTGTTGGTATCTAACAACATGCTCAACTAATTTTACAAAATTAACAAGAAACAGAGATTTATAGATTTAACATCAATGGTAAAATGATAAAGTTGATAGGTTAAATTATCCATAAAATTTTTTGATTAAATTTTATATTAATGAATTTAAATTGGTAGATGTTCATGAGAAATTAATGACAAATAGGGTTGCCAAAATACTAATTAGCCGGGTTTCCAATAAAATAATCACCAAATTTGACTCCAAAAAATCCCGCCAAGGGTGATTGTACAGTAAATCTAATCCAAAATTTGCAAAAATATTTTAATAAATAGGAGTTAATTTCTGTATTTGAGCTGAGCTATATTTGTTATTGGGACGAGTTAAGATAAGATTAGTATATGCATAGAGACAAGAACTTAGATTTAATTGAAAATATATATCAGCAATCAATAATTACTTTAGTATTTTATTCAAACTCATTATTCAATAAAAAAAACAAAAACAAAACGATTATTATTATAATGAAAATCAGTAAACATAACATTGATTTTTTAAAAAAGAAGCAGATAGACTGAAGACCGAAGGTTACTATACAGCATTTGAACACCTGCCGGGGTTTGGTGTAAAATTGGGTACTCCTTATACAGTTTGGTGTCAAAATTTAATTAGATAAATTAAATTTTATCATCAAATATTTCGTCAAACTAAGGGTTAACTTAACTTTTGTGTAGTGGCCATCATGTTAGTTGCACCTTGGCTTGAAAATAATCACCAAAAAAAAAAATCAAGGGATACCTGAATGTAAGTATTTACCTACCCTCTTTGCTTTATGTTCCAGAAGAATGTTTCACGCATCATAAGATCATAAGTTTTAATTAAAAGTTGTAAAGAACACCGGAAAATAATCAAGATCTCACCCATAGATGTGTATGCTGAAAGCAGAAATAGTGCACTTATCCCTAATCATTCAACTGTGCTTTACATCGAAACCAACACACAAAATAGATTTTTCGAATTTTTTGAATGAGAGTACCCCAATTGCCAAAAGATAATCACACTTCAATACAGAACTTTAAGAAAATCAGTATTATAATTTGTCATTGATCACTGGTATTTGCAACTGGTATTATGTTATTAGATAGCTTTTATTATTTTCATTTGTCTCAGCGTATCTCTCACCAGGGAAAGGGAAGAAGAAGGAAGTATCATGAATACATATTTTAATATTTTTTATTGAAATTTAATTGGATAAATATTTAGAACAGATTTCTAGGCAGTGTTCATTGCGACAGAGAGAAATTGTGGTATAAAGACTACTAAGTGCTGTTGTAATAGATTATTTGCAATGATAACAAAGGAGACCTGTGGCTTGAAATAAATTAATAGAAATAACCACCACCGAATCCCTTCTAGGAATTAGTGCTTATAGTTCAGTTACATAAGATTAGTGCTACTGTTTTTAGAAAATGAAAAAAATATCAATATATTATTTTGATTATCAGTGATAACATAAGATGTGAACCGTCCCACCCGAAGGTATACGGTAGTACTGATTATCAGTGGTAAAAATTAATTTTTTCTTTTAGAATTCTTCAGAAGTAATATATAGTTACTGAAGCATGTATTGCAATCATTATTATAATTCTATCGTCTATGTTTTATATTTATATTTAAGTCCTACACAAAAGTTATTAATAAAGGACTGTAACAAGATAAATTACTTGATCTTATTCAAGAAAGATACATGACACGATATTGTTCTTCATAAGCTTAACTGTTTTAAATTTAGAGGAGTAGTAAATCATAACCAGTAATAAGTTAGTTTAATGATATAATTTTTGAGAAGAATTCGAGCGAATCTCATCATATTGACTATACCCTGAATACGTAGCTTTACTATAAAAACATTCTGTAAGTTGTAAAGACATTTCTTTTACTGAATAGATAACATTCATACTTAGAGTCAAAATAATATACTTTAGAGTGGAATGTCACGGGTATAGCCATTGTTAGGCAATGAGAAATTAGTGTTGCGACACTGCTTTTTTATGGACATCTATCTGGGTGGATGCCTTATAGTTTTCGGTGTTTTCTTCTTTGTGACACGTGAACACTACCCATAACCTACAAAAAATTCTTGTGGGAAACACATGCAGTGGATATTCAAAACATTCTCGCAATAAATATCAGTGCTGATTGATGACTGAGTGGTTAGCGTACCTGACTCTTAAGCTGTTGGTTTCGGGCTCGAGTCCCGGTTCGGGTATGAATGTTCCTTTTTTTCTGTGTCCCTGCCTTGCTATAATGAGTAAATATGGCCTACCTTATTAACTAATTTCTGGTGGTATGACGTGGATAATGCTGCGAGACTTGGTTCACAGGTGCTCTTCTGATCATGTCAAAGGAGCAGTGCATTCAGGGTTTGTCGGGCGATGGGTTAGTCACCCGGCGCCCAACGTCATTTAAAAAATCTATCAGCTATTAACTTATACAATGCTTGGTGTTAACTAAATATTGAATGGTGGATGAGTAAATATTAATCCGTTATTAAACATCTATTTAGTAAAATAAAAATATCTTATTGTATTAGAAAAATAATATAGAATTTGGTGTACTTTATTGCGATGATGTTTTTAAATGAAATTATGAAATTTAATAATGGCTGACACAATAAATTTTTAAAGCTTTCTATTAAAAAAAATCTAATTCTTATTACTAGTATGACATAATTTTTACTCAAATTATTTTTCACTTTTTTGATTAAAAATTTCATTTTTATCACTTAATATCTATTACATGATAAGCATGCTCGGCATTTTCAGGGAACATTTTTTGGTATTGGGAAAATACATAATTAAAGAATAAATCGTTTTGAGAAAGCAAATGAAAAGATCAGCAATGGATTAATTACCATTTTGTATCAGCTCCTACTGCTGTTAAAACCTTTAAGGCAATTCTTTCATGGAGTCCACAATGTTCCACCGCCACAGCAACAGCCAGACCACCTAAGAACATCATCTCAACTTCCTAAAAAAGAAACAGGAAATTTTTCCTACATGAATAAAAATATATATAATAATGCTTAAAAACAAAATTTTTCATAACTTTGACACAAAAAAATACCGAGGCATCTTTGTGTCCAAAAGAGAGGTCAATAAAAAGGAACCAAGCTGCTCAATAATAGGTTTTGGAAATGTAGTGAAGAAAACATAATATCTGAAATTTTAATAGATCATGCATATTCTTTAAACTTTCGCTGTCGATATTGAAAACTTAAAATTAGATCTTGAATATGTATGGAAATGTATCACTGAAAAAAGTAGTGTTAAAACCCAAGAAGAGGTAGTTTCTTTCATTACAGTTGAGATAATGACTACGCTACCAATTTATTACAAATCTCATTGGTTTAAAATATCCATGACGTCAGATAACGTTTTACTGCGTCACATAGTATTGAGAATGCGTTGTAAATCCATGTCGACGAATTGCTGACTGCCTTCGAATCGCCCTCTTCAAGAGGCAGCATACAAGGTGAAGCTCACAATCGGATATCTGAGAATATTTTCGAAGTTCCTATTTTTAAATAATTCGAGTTCTTTTATAAAGACCAAAGCATCTTACAATTTTCCACTGATTCAAGCTATAAACACGTTGACAATAGAACAGAAGAAATAGCTATATGAAAAAGACAAGACAAAACATCCCCTTTATAGCTAGTTTAAATCACCTTGGCCGATTTATATTAAAAAAAGTTATTTATTAATAGAATTCTAAATTAATAATGACAATATTTGTTAATAACTTCTTTTAAATCTTAAGACTAATTCCTTGCTTACGCCAACATTAAAAATTCTCTCTCTGTGTATATTTATATATCATCATCATCATCATCATCATTATTATTTAAAAAAAAATAAAGATTAAGAAACAGAAAGACCTTCATGTAGTTGGAACAAACTTCTGGGCCATTCAGAATTCCAAAAAGAGGCATGAGAACTACAGGCATGAGAGCTGTAACTGCTAAATGTACAGGCTCCAAAATCCAGTAAACTGCCATCCATAACAATATGAATCCGCATTGCGTTTCCTGAAAAGGACCAACAAGACATTTCTATTAGCTGTGTAGCGACAAAGTAACACATTTTAATGAAAAGCTTCCTATCTTTTAAAGTATTTTTTATAATATTCATATTCGGATTATAGTAAAAAAACAATTTGTATTATGTCTTATGTCAGATGGCTGAGTCAATATAAAATTCATGTAAAATTATATCAATCTTAAGTAAAAGCATCAGCTATACTTTTTGATATACAGAGATATATATGGTGATTTGAAATCGAAAATTTTGCCATTTTTCATTTGTGAATATCATACAAGTAACAGTATTCCGGGTAATTAGATTTGCAATAATATTGTTAGATATCTACAAAAGAACTCCAACTATCCGAATCAACTAGGACAAGATCCTATTCTGATAGTCAAAAATTCGATTACATGCATTTTTACGAAAAAAAAGGATCTATTTTATCTAACTATTGTACGTTGAAAATGGAGAAAAAATAGCATATTTTTAAAGAAAAAGAACTTTTAATCAATTAAATGAAAAGTGTACTTCTACATGTTAAGGTGTTTACAAGTGCTGTACATTAATGGAGTGTATATACGATGCTGTAAATGAAAGTCATTGCTTCATAAAGCACTCTCTCATTGTCAGCTGTTTCATTGCCTTCATCCATTTTCGGACAGCACAGTAGCGCATCAACTTGACAGTGAGATTTGCATGAAGAAACGACCAAGATAATAGACCAACGACTCCTCTTTTGGCGGCTTCAAAGAATGACACTCCATTTTGGAAGACTTTCCTGAACTTTTTTGACACTAAGTGGCGTAAAAAGCATCTCTAGTGCATATGGTTGAATTTGCTAACATTGTGTTGTGTAGCATTTTACAGATGATATTTATGTTTCAGTAATTTCTAAATATTTTTATTATAATAAAATGCTAAAGTCAGGATATTAATCAAAGAAAGAAGAATGGGGGAAAAACTACCAAGTCTTTTTAGTGCACAAAAGGTATTGTCAGAAAATACAACGTACAAAATATACTTCATCTACTTCTATTTTCAATCAATAATTTTTATCTTGATAAGTTAGTTTATGTTGTAAAATGAATAAAATGCATGCATTTGTATTATTTTTGGCGATCTGGTATGCAATCGACGATCGAATAACTAAACTAGATAACTGATTATATTTTTTTTTTTGGCAAAATATAATAAATTATCTAGTTTAGTTATTTTTGCAATCAAATAATTGCTGGTCATTTAAAATGCAACCATTTCAGGTAGTTGATTGTTTTTTTTTGTTTTTTATTTCTAGATATTGTATTGTGAAAAAATTTAAAAATCATTGTAAGTAATTCACGAAATATTTATTTATCAATCTAGCTTTACCCCCATATTTCTGTATTGTCTTGTTTATTTATTAAGTTGCCTTCTTTATTTATTAAATTAAATTGTATTTAGTATCAGTACAACAGCTAAAATTAAGTAAATCACTAAGTGACTGATTCACCAATTTAAATAAAACAGGAAAATATAATTATAACTTGGTATTTAAAAAGCTGATATACTCATAAGTAAACATATAATTATATAACTTTGTTGTTAATTTATTCTTCATATTATAATATATTCTTGATTTAGGATCTAAGCTTGCTCGAAAAGTGGAGACGGCAATTCCACGAGCTGATAAGCAATTATCTTCTTCAGATGTAGCGTGTTCTTTGCACTTTAAAGAAGAAGACTTAGATAGCTATTATACACAAAAGTTATCCGATGGAACTGTTGGCGCCAGCGAATTGAAAGTTGGTAAATTTTTCCGTGCGCCAAATTCACCAACAACTCCAAAGACCCCCGTAGAATTAACACTTCACTTTTGTTGTAGTTCGTACAGCCATTAGTTCTCCTTTGTTAGCTTGTTAGAAAGTGGGTTTTACCCCAATTATTATTTGCTAAATATTATTTTAATCGCGTGGAATTATTCTAAATACATAACACTACATTTTTTGGTCCGTCGAGCTGGAGAATCAAACAGAAATTATGTCATCCAATAAGATATTTAATCGAAAGCGTGGCAATATTCAAATCAAATTAGCTAAACTTTCATCGAAAACATTAAAGGATTTTGAAGAAACTGAACTTCGAGCAGTTCTAGATTCATTGGAAGATATTAAAACCAAATTTGAAGTAATAAAACAGGAATACTTCGAAATAGAAAATGACGATGTATTTAAAGAAGCTGAAAAAATTCTGTATAAAATTGACGAAAAGATTCAAGAATTTCAGGTCAGTGGAAAACGTTTTCTTTACAAAACGATTGAACTTAAAAACAAAAGTTATTGTGTTGAAAAAAATATTCTATTATTTGAAATTCCTTTACCACAATTTGATGGTCAATTTAATAATTGGAGTTCCTTTAAGGAATAGTTTCAAAATTTAATAGAAAATAATCCAACATTATCTGACTCTCAGAAATTTTACTATTTGAATGCTTCCCTTAAAGGTGCTGCAAAACATATGCAGTCGCCAAATGATAATTATCAATCATCGTTTAAAGGTCTCACTCTTCGTTATGAGAATACTAAACTAATCGTTGAAAGTCATGTTCAAAATATAATCAATTGTTAATCATTAACCAAAGAAAACCCTTTTGAGCTTCGTATGCTTATTGATAATTTGCAGAAAAACATCCGCTTTTTGAAAGCACTAGAATCTGAACGCAATAAATTTGTTGACATTTTTTTAATAGATTCAATTTGTGATAATTTGATAAAGAAACTCATAGACAATTTCAATTAACTGTTAATATCCATGAAGTGAAAACTTGGGATGCTTACATTAATTTCTTAGAAAAATGATATCTATTATTAGAGAACTTAAAAGCTGCTTGTTTTGATTCAAAACCCAAGTTTTCAAACCCGGTTAATATTAACAGAAAAAACTCATTTCCATCTTACAAACCTAAAACATTTTTGTTTAAATCTGCCTCACAATATTGCATTCTTTGTGATTCGAACCATTCATTGTATAAAGGCCAATTATTTCTAAAAATGAAAGTACTTAAACGATTTAATTTTTGTAAATCTAAAAATTTTGTTTTAACTGCCTGAATTCATCTCACAAATTAAATGAATGCTCATCTAAATCTAGATGAGTCGAATGTCACCAAAAACATCACTCTCTTTTGCATATATCGGAAATGAAGCCTTTCTCAAAACATCGCCCAACACCGAACTTAAATAATTCCGAAAGTTTCGAAACTGATTTCCCCCTTTCATCTCCCCAACAGGCGTCACTCGAAAGTGAAGAATCTTCATCTAGGGTAATGAAGCAAGAGGGAATGATTCAGAATTTTATTTCACAAACAAAAAAGGCTCATGTTCTTCTTAATACTGCTTTTATTTATGTGAAAGATTATCACGGAGAATTTAAGAAGTGTAGAGCTATGTTGGATGGCGCCTCTCAAGCTTCGTTTATTACTAATGATTGTGCAACATATTTGGGATTAAACGAAGTAAGATTAATGTTCTAGTTGCAGGATTAAATGGGTCGTTAGTATCAGTGGGACAATTAGTAAATACAGTTATCTGTAGTAAAGATAATGAATTCGTAACAGATATCGAATTCTTAGTAGTTCCTAAAATTACTAATTTGATGCCTTCGCAATAATTATATATTCTCAATTTACATTTGCCATCGGGTATCGCACTTGCAGATTCTCGATTTTTTGTAACATCGAAAGTAGATATTTTGCTCGGAGTAGTAGTAGAAAGTAGATAACTTTCGTTGAAATTTTGAAACTTAGTCAAATTGGAATAAATGAAGATATTTTGCTCCAAAATACATATTTCGGATATTTAATTACTGGTAGTGTGCCATGTAATTCTATGAACAAAACTTTTTGTCACTTACTCGTCGAAGAGAGTGACATAGACGACAAATTAAGGTCGTTCTGGGAGGTTGAAGCTTTGGAAGAAAATTCTCCTATGAGTGATGAAATGAAATATTGCATGGAACATTTTAATGCTACTCATTCTAGAGACATTAACGGTCGTTATATAGTTGAAATGCCCTTAGTAAATAACATAGTCTAACTTGCTTTATCTAGAGATTTGACCGTTAGAAGGGTAAATAATACTATAATTCGACTTGATAAAAATCCAATTGTTAAGGAACTTTATCGTGATTTTCTGAACGAATATGAGGAGCTTGGGCATATGGAAGAAGTTGACGAAAGTGTTCTTCCACATCCTCATTATTATATTCCTCACCAAGCTGTACTAAGACCAGACCAAAGTACGAACAAACTTAGAATTGTATTTAATTCTTCAGCAAAAACTTCTAATGGTATTTCGTTGAATGATATATTATTAAAGGGTGGATCTGCTCAAGATGAACTTTAGTCAATTCTCTTACGATTTCGCAAATATTTAATTACTTTCACAGCCGATGTGCAAAAGATGTATCGGCAAATAACAGTCCACCATTCGCAGTAAGATTTACTTCGAATTGTTTGGAAACATAGTGACGATGCTCTATTGAAAACTTATCGTTTGACTACTATTACGTATGGAACAACTTGTGCTTCGTTTCTAGCCACCCGAACTCTTTTTCAATTGGCTGAAGATGAAAAGGAAAGATTTACATTAGCATCACAGGTAGTTAAAAAGAATTTTTATGTTGATGACGTGCTCAGTGGTGCATCAAATTTAGAAACATCTTTAAAAATTCAGCATTAACTAATAGGCATGTTGCACACAGGTGAAATGCATTTGTATAAATAGAGCTCTAACAATCCCGAACTTCTTTCACAAGTACCAACAGATGATCAAGAATATGTCTTTGGAAAAGATGAAAGTGCGTCTGTGATAACGTTAGGGATGTCTTGGAATCCTAAGCAGGATAGCTTTCACTTTATATCGAACAGTTCTGATTATCCGACCATCTTAACAAAAAGGAAAATACTATCATTCATTGCCAAATTATATGATCCTTTATGTCTGGCCGGACATCTTATTGTGAAAGCCAAAATTCTAATTAAAAAAGTATGGTTACCAGGTTTACTTGGGATACAGAAGTTCCCGCGAAAGAAAGATTAGAATTTCAAAATTTTATTCGTAATATACAAAACATCGACTTGTTGCGAATTCCCAGCTGTGTCATCCCAAAGGAAACTGCACTTGTGGAAATTCATGGTTTTTCAGATTCTTTAGAACAAGCTTATGGAGCTTGTATTTTTGTCCGCAGCAAAGATTGGTTCAATGCCATCAGTGTGAATTTGTTATGTAGTAAATCCAGAATAACACCAGTTAAGCGAGCTACACTTCCACGTTTAGAGCTTTTAGGAGCCGTGCTTCTATCAAAATTTGTAAACAAAGCTCTTGAGGCAATGCAACTTGATGTTGATACAGTCAATCTTTATACAGATTCAACTATTGCTCTTTCATGGATAAGGATACCACCACATAATTTAAAATACTTTCTAGCCAACAGAGTTGTACAAATAACGGACTTAACAAGCAAATTTGAATGGCATCATGTTCACTCAAAAGACAACCCAGCTGATCCATTGTCAAGAGGACTTTTCATAGATAAACTTATCGAGTGCAAACTTTGGACACTAGGTCCTGAGTTTTTATATGGTGATTTAGGCTTGACAGCAAACAATGATTGTACATCTACTGATCCTGCATATGGAAAAGAACTTAAACCATTAGTGAACACCTATGTTCAATCTATCGCACCCAATGACTTTTTTGAAAATTTATATAAACTGTCAAATAATTATTTGAAACTAATTTGAATTCTAAGTTTTATTTTCAGATTCATACGAAAGCTGCAGATAAATGTAACATTTGGTCAATGCATTAGCTGAGCTGAACTTAATCATGCTCGTGACGTTTTAGTTAGATATACTCAAGTTAAACAATTTGGTGCAGAAGTAATAGCTTTGAAAAAGGGTAAAAACATACCGAATCAAAGTAAGTTAAAATTCCTCAATACTTTTCTGGATGAAAATCTAATTTTACGTGTCAGAGGTAGATTAGTTAATTCTAAACTAAGCGAAAATGCTAAACATCCTATAATTTTACCTAAGAGTCATAAACTTACAACTTTGATATTGGACTATTTTCATAAAAAAGTTTTGCATGTTGGCCCTAGTTCCTTACTTTACCTTCTTATTAGGCAGCAATTTTGGCCGATTTGCGGTGTGTTGGTAAAGGAAGACAATCTTCCAATTGTGCATTGGATAATTGCAAAAATTGTACAAACATGCCTAGGTGCTGATAATAAAACCCGTGTTGACAAATTGAAATTACCAAATGGAAATTTTGTCAAAAGATATGTATCAAAAACTGCTATTTTACTATAATAAACTATAATAATACTGCTATTTTATTATTAT
This sequence comes from Latrodectus elegans, assembly GCA_030067965.1. Classification (NCBI taxonomy): domain Eukaryota; kingdom Metazoa; phylum Arthropoda; class Arachnida; order Araneae; family Theridiidae; genus Latrodectus; species Latrodectus elegans. Next base: position 28,792,357 of record CM057810.1, on the reverse strand, counting down.
AGTTGAAACATTATTATTTTGTTTTATTTATATTAGATTATGTATCTGTGTTGTATATTTAAGTATAGTTCTCTAATTTCTAATTTGTAAATTGTTTTTAAATGATATTTCAAGGCCCGGTGGGATGTTGGCGCCAGCGCTATGAAAATTGTCTAATTTTTCCGTACGCCAAATGCACCAACAACCCCAAAGTCCGTGGAGTTAACACTTAACTTTTGTTGCAATTCGTACAGCCACTAGTTCTCCTTTGTTAGCTTGTTAGAAAGCGGGTTTTACCCTGATTGTTAGTTGTTAATTAAAACTTTATTTTAATCGCATGGAATATTTTTCTAAATACATTGCACTACAGGAACAGTAAGTTATGTGTGCTGTTTAACTTTCTGATGGAAGCTTCTTAAAGAAAGTCTAATTTAAATAAAATAAACACACAACTATCCTTTGCTAATTTTATATATATATATATATATATATATATATATATATATATATATATATATATATATATATATATATATATATATATATATATATATATATAAAATTAGCAAAGGATAGTTGTGTGTTTATTTTACATATATATATATATATATATATATATATATATATATATATATATATTGTCGATTTATGAGTATTTTCTGATGGAAGTTAAAGAAAGTCTAATTTAAATGTAATAAACAATATCTTTTTAATTTCTTATATATATATATATATATATATATAAGAAATTAGCAAAGGATAGTTGTTTATTTTATTTAAATTAGACTTTCTTTGAAAGCTTCCATCAGAAAGTTTTTGTGCTCATAAAAATCGACAATATATATATATATATATATATATATATATGTATATATATATTTATATATATATATATATATATATATATATATATGTATGTATATATATATAATATCTTATCGAAATAATTTATTGTGACATGATCAATTAAAATTGTTTATTTGAAATCATAATACGAAAGAAAAGCTTTTTACTTTTGACACTTAACTTAATATATATATATATATATAGAATAGTTTTAAACTAAGTAAACACTACTTCTAACATATATATATATATATATATATATATATATATATATATATATATATATATATATATATACATACACTACTGGCCATTAAAATTGCTACACCAGGAAGAAATGCAGATAACAAAATGATATTTATTGGACAAATATATTATACTAGAAATAACAAGTGATTAAATTTTCAAAAAATTTGACTGGATATAGATCCTGAGAAATCAGTACCCAGAAGAACCACCTATGGCAGTAATAACAGCAGTTATACGGTTGGGCATTGAGTCAAACAGAGATTGGATTGCATGTACAGGTACGGATGCCATGCAGCTTCAACACGATGTTTGGTGACGAGCCAGTCGCTCGGCAACCATCGACCAGACGTTTTCTATTGGTGAAAGATCTGGAGAACGTGCTGGCCAGGGCAACAGCCGAGCATGTTGCGTATCAAGGAAGGTCCGTACAATACCGGCAACATGCGGTCGGGCATTATCCTGCTGAAACGTAGGGTTTCGCAGGGCTCGAATAAAGGGTAAAGTCACGGGTCGTAACACACCAGAAATGTAACGTGCATTGTTCACAGCACCGTCAATGCGAACAAGAGTTGACCGAGACGTGTATCCAATGGCACCCCATACCATCACGCCAGGTGATGGGCCAGTATGACGATGACGAATCGACGTTGCCAGTGTGCGTTCACCACGATGCCGCCAAACACGGATGCGACCATCATGATGCTGTACACAGAACCTGGATTCATCTGAAAAGATGACGTCCCGCCATTCGTGCGCCCAGGTTCGTCGTTGATCACACCATTAAAGGCACTCTTGTCTATGACGCAGCGTCAAGGGAGGCCGCAGCCATGGTCTCCGAGCTGAGAGTCCATGTTGCTGCAAACGTCGTCGAACTGTTCGTGCAGACACTTGTTATCTTCCAAACGACCCCGTTTCTTGACTTACGGCTTGCGACGGCACGATCCATTACGGCCATGCGGATAATATGCCTGTCTTTTCGGCTGCTAGTGACAGGTGGCCGTTGAGATCCCGCATGACGTTCCGTATTATCGTCCTGAACCCATCGATTCCATATTCTGCTAACAGTCATTGGATCTCGACCGACGCGAGCAGCAATACTGCGAAAAGATAAACCGCAATCCCGGTACGCTACAATTCGACCTTTATCAATGCAGAAACGTGCTGGTACGCATTTCTCCTTCTTACACGAGGAATCACAACAACTTTTCACTAGGCAACAACGTTCAAATGCAATTTGTGTATGAGGAACCGGCTGAACAATTTCCTCATTTAAACACAATGTAGGTGTAGCTACTGACGCCTGCTTTGTCTGAATGCGCTGAAAAGCTAATCATTTGCATATCACAGCACCTTCTTCCTTTCGTATAAATTTCACGTCTGTAGCATGTCGTTTTCTTGGTGTAGCAATTTTAATGGCCAGTAGTGTATATATATATATCAAAGTGTATACAGAAATGAAGAAAAAATATAATAAAATATTGTTGTCATGCAGACATTTTACAAACTTTTCTTCGTTTAATTTTCCAATAAAATTTAGTATGTAATATTTGAAGGTAACACACCTAATTTTAGAGCCAGAAAAATCATTTCTATCACATGCAATTTAATCTTTATGTTTTCAATTTAACCTTCATGTTTTTAAAAATTAAGAAAATAAGTTTGTTGAAGTAAAAACCGAAACCGATAAATTTCTAAATCTATTTCCAAGAAACGTAAATGATATTAAGCGGTTTTACTTTCTCACTTTCACATTCACTTTTACTAATTTTACTGAGCACTACTGGTTTTTCCCTCGTCTATTTCTATTAATGTTTTCAAGGACAACAATTTTAAAATAACTTGAAAATGAAAAGAGTTGATTCTTGTTATCAGAATCAAATGCAAAAAAATATATACTTCATGAGATAAGCAATTTTTACTAATGAAATTGTATGCTTGTTATTTTTTATACTGATTTCCACTTTAAGAATGAATATTAAAATCTTATAAATTCTACGCATTTAGTTTAAAATCCTATCTTATAGTGAGATAAGAATATATTTTGAGAAACAGAATTTGTCAATTTCACATCTATCTTCATTGGTTTATGAAAGTCTTATTGAAAAAATAATAAATCTTATCAGAATACTTAATTCACATCTTCTTTGTTCGCTTTTATTCGTCCATTTTTTTCTATTCAATTGATTAGTTTTTATTCCTTTTATCATATTTTCATGATCTTATGATTGTTATTTAAAAATTTTTAATAGGTGTAAACCCAGCAGATAATGAGAATCATTAGTTTCTTAAAGGACATGAGAGACACAAGTATTTTAAGTACATTCCTTAAAGCTTATTTTCTCCCTAAGCACTGAGTGAGATTTCACGATAAAACATTAAAAAAATGTAAATATATTTTAAAATGTGTAAAGCCTAAACATTGTCAAATACTCTTACAAATGAAAATATTAAGCAATTCAATTAATAGCAATATGACGGCAACCAAGTTGAAACTGTAATAAAATGATTAAAGGATTAAAAAAGCAATGCGTAATTAGTAATATATTTATTTATTTTATACTATATTTAACTTATTAATTTTAACAGCTGGTATTTACTGTAAAATATATGATTGTGAAAGGTATTTTATGCAATCATTTTAACGGTTATCACATAACAGCCATTTTTTCCCTTATAAAGACTTATTGGACCGGGATTTACAGCTTTATTTTATTTACAGGATTTCGAACTACTACAAGCATCCAAATCCGAGGTTGGATGTGAACTCACAAACTGTTGAACATGAGACTAGAGCTCTAATCATTTGGCTGCTAGATCAACAGAAAATATTGGAAGGGTAGACAGTTAGTATATATAGAAGATTAGACAGTAATGTAATTAAAATTTGTGTTTATGCATCATGCATATATGATATTAATTTCATTTACTTTGATGAAGATTTATAAAGGTTAGAGATTTTTTTATTCAAGTGTGAATGTTTTTGCAGTATGATTACTTTTCACTGAAACAAGTGATATTTTAGTGATTTATTTATTAATGTATGGAAACGTATGCTGATTGTCTGCTTTCCACTGAAACAAGATTTATGTTTTTTATTGATTAGACTTATAGCTTCAGCTCAGTTTGATTATTATTATCATTATTATTTGAAAAAATTGGGACCACACATTTTAAACCTATCAAGGAACTCATTTACCACTGTGCGTAGTCTATAGATACTGTGACCAGTGATTTATGAATACACAAATTATTTATTATAAATTACTTTTCGACGACATTTTAATCATTTCAGTTTATATTGAATCACTTACAATTATGATTATTTTGTAGAAATGCATTCATGCAAAAAACAGATAGATATAGATATTTTGCAATAATGGAAAAGATACTGTGACTAGTGATTTATGAACTTACATATTATTTATTATAAATCACTTTTCGACTTTATTTTAATCGTAATTATCAATTAATATAGAATCACTTATAGTTATGATTATTTTGCGAAAAGAATTTCAAGGGATGTTAGCAGCACACAAACCCAACATCAACAAGAAAGTCGGCAGACATTTTTATTGTTTGCAACAGGTGGCCTATGCTTTAGGCTGCCCCACAGTTTCTCACAAATTTGACGCTATACTGTTAGCTATATTGATATCCCTCTCTTTGGTCTATCGTATTTTCAGCGCCATCTTGTTTCTTCAAACATTTACCAAATGAAGCTTGGTGGAAAAAAAATCTATGATTTTTGCCAAGGAACACCCTAAATTATATTTCTCCCATTTGTAACATCGAAAGTATATTGTAGATCGCTAGAAAACTGTTTTATGAATCAAGGATTCATGTAATGAGCAAGTTTAGATGCTGCGAATGCCAGAGAAATATCTTTTACTAGAGTACATCATGCTAGCAATCAATTCCCCTTCTGGTCCTGTTAGCTGCCTCACCGTGGTGAAGGAGTGAAATAGGCAAAGTATGGCGGAAGATTAGCTCCTGGCAGGGTCATCCAAGCCGAGAAGGCTATTCCATTATGCCCAGCTAAAACTAACAGGCGTTCCTTGGAGAAAAATCAGACATCTATCATTAGCTTGTCTATGGTGCTCCAAGTCTTTGTGAACTACAGAATCTGTAACTCTTTCCATTTATAATGATGTACTTCAGTCTTCGCCAGTAGTCACCTAAATGGCCTCAAATATGTGCAGAGTCAAAAAAATTTTAGTCTTGTGCACAAATGTAAAGCTGAACAGGCATTGTCTAAGCATATGTTGAGATGCTTGAATTTTGACATAGAAGAGGCTTTTCCAAAGTCCATTATATTTTTGAATTTCCTGGCTGTTTATAGTCTTGTGAAATTGGTCTAGTATTGAAAATGTTTCATCTGGGAATAGCAACAACAAATATTATTAAATTTAGTTGTGGTATACTAGATTAAAGAGTATTTAACTGGAACATCTACTCATTGTTCCTATAATTTACAGACCAATTCGACATGAACATTTTGAACGGTTGAGATCTTTCCCTTTGCTATTTGTATGGAAATGACGAATGTTATTTTCTGGGTGACCATGTGCTACGTGGTATTATAGCCTCTGTCAAGTTGTGGTATAGCGATATGGATGTATAATATCGTCCCCTGACTCTTCAGAACTCCATGCAAGACAAAGGGAGTTTTAGTGCAGTGAACTGATCAAGAAACTACGTCCAAAATCTATATCTGACCCGGTTGAATTCTTGTATAACAGGAGAAAGTATAAAAATTCTCATAGCCCCGTATTAAAAACTGCATTGAAAGTAAGCCCACAAGAGTCTCTTGTGTGATTACAATACGTGAGAGGTCATTCTTTTATTAAAACACTTTATTAAAGTGTTCTTTGTATTAAACAATTACATCGAGCATGCTTTACACATGGTAGAATAGCGCATTTTAAAACAACATATGTCTTTTAATATTTTTCAGTGTTTGAATTTTACCTTTCTATACCTCCAGGAATTATTAGCAAGTCTATCAAAGTAAGCATTTTTAAAAATTTTTATAATAAAACACTCTTAAGTTCTGTGTTAAAATTTACTGGTACAATATAAATATTAATCACTTGATAGCCGATATAAATTCAACGCAGATTAAAAATTGTCATAAATTTATATTAAATTTAGAGAAAGAAACTAATAAATACGTATTTTTATTCCATTGTAAGAGTTTCATTATAAACTATGACTAAAAATGCACTGTACTCTACTAGAGCAGCCTAAATATACAAATTCATGCTTAGGAATTCAAAAGTTTTTTATATTATATGTTGTACTTTACATTTTTCTGATATTACATAAAAATATTAGTAATTAAGATTATTTTGTACCAGTTTCCATATCGATTCAATTATATTTTAAAATATTTTATTCATTTGAATGTTTCAATATAAAAAATTTAATATGAGTTTATATTAACAGAAAATATAAATTTTTGTAAATTAGAATAAAATGTATATATTCACGAATTTACTAAATGTATTTATGTTAGCATATCAAGATATTTTTATATATTTTATAATAATAATAAAAAAAATTCTTTAATAGATTTTTTTTAAACTGATTTAATGATCTTTTCTCCCTTTGAGCCTGTTCTATTGCTCTTCTTACAAAAACCTATTAGGTTTTTTGTATATTTTAACTATTTTAGAGAAACCTATTGTTGGCACTTGCCAAAATAGAAAATGTATTAGAAAATAAATGTGATTACGAGATGATTATTCTATTCATTAGCGACACTTTTTTCGCTATATTGTTTTAGCGATGCATTTATATTTTATCCTATACATTTTACTGTACTATGTACTCTAAACTGTACTATGTACTCTAAAATGTACTCTACTGTACTATGTACTCTTAGTGACAGTTGGTAAAGAATATCAGAATATCATAATTTTGACCTCATAGAACTTAACCATTATGGTTATTAGCGTAATTCAATATATCTAATAGAAGCTTTATACTATGGAAATCATGGAGTTCATCTTAAATTGTTAATATACACACATACTATTACGTATTATTATATTTTAGAATAAAATTTTAATTGCATTAATGAATATAATCTAATTTTAACAATTGGCACTTGAGAGTTATACTATATTTTAATAAAGCTTTTATGTGAATCAGTTAAAAACGATCCTAAATAGATTCTTTCGTACTAAAGTAAAAAACGACCCAAGTAACTTATTAGTTTTTTATGATATAGTTTACTAATAAATATAATTAAATTAATAGTTTATTAAAATACAAGTTAAATAAGATATAGTTATAAAGCTTGTATTTTGATATAACATAGAATATATAGAGAACATATTTAATATAAAATATAACAACTCATTAAGTAATTATGTACAAAAACAAGTTATATTGATGTATAATGAAAACAGTATTTTTTGTGCATGTTAATAGTCATGTTTCTCTTTCATAAAGTCTGGTATAAAGTATGTATTAATATATATATATATATATATATATATATATATATATATATATATATATATATATATATATATATATATATATATATATATATATATATATATATATATATATATATATATATATATATACAAAAGTTATAAAAAGAAATTAACTGAGAAACTTTCTCAAAAGGTTTAATTTTCAGAGAGATCTAAGATTAAGATTTTTTCATTCTTCGAGAAATATAAATTTGATGGCATTCTTTATATCAATATTAGCTTTTTATAAGCAAATATCTTTATTTCTCTTTATTAAATTCCGTAAATCAAAAATATTACTTAATAATTTCTTTCTTAAAATTTCTATTTAAAGTTTATTATTTTTATTTCAGATAATTTCTGTTTTATTTATATTCTGCAAATAGAAATTATTAATTTATAATTTATATTTATTATAATTTATATTTAATTTATAATTTATATAAGTAAAATTATAAATGAAAAAGTATTAAATTATATTTTCTCTATATTATGGATAGAAATGTACTTTTTAAATATTTCTCACACTTCATTTTCATATAAAATAGATTCTCTACATATAAGATTATATATTTTCTATATTATATACAGAAACATATTTTATTGTTTAGTATTTATATATACTCACAAAATATATGCTCTATGAACGGAAATTGTTAATTTAATTTTCCGATATTAAGTTAGAAATTCTTTTCTTATTTTTATGTGTAAATAATATGTGTTCCTTATTCTTATGCTTATTTCTACTTTTTATACGCGTTTATTTCCTTACAGACGTTTTATAAGCAAATATTTTTTAATTTATATATATATATATATATATATATATATATATATAATCAGTGTTTGCTATTTTTTCCTACTAAAATTTATAACTTATGTATAATTGAATGAACTTATTATATATGAGATTCATGAAATGTAATATAAAGAATAAAAAATTGTGAGAGTCAAATATGTGATGTTTATGGGAAAGTAATCTTATTTAACAAATACAATTCACTCAAGAAGAAAATTGAAATTTGATTTTTTAATATTTATACCCTTCTTTCATATTTTAGATGTGAATTGCTTTTTAATATTTTTCTATATTTTCTTTAGTGAAATCTTTTCTTAACTTGAGTAAATCTTCTCTGCATAATTTGAGTTTTTATCACAGAAATATTTTATAAACAGAAAATTCACATACTAAAAATTGTTCATGTCTTTCTGTACAAAAAATTTGATGAAAATATCCTTATTCAAGTATTGAATTATCAATTATATGATTAAAAATAAAAATTGGAATTTTAGATTGTTTTTAATCTTTAATATTATGTTATAGATTTTTTTAAATTCATTATTTCTGAATAATTTGAAATTATAAAAGTTAACTTTTATGAGAAAAAATAATATTATAAAGTTTAATACCTCTATTTATTTTCAAAACTCATTCATTCTTAAAACTTCCATGTTCAAAAAGTAATTTAAAAATGTTCTTTGAATTTTTAATGTATATTCTAATAATGCTTTTATAAATATATTACTCATATTCATGGAATTCCTCATTTTGCTAGATAATAAATTTTAACAAAACAGAAAAAGCTTTTGTATTATCTATTATATTTAATTAGAAAGACTTAAATGATATATAACCCATATATTTACTGAAAAAAAAGTCTTTGATTAAGGGTAAAAGTATCATTTGGTCGCTAAAAGGCATCTTACTTTGTGAGGCGAAACGGCGAGGGGCGACAGTAGTAGAGGCGTCAACAAGCTGATAATCCATTTTATACTTCGGGCTTTCATCCTCGTCTAAAGGCAACGTCTATTGAAAACATTTAAGATGACCTTTAACGTTTCGATAGCGAATTTGTGTATTCAATGTTTACGATTATTCTGTCGTTAGAGGACATTTAGTTTCTTATTAGCCTGCCCGATGACAGATAAAAGCCTTAAAATATTCTTGAATGTGCAATCGATAAAGCGATTTAAGAATTTTAGAATCTGAATGATATTTGCATCCTAAGTGTTCATTACTATGATAATTTTTTTATGATATTTCCTCTGAAGATCTTTGTGAATATACCCAGTATCTATTATGTTTTTGTAAAATGTATGTGTAAATAAAAAAAATTAATTCATAGTTTAAAATTAGATCCTAATTTTGCCAAATAAGACATTTGCATGCCAAAATTATGGAGTATAACTTTCATCCTTTGGTGTGTAGTGAAAGTTTAGAGAAAAACATATTAATTTGGATAATTATCCGGTTATTTGATTATATCTCATGAGTTATTATAGATGCAGTTTAGGTCGTAAGTCCATTATCTGTGAAAAGTTCTCGTAATTTAAGCGATAGATGTTCAAGAATATTCAAAGAGCTCTAAGCTCTTGCCTAGTCTTAACTCGGTATAATATATCAAATTCTATAACTATTTTAGTGGGAAATAGGCGAACATGTTTTGTGTTTCTTGATATGAAACTTAAAAAATTAGCAAAATTAAACACGCTATTTACAACAGCATTCGAAATCTCGAAATGGGAACGGGAACATTTAATTATATTTTTTTAAATAGACTTTTAATTATAGTCCGTCCTGACACTGATATTTAAAATTGCTTAAATTTTAGGTTCATATTTTCAATAAATCCTGATGACTTAAATGCAAATTTAGGATTTAATCAATATATCATGATGCATATATAAAACATTTCAACCTATTACCACTTTTTTATTCTCTAGTCGTTTTTCCCTGTGTGAATATTTTATATATTTCTATAAACATTTCAAGAAAACTCTTCAAATTTGTGAGATTATTATGAATGTGAATTTAAGCAATCATGTTGCTCAACATTTCACAGTAACTTGATTTTAAAAGCTTTATTTTTGGTAAAAAATGATTACAACTTTCACCTCAGCCTAACAGGAAATTACTGAATCTCGACAGTATCATCATTAATTACCTACGATAATTTTCATGGATAGGACGGTTAAATTTCAAGAAAAATCTTTTATATATATATATATATATATATATATATATATATATATATATATATATATTACGCATTTAACATTTCTGTTCGTTTACACTTGAGTAGTTGTGCATCAGGATGAAAGATGAGATCTAAGGCTATTAGTTTACTTGGTTGTGGATCAAAATTTGTATATTATCTGCACTTATTGATTTCTGATTGTAAAATAAACAACGTAAAATGAGTCAAAGTTTGAAATAAATATGGACAATCCATGAAAATAAACTTATAAAACCAGATAAAGAAGAAAGCGTGGTTAATTGGTCAAAAATTATTCAGGGTTATAGCTCTAGCAAGAATTCTGTGTTTGTTTTACAAATGATAAGAAAACGTTTTTGGAAAAATAATGATTTACTATAGTCAATGAATTATTTTTAAGTTACACAAAAAAAGATCTCCAAATATTTACATTTTTGTTTCAGTCATAAAGACTAGGTCTTAGATTATTGATGAGAGAGACTGCTAAAGATATATCCTAAGATACATATCAAACCTTGAATCTCGTAACTCTCTCAAAATAATTTTAAGTGATGAGACTCATGAGTTATCATTGTCTTATATATATATATATATATATATATATATATATATATATATATATATATATATAATGAGTGTGTGTGTGTGTGTAATTGAACTTACTTTAATTATTTTGGTTTTAAGTACAATCTTTTTATTCACTAGTTCTAAAATGATGCTGTAAACATAGCATTTACCCAAAGAAATAATTTTTTATTTATCATATTATAAAAATTTCAATATCAATTTATGACATCATTATATTTCTCTTACTTTCGCTTCAATAAATTTATTACTAATTAGCTGTAACGTGAAACACAATTCATTGCATTATATAATTTCTTTCATACACTCCAACAGTTTGGTAACTTATTGAGATTATCATAGTTAAAATGTATTTATTTTTTAAAATTAATGATTTTATCAGCAAATTAAAATTTTTAATTTATAGATTACTTAAAATATTAATTATATATATTGTGAGTGTGATTTTAATTTTTTTGAAATAAATCTACAAAAGTTTAAAGAAATCATTAAACTAAAATTCATCTAATACCTTTAAATTTTCTTTATTATTTTCTCCAATTTTAATTAAGATATTGTAGTTTATAATCTTGGTAATGGAATTGGAAATATGGGTCACAATAATCAATAACTATTGAGGAAAAACATAAATCCGATAAATGCTCGTTTTATTTGTTATTCAAAAACGAAATAACTTGCAAAATTTTCAATTACTAAACACGGTGCCAATTCTGTGAGTTTAATTTCTTTTAATCATATTAATGAAATATTTGACCTAGAACACCACTTAAATTCCATCCTGAGATATTCGTGAATATATATATATATATATGTATATTATTGCCTTTAGTGGAAGAGCAATAACTTCAATAATTTTGCTATCACAAGTTCTGAATCTCTTTTTAAATTTTTCATTTAAACTTTTAACATTTAACCACATTTAAACGCTTTTAACACTATAAATTATAAAAAATATTAGAATAAAATTTAAACTTTAAGCAGATTTCATGTTCTTAAATATAAATGACATGGGCAATAACTAATGATTCCTTTAAATCTAGCAAAGTAATTTGACTAATTTTGTAAATATAGCAAACATGACTTCAAACCGTAACTTCCAATCCAATTATACTTTGCGTAAAAAAAAAAATGACCGCAGAACGATAAACAAAAACATTTCACAAAATTAGAGACACTTTATCTTATAAATGTAATTCGTTAAAAAATCGAGAATCCAACATTTATATTTTCCCCCTGTTAACGCCTACTACAGTCCACAGTGATTTATAGCTTATTATTTGAATTCAAGTACACTTTAAGCTCATTCATTTTATCGATTTATACTAATAATATCGATTGTAATCTACTATCCTCGTGAGTCTTTAGCATTAATATTTCAATTTATTTTCACTGTTGGTCATTTATTCCCGTCTTGATTTCCTGCCCTAATTTCTTTCAAGATGTTGCTTTCTTCTAACATCCGCTTCTGATATGCTTATTTTCCGGAGCGTAATCCTATTTTTAAAGCCCATGTCTTACCTGAAGAGCTTTTTATAGTTTGTCCTTGTAAAAAAATCAACAAGTGGGACACATTTGCACTTGTTTGTATACCAGTAAATAAGTTATGAATTTCATACATTAATCAAAGGTTTCCAAACTAAATTTTTTTTCGCAAAGATATCCATCTTTATGAAAAAAATCTTATTATTAAAATTTAATATATTAATTAATTAAAAATTCTAATTAAAATTTTAATTCATTGAAATTTTTAAATAATTAAAATATTAATTAATTAAAAATTATTTACAAAAGTAAAAATCAATTTTATTTAATGAAAATCATTTTTATAGTTATCTTATGCTGTATTTCTTATTCCTAAATATAACAATGTCTTATAAAGCACTTTATTGCTTCAAAGGTTTTCCATTTTATAATGATAAAATTAAATTTTGATTTAAATGCTATATTAAGCCATTGGTAGAAGACGAAAAAATATATTTGATTCTCAAATTGATATTTGTATGGTAAGTTATTTATATTTTATTATTATATTTATATATGAATACTAAATTTTGCAGATGTAATTCCTTGTGCATTAAAAATTATATTTATCATCTTATCCTATATTTATATACATACTCATTTGGTATTAAAATTGACTTTTGCCAAGTAACACCAACATCATTATTTTTTTAAACTTTTTCTGTTAAAATGCTTTCAATATGATAGAAAATATTTTCGACTTCTTTAATGCTTAAAAAATAGATTTTACGAATTACACTTTGTTTAATGCAGTTAGATTCAGTGACAATTTAAACAAATAAAACCAGCAGCGTATTTTAAATTGAATAAAAGTTACAAATCATTTGTTCTAAGTATTTTGATCAAATAATGCTACAGTTGAATGAAGAATTCTTTGATTTTTTTTTTAACTGGCAAAAATGCATAGAGATTATCCTTTACTGCATGTAAAAATTATAACTTAATATAGTTTTTAATAAATATATTATTTTATAAAATAATTTTCTAAAAAATGAAATCAATAACTTGATTTTTATACATCTTTAATTTCTAAATTTTCCCTTGAACTTTTGTAAGAAAATTCTAATTACACGTATTTACACACAAATGCATATTCTTCATCAAATACATTTGACACAGAATTATGATGTATCATTTTATGAAACTTTAAGTTGGTAAAGAAAAGCGCATTCATTTTTAGTCCCAGCTACGTAAATAGCTATAATAATAATTGAAGTGAATACAAAATTAAAAGAAAAGAAAAATAGTTTGATAAAATATTATGTAGCTCTTTATAAAAAAACATATAAAAGAGAGATGGAAATTTCAAGCATGTTATAAAGCCATTAAATATTTTAATAGAATTCATTGTTGTAAAAATTATCTTATTAATTAAACATTTTCAATGTCTTAGCAAAATTCTCATTAATATAAAAGTTTTATAACAGTAGAGCATTTCATTGAAATAAAATTTAAATTAAGATTTCAAAATCACAAAAAAAAAAAAATCTTCTTAAAAATGTCATTTGAATCATTTGGAAACAGAATGGAAAAATACCATAACATTAAGAAATATACAGATTAAATTTAGAAGTGAGCCACGTTTTTTTACAGTAAGCGAATTATTTAATTGCTAGTATAAAAAGTACGAATAACGATAAGCATATTTACTGTTTACTGTTAAACATAACAGAAAGCTATAATATTATTTTTATCACCAACAGCATGTTTTCAATTATTTCTTAATGGAATATTTTTTACGCGATTTAAGTAGAGAGATTTTCATTTTTATAAATTCATCCAAACGTAACGGGGGGAAACAAGCATGGAACTCGAAGGAAACACGTGTTATCGTGTCGTCAGAGCTCTCTCTGTCCAATCATAGGTTTCGTAAAACTGCGAATCGCTGCCTGAGCGCAACAAATGAAAACAAATAAATAGAAAACGCTCGGATCTCGTTCTCTTGTTCAGTTTTTCTTCCGTACCTGTTGATATTGTCTCTAAGGGAAAAAAGAAAGTGGTGCGGAAATTTTTTTTCTTGCAAATTAGAATTCATTTGCTGTACTTATGCAACAGTTCATTCCACAAAATGACTCTCTTCTTTGAAAAGAAACACAAACGATATGATGGAATTTACTAAGCAGCATTTCGCGGGCTCCGAAACGTCTCATTGAAATTGGTGAAACTTTAGTGCCCCTTCAAATTTAGTTAATAAGATGCTGAACATCAAAAGCTGGCGTAAAGTTATCAGCATTTGGTGGAGAACATTTACTGCTATTTTCATTCCTCTAGCTTTATTACCATTAATCATAATTTATGACTCAGATGTAAGTAAATGTTCTTTATTTATTATATTTTTTATTTATATGTATATTATATATATAGACTATATTGATCTGTTTACAGGCATTTTAAATGAAATTATGAAAAGAAATAATTTTTACATCAAATAAATAAAAAAGATGTTTTTTTTTTATTTTTAAAAGATCAATATTTTTATATCGAACTAAAAGTTTTTTTTAAAGTAAACACAACCGTAAGAAAATTTTAGCGGTATAAATTTTTAAATATTAATAACTGAGAGTTGAAATATTTGACAGAAAATTTTGCCAACCCGAAATTTTTTTATTCTAAATTGCATTATTATTAATATTGCGTCTAGCCCATAAAAAATTAATAAAAAGGTTTTTTTGTATGATATAATTTTATTTTCTGATTTATGCTTTAAAAAAATAAAACAATATTTTCATTATAACGTAAAACTTACTTTAAAATCATTTTGAGCAATTCATATGAAAATTTAGTTAAATATATATAGAGTTATATCTATGTATAATTACAACACATCTATCATTTTGAAATACATTTTATAATGCTTTGCTTTTAAAACGCTATTCGTTTCACTGTAGTCATCTGATTTGAACTTAATTAAAACTTTATGAAGACAATGACTTCATTTCTGTAATAAACAGATACAGATAATTTACTATGATAAACAGAAATAAATCAAAGCTACATATTAAAATTGGAAATGTATGTATGGATTCAAATTGGATAAACAATCTTACTTAACAAAAATTATATTTAAAGGAAAAATTTTTATGTCATATTAAATATATTTTCAATTTGTTTCGAGTATATTTTTAAATTATAATTGATTGAATAGTGTTATTACGATAAATTTTGTCCAGTTTATTGCTAATAATGCTTTGAAAATTTATTCGAAATTTATATAGTAATTTCTAATTATATTATAATCACGTAAACTACATATAAATTTTTTGACAAATAAAGGGATTCATAGTTATAGAATGTAAAAACTTCAGTTTTCTTTTAAAAAAATCATGGAATTGTTAATTTACAATAATTTGAACTATATAATAATTTTATTTATGTATTTAATAATCTAATGAAGCTTAAATATTTTATAATTCATTGTATACGATTAAATGGAAGTTAGTATCTGTATTTTATATTCCCTAATTCTTTTATACATATTTATTCCTTGGATTTCACAAAAAAATAATATTCTCACTACTTTTATTTCTATTATACTGTAGAAATCTTACTGATAATATTTCCGCCTGTAAATATTTTGTTACTTCTTTTTGGGTGATTTGCTTTAGATCTGATCAAAATTCCAATGTAAAAATGATCTTATGAGTCTTTAGATAAAAGAAATATTAATAAATAAATTATAAAACCATATTCCTTCATTAAAATCCTGTAATTCAATACATAGTTAAAAATACATTATTGCCCCGATCAAGTCTTAAACCATTTATTTTTTTTATAAAGTTATTAAATTGGAAGTTATTAAGTTTTTGAATTTATTAAATTGGATACATTTGATTAAAATAAATTCCAAATTTAAATATTAGATATTTAATCCTAATCTTTTAATTTTATTCAGTTCTTTAATAGATTCATTGATTTATTCATGGAAACATTTTTTTTAATAATTATTGCGAAAATTTGATTGATGAGTTTAATTGTTTTAAAAATATTATTAAGATGTTGATATAAATATATATAAATAATATATTTGTCATGTAATATTTATATCTAGCGTTGTTTTTTTACTGATAAGCAATAAAAACGTGAATATAAAAATCCAGTAAAAAGGTTTTTATAGCAAACCTCAGTTAAAAGTGTTAAATAAGATTTTTGGCGTAAAAACAGAGTTCTCAATTTTGCATTCATATGCTTAAAAATAAAGCGTATTTATTCGATTATTAATGACCTACAGCTATATTTATAATATATCCAAAACATCTTTACACTTCAGTTTGTACTATTTCTAAGAAGCCTTTTTATGTTGAAATATTTTTATTTTACTCAATTCGAGGCACAGCATTATATTCATTTTAAAATTATGTAAATAATATCGCATTTTTAAAATATATTTTATGAAGTTTATATAGCATATCCTATATTTCTAGTTTTAGTGAAGAGAAAATTTTCTTAAAAAATGATTTATAACTGTAATGAAATCAATTTATTTTTTCAATAATTAAATAGATATATTTAAAAAAATGTAAGTATATTTTATTTTCCTCTGTTTTTCTCTCTTTAAACATAGTACTGTTTTCACTACATAAATTGTTCTTTACATGTTATAGATTTACAAAAAAAAAAAAAAAAAAAAAAAAAAAAAAAAAAAAATGCTAGTGTGAAAATAAACCAATGCCACACAATATAACATTAAGAGTAATCCTTAATCTAGAGATTTGGGACTGAAACTGGAGAGTGAATTTAAAATTATGTACTGCGTTTTGGTAATTGTGGATAAAAGCAATTGAATTGTGCCAGTTGATATATGTATTATTCATAATATACTTATTTTATACTTTATTGCTTCTTCGAAAGATGAAATGAAAATGCATTAAAGATAGTCGTGAAATCATGACAGTAAAAGAAGATTTGTAAATACGAAAAAGCTATGAAAATATAACATTTTTTTTAACATGATTGCTTGATAGTAATCCAGAATTATAATGCTATATTTTTGGTACTTATTTTTACCTTTATAAATATTAATTGAATATTCTAATGTATGTATTTAACAATGAATCTTTTTCATAATATATATTACTGCAAGTGTATTCATAATATTTACAAAAATATACGACTCAGTTTATAAATCTTTCTAGCTATATTGTTTTTATTTATTTATTTATTTATTTGATGTGATGTTTTAACAACTCTGATTAAAAAAAGTGCCATTTGCCTCTATTTCTATAGATGGTATGATTTAAAGTGTAATTATAGATTCCATTTTTTGATACAAGTTTCTATTTCTAATGGTGGAAGCACCTGTCTTATTTCACTCAGCAAGAGATTACTGGATCCATAAATTCCAAGCTTCATAGCTCATTATATCTTTGTTAACGGGACGTAGAAAGCTGTGATTAAAAATGCCGTATTTGGAATCAATATTCGTTCTTGACCTTGATTCAAATTTATAAGGTAGTTGGCCTTAATACTTCATTTAGGGAATTCACTTAAAATATTCATCAAAAATTGCTAATGAAGAATAATGTGGTTTGCTGTATAAATTTTGGTTCTCATTGAGAAAGTTGATTGTGATCTCATTTTTTACTTTATTACGAATATTTCATTAATTACTTTTAATTGTTGACTTGGAAATCAATATTCTGATACATTCTTATTGTTAATATATTAGAAAAAAATTTCAAAGATTGTTTCGCCATTTTTTAATTAAAATATATAGGTTAATATATCTGCTATGCATTGCTTTTCATATATATACTTTTTTGCTTAAATACTTAGCCTTAACTTTTTTAATATTCATTGCATAATTGTTCTCCAAAAAAAACTTCGTACGTAATCGTTAATTAATCGGGAAAATTTCCTAATATTGAATAAATTATGTAGCATTTCAATGGAAGTAATCCATGTTAAATTGTATCAAATTACACTAATCATGCTAGACGAACTTTTTAACAGTGATATGTAAGAGATTATCAACTTTCCTGACCAAGCACCAAGTTTTCTGAATGATATAAGAATTATCTTCAATTTAAAGCAATAAATTAATAAAATAGGCTGAAGAAGAAGACACAAAGTAGTTTACTTAAAAAAAATCAAATAGAATTAAGCAATGATTTTAACAATAAGGAATATTTAGTTTGTATTTGATTTTCGTAACTTATTAATATCAAATAATGACAATTAAAAAGTATATTTTAAAACTATATTCAACTTTGATATGAATCATCATTATACACAAACATTTTGAGTTGTATTAATCTTTATTTTTCAAATAATTTGCGTACATTATGAGTTAAGAGAAAAAAACTCCCTGTTATTTGATTATTGATTAAAGTTTAATCTAAGTTAATTTGTCTTTGAATAATTATTTTATAGCATTATTTTTTTTTATCTTAACCAGCAACAATGTGCATGTATCAACTAAGTTCCGTTCAATAGTTCATGTAACTATTTTGTTTATTCCTAAACAATTAATAAAACATAAATAATAATCTGTCTTACTTTCACTTTCATGAAATATACGACTCTGATTATAAATTTATTGAAAAAATATTAGGAAATATTATAGAATGAGAAAAGCAAATTAAAATATGTTTTATATTCTTATTTTCTTATGTGGCACCAATCTTATGGAGAGTCTCAAATGATATGGTTGATTTCTAGCACTCAAATACTGTAAATTTTGGGAAAAATTGAAGTTTTTTGTATCATTTGTAATATTTTATACAATTTTAAAAAAGACTTTTTAAGACATGCATAAAATATTTCAATAGTTAGCAAAATCTTTAAAATTTTTTCATTCTATTATTAGAAAAAATCAGTTAATGGTTTCTCCTTTTAATTATCGTTTTCCCTCCAAATATTTTATATTGCAGCCTGATTGATTTTATTTGGAGAATTTATTTTATTCAAATTCATCAAGCCAACATTTTATTTGCAATTTTTTTATCAAATAATTTTTTAAAGCAGAAATACAATAGTTCACCATTAAAAGTAAAAATCTTATATAATTTTTAAGCAAATTGTTAAAGTTGCATACCCTGAACAACAGTTAAATTCATATTGTATATAAACTTTAGAAATAATTATTGATTGTAAATGTAATAAAGGCTTTTTTATTTAAATATTTTAAAATTCAAGGTATGTTAAAATTAAAACACATTATTTTTAATTTATATTGGCAATAACGCTTAATTATTCCCATTAATATTTAACAGAGCTTCAAAATTTCTACCTTTAATATGTTTAAGAAATAAACTAACGTTTGAATCTTTAATTCATAGTTTTTGTTTCATTAGATTATTAACTGATGTGAAATTAATTAAAATTACATCATTTCATTCAATTTTTGTGTCGTTTTATTGAAGTGTTTAGTGTAATTTTTAGGTTATTAAAATAATGATCAGAGTGGAAGTTACAAAATTTTACAAAACTTAAGCAACAATGAAAATTTATGTCAATAGATATGGAATTTCAGAAAAGGGACTTCATGAGATCAGCACAATGAACACGTCATTTAATAGAAAGGTTATGCAAATGCTAATATCAGGAACAAAAAGTCACAGGTGATGCAATCGAATACAAAAAGCGTGTGATTGGTTCATGCACAACTCAAGATTACAAAAAAAGTTTTAGAATTCGAAAGAGATTTTTACAAATATTTCAATTATTAATTTAGAATTCTATTAATGAAATTTAAAAAATTTTAAACCATCATTTCCGATTTAAACTAACCATAAAGTGTGTGTTCTGTCACGTCCTTTTCATTTTGCTTTTGCTGCTGTTCTATTGTTCATGTGTTAATGGCTTGAATCAGTAGAAAGCGGCTTCTCAAACCGATATTTTGGTCCTTATATTAGAAATCGTTATATTAACAAAATGAACTTCGACAATATTCTCAGACTTTCGATAGTGAACTTCGCCTTATTTGCAGTCGCTCAAAGAATGTGCTTCTGAAGGCAGACAGCAAATTCATCGACAAATCGGATTTACAACTCCGTCTCAATACAACGTAATGTAGATGAAACATTACCTGACGTCATGGATATTTAAATCAATGATAATCATAATAAAGTGGCGTACTCAGGATTTCAACTGTAACTAAAGAAACAACCCCTTTATGGTTATAAAAAAAGGACGGAGAAGCAAATAAAGACATTTACTGTAAGTTCAAAGGAATTTTTTTTGGGAAATATAGCTAGAAGAAACTACTTGAATGTTTTGTTACGTGGAAGAATAGTCAAAGAGATGGAAAAGGGGTGCAATATGACCAGTGTAGCTCAAGAATTTCAAAATAACAAAAATGTCGTTTGGTGCACTTTCGTAACCTTAGACACAGTTGTTAGGAAGGTTGAGGGTGTATAATCTTGACAAACATCTGCAACAGATCACCAAAGTATAAACTTGTAGGAGAAAATAACCCGAAACCAGTCACCTAGGGCCACTGCCAGGTAGCTGTGTAAGG
The DNA here is from genome assembly GCA_030067965.1 of Latrodectus elegans. NCBI lineage: Eukaryota > Metazoa > Arthropoda > Arachnida > Araneae > Theridiidae > Latrodectus > Latrodectus elegans. The sequence continues at coordinate 28,771,238 of CM057810.1, read as the reverse complement.
CCATAGAGTGTATGGTATCATGGTATATAGTATCCCAGATGCTTTCACATAGGTAGCCTATTCACTAGCCACCTTCAACACTGCATCCATTTGAAAGTTAGTTATTGGAATCACCATTGAAAAACTGAACATCTCAATGGAGTTATGATCTTTTTATGAATGAGAGTCTTTACAGTGTTACAAGCGATTCTCTTCTTCAGTTGGTTTGGAAAGGGGTTGAAACACGATTTCATCCCAGAAACACCAAGGAAATAGATTGTTATGGCGTTCCAGGATTTCTAGAGAAGCATTACGCGTTTCCAAACAATCCTGGAACGGCATAGCATCAATTAGCGCCAACTGAGCTTCACGTTTTCGAAAGAGGCTCTGTAATCGGAGATTGCTATTGTAAGGAGGTGATCCATCAACACATGTTTCTGATTCATGGTGCCATTGGAATCGAATTCGTTTTAATGAATGACACTGCATAGCTACACTAGACTCCAAATGTTCAGCAGCTACGGGAAATAGAAGATATCAGTAGAATGGACTAACCAGCATACTCACCTGATCTAAATTCCGTGGAATAAGTGAGGGATACTTTAGAGATACACGTTGTAGCATGGTTGTAACCTCCGTGGAGTGCCCATTAACTGAAACAGATGCTAATTGAGCATTTGGGACTCTTGTCTCATGACCTGTTGGGCGATAAATTGTGTGTTACGTGTGAAGTGATGGTATAAAGCAACCATTGCAGTAAGGGAAGGTCATAACCCATTCTAAAAGAAAACTGATTTTTCTTGGAGAGTTTATCATATGAAACTAAGTCTTCAATAAACCTATTTTCGCATTTGATTTCATTCTGTAATCATTTTTTGCCCATCTATGTTTTTGTTATCATTTGAGTACAAAAATGCTGTCTTTATTTCTGAATTTCGTGTTTCTCAAATGATTTTTCAAGTAGTTATGTCAGAAAAAGAACACCTGTTGCTGAAGTTTAGCACATCAGTAAAATGTGTGCATATATTTATATATATTGTTGTTTTCTTGTGCCAACTAAGCTGGCAGTATGAGATAAGCTGCTCCACTTTTCTAACTGAAGCAAAATTTGGTGTAAATTTCAACATCCTCAGTACACACATGCCATAAGTACCCGTTCATAGGGTAATAACCACTCATACAAGGAAAGGACTAAAACGAGAGAGAGAGAGAGAGAAAGTACATACAAGCTCAAACTAGGATTGAAACCCAGGACTCCCCTATCCACAGTCAGGCACACTGATTAATAGACAGGGTTGGTGGCATATATATATATATATATATCTAAAAATAAATTATTTCATTAAAGTTTTTTTATTGTTATGAAATAAAATATTTGAATTTTTTTGTTTAGTGACATACTATTTTTTAAGTATGTTATATTTCTTTGAATTCTTTTCTTAAATGTCTTTCCTTTTAATGGATTAAAAAATTTCTGTACCAATCAAAATTTGTCTTTTAAAATTAAGCTAAAAAGGAAAAGGAAAAAATATAGTTATTTGGTCTTTCTTTATTTTTACGTGGACATTTTATTAGAGAGTGAGATTTTTTCCTTCATTATATTTTGCAATTTTTTTTCAATAAAAACTTTTATTTTTAAATGAAATTTAAGGGGATAAAAATTAAATAAAAGTTACTTTTTTCGCATATTCGTTATTTTTATACGAAAGGTTTGAATTTCACAAATTTATTTCAGATTTATATAACTTAAAACTGAAATAGTCATTTTATTTTCATTGTTGGTTTTAATGAAGATATTAAATCACAATTTCTGGAAATATTTAGCAGAAATAAATTCAGAGAAAAACTTCAAATTACAGAAATTTTAATTGTAATAAGAACTATTGCAACTTTTTCAACATTGGTTAAAATACGTTTTCTTATTAAAATAAATCGCTTAAACACAAAAGAATTTTATTTGAGAGATATTTTTAAAGTTGTTTCATTAAACTACAATTTCAGTTTTTTAAATACATAGGCAATTTATATATTAAAAATTCTTATTTTTATACTATGCATTACGAAAATATTTTATAACAATTTGATAAAACATATTTAAATTACAAAAGGGAAGTGATGTCTATTTTTAATCATATGTCATTAAGAGATTAAATTTTAATCATTAAAAATTTTGCGCTGGTAATAGTAAGTAAGCATATGTATTTATATTGGGTGTGAAAGCTAGTATCGAACACACACACCCACATTTCTTTCTCGATGTTCTAATTTTTATTCCAGTAAAAACATAGTTCGCGTAAGAACAGCTAAAATCAAAAGATCAAGATTTATAATATGAAATTAATATCAGATTAATTATGGGTCAATATATATCACAAACATATCATAGTTATTTTTGATTATTATATTTTCCCCATCAATAAAATAAATGAGAAATATTCATTTAAAAGAGTACAATGCAATTAATAACGCTGCGTAGAAATTAAAAATACTGCGGTCTTCGTCTCCCGAATAATTTACTAAACAATCTCTCTGATGCAATTTCTTTAATAAAACAATGGAATGTTTTTATACAAAGTTAAATTATTGCTTCATCACTAACATTTTACTATTAAGAAGAGACATCAGGTTTCAGACTGAAGTACGATGAATTGTATTTATCTTAAAATTTATTTCAAGGTTTCAATTGGATTCTCTCAAATTGTCTAGGGAAAGAAAACAATTATTTTTTTCTTTATAGCATATGCAAGAAGGGAATTGGTGCTATTTATTTTATTTTAATAAAATTAATGAAATAACGAAATTATTTTATTAAATTAAATAATCTTAATAGTCTGCAGAATGTTTGCATGCATTATTTATCTATTTCTTTAGATGTAGTAAGTTATGGGTAAAAAAGAGTATACACCACAGATATTTAGCCGACCGATTTCTGAGTGGTTAGCATTCCGATTCCTGAGCTATAAGTTCTGGGTTCGAATCCCGGGTGGGACATGGATGTTACTTTCTCTGTCGTTTCTTTTGAGATGATGCATGAATGTGGCCCACCTTATAAGAGTGTTTGTGGTGTATGGCGTGGGTAACGCTACTCGTCTCCGTGACTTAGTTCACATGTGCTCGGTGGTTTACGACAAATGAGTATCAGTTTCCGGCCTTGTTGTGGCAAAAGATCACCCAATGTCCACCGTAATTTAAAAAATATTTGAGATACACACCACAAATATTCACATTAAAAATATGAAGAAAAAAATTGAAAATTTTGCCAAATAAGTTCGGAGATTAACTGTAAATTTACATAGATTCACATTTAATTTATTGAATAAATAAATTTTATATAAATATTTAGCATTTAATTTTGTTTATATTATATATGAATTTATAAAATAGTATTACATGTAAACTTAATTATACTACTTATTAGACTCGTTAATTAAGTATAATTTTTCAAATTATTGCTTATTTAAATATATGAAACTAAATAATTATTGCTTTTTGGAATAAGCAAAAGTTTTAGCAAATTATTGTTTGTTTACATGAAAAAATTTTAGCTTCATTACAATGATTACGCGCTTAATATATGCCATTCTTAGATACACGTCTTCATTTATTTGAATAATAAAAAAATAATTATAACATTTTATTCAAATTTTGATCGATTTGTAAGTAATATCAAAAATATAATTTTGTAACTAAATTTTTGACTAATGATGATGACCTCGAAAAATTCTCATATTTAAAACAAATAAATGCTGTATTTACATTGAAACTTTCTGTGTGTTTTATACTGTTGCCCTTATAGCTCTTGAAATTCTTGAAATATTTTTGTTATCGTAAATGATGATCTGTCTTCAAGTTTGTAAATTCAGCTTTTAACAAGTAAATATTTATTCATGCGTTAATGAATCCTTTTTCTGATCAATTACAGAAGCATTTTTCTCTATTTATTTGCACAATCGTTTATTTTTTTCTTCCTTATTTAAAGTTTTTCAAAAATTTTTCTCACGAACGGTATCTTATTATATTATTAAGAATGTTTTTTTACTTCTTATGTTGTGATATTAACAAGAGATAGAATATTAAGGAAGTACAATCTCAAAACTCTTAATATAATCTTTAAAAATCTCTTAATATAATTAATTATTTATTATAAATATTAATCAATTATTATAAACATATATAATTGTATGAATTAAAAATATTTATTTAAATTAAAAAAATATTTTGTTTATTCTCAGTAGTAAAAGGATGCATACTTTTACTACTGTTTTAATTCAAAATCTTATTTCTGCCTTATTTGGAAATGTATGCTGTTGTTTAGAGTGTATAATGTAAATCTTAGTCAAAATAGGTAAAGAATGACCACTGACCACGCTCAAAATCATAAATGTCCTCATGTTAAAAATTTAAAATATTTAAAAATTAGAGTTAAATACAAATTTTATGAAAATTTAAAATTTATTATGTTATTCTAGCATTAAAACTAAGTAACACGGCACTTAAAATCCTTTTGAGTTTAGAAAATCAGAAATTATTCTATTTCTTGCTTACTTAAAAAATTTTTCCATTAAGGAAGAATAAATTTATATAATGCCTAATTTTGAGATTCTTTAAGTTTATTCTGATTTAAATTAAAATGTGTGAATATGCAAATAAAAAGTAAAAAATGAAAATATATCTATTAAACGAAATTTTTTTGAACAGATGAACGTTTTTTATACATGGAATATAATTAATTTTTCGAAATAATAAAGTGAATACATGGTACTTTAGAAGATGGAAGTTAGAACTATTTTTGTCTACTTTTCTGTGATTGGCAAGTTATGGTTATGAGAAAGTGTTATGTGAAATTTTCAGCTCCTTCGTCTTAAGATCGATAATTAACAGAGAACGTCAATTGTGTAATGATCTCACTTTTAATTCATGATCATAAATTTATCGGAGGTGAACATAGAAATGGAACAATAGGCCATTATATTACTTTATTATACTAGAAGTGAAAATTCTGTTCGTCAGAATGGCGTATTATGTATCGATTATATAATTCTATTTCAGTAAAATAATTATCCGAAATTATGTATGACATTCTTATCAATTCAATTAATATATATTTAACTTTTATTTAAGATATTACAGATCGAAATACTAAATAAAACATACAGTGTATTTGCTTTACATATTGAATTTTGAGAGTACAAAAAAACATGATTTTCAATATATCTCATTCCTCATCATAGTTATTTTTTTCTAGTGAGTATCAGATTTTGAACTTGTGATAACACTTTAGATAGCAGATTTTTAGTATAAACATATTTTTTTGTATGAATGAAACCGATAATATGATTCATAATTATTTTTAAAGATTATCTTTGCTGTTAGAAAAATAAGTTCAAAATAATTAAATGGCTTAGAGCAGGGATGGCGAACCTTTTTTGATGTCCGTGCCTCAAAGACATAAAAATTCTTTTTTAAATAGATAACGGGCCACAATAAAATTTCCTTCGAAATTTAGTGTGGTGAAACTATACATAAGTATAATTAAATAAACAAATAAAAGCAGTTCTTAGTTAAACAATTTTTTATTAATCAATTTTTTACAAAAATCAATATGCTAGAAACGAAATTCACGTTAAAAGTAATTGTTTTTAATGAGATTTTTGTTGCTGTACACAAGATGATAAAGATTTAATGTCTGCTTTTGTTCATATTTAGTTAATTTCAAAAGTACGCATGCAGAGCTTGACTCATCCGTCATTCTATTCCTATATTTATTTTTTTACAAAATATAATTCTGAAAATACAAAATCACACTCTCAACGTCGATGAAAATAAATGATAAAATTGCCTTTGTAAATAATTAAACGTGGCAGGAATTGAATTCCATTTTGTTAGAATTTCATCTTCTGCAATTTTAATTATTTTATCTAATGAATAATTCTAAAAATATATATTTTATTAATATTGTTATAAAATAAATAATATATTCTGCATTCGTTTGCAAGAACAAATTTCGTTACATATTAAAGTACTTAAAATATTACCAACACAAGAAAATAATAATATATTAATTAAACGTAATTTTTCTAATTATTTGCATATTTTATACTGATTTAATAATAAAATAATTTCTCGTAATATTAAAATATTTTATTGTTCAAAAATAATCAACATCATTTATAAGCTTAGTAACTTTTAATATCTTAAGGTTGTTACATGTTAAGACGTCAGTCATGACACAATTTGTTCTTACAAACGAATAAAGAATATAAAATTTGAAATAATATGTAAAAATATTTATTTAAAATAACACTATATCTATTTACAATAAACGGTTATATTTTTTAACAAGTCACAGTAGTTTCAAAGACGATGGTTACTAAAAATGACTAAGTCTGCCGTCTGATTCAAGCTCTGTGACGACAACAATATGCAATAACATTAAAAGGTGAAACTGGATGTACAAAAATTTTTTATCTAATGCGTATCTTTGTATACTTCGAGAGAATTCATGCGATATTTTAATAATAAAATGGATAATTTGACGGTTCCATTTAACATACTAAGATAGGATTCAGTACTACAAATTTATATTATAAATTAAGTGTTGATTAATAATTTTTAATTTATTTATATCAAAAATGATACTTTATAAAAATAATTTTGTTTTTGTGCGTGCCATCAAACGTGCAACTTGTGACACAAATTTTCACTTGTACCGCAAATTTTCAAACGTGCCACTTGTGTTACGCATGCCATTGGTTCGCCATCCCTGGCTTAGAGCCAGTTGGAATTGTAAGATATTGTAGATTAAAATAATTAAGTTTCATCGATGTATTTGAATGAGATTCTGTGTTTTTGTAATTTTCTTACCTCAGTGTAAGTACTTGGAACTTTTCAATAATTTGTAGAAATGACAATCGTTCAATCGTTAACTTATGTGATTACTTTTTTTTCACTAAACAGTAAAAACTACATAAAACTCTCAGTGCTATGCGTAAATAAAATGCTTTACTGTACAAATGTTAAAACAACTTCATCGCTGTATTCTCCTTAATCTATGTGCTTCCTCATTCGGGTAGTTTAAGGTTCTTTTGAACAAATGAGAATAATTTGTAGTAATTCGTAATTGGATTCAGTTTCCTGTAATTCTTTCATATTTCAAGATTTCATATATCAAGATTTCAAATGATGATAAAGGTGAATGTAGGTAAAATAAAATACATTTGGATTTAGTTTTTAATTTTAAGATTTCATTTTGATGAAAGTATTTTTTTTAATATAATGACCATTTCAAAAAATTAGTAATTGGAAACTCCAGCCTTTTTTAATCACAGCGTATATGTTTTGCATGATTGATTATGTGTGTCATATAAGAGCCTTAATAGATAATCTTATAATTTAGATGTTACATAGTTGATAAAAATATATTTAATCAGATAAAATTGACTGATAATAATTAATTTGTTTCCTCTACAGTTCCATAGTTACAGTTCCATAGTTAAGTTTCTACAGTTCATAGTTACAGTTCCATAGTTAAGTTTTATAAGCCAAAACCTTTTCCACCAGATATACGTTAAACTTTATAATTTCATGTGTACCGAATTTATTAGTGAAATTTGCTGAACTGATAGATGAAAGATCAGTAGATATTCTTTACTTTTAGTTTGCAGAAATGACTATTAATATGTGTTCGACTTATTTATAAAGAACCATGGGTCAAATTTGAATAAACTAGTTACTGGTTGATGGAAGAATATAACGATGAAAACTAATAAGTTTATTTAAATAAAAAGTTTTTATTATAAAAATGACAATATACATAAGTTAAGCTGCTTGTAAGTTCTATTTTCATATTGTGTGAAAAAATCAGATATATTTAAAATTTACTTGCATTACTAGGAAAATCTGCTTATAACCTGATTGAATTAGCATTCCTTCTCTTGAACCGTAGATCGACAAGTTCATTTTTATAATTTTATAATCAATTTAGTTATATTTTGAATATAATAAAATTTTAATTATTAGGAATTTTCTTCTCGTTCTAAAATGATTAATGAATACATTTCAGTGAATTTAGAACATAATTTAGAAAACATGTTCCGGATTCACTATCCTTGATTATCTTTTAAGTATTTGTATAAAGAATCAATATACATTCGAAAGACAATGTGTTATAAACAGAAATTTGCATTCAATTTATGAAGCCTTTGAAGAAATTTTTAACATTCAGTTTAGGAATGCTCATATTCAGTTAAAAGTATCTTAAAATACCTAAGCAAAACATCATGTGAACACGTAAAGGAAAAAAGATAAATTATGCCAATAGAAAAAATGTTGGATGTTGTGGTGTACAGTCTAGGTAACGATATTTCCAAACAAATATTTGGGAATATCATATTATGTAAAATGTTTGTGCTGAGAGAGAAGAAAGTTTAATAGGCAAAGTAATAAATTTTCATGAACTATTTAGCTAAATGTGATACAAATGAAAGAAAATAAAGCACTAGAGAAGAAAAAGGGAGAAGAGAAAGAGAACGTAAAGTATATACTGAAAAAGAATAAATTGACTTTACAATTATTTATTCTTATTATTCATGACATAAGTCATATTTATTTATGACCATAGCATTGATAATACTTGTCATATAATTAAGTTCGTACAGCTGAACACCCACGAACGCTTGAAATTCAACCATGTTAAGAATTCCTGAGAATTCTTCTTTGAGAGGGAAGAGAATTGTTTTCCAGGGAATGCCTGGCCACTGTGGCTCACAGAACAATGAGTAAGCAGACATCTTTGCAAAGAAAGGTGCTTGCCTTCTTGAACATTCTTCCACACCCTTCTCATATTGGAAGATTAAACGATTTCTAAAGCATCTATTTGCTTCTAATACCTCACGAGACCTACAGACTTGTACAGCTCAAAAACACTGGAGTAACTTAGGTCCTTCTCCTATTCCTGATTTAGCAAGATTGAATGATTTACCAAGATTTAAATGATTTACCAAGTCACCTTTCGTCTAACAGCATGACATGTTTGCCTAGCCTCTCATTTGAAGCGCTTGGGCATTCTCAGTGTTCCTACTTGTCCACTTTGCGGAAGCAATGGACAAGGTCCATCTGCCCCTTTGTGGGCCTCTTAGCTGCTCAACAGAGGAAGCGAGATATTAGGAGGCAAGATCGCTCTTTAGGCAAATGACTTCGGTCTGTTTACTGTAATTCCCTTTTTTAAACCTTCAGTTATTTGTATTTTGCTTAGCCATTGGAGATAAAAAAATTAAGTTCGTAATTATTTAATATTAACTTTAGATCCAGTTGCTGTGTTTGACAGAAATATTAAAATTGATAAAATGGGAATAACAAAATCTATGTAAGCATAAACATATATAAGTCATATTGAATTCGCATTATAAATTTTTAATACAAATTAAAATGCTAATAAAAAGTTTTTATTAAAAAGTTTAAAAAATATTGTGGACAACAGGTATCTTATTTATGTCACAAATTTCTGTAAATGATATCTATTATTATTTAAGAAAGCAATATTCATGACTTCTTTATGTAATAGATATATTTAGGAACTAGTTTATATGAAAGTGAGTCATTATTGAATAGTTTTCAGAAAATGTTTCTGAGCTTGACCCACAGCTAAGAGGAATGAGAATCAAATAAAAATTAAAGTGAAAATATTAAAAAAATGTTCGTTTTTTGAATTTTTTGACAAAACATTTTTTTGAGAAAGGGATTCTCAAGAAATTGTCACTTGTCGAAAGCATGTGTTTTGACTTGATAAAGATTTGTCTAATGCGAAAAATATCTTAACACTAAAAATTTATATTAAATGTTAAAAAATACATACGAAATCCAATATATTTACCCCAGTATTGAAAAATCTCGAATATTTTTGGAATGATGAGAGAAAAAAATATTGAAATGATGGAACGGGAAGAATGGAAAAAAAGGAAGAAGAAAAATATGCAGTTGTTTAAAAATGATATGAATGATATGTTCAATTGTTTTAATTGAATTGCGAGTTATAATGCGTTGGTTCAGTCAGTAAGAAAATTGAAAGACTAGAATTAAGTGCATTTATAATTTATGGATGTATAAAAGAACACTCTTAAATTGTTTCAGATTCATTGTTGTCTGATTCTATTAAGATAGACAATTGCGTGTAACATTTTAACTGTTTGTTATTAATTAATGCTGCTGTTGGTAAACCTTTGGTAATAATAAAATCTAAAAGAAAAAAATACTTACTTATATTTTACTAATTAATGTCATTTGTAAAAGAATTTTGAACTGCATTCATATTATATTTATATATTGCTTGTACACTACTGATAATGTATATTACTATAATTGTTTTGACTAATTTTACTTTCATATTTCTAAAATGAAAGAGAGTAACTGATATAATTTCACCAAGTCCATCATTTTTTAATTTGAACTTTACCAAAACTAAGATTCATCTTTCAAAATTAAGGAATAAAAGTGAAAAGAAAACTGCAAATTCGTATATTTTTTAGTGTTTCATTCGAGTGTCCGTACAATGTACTGATATAATATTACACTTTTATCTCTTAAGAAATATCTAAAATCGTTGGAGTTTAGAAAATTGCCTTAGAGTAATAGCTATAGTTTCTATTAATTAAACTATGAAGCTCACATATCGATGAATTTATTGCATTTATTCTGAAAGCATTTAAAAATTAGAAAACATGAATCTAAAGCATTTTTATATAAATTAATATTTTCATTTATTTATATAAATGCACCACTTTACTTGCTAAAGCAAAACATCATAGTGTACTTATTTCAACATCAGTTAGATATTCTACGATAAGTGTTTGTTCTGTCTACATTTTCAAACACAATTTAATCTTAATTTCATGAAGAATTCTGTGATAATTTAAGCAATTTTTGGAAAGACATTTATTATTTCAAAATAAAAAAAAATATTTCAACGCAGTTATTAAACCAAAATAAAATTTTTATAAAACTGCTTACAAGTTTTGAAAAATTTAGCCACTGATTTTTTTTCAATATTTTTGCAATAGTGGGAGTGGTTGTTAATCTATATTCATTTATAAATTGAGTTCGCCAATCATTTTTAATAAATAATATTATTGCTTGAGTTTATTGCTGTTTTTAGAAAAGAACATTTGCTTGCATGTTTTTTGGGTAATTTTTTAAATTTGTGATTTGTTTTAGAAATTAATTTACATAGTTAAAAATTTAGATAATACTATTCTAAATTTAAGATCCTTATTTACTTTTACTTACATTAATTAGTTATTGAAGTAATTGAATTCTTACTGCACTAACTCTAACATTATTAACAGTTGAAACCTTTACTTATTTGGGTTAAATATACATGTACAACCTATTCTTCTCCTTATTACAAAATGCATAGTATAATCACGATCTTTTCAATATAAATAAGCATAACACTATTCTGTTTCTTTGTATAATATTTATGGTATTTAAAAAATATGTCTAAAAATTTTTCTTTTTTTATTATGAATGAAATAGATTTTAAAAGATTGAGGTGTTTATATTATTTCAAAAATGCTTAACAGGAATTTAAGAAAAATAAATTAAAAATAAGTAATTTTTATTTATTCATTTTTAACTTAAGACCAGAGCGATTCCTTAAGTTAAAATTTTCTTCTTTATTTACAAATTAAGTCCTTCCTTCAAATTGTAAAAGTAATTGAATTTTATTGAATTTTTTAAATTAAATCTGAAAAAAATTAATAGTAATTACTTGTGCATCATTTTTTTCTCCCTTTAAGAGATTACAAATTTAATAGTCATGAACAGAGTCAGTTCATTGTGTCTATGTAAAAATGCGCTTTACAGTAATTTAATTGAATACATAAATTACATTAAAACTTTTTCTTAAAAACTTGCAATCTAAAATGTGTGATAATTTGTGAGTACATGGCTTACATTTTGAAAGTATTGCATTAAAGACTCCCTGTTGTTTCATCATAGGCTATCACTGATTGTTTAAAGCTAGGTGAATTCCCCAAGTGTGATTGCTTCGTGACTGAAGAATGCGTGAAGAGAAGTTTATAATAGCTCACATTCGAAACTCGAGAGATAGGCTGTTTAAGCTAGCTTCGTATAAAAGAATGACAGTCTCTCATTTGTTGCGTGTAGAAAAGGAAACCAATTGTTTTTCATTAACAGGAAGTTACAGCGCAAGCATATTGTTACGCGTAATTCTTCAGTATTTATTGTATATAAGTATTTTTCCCTCTGAACATTTTTTCAGCTGAAATCATGTAATTTTAATGGTATTTTTTGAATGCATGTCCATCACGGTTAACCTTCAAGGGATAATGAAGTATTGTACCATCTTTTACACTTGTGATTTAATAGATTATAAAGGCATTTAAAATCACATGAATAAAACACAATTCACACAATTTTCCTGATTCATTTATTTTTCAGTAATGCAATATTTTTGCAATATCTTTAAACTGTTTATCAATATATATATATATATATATATATATATATATATATATATATATATATATATATATATATATATATATATATATATATATATATATATATATATATATACGCTTCCAAGTCACAGATCCGACTCCGACGTTTGATCCTAGGACTATCAAGGTCGACTCAGCCAATTCATACCTTCAGTGGATCGATAAACTGAGTATCAATCATGCTTAGGAACTAAGTACCGGGGTTTTTCACGCTAGACTGACCACCTAATCGGAACATATACTTCCCAGCCCAGACCCTCTCTGTCAGAAAAACAGAGATGGGCACTGAAATCCTTGGCACAGAATTTAGTTTACACACATACACACTATTACTTAATATATATATATATATATATATATATATATATATATATTATATTATATTATATTATATTAAGTAATATAATTGGATACAGCTACTTGATAATATGTTTGGACCGCTCATTTTAAAATAATACAAAAAGTTTATATTTTAATTATTTTAAATTAAGAGGTTTAATCTTAAATTTTGTGATGAACTTGATATTCATATAGTTATTAAATTATCTAGAATGACAATTTTTTCATACATAATAAACAGAAATTGAACACTTCGAATAAAACAAATATGAAGATGCCTCATTCGATGTGTTTAAGAATATAAATGAGCCATTTATTTTGAAAGTGACCTAACTCTATTTTTCAGATTTTTCCGTTTACCATAGTTACACGGATAACGTCATGTTATTTATCAGAAAAGAATTTGAAGTTACTTATATTCCGGGCAAATACGATAATTCTTGGCATACAAGTTTTCAAAGTTGGTTGAATAATTGAACCGCGTAGTTTGAAATTGACCAAACTCCATTTATACTTAAATTAAGATATTTACTATTGATAATGTCGGAAAATATTGATGAAGGTAATTTTAATTAATTAGTATTTACAAAAATTAACCTCAGACGTAAGTTTTGAGACTATTGTGTTAGTTGAATAAACAGTAAGTTTAATTAATACAAAACTTAAAATTTAATATTAAATTTTAGAAATCATTTCACTCATGGGGAAAAATAAAACAAAACCATTTACCTCAGAAAGCGAAGAAGAAATAGTAACTAATGATTTAAAAAAAATCGAAAAAGAAACAGAATTATTGAACATTATTCGTCTTTAGGGGATATGAATAACAATGGATAAAAGATTGATGAATCATAAATCCAAAAAGTGCGAAGGATTAAACGGAATTCAGGAATAAGATATTGCACTTAAACTGGAAGTATTGTTCTTGAAGAAATTTTCGACAACAAAGATTGCCGTTGCCGTAATACTTGAATAAAAAATTGCGATGAAGAAGAAAGAAAGAATATTTTTGAGAACTATTTGAGTTTAGGAGATTTTAACAAACAAATTGTATTGATTTACGAAGCTGTCGAATGCAAAATTGTGGAACGAAGACGTCCAGCAAGGTTCGCCAAGAAAGTGAAGTCTTAGGTATTTGTTAAATTCTAAAAACGGAAAAGTTACCGTCCGTAATAACTCCTGTTTGATACTTTTAAAGTAAGTGAAGGACACTTGAAACGAGTATTAAACTCTGCAAATGTGTGTAGGCAATGATTTACGTGGGTTGATGGTTGGATCATCAAGAAAATTATCTGAGGAAAGGAAAAAGCACGTTTAAAACCATGTTGAATGTTTTCCTATATTTGAGTCCCTATATGCCAGATCTTGTAATCCTAATAGAAGATAGACATTCTGATCTAACTCTTAGGAAAATGTTTAATTTATACGATCTTCATTGCGAGGAAAATAAAATAAAAGTCGTCAATGAGTGGACTTACAGGAAAATATAAGAAAAAGATTTTGATTTACATATCCACCAACCACGGAAAAATACATGTCAAGAATGCAACTTATTAAACATCAAAATTAAAGCATAGAATGATGATGAAGAAAGAATAAATTTGCGGAAGAACACAATGTCCATTTAAAACTAGCAGAATCAGCAAGGAATTCACAGAAACAAGATCAAAAGCAAGTATTTCGTAATTCAGAATATTATTTTGCTTTCTCGTTAGTCTTGCAAAAAGCATTACCTTATTCCAAGTGGACTACCTCAGTAGCATACTACAAACGCAATATGCATGTTCTAAATTTGGGTATTCACAATTTTCATAACGATAATGTTTACATGTACGTTTGGAATGCAACTACTGCATCCAGAGAGTGCTCAAGAAATTGTTTCATGCATCCTAAAACATGTTAAAAATTTAAGAAGTGAAAGACACACTAAAGCTTACAGTGTTCGCCAAGCAAAACAGAAACATTAAAACCGCTTTAATGTGGTTAAAAATTGTCCGAATTTCGGAAAATAATGTGGGAATTATATAGTTCACAAATATTTAATATCTGGACATTCGTTTTTACCTAATGATAGAGATTTTGGCGTGGTAGACATGTCATTAAAAATTATTTACTGTTCGTTCTCCAAGATTATTAAAGAGTATCGGAAAGGTAATAATCCTATTGTAAATGAAATGTGACAAGAAGATTTTGTATCAACAAAATTATATAAGTAAACGCAATTTTTAAAATGGTAAAGAATTCTGATGGAGAATAAAAAAAATGGATAAAAATATGTTGATGTGTGTGCATTTTATAATAATAATAATAATAATAAAACGCAGCATAAAGTTTTTTTATAAGACATCAATGAATGAGAATGAAAGTTTTAAAATCCTGAATTTATTATGACCTCGGGGTAGACCAAGAAAGTTCGAAAATATTTTATTGACACCACTGTATAAACATATCAGACAAATTACAACAGTAAAATTCAAGGACATAATGGTCCTATTACGATATATATCGCCGGAACATCATGGTTATTTCAAATCCCTTTCACACGCGCAAAATGTAGATGAGTAGTAAATTGTTTTGTAATAAATTTGTATTTATAATTTTTTGTACGTTTTATAGTTAAAAATGTTTTGAATTGCATAAATTATGTTTCCAAAGTGTTTTAAAGATATGTAAAAGAAATTCATTATTGTTTTGTATCAATTTAAAGCATCTTAAATTATGTTGAATGGACATGGGCAGCTTCAAATTTTATAAAATCTGCCTGTTAATTTTGAAAGTGGGCAAATTCCGATCTTGATAAGAAAACGCTTATTATTCACTTAATAATTGCCACTATTTTAATAGGAACTATAAATTTAACACCCTCATATGCACTTAATCAGTATGACTCATAAGTATCCTATACGTATATTTTTAAATTCATTGAAACGCAAACCTTTAAATATCTCGATTTGAAGATACATGGACTTAGACCACTTTCAAAATAAACGGCTCAAATTCAGTATGAATTTTAATACATATATTGTAAACAATTCAATAACTATAAAATATTCGTCTTCTTTTAAATAATGTAAAGTATAAGTTTTGTAAATGGAATTTATTGAAATGATAATTTTTAGCATGTTTGAGAGAGTGAGCCCGTAAATTTTATTTTACAATAATTGCGATTATATGAATGCATTTGAGTGAATTATACTTCAGTTCACTGTTTAATAAGTGTTATGAATATATTAATGCTTATGTGTTCCAAATCTATGATTAGTAAATGAAGCGATAAATTCCTCCATTTTATAATTACTTTTATAATAAAAAAGTAATTTACTTTATAATTTATAAGAAAAAATGAAGTGTTATGCATCTTTTAAATATTATTTATATTTATAAATTTTTATCCCGTTAGTAGATAGAGAAAATAATTACCAAAAAAATTATAGTTATGGATCTATGGTGATTAAAATATTATTTAAAACTTTTTCATTAGGAAATATATTAATGAAAAATCTTTTTATGAATATCATAATATATTAACAAACCGAATTTATACAATTAATTAAAAAATTTTATTGAGATTAATAATACATTAATACATAATACATAACTATTATTCTGTGCATTTTTTCAATATTATCTCAACATATTAAAGTTAATTCATTTAAAAGGATGTTACTTCATGATGTGAAATGTTTTGTTTTCCATTACTTCTCTAAGCAGTTTCGTCAACGTAGTTTGACACTGGTAACGGAAAAAATAAAAATTTATTTGTTATTCCTCTAGAAAACAATATTATTTCAAATCAATCTGAAATAATGAACTAAATCTGAATGACCTTTGAAATATAAAGAAGAGGTAATATAATATGATATACTTGTTTAGAAGACTTAAGTAATCCTTCATCAATCATGGCCATGTCTAATCTTATTTAATAATTCTGAGAAATTTTGCGTAAATATTGTAAGCAAAGTCTACTACAACTCTCTTCAAGACGAAAATAATTGATTTCAAGTAGTTTAAGTGAAGGATATTAGGTGATTCCGATGCGTACCAAGAAGTGTAACGGATACCAGTAGCGCAATCACACGCCCGAGTTGCTGTTCATTGTTATCATGGTTCACTGGCGTTCCTTTTCTCTAACAAACTGTTCCCACCGTTCGGAAAGTTATTATTTTTCAAATTTAATTTTTTTTACTAATATATTTGTGGCACTTGTCACTACAGAGAAAGTAGAACGAAAAAGTAAACACTGGTTATCTATTATAAAATGCAAAACAACATAACTGTGTTTGTGTCTGCAATTTTGATTTAATTTTACCTTTTTTTTATTTGAATACGAAACACATCCCAGTTTTTTCCAAGTAGTATTAATGAAAGATCAATATAAGCATTTTTTCTTATGTAATTTTACCTTAGTTTTAATACAGCAATGATTTTAATAAGTTTATTTCGTAATGTTCTTACTATTTATCAGAAAAGTAAAAAAATAAAATCACAAAAGATTTGTTTGAAGGAGAAAGTAAATAGTTTAAAACAGTGTTTCTCAACAGGATTTATTCCAAGGACCGGTAAAATATTTCGATCGTTATTGCAGACGGTAAGTTTAATAATTGGACCCACTGGAACAATTTTTTTTTTGCATAAATAAATCAAGAAGACAAAATAACTTTTAAAGAATAATTAGAGAATTAAAGTTCTTTTATAAGTTAACACTATAGATATTAAGCATTCAAGTAATCATCGATACTCAAAGCAAACAGGATCATACTAACTTGTGTACTAATTGTAGTGCAAATGTAGAGCATGCTCTACATTCATGGAAAGACGATCAGGTACATATGTGCCAGTGTGTTATATTTTTCATCATCGATCATATTATTTTCTAAATTAGTAAACTATTGTTAATGTAAAGTAAACACCAGCAGAGGTCTCTGAACTTAACCCTGAGAGGGTTTTATCAGATTCAACTATTGTTAACATAGGTGCTGTTTTAATATCGGTTGTTGGGCGATGACACTTTGGATTTCGGACAGATAGCTGGATATTTTGTGGACCGCCAAATATTTGCGGACTGACTGTTGAAGAAATACTGGTTTAGAAAACGCTTGTATTCAAGACTAAATTTACTCACATACTGATTTTATTTACAATGTTTCAATATATTTATTACAATTTTGGTTCTCTATTTATAAGTATAATTTTCCTTAAAAAGTTTTAAATATTTTAGGCTAATTTCAATTTTGGTTTTTATAATACCAATAAAAAAAGCTATTAACATTAAAAAAAAATAAATAAATAAAAAAAAAGAATCTTACACTTTTTAACTTTTATAAATTTGTACTTTTAATAGTTAGGAAATCAATTTTAATCAATAACACCTGCAGCTTAATGATATTCCTTTGTGCTCCCAAGGGTTAGATCGACTCATCTCTCTCAGATCAGACTTTCATCCTTTCAATGGATGGATAAAACTGAGTACCAAACATGCTTAGGAACTAAACACTGGGAATTTCACTTTTGGTTAACCACTTAATCGAGATATATGCTTCATCCTCCCAGGGCGCTCGGTCAGGAAAACAGATATGGACACTATAAGCCTTGGTCCACATATGGGCTGTTGGACCACTGAGTTTAGTTGCTGCGTTGCTGTTACTCATGACATTTGGACAATCCAAGGTCACTATTCCATTGGATATACGAATTTAAAGCAGTATGGTGCGTCTTTCGTTTAATTAGAGTACCACAAGAACGACTTTGCAAGTAAATTCCTTCGATAGATGGCATCACTAGAGGATCCACTCCTTCAATTTGACATTGATCTAACGGGAGGGAAAATTTTCTCCAGACCATTACGCCCTTGGTAACTGCTCAGCTGAGTTTAGTTAATATATGCTAACTCATTCTGAGTCATCATTATCTAATTAATTTTCAAATTTAACATAATTTCATGTATTTAAAACGAATGGTTCCAATAGAAAGATAAGATGAAAACATAATTTCTGTGTATAAAATATAATTTAAATTATGTATCTAAATAATTAGTTCTAAAATTAAATGTTTTGTATTTTTATCTAACAATCTTATTTTTTTATTTTTAAGATATAAATAACATTTTCTTAATAATAACAAATGGCAATAAAAGATTGAAAATTGTGTTCATTCTGGAATCTTATTTAAGTATTTCTTAGATAAATTTAAAATTAGTTTTTCAAATGTAAACTCATAATATCATTGGAAAAAAAAATATTTTTAGAAAAGTGTAAATGAACATTTTTATCTTTTTTACATTTTTATGAATTAAGCCATGAGTATTCTTTATGTTTTCTATTTCTTCCAGTTAAAATTAAATTTTCTAGGTACCTGTGTTACTCATGATTATTAATATTATGTAAAGAGATGTTCAATGTAAATAGAGCATAACATGAATCTATTACACATGTTTGCATCCATTAGCCTTAACATAATTGTAGTGCTTACTGTTCATTTTGGATAAAAGCAAGTAGGAATTCAGGTTCGGCTTAGAATTTGACACTAAAATTTAATTTATCTCAGTTCGGTAAACACTAAACTGAGATAAATTAAAGCGGTTAGTCACATTTTGGTGCCTATCTTGGCGTCAAAAAATCAACGAGTACCTTATTGTAAACTTTTACCAGGAATTCTATATTAAAAAGGGAGCTTTTTTAATGTTTTACTTATTTAGTAAAACTTTAAAAAAAATTAAAAAAAAATAATAAATAAAAAAAAAACATTGTCTCAATGAATTTTATTTATTTACAGCACCATATATATAAAATTTCATTTATAATATTTAACGTAACTTTATGTTTTATGTATCTCACAGGTTTCAAGATGCGGGTATGTGATACTTTGGATGGCATTCTACTTCATGCTGGAGCCCATACCCCTCGCAGTCACAGCCCTCTTACCTGTGGCTGCTTTTCCCATGCTCGGAATATTGTCTACCTCAGAGGCTTGCACACCTTACATGAAAGTGAGTTTGCTCCTGATAATAAAACACTAATTCTTTGAGAAATAAAGTATTAAAAAATTAAGTACTGGCACATTGAATAACAAATTTTGAAAAGGAATATTTGAGTTGTATTGTTTAAATTCAAAGTACAGTTACACTCTCAGACAGCAATAGCTTTCTGTATGGCAACTTCCACTGATTTACCATTGGTATATTGTTAACAGTCCTTGGTCTGATTACTTTTTTTTTTTTTTTTTTTTTTTGTCTTGAAACCGTCTGGAGACTGCTGTTGAATGAGTTTGGATCTGATCAAAGGGGGTATGGCGGGTCAGAGTTTTTTTTAATTGAGTGGGTTTTCCTACATCAGAAGGATTTATAATATATATGTAATATATAATATGTGTAATATATAATGGCAATATGCAATATATATAATAGCAATATGCAATATATATGCATATTGCTAAAAATTAATTTTCTTTCAGTTCCAATTGCTTGCTTTTTATTTTAATGAATATATTTCAGGTAAGTTAGAGTAAGCGAGTGAGAGAAAAGGAATTATATAAAGCAGACAAATCAGTTTACCAACAGTTTTAAAATTTTCACTGTGCCCATGAGAAAGGAAGACTGTAGTACTTGTTGAATTCATTGTAATTTTAATTCAAAAGTATTACAAAAATTATCTTGCTCATCAAAATTGAAAATTACCGAAGCAGGATGAATGAGTGCTTAATCAACAATAGTGGATAGAATTTGAATCAGAGAGAATTTAAAAACAAATGTTTAGCAGGAAAATGTGTAAAATGATTAAATGTTATGAAATATTGATAAAAAAAGTCCCACCCTGGAAGGTCATGACTGTCTGGCTGAACACTTGCACCGCATTGCTATCTTAAATTCAACCGACTGTCCACTCTGCAACTTGGCAGAGCTCGTGAATAGCACCCATCTCCACCGTTGTACTGCACTGCATGATTGCACTGAATCATCACTTTCTCGGCAAGCCAGAGAACTTTTGGAGCAACGACTCCGGTCATCTCGTTTACGTTTATGTATTGTTTTCACCTATCCTGTCTTCGTCTCATGTCTACTTTGTGATTTTTCATTTGTGTTATTCCTTGTATTTGTCCTGTCATTTGAAATAAAATAACGATAAATTCTACAGAAATGTATAATAATAATTGAATTCGAGTTATTCTAGGATTTTTCAAGTAATTATACAAATGTTTTTTTAAAAGGGAATAATCTTCTTCAAATACATAATAGTATAATTTAAAAATCATTGAAATTATTACTTTCACATGCAATGTTTTTTTTTATTTCTAATATCATATCTTCTAATCAGAAGAAAACTGGAGTCAGAATGGCAAACATAGAAACTAGAACAAATATAACATGAACTCAGATAACAAATCTGAAGCCACAGTAAATTTATAAATCGTTCATTTTGTGCTGAGCTTTTCAATATCTTTCCAGCAAGTGCCTCGGGTTCAGTGCAAGGCAATACCTCATAAGGTTCCCGTCCATATCCTCTTGTTTATTGCACATACATACATAGCCGTGCCTGCGAGCCCCGGACTGTGCCTGTAGGTTAACAAGATTGGAATGCTCGCTCTTCACCAAGCACCTGTAATTTTGAGCCACGGTCAGGGTACGAGGTCACCCTCCTCTCCATATCCACTCCACACCAGCGGAAGGATGTCACAAATTAACTTGGATACCTCCCGAACCCTCGGAGAATTAGTAACCCAGTGAAAGAGTGTACGGCGTGGTCACCCTCCCAGCCACTGCAAATGATGTTTCATGCTTCACTTTGCTGGTCTGAACTAGAAGATGTGTGAAGCAAATGAGCCACTAAAACTTCATATTTGTTGCACAGTTAGCAAAGAGGACTTGGCAGAATTTTAACTCGATATAGATATTTAGAGAGAAAAATGGTGGCCATCAGAAAGGCGAAAAATGCCCACAGATCAGTCCTTTGACCCAAGTGGAATGGTTTTGATGTCATCGACCCATTTTTTGTTTTTGCTTGATTCTTTTATGTTTTTCTAAAAATCTTCTGTAAAAGATTTTTTAATTACGTAACCGTATTAATTAAACATAAAATTAAATAATATTCTTTATTTGCTGGTTAAACAAAATGACGTATAAAAACAAATGGTAAACAAAATAATTTTTATGCACATTTTTTAAATTTATATATAAAATATATATATAAGTAATTCAATTTAAGTATTAACGTATGCTTTAATTTGGTTCTTTTTATAAATCCAAGTTTCCTTAAGGGAATGCGAAAATTTTTATTTTTCTCTTTCAGTCATTTAAGTTTCCAGTTATTGTTGTTATTTAAGAATTTATATTTCATATTTATATTGTATATATTATATACTTTTGCATAACATTTCATTCAATGTTCATATTAAACAAGGCTAAATAAATTGATTAGCAATTTTTTTATTATGACGCATAAAAACTTATTATAAGCATTAAAGTAACTGTCGCAATACAAGAAGTTTTCAAAATATTCCAGAAACATGTTGAAGATTCTTGTAGATGCGGTATGTTGCATAACTTTTAAGGTCTTAAATGTAATCAAAATGAATGATTTATTGTCAACCGTTAAAAAACTTCCACTTCAATTATTTTGATAATGAATGAATTAACTGACATATATTTAAACAACTGTCATTATTAGCAAACGGTTTTATTTATATTTTAGCTATCGTACTCTGTCGTCATAAAGTATTAATTAATATTTAACAAAAGTAAATATTCAACAAATTTATATGATGGTTATTTGTTGAATAGAAAAAGATTTATCAGCTCTATATAGCTTACATCTATATCTCAACTAGCTTTTTGTTAAATTTTAGATTATAAGTTGCAAATTTCTATATGTTGTTACAATAGTTTTCTGTATCATTTTCATTTTGGATATAATCAACTGCTATTAAATTAAAATTCTGATATAAATTAACTTGCTGATTTTGTTTATCAGTATCTGAAATCTTCATTAAATATTATATATATTAAATATAATTAATGATAAATTCGTTTTCATAACCTATTATTGAAAAACAAATATTTCAATTCTGTCTCACTTTTATTTATTAGATAGCAAACAAATAAAATATACAATGGAAATATTAATATGAATTCATTTATTTTTCTTAATTTTTTTTAATAATTTAGAAAATTTTTATTAATTTAGTATTCTCATCAAAATGCATGATATAGCAAGAAATCAATTGAAAAATGGATCGATAAAAATTTCAATAAATTAATACATTAGTTCTATAAAAAACATTTTGTTAGAACTTCTTGTTTGCTTTTAAATTAGCAAACAGAAATAAATCTGAGAGTTAAAACTATTGAGGTGTTGATAACAAAAACAAGTATTCACTGTGAGAATAAATTTATTGATTACAATTTTTTCTTGATGCTGGATTTTGGGTGACTAACATTTCGCCACAAAACAATGACGAAAAATGATAATCATTTATTGTTACCTGGTGTGCACTGCCGAACTAAGCCACGAATGCGAGTAGAATTATCCACATTATTCCACCACAAACTTATTGGGTGGAATACATTCATTCATCATCTTTGCAGAAAGGGCAAAGAAGCACATAGAGAATGAAACATGTATACCCGCGCACCAGGATTCCAACCCGAGACCAACAGTTCAGGTCAGGAGTCAGTAACCACTTAGCCATTGGTCAGCATACTGTTTAAATTAAATAATTTCTTAAAAAAAGTATGAATTAGTTTTAGTTATTTGCATTATTGACATTGAATTTGCGGTGACTCATAATCGACTGATATTTAATTGATTGATTATAAAACTTATTTTTATAAGAAATAAGTTGGTAGCAACGTGGAAAACTAAACGAGCGATTTTGTAAACATTGTAGCAACGGAACTTCGATTTATTGTCGTCTTGCTGTATTATGTTTAATTTTATCGCTAATAAAGTTGAATCTTATTCGGACCCACACCATCACCAAAGATGAAATACGAAACCATATTAGCAGATTATGACGCTAAGATGGAAACTTTAACAAATTTTAAGTGCCCATTGATTGGTGTTTAATAAGACGATTTTCGAACTGTGCATTTATTGCTTGCGAGTCTATGGCAACCAATAAAAATGCTATTTTTAAGTTACGTAGTGGCACTTTTAAAAATGCCATTATGTAACATTTTTAAAAATAATCCACATTAAAATGAAGTTTTTAGTGAAAAAAAATTAAATCTTCTGAAAAACTAAAGAGGTTTTAGGAATTTACAATAAAAATAATAGAATTCCTATTAAATAATCAATTATAATTAAGAGATATAGAAAATATTTTACTTTTAAAAATGCAAATAATTTTCCTTCTAAGCTATAGAATTGAATAAAAATTCATACAATATTTATATTATACTTTATTGTTTGGATTTAAAATACAAAAACACTTGTATTCTTTTTTTTAAAGAATCCATTTATTTATGATCTGTTGTCATTTTTACACTGAGCTATAAACCAGCATCATAACTACATATCTAATCAATATCATACATAGCCATATAATACAACCATATCATACATAGACTAATTTTCATGTTATTGAAAGCTAGAGGTAAGAAAGATATGAATGAATGGTGTGTGAAAGTTGATTTAATTTCTAAATCTCATACGAATGTCTAAGATACGGTAAAGATGATACATTTGTAAACTCTTAAAAGATGTTTCAAATATTTATGTGCTTGAATATAGGTATGTGTAAAAAGGAAATAAAGTAAAAACTTTTAATATTTATATTATAAATTATAAAAAAGTTGAAAAGTTTTAGATATTTGTATTTGCTATCTTAAAGTAAGCGTAAGAGAAAAATAATTAATTTTCCAAACTGAATTTAAAATTGATAATCTCGCAATTCATATAACTTTATTGCTCAGTTTTTGACCTCTGCCATTACATCTGAGAATTACAGAAGATTTTCTTATCTTTTTACTCCTCTACCTAGCTAAAAAAGACAAAGATATTGCTAAAAATCTGATATTACTCACATTATTGATATAGCTGTACTGCATGATTAATTAAAGCGAAATATTTAAAAAAATAATCGGATATTTTATTTATTAAGTCATGCGTGAACGTCTTTATTTTTTCATATTTTGTTTCCTTGCATTTTATAATATAAATCATCAATTGGATAAAACGACCTTTTTAGCATTTTGCATTGATTTGACATGCAATAAAAAGAAAAATTTGAAATATATAAAATCATCTAATTACGTAAATAATAAGAGATATTGAAATCGCAATTTTCAAATTCTGTGATAACGTGATATAGCGTCATTTCGCTTGGCGAGAAAATGTTCTTCCATCTCTCGCCAAGCGGTGTGCCGAAATAGGACTGTACTGACTTCTGTAATTAATATTGATGGCATAAACATCTTACGCAAAATTTTTATAACAAAAAAAATTTAATATATGACAATATTATTTCAAGAACTTCTTTAATCTTAAGAATAAATTTATTCATAAAAGTAATGCACTCAGTAATATATATAATGAATAAAATTGATTCTCATAGTTATTCAAATTTTATTTGTTAATTTTGTTTAAAAATTTTTTAAACAGAAAATATTTTCCTATACTTTTTCTGGCATTAATGTATTTTTTACGATGTATTACTTTTATATTAGCAGACTAAATTATTTCTGTTTCAAATTAAAAATAATTAGTAAATCATGACTAAAAAAGGAAATAATCCCGTCTGTAATATTAATAATTATTAATAATATAGTTGTAAATTGTTTTTAACTATTGAAACAATCAAATTCATGTATTCAATAAAGCACAATATATATATATATATAAGAATTCATCTAATCTTAATATAAATAATTCTTTAAAATTACAATATCTCTCATTTATATATTTTAGATAATATTATTAATTAGTTAATTTTATATGATCAATTACAGACTTCTAAGAGTTTAATTTTAAGACTAAGATAACAGATTTCCTTCTTATATTTAGAACTATCAGAAAATTATATAATGCATAGTAAGGAAAAATAAAATAACTTATTTTACATTAGTTATTAAAGCATCAAATATATTTTATCGATTATTCTAATATATTAAACAATATATCTTAACGAATTATGTTTCCTTTGCTTTGATGTAAAATGCTTCTGTGCACAAAAAAATGTTATCAAAACGTAAGTAACTCATGTATTTTCTCACTTTAGGATACAATTATGATGTATGTTGGAAGTCTAACTTTAGCTGTTGCAGTTGAACACTGTAATTTACACAAAAGAATTGCACTAAAAGTATTACTGATTATTGGAACTGGAGCTAGATGGTGAGTTGAACAATTTTATGATAAAAATCTGAATTAATTTGCAGGATAAGAATAAGGAAACAATTTCCATATTAGTAAGCAATGCTTAAAAATATTTTAGTGTTTGCTTTTCTTCCGCAAAGAGCACAAAGTTTTCCCATTATTATATGCTCAGTTAATATTTGACTAGTTTAAAATTGCTAAATATAAAATTACTTGACAAATACAGTTTTTTTTAATACAAGATATGAGGATTTTAAAAATAAAGAAAATGTTGTATTGATATTAGGGCGTATTATTGAATATAACAAGTGAAAACAAAGCACATAAGAGAAATTTTGTTATTCTAAGCATCAAACGTGAAACATGTTTTGCATAAAGATTCTAAAGAGCACACACTTTGCATTGAAATAATTTTTAAATTTCATTTTTTTTAATAAAGAAAAGTTAGACATATCATACATAATTCTTATATAGAATTAACATATTTGACTCATCGAAAACATACTAATATTATAAATATCCTTGAGTTTTTTTATTTTTTCCTAGTCTGTTTAAAAAATTTTTTAACAAAGGAAATAATCACCAAAACAATTCTGGAAATTTATTGTCGACACATGTGTTAAATAATCTATGCAAATTGCTTTCCTGAAGTGTGATCACTATTGTGTAGTTGACCAAAAGCTTCTCCAAATAGCCCTACCAATGCGTCAATTATTTTAGATTTATTGACTTTCCCAAAAATATAGGCGGTGTGGTCTTTTACGACTCAAGGCGAGTTGTTGAGTGTCTATGAATATTACATATTAACCAAATGGTACAATTCAGAATCCTCTCCTATACTTGTGCAAATCTCTTGAATGTCTTTAATGTCTCGGAGCATGATCTCCTTCAGATGCAGTTTCAAGTTAAGTCAAGATTCAAAGGTATATAAATCTAATTAATAAGAATGAAGTATCACTAAGATACACACTTAGAAGCACGAAACTCCCAGAATATGTGCGCACACTTTTCTGAAAATTTTCCTTAGAATCCTTAGACTCTGATTTATGTGACATTTTTCATATTCCTCGAATTTTCGACACAAAATACTATGTTCGTTTAAAATGTTTTCCATTTTAACGATTTCTTTGACTCCTTCTCGGACTATCAATATATTGTAAATGTAAGCAGTCAACCGGACTCGGCTTTCTCTTTTTCAATTTTTATATTAATAAAATAAATTATTGCTTTCTTTTTTTTAAATTCGTAATATCAGTTGAAGTATTTCACCATACATTTTCTAAGTTTAAATCAGAATTTTATGTTCATTTGTTGTGTTTAAATTTTTCCTATGACACTGCCAATTTATTCCGTTACAACAAAATAGATGCCTGTATTGCTGGCCATCTTGTCTAGTGGTCAGCGTGCCTGACTACGGATAGGGACGTCATGGGTTTGAATCCCGGTTCAGGCATGGATGTACTTTCTCTTTTTCTATCCTGTATTTGTCCTTTCCTTGTGTGAATGAGGAGTGAATAGTTGCCTACCCTATAAACGGGTCCCTATGGCATGTGAATCCGACTTCTTCAGTACTGAAGAAGTCGGATTCCACACCAAATATGGCTCAGTTGGAAAAGTGGAGCAGCGCACCCCATATTGTCAGCCTAGCTGTCACACGAGAACAACAACAGATGCATGTATTACTTAAAATATTGCTATCATTATTTAAAAGTATGAAATTTAAAAAACTGAAATTTTACACATTAGAAAAAGAAACTAAATTTTGCTTAATTCATTTTCAGATAATTTAATATGTTTAAAAATTTTTGGGATACATTGTTTGTATATATATAAAGAAGGAATCCATTTTTTTTGTATCAACATCAGTGAAAGTATTATAGCATATATCAATTAAAACAGAAAAATTAATGTTTCCTTTTTCATATTGTCGCAAATGTGATTTATTAACCTTTTCATACCATGTTTGTAATGTAATTAATTTAAGCGTAAATAAATCATGACTTCTAAAAATTACTTTTTAATGCAGTCAACAATTTTGTTATCATTAATGTTTTCGCATAAATACTAATATTTCATATATTTCTCTTTTCTAAGCAACTTTAATAATTATAAAAAAAATTTTTTTCTAAAAATGAAGTGTTTTTCGAGATGTTGATGCTATAAAAATTTTAAACATAAATTTATAAATATAAATTATTTTTTTTAAATAATATTATTAAAAAATATAAATATTTAAAAGATAAATAAGTCTTAAAATTTGAGGAAAACCGAACAAGACTATTCAAAAAGGAAAAAAAAATAACTGTATGCAAAGTATTTTCTCAAAATAATTTGATCAATGCTTTAGATAGATTCATCCTTGAAATAAGGCGAATAAAAAATTTCACGTCAAGTCTTTTCTACAAATACATGCTTTTGCAATTGCTGTGGGGTTTTCACTTCTTCATTTAGATACTGGTAATTTTCAGACAAAATGCCATACTTTAATCTTTGATACATCATAAAATAACTTTAATCTTATATTCTGCCTCGTGTGTTTTAGGTTGATGCTGGGATTTATGGCAACTACCATGTTTCTATCAATGTGGATCAGCAACACAGCGACCACAGCGATGATGGTTCCGATAGTAGACGCAGTATTAGATGAGCTCGAAAAGGAAGAGAGGAAGCCAAAGAAAACTGAAACAGCAATAAGCCGTAAATATAGAGCTCTTATGTAAATTATGTTACTATTTCTGACAAGCACCTACTTTCTCATATATATATTGAAATGTCACGCATACAAAAAATTGCTATCTTTATCAAAACTGCATTAATATAATTTTGTATATGGTCATTATTGAAAAAGAATAAATTATTATATATTTTCAATTATACAGGGATATTTACAAATGAATCGTCGGATCTTGATACATTACTAACTCCGAATTCGGAAACGTATATGTTTCCATGACAACGCAAATGAGAGGGCATTCATATAGCTTCACTTCATGTATGGTAGTATGGTTGTTGCGTCATATTCAAAATGTCAATTGGACAGCAGAAAGCGTTTTGTGTAGTAGAATTTTCAAAGTATGAATCGTTGATAACCGTCCAGAGCGCATTCCGGATTTATGTTTGCTTATACAAAGGCTAAAGTTCCGGCTGACTAAGCGTTACTGAATAAACAATAAAAAGGATTAGAGAGAGAGACAGAGAGAGTTGCATATATAGTCCTTAGAAATTAACAAACCACATTAGCCAATAACCTTCCATTTTACAGCCATCTGTGTGAAAAATTTTGGGAAAAAAAAAAACAAAAAAAACATCGCGATTTAAGCCGTACCATAAAACTGGATGACTAGGTCAAAAGAAAGATTTTTTATAACAACATACATGAAGCCTGAGATGAAGATCACTTTGAAATCAAACTTGTTTTCAGTGACGAAGCTAACTTTCCTCATATGGCATGGTTAACCTACACAAATCACTGATATGGGACACGAGAATTTCCCATGAAATTGTGGAACACAAACGCGATTCTACAAAAATCAGTGTTTTGTGGGAAGCTTCTCATAACAAGGTATGAGAAACTTCCCACAAAACATTGATTTTTGGTACAGGACCTATCAATTTTGGTACAGGCAATAGGATTTGTACTTCCTACTTGTACATGCTTCAATTAGGGTTGTTTCTGCAACTGGAACACAATATCAACTGTTTCATATAACGTTGAGCTTGCCACTTTTGCCCAAAGAGGTTTGTGACTATCTTAATTGACAACTTCTATAACGATGGATTGGTCGATGTGGCCGGGATGACAAGACATTCCTTTCATGACCATCCAAACCATCCGCGTGATTTTTCCGTTTCCGGATATATTATATCTATACCATTGTTAACTACCATTTTGTCTGAACTGCAGAGTCACATCCTCCGTGATTAATCTGAGTAATGTATGGAATGAGCTGAACTATCATCTTGATATCTACCATTGCACTCGAAGAATTTGTATTAAACATCGATAGTATGGACGTCAGTCTTGGATATTTTCTTTTTCTTTTCATGTATAACTCACCAATTACGTTCCGAAATAAACGCTTCTGATGATTATTTTGTAATAACCATATATATATATATATATATATATATATATATATATATATATTTGTGTATGTGTACATAAGATAACACAAGCTAATTCATTTAATTATTTTCAGTAAATCGTTTATGAAATTATTTTAGATAAAATTAAATTCTTTCTCATTGCAGCAGGAGTTAAGCTACAAAAGGACAAAAGATTAAAACGCACGTATAAAATTATGAAATTATGAAGAAGCCCGTTATAGGAAAAAATTTAATTAATTCTTTTAGAATTTTTTATTGTATCTAAGAGGTGTTAAAATGTTAAGCATTGCTTATTGTAGAAAGATTACTTGATTAAGCTTATTAGTATGCAATAATATTTAACATTAAGAAAAAGAATTCTCTTTTATTTTTTTTAACTTGTTGAAAAATGTTAGAAGTGATCGAGGCAACTTTTGGAATCGATATAATTTTTCTTTTAAAAGTAGTTTTAAATTATACTTTTCTATTTATTTTTTTAAAATTTCTTTCGTAAAATATAAATTATATATATAATAATTGCAATATGTAATATAACAGAGTAATTAAATGCAGTTTAATATCTTAATTTTTTCATTTTTTTATTATTTTTTATTATTTTAATTATATTTATATATTATTTCTTTTTTTTTTAGTTATTTCATTACCACCAGATAAGCCTACCTCTGTTTGGATTGGTGACAAGAACAAAACACATTACCAAATTAACATGCAGATGTCGAAGTAAGGAATCTCAATTTTGCTCATCCATTTAAACTATAATTTAAAATCATTTTCTCTTTACCATAGGTATTAATTACCTCACAATGTTCATAAAATACTATATAATTTTTGCATACACTGCTCGACAGTGATAATCCAGCACCAAGAAGGAGGGGTCATAAATGATGCAAATTTCAATGTAGACGCACCTTACGGAGTTGTGCAAACAATGTGAAATCTGCAGCTCTCCAAGTCGTGTAGAATAAAATTTAAGGTGGGGAACCGGAGAGGAAAATGTTCGTTTCGTTTTTGGTGCTTGGAAAATAACTCTTGAAAGTTTGTTCATGTCGCAAAGAACGCATGTAATTCTATAGAATACTAGGCCATTGTTGACGGAAGAAGTTATAGTAGACAGACGAATTTACGAGGGGCATGGTGATCTACTGAAAAGAGTACATTGGTCCTTATAGCAAATCGCAGCTGACTGGCACTTGGATGCACCCACGGTGTACCGGCTGCATCGAAGATGGTTGGAACTAGGAACTGTCGAACATTTGAGGATTGCTGGTGCAGTCAGAGTGACGTCAGCACGCGTGGATAAATGCATCCGACGGGAGATGGTGGCGGTCCTAAAAAGCACGTCTACCGAAATTCTGCAGCATGTGCAAAATATCTGGATGCTGTCATATCGAGCAGAACCATTTGCCGTCGAATGGTTACTATTGACCTGCATGGTGTTCGTTAGGAAGACACTATTGATCTCACAATATAGATGCCAACGTCTAGAATGGGGAACATTTGTGGATTGTTCCCCATTCTAGACGTTGGCATTTAGAATGGGGATGTGGATGGCGTCGAATCATAGCGATGTGGATGATCATCGAATCATAGCGATGTGGATGACGGAGTGGCATAGGATCATCTTCTCAGAAGAGTAACGTTTCTGTTTCTTCAGTGATCGCCGTGCACGAGTGTGGCGTCGACATGGAGAGAGTTTAATTCTGCAGCAACTGTGGAACGCTCTACCGCGTGACAACCCGGCATCATAGTTTGGGGTGCCATTTCATGCGATTCCACGTCACCTTTAGTTCGTATTCATGACACTATGATAGCCCAACTTTACGTGGATGATGTGCGGTGACCGAGAACACTTTTCTACCTTCAGGGGTGCCCAATGCCCTTTATCAGGATGATAACGTCCAATTGCATATTATTCGCATCAGTCAACGTGCGCTGCAAGTTATGCAGCTGCTCCCCTGTCCACCGTGGTTGCCACATCTCTCACTAATCGAACACTTGGGATATAATTGGATGACATTGGCAGATCCTGCCACTGTCTCCTCCAGAAGGCACACTTTAGCAAAGGGTTGACTGGGAATGGGAAGCCATTTCTCAGGACGCCATCCATGCTCTCATTGACTCTGTGCTTAGATATGTTGCTTCGTGTATCACCGTGCAAGATGCTCATACAACCCAATAACTCTACCCTGTTCTCGCCTTTTATCATTTCGAAATACAGATCAATTGTTGTTTATTGCTGTCTCTCTCTGTTTGTCGAGTTTCGTCACTTTCTGGTAATTATTTCTTGGTGTTGCATTTTCAATGACGAACTGCGTATAAATATTTTATTATAAACTCAAAGAAGAAATCTATTGTGGAAAAAGTGTATTTCAATAAACTTTGCACATCAAGAGAAAATCTTTTAACTGACTGAGGTTTTATGACTTATTATTATGGAGATATATAATCGTAAAAAAGGGAAGAAAATCGAAACATAAGATTTACTACTTTGTTAGCCTGATTTTTAACTTTAATATCCTGTGCATAATACATTAATTTATGTTACTCTTTCATTTTACGGGCAGATTCACCAAAAATATTAATCATACAATGAATACCAAGACAAAATTTATCAAGTCAAAATATTTTAGACGACTATACTGATGGGCGTAAACTTAAATCCCATATAAAAATAAGAATGCTCTTTTGATGACTGATCCAGAAAGTTGTCTTTGGAATAAAGAAAATTGTTCCCAATAGATCAATGAATTTTTCTTATAAGCTCTAATGAACAAATTACAAACTATATCTTATTTCAAGATAATATAAATTGAATATAGACGCGCTCAGGTGGTTTTCTTGATGACATGCGATACTACATTAGACATATACGCTTATTTTTATTTAAGCTAAATTTCACTAGTGTCAATCTTTTCTTAAAGATTTTTATTCATAAGATTATGTGCACCAAGAATAATATACAAACGTTGTTGGTTGGAGATGAACTGTTAGATAGCATTTATCAAGAACCTTGCTATTACTGAAGAATGTCACAAACTTTCTATTGGTTGGCCATAGCTTTATATAATTTCTAGGCAGATTGTTGCACGCACTGATATCCCTCTTAAAAACATCAGTCATATGGGGTATAAGTTTAAAAATCTAAGAAGCATAGCCGTTCAACTTCTAAATACATTCGTGATATCCATCCGAATGTCAATTGAATTAATTTTCATATAATGATGCGATGTACATCTACTTTAATTCTTTCAGAAAATGTCCCATTTTCAAATGAAGATGAGAATGCGAGGAATAAAGCTTGCCAGGAGAAACACATTATCATAGTAGCATAAGACTCAATACAGTACCGTGCTTTTCGGAACGGAAGTTCCTTGTTTTAATACTAGGTGAACAGTAAAAGAGATGTATTGCGTTTCTGTATGCAAGGGGGAGAGATTTAAAGGCTTCAGGCACCCTTGGCCGTTGGCCTTCGTTTCAGGCACAGTATGTCACTATGTCCCACTATTCATGAAAACGTTTTGGAGACAATAATTAATAAGTAAATAAAAGTAAATTATAAGTAGCTATCAACTGTTGTCTCCTACTTGATGTCGAACGAGCATGGATTTATATAAATTCTTCTAAAATTTTGGATTTCATTGTTTATATAACATAATGCCGATTTTATTGTTTATATAACATTGTTAAGAATAATGCTGTCGAAGGGTGCTATGATAAAAGTAATCGATGGTATCATGAGACAAGCGCTTTCCTCTTCAAGGAGACATTGATGCAGAATAGGAAATCTCATGTTAATATCTACTATGATAACATTGCCATTCTATACTAACATTCCTTTGAAAAAATGTACTGGGGTGCGAGCCATTGGAACCACCAAATATCGATTATCCTAATGATTCCATTCCTTTCAAATCATGACATTTATTGGTAAGTTTAGAAAGTATAACAAAGAAATCTTAAATATAAGAAAAGTATTTCTCTGAATCTAAATCATGATTAGGTTATGAAAACATACAAAGCTATAAATTTCACGGAGCTTCTTCTGAGGAGTACAAATTTTTATAAGTAAAGTTATCATTTGATTTTAAGCTCTTTCAAATACAAATCAATTTTTCCCATGTTATATTCAATTAAGATAGATTTTTCAAATTTTAAATTCAATGAAATAAACTACTTTAATTATGAAGGACTATTAAAACAGAGAAAAAAAATTATAATGAGGATTCTAGGAAAAGAAAATTCGTTGTATTCTAGAAGGAAAATACATTTTAGTATATCTCTAGTGTAAAATTGAAAATTCTATTGACTTTCTTGAAAATTTTGACCACGGGTATTTTTTTGTTGCAAATAACAAATCGCTATCTTTGTAAAAATTACATTGTAAGTGCTATTCAGTAACTTTGACCAAAGAAGTTATATTTTAAAGTTTTCGAATATATTTTTGAGCAAACTTTATTTATTTCGTAAACAGGAAATACATTTTGATGACGCAGGTATTTAGAAAGCGAACTTATTCATACAGCCATGTAAAATATAAAAAATATAAGAAAAAACGAAAAAATCGCGCGCGCACTCGTTTCTCTCTGTTCCTTTGAATATCTCCTGATATGTACAATACATAACTAAATATTTTAATATGAATTATAATGTTATTAATTTATCACAAAAATTACATTCGCAAACTTGAATCTGTTTAACTCTAAGTTTTTAACACTATATTATCAATTAAATGAACTAATTTAAATTAATTTTCTGAAAAATAAAGATTAGTTTTTTGTGTTTAGATTTAGGTGTAATTATTTTAAAATTTCATTTGAGAAAAAATAATTTTGTGAAATAAATCTGAAGCAAAATTAATTTTTATTCCAGTAATTTTCAATATGACTTAATATAATATTTGAACAAATTTATAATTTAAACATTATGTTAAATTAGATTTGGTTTTTTTACAGATAATTGCTTTCAGCTTCTCTCTTTTAATTTCTGTATCTTTCACTCAGCATGTGCTCGCGTAAACAATGAAGCATTGATTTTGTGTAATGAAGAGTTCTTGATCTCTTATTTCACACTACTAAAATTCTATTTAAAAGCAATTCAACTTTTCTGGCAAATTTATTAATGTGGGCTATATTCGTGAAAATAGGGGTGTGTATGTATACAGTTGGTTATCAAAATAATAGAAACACCTTTCAATAATAGCAAGATGATTTATCTTACGAAGCTCATAGAAATATAATAATAATTTTTTTAAAAATATAAATGTTTATATTTTGGTAGTATGAGGTAGCTTTATTGAGGTTCTTAAGACTTAAATTTTTTTCGAAAGTGTAAATTGTCGGACCACTGTCTTAAATTTATGGAATAGAACAGTTCTTCAACTGTAAATTGTATACGGTTTTAAAACTTTATTTAAGATCAGGTTTCAATTTTTATCACTCAAAAGATGTATTTTTTTAAAGTAGAATGCATACATTAAAAAAGTGCTTTTTATTAAAACATAAAAAAAGAATTCTCACGAATTTCACAATTAAAATATTTGGAAAATAACAGAAGCAAAAAACTTTGTCATCTCTAAGACTATGAGATTTTGGGGATATACGACTACAATCATAATGCCGATGTTTATTACTGCACCATTTTTCAATAATACTTCTTCATTCAAATCGTTCTAAATTTTAGACTTCTGTCATGTGAACTGAATTAAAATTCAGACATTCTTTTGCCCTTTTTAGGTGTAATTAGAGCTGAAAAAATTGTCCTTTTTTTTTTATCAATCAGCATTTTTTTGTCTTCCCTATCGTTGATAAATTTTATCCTTGAATCAGAACTTTTCAGATTTAAATAACATTATATGAAGTAGTATAAATAAAGTATATAATATATATATATATATATATATATATATATATATATATATATATATATATATATATATATTTCAATATATTTGTATATATTTAATAAATATACTATAATTTTTTTCAATTATTTACATATATATATATATATATATATATGTAAATAACTGAAAAAAATAATACATTTATAATTAAAAACATGGTTTTTCTATCTTTCAACATTTCATGGTAGATAAAAATATAAATAAATAAATGGCAATAGTTAATAAATGGAAGGAGAATCAAGTTATTATGATAGACTCTTATATCATATCAATAATTTGACTTTTGGCATTTTTTTAGAAACGGCAGAAAAAGCAAAGGATGGGAAAAAAAAAAACATATTTTTTGTTATATAGATATCACTTTGTCTAAAATATTGTATAATTTGAAGCAGAAGAAATTTCGAGTTGCATTTCTTGAAAACACATTTTATTTGTTTACTATTAAGTAGATTTTAGAGGCTGACGGTACTCAACTGTTAACCCTAAAGTTTGATTTAAATATAATTTATAAATATATTTCAATTAATTCTCGAAATCACTTCACACATTACAAAATTTCTGTATGTATCATCTGATCGAAGAAACTCTTAATCAAATGCTGCCATCTTTCGGTGCTGAGGAGAAATATAATCTTAAAATAATTAGTTCAGAACTTGAATGAATTATTTTTAGAATCGGAATTTGTGTTCAAATGCTATAAGGATCCCAAATCACGTGATTTTTTTAAAACATTTTTTGTTTAAAATTAATATCAGATGAATAATTAAAATTCTATCCCTCCATTTAATAGCAAAAATTTTTAATTGAAGTAAAATAATGCGTATCTTGAAAAATGGAAAATATTATTAAAATATGAAAAATCTTCCAAGATTAATACATAAAGTAATTAAAAAAATATAATCGAAAATGAATAATATCTATATAAGAAGTCATTTGTTATATTAATTTACTTCTTTTATACATGAGAAAAATTATTAAATATAATCCAATACAAATGAGATTGTTTTTAAGAATAAAACAATAGAATATCAAAATTGCCTTTGAGAATTTTCGAAAAATTATTGACTTTGATTGCCAACAATTCTTAGCAGATAAATGTCTTACACAAATTAATATAATTACATTAATAATAATTAATGTCGAAAACCAGTATTTCTCAGCAATTCGACGAAAGTAATGATGATTATGTGTAATAATTTGCTAATTTATAAATTATATATATATATATATTTTAGTTATTTTGAACTCCGAAAATAAGTTAAATTTTATCCATTTTGGTTTTCACGTGATTTATATTCACATTTTATGTGAATATATAAGTATTTTTATTCTAGATTTTATGTAAAGGAAATATTACGTACAGAATGCTAAAATTTTTCCAATTCAGCGCGTAAAATCTTTCTGAGATAAATTATGAATAATCAAAATATATAACAAATAAATTTAAGCATAAGTTTTTAATTACATCATTTTAATTTTCAACAATTTTATTTTAATTCTATGCAAAACCCTTTCCATTGTACAAAGCTAAATTTATTGAAATAATGATTTTTTACTTAAAAAGCAAAATTTTATCGAAGAAAAATTAATAGAATACATATATAGACTTGTATCAAAGATAGTACTAAAAATTAGTAAGCCATTATGAATATTATTAATTA
Organism: Latrodectus elegans; assembly: GCA_030067965.1. Taxonomy (NCBI): domain Eukaryota; kingdom Metazoa; phylum Arthropoda; class Arachnida; order Araneae; family Theridiidae; genus Latrodectus; species Latrodectus elegans. The sequence continues at coordinate 28,733,425 of CM057810.1, read as the reverse complement.
TATTTCGATTATTCATAATTTATCTCAGAAAGATTTTATGCGCTGAATTGGAAAAATTTTAGGATTCTGTACGTAATATTTCCTTTACATAAAATCAAGAATAAAAATACTTATGTATTCAAAATATCGACAACTGCCGTATTTTTTACGATGAGTACTTGTTATATTTTATAAAGTTGTATTATATATATAAAGTTGTATATATAAAGTTGTATTTTAGTATTTTAAAATCATCACACTCGATAAAACGGATAATAATCAGTTTTTTTTTTGGGGGGGGGTTAAAAATATAATTCTTCTTTTATTAAAAAGAAATTATTCAGTTATCATCAATTTGTATTCACTTGTCTGATTGTAACACCTGCCATTAAATGTTATCATAGTAAGTTAAGTAACATGAGTAAATTAGGCACAGAAGTATTATTGGCTGTTGCTTTGGACTGTGATGGTAGTGAAAGGAGAACAAACAATAAAAAAAAGAAATGGGCGAAAAATTGGTTTCTCCAACGTGAAACTCTTCAACATCTAAATTTGATTAGAGAAATACAGTCGGAAGATAAAGATTTCTTTAATTACATGAGGATGAATGAAAAATTGTATGCAACAATGTTGGATAAGATAACATCTTTCATTATAAGGAAAGATACATTCATGCTCTCATCTTTAATTTCTCATGAACCATTAAGTGCAACTTAGCGCTTTCTGACCAGTGATGTTAACTAAAGAGCCACATTAATACATCAAAAAGTTTATCTATCGAGTATTAATTATTATTATTTATTAGTAGATATAGAATCAATTATTAATTTGTTATCCAAGTATTCTTAGATTTTATAATATTTTCTTAAATGATTTTTATATAAAAGGGAAACAAATTAACATTTACCAAATGATAAATCATAACTGAAAGTGCATTTAATTTTAATTTCGCTTAAAGGTAAATAATTTCCTTTTGTTATTATTAATCAATTAATTATTTTTAATTACCTAATTTTATTATTGTTTAATTGTATAAAGAATATATTTAAAGAAAACAACAGAATAATCTCAACTAATACCTTTATATAATTGTTTAAATTTAATTCATGTTTAAAAATATAGAAAATTAACATTTTAAACTGTTTTGAACATTTTGAAGCATTCTGAAATAAAAAATATATTGCTTTCTAATAAAGTTTATTATAAAATTTCGTAGTTAAGATTTACGTTAAATGTGTAATTATATATATTCATTCAGATAGAGAATAATTTTACAAAGTAAATTAATGTAACTTATTTCATCACCATTCTCAACTTCAACACGTGGCATTGCAGTTTCATCCAGAAAGGATAAATATTCAAAGTACCATAAAGTCGGAACACATATGCATCCTCCGTACTTACGCCACTTTTTTTCGATTCATTGATTTTTCTCTTTCATAGATTCTACTGAGAGAATTAATTTTTTCCTTTACTTCGTTAATTGAAGCCTTTTTGTCTATCTTTTTATATAATTCTAATAATTTTTCGTAAGCTAACTTTCTTTTTATTTTATTTGCGTAATCGACACTCATTGTTTGCCACAAACAAGGCTCATCTTTATAGACTTCAATAAATCCCTGCAATATTTGCTTCATTGACATTTTTAAAAAAGGGATCTAATGTCCATGACGTGTTGTAAAACGTGAATCTAAGTTTCAGTAAATGAGAAATTTCAAATATTAATTTTTCCAAGTGTCACCAAGAAATAATTTGCAACTCTGTGGGACAGACTCGCAAACACGGGAAACACTTACTTCCTGTAACTAACCCCTGTTGGAATAAAAATCAGAGCTTGTTTGAATTTCCTTGAACCTGTCCAACTTCCCCACACACGGTACAACTTGTTCACTGTACAACTCTTTTCCATAGGAAAAATCCTATCGTATGTAGCGGGCTTATCATATGGTAAAAAATTTAAAATAATTTAAGAATATGGTAATATATGTTCTAAATCTGAAACATTGAATCTCAAAAAAGAAAAACAGCAATTTTTCAATTTTAATCAAAAAAACTCCTTAAAGAATAATATTTATTTTTGTTAATCTACATACCGAATCCAATTTAGGAATTAATTTTTTTTTAAATATTACCTTTATATGAATTTTTTTGAATTATTGTTTAAAAACTAGTGACGTGATTAGCTCTTACTCTTAAAATAAAAATTTTTGGAATGGAAAAAATAAGTCATAGAAAGGTTAAAAAAATCTTATTTTTTAAAACACTCTTTATTTACTTAATATTTAATTTTAATATTTGACGTATCTGTTACATAATAATGTCACATAACTTCTATTGCAGTGACTCTAGTCCAGAGAAAGAATTTAGACGCATGCGAGATTCGTTGTTGTTAAGTATTGCTTATGCAGCAAATTGTGGAGGTACAGGTACTGTCATTGGATCTGGTCCGAATCTCGTACTCAAAGGACTGATGGAAGAGTAAGCTTGATTTCTTTTATTTTCCTATTGTTTATGTGTTATATTATGTTTTTAACTATCGAATCAAAAGTCTTGTGGTCGGTTGTTAAACAGCTATCATGGGTGTAATGGTTTGAAGAAAATTTCCTTACCCTCCAGATTAAAGTCAAAATTGACTAAATGGTTCCTCTGGTGGTGCCATCTATCAGAGGAGTCTTAGAGCAATGTCGTACTTTCACTTTCGTGATGTTCTGATTAAACGAAAGACGCATCTTTTTTTACCTAATTTCGTAGCTTTTGGCAAATGATCTTGGCTTGTTCAGTATCATAAGTGACAACAACATGTTTTTAACATAGTTTTCCTCATTTCACATCATATAAACTTTGCTCATGTATATCAAATTTTATTTTATGTTAATACCTGAATATTTATGTATATAATTTGAAATTTGATATAAAGAAAAATAGTCTTGAATTCGGTACTTATAAAATCATCATTTAGTTAATTTTTTATTTAACAAAGTGATTATAAAATATGACAACTAAATATTTTATTGTTACATTATTTATAACAGTTGAGTAAATTGCACAGCCACATAAAATCCTTTTTAAAATATTATGTATTGTTTAGAACTATAAATATTAATTTAATATGCTTTGAGGAAACGACTAACAAGAAACACAATTTATCAAATATGCAAATGTTTTAAATGTTAAGGCTTAGTTAATGTTTTTATCACATTTAGAAATACCACAGACATCTTTAGCTTCTGCTTGGATTTCAAATGATTCTGAAAGCATAGATTATATTTTAAAATAAATTTTGTAAAAAAATTTTTTTCCTTGTTCAGATATAGTGCTTTAAAATTATTTAAGAAATTAATGTAATAGTAAATAAATGTCTTGTATATTTTCTCATAAAGATGAGAAAATAAAGATAAGGTATCTTTATCTTTACCTTATCTTTATCTTTATCTTTACCTTATCTTTATCTTTTAAGGTATCTTTATCTTTATCTTTACCTTATCTTAATATATCTTAATATACCTTATCTTTATTTTCACATCTTTATGAGAAAATATATACAAGACATTTATTTACTATATTACATTATATTACATTATTATATATATATTATATTACTCTATTACGTTATATATATATATATATATATATATATATATATATATATATATATATATATATATATATATATATATATATATATATATATATATATATATATATATATATATAAGATTAAAACATTTCATCTGTCTTTGCAGCCGAAAAATTTTTTTCTATGAAAAAAAAGTAATGTTTGCTTTTGACGCATTAATCATTCTTTCTGTGGCATTCATATAAATTTAGAAATTAATGTTTTCGATAAGTAATAAAAATCAATCATATGAGCAATTAGGTCAAGTAATAACTCAGATTTAAACGCAAAAAAGTTACTAATATAGAACGTGGATTCCTATGATTTAGAACATGATTGATTTCAAAAGTTTTCCCTTAATGGGAAAAAATGCTATTTATATGGCATAATAATGTATAATATAATTAAAAGGGAAAAAAATTGAATTAAATTTATATATGTAGAAATATTTGAGTAATTTTAGATGTTATAGTAAGGATATTTTTGTAAATTATAATTAAGTTTATAAATTCACCAACAAATATTTATGTTCAAAACAAGTACTGTTGATTTATAATTTATGCATATAAATTTTTAAAATGAATTGTTATCTAATTTTTAAACCTGATAGAGAAAGAGAGCGAAAATATTATAATATAATACTTTTTATGTTATGATTTGGTGTGTTTTCATATATCCAAATTTATTAAAGGTGCTCAGAAAAATTTTCAATACACCTAATTTTTATTAATTATATAGCAATTTATTTTAATTAAAATTTATCAATATTTATAATTTTAGTGGAAATAGAGTAATGCAATATATTCGGAATTATGCTTAATTTCTAGTTCTTATTGAAAAATTATTTCGTATTCCTTATAAAAAAACTATATCCTATGAGTACTCGCTGCATACGTATTAAGTTACAGTATTTAAAATAACTCGCATTTAAGAAATTGTTATTTGTTGGTGGAAATTTGTTTGGCACTTTTGAAAAAAAGAGAAAGTTTGTGTAACAAAATGAAAAAAAAGAAAACGTTTGCATAAAATAAATATAAATTAGCCTTAAATTAAAAATAATATAATTATAAAGTCAATGAAACATACTAAAATAATCCTATTATTACATTTCATTACATGTATCGTTACACTAATTGCGTATTGAAAAAAAGACCAAAACTTACAAATGATCTGCTTACATTCCTTTTAACTTTTGCTTTTTAAATTCCAAAGTTACGAAGAACTTCTAAATTCCCAAAAATAGTGATGGCTTGATTTTTAAATCATCATGTACTATTTTACTATTGAATATACTGTAAACTTTCTAGTATATTCATTACAAAAGTCAGCTGTATTTATTTTAAATCTGAAAAATGGGATTTCCATTGATATTGTCTTTTTAAGAATTCAAATGACGATGTCATGTCATTTTCACTTTCAAAGCAATTGATTTTATTTTGAAGAAAGATTTAAAATAAAAGTAGATAAATAAAACAATAAAATCAAAATATCAAGCAGGCTTTACTTTTTATTTCATATAAACGCTAATTTTTTATTATACATCCGTTAAAATATTTTATCTTTAATTCGTAACGTTTACATTTCGCGCTATTTCTCTTATTTTCTTTTAGTCTCGGATTGAAAACTGATCAGAAATCATATTTATTTTGCATTATACCACTGTGCCATTTAACGTTTTGTATATTTAATTGCCTTTCACAATTCGTGTTTAAGGAAATCAAATTAAGCCTATAGTTTTTTTTTTTTTTTTTTTTAAATTTATATATTTTAAATTATAATTTATATCTCTAATTGTACACTAAAAGACCTGTAAACTCATTTTGAATGAGTGAAATTAAATTTGTAATTGGAATTATAATTTTTGTGTGTAAAATATATTTTCTCTAATCGGATCATTTTTTATTAAATCAATTAGTTTTATTAAAATTGAAAACGTGTTTAAAATTATTTTAGACATTTATAGAGTAAATTTTGTAACATGGAGCACCGAGCATTTTAAAGTAATTTTAAAAAGTTATTATTGTTTTCATTTAATTTAGCGGAAGACTCTTTTTGAAATGCATATAAACAGATATATTTCTAATTAAATTTCCAAACCATTTTCTCAAATTTTAATGCTTTTACCTTCTGAAACCTAATTTATTTGTTATAACAGATATGATTTGAAAAGTAGGTGTATGGAATGCAAAACAGATAATTCTTATTTGTGATTAAAATAACAACTTTTTAATTATTTTTATGGTCGATCAAAGACTGTGAAAAATATGATATGCCTTTTGTATTAACAGATTTCACTAAATACTGTTTAATGAGTAAATATACCCTTGTTCATTTCAACCACATGATAAATTAAAAAAAGTTTTGTAATTTTGTGATGATAAATTTTAGAAGAGAAGACAATCAGAAGTTATTATGACATTTTGTCTCATAAAGTAATAAGTTTGGAGACACATACTGCCACAAGTTACCTGTATTTGAAATTATTATTGTTATGGGCCTTTTTTTATTTCAGAATTTATATATTTTTAATTTTATGATTTTTTTTATGTAACAAGGAAAATTCCAATTTTCAATATAGTGTTCCAATTACTTAATAAATGAAAAAGTAAAAATTTAAGAATAATCATAACAAATGCATTATTTTAGAGGGTGATTATATGTAATAATGTATAATGAAGCTGAAGGGTGAACGAATATCTTGATAGTAAGTAGCATTAAATTTTAGCAATCTATTACATTACAGTTTTATTTTACAAAATATTTAACTGGTGGTACCTTGTGACTTTTCTATGATATTTTTGTGATTATAAACTTGCAAATTATTTTCATAGAACTCAGATAATAGTATTCATTATCGAAAATATTACAGGAAATGTAACTTAAGTAATTAAAATTATCTTATCACTAAAAAAAATAATATACCACGTGAAAAAATGCTAACTTTGATGAGAAACACAAGTCATAAAGAATGCAGGATTATACATTTTTATCCTCCTTGCCTCGCATAATATTTAGAATCATTAGTAAAGTTTTATAAGACGCAAAGATTTATTTCTCAAAAAGTAATTTCTGAGGTGAACACAAGTTACTTTCTTTTTTGAAAATGAATGTATTTCTTTACGTTTAATCATGATTTAAAAGAGGACCAGAATAAAGGAAAAACTTTAAGTGAATGTATTGAAAGCGTTATCTTTTATTCTGAAAAATGCTATTTAAGTGCATAAGTTACATAATTACCAGATAATTTCTTTTAATTATAAATCTAACAACCTGCTACTTCATTTTGAATTTCAGTGTATTATATTATGAAGTAAAAATATTGGTAATGATATTGTTGCCCTTGTTTAAATTTACACAGACTGTATCCGGATTCTACAGAACTGACGTTTGCATCATGGCTTTTGTACAATGGACCCGTCATGGTGATATGCGTCTTCATTTGCTGGGTGGGACTTCAAATATCTTTTGTACCTTGCTGGTAGGTATGTTTAATCATCTACGTAAAAAAAAAATTCTTATTTATTTAGGAATATAAAAGGTTGCACATGTATTTGTGTTTCCTTGTTTTACAATTTTGATTTATAATATGTAAATAATGCATGTAATTTTCTGACATCGGGAATCATAAGAAAAATTATGAGAAATAAATTCATAAAAATAATATTTTTAAAATTGAAAAGTTCGTTTTATTCTGAAAAAGATTACGTATACGTTTTCCATTTCTGTCATGATGAGTGATGAAGTTGATGAACAAGTTCTTAAATATACATTGCTTGACCCCGCCATAACAGAAGTCTGTAAGGTATTTAAATATTCGCATGTTTTATCTTTGATAATGAGCATATAATGAGCTGCATTTTCAGGCCGTAAAAAGTAAAGTACAGAAATTTACTTACCTTTGACAGACACGGATACAGCTTAAAGCAGGAAAGAAACATCCATATTAATGATATTTTTGTTCTCTAACATATGGGAGTGGATTTAAGGTCTTTTACTCTGAAACACGTGGTCCTAACCATTAGGCCACTATGTGCTGGTTTCGTGTCTTATTACTGATAACGTAAAGAACAGTCCAACAGGCATAAGTTGTTTTAAAACTTAAGAACAAATCACGTATTTTTTGTTCCGAGATCATTCTTTACAAATATTGGGTTGTATTCACATGTTGCAAAGTACAACATAGAGAAAATTCTCATGTACCGATCCAACAAATGTTGATCGGTACAAAGCCCATTATATTATTATTTGGTTTGTTGTTTGTATCAAAAATTTGTCTTTTATTTCTTTGAAAAAAAATATACACCTACACATGTTGCAAAGTACAACATAGAGAAAATTCTCATGTACCGATCCAACAAATGTTGCGTATGCAATAAGCAGAAACGGAAAATTCAAGCAACATCTACTACTCAACATTAATTGGGAATTTTTTATTGCTCTGAATGATTAGCAAGATTAGTTCCTTTTCATTGATACAACATGTTTTAAAAATAATACATGTATATTTTTAAACTATTTTCCATTTCCGATAATTACTCTGTGTTCACATGTTGGCTGGAATTCTATGGAAGGGAAAAGTGTTAATATTTTATGTCAACTTATCATTTTCATATTACAAAGCCCATTATATTATTATTTGGTTTGTTGTTTGTATCAAAAATTTGTCTTTTATTTCTTTGAAAAAAAATATACACCTACACATTAAATTAAAAGAAAACAGTTGTATTTATCTTACCATTCATGTAGTTGGCATATAAATAATTAACAAAATATCGAATTTCTCAATACATGGATAAATTTGGGAAATATGTTTTTTTTAAACTTGCAAAAAATAAAATCTAAATCTTATGTTTTATTTGAAATTTTAAATCATGTATGCCAAGAAGCCTAATTTTTAATGATACTTTGCAATCATAAAGTACCATTCATCTAATACAAACTTGTTTTGTCCACAACACTTTTGACAATTCGGAACAGCGGACTTTCTTAAAAACCACCCACATTCCTTAATTACTTATATATATATACATATATATATATATATATATATATATATATATATATATATATATATATATATATATATATATATATATATACATATATTAATGTGAGGTTTCTTATACAAACTTATTATTTCATAAAATCTTCTTAAGACAGATTTAAAAATATTGTGGTGGAGCAAAGCTTAGCTCTCGTAAGTAATTTCGTCATTTATGATAGTTAAATAGCATGTTTAATTAATAATGCTATGTATGTATCTTATGTAAATATTTTCTTATGTGTATTTTTATTAATTATCTTATGTATAATTAATAAAATTATACATAAGAGAATATTTTCAATTTTTATTGCATTAATTGTTGGGTATAAAAAATATAACTTAAACCATAAAAATTTAAAATTTAAAATTTTGTGTTATCATTTGTTTCAATTTCTGCAATGATTTGTTATGATTTGTTTCAATTTTTTTTAATTATTTACATTTTCGAAAAGACAAGCCCGGTGGCTTTGTGATAGCGCTTCGCTCTCCCAAGCCACAGGTCTGAGGTTCGATCCTCGGGTTGGGCAAGGTCGACTCAGCATTTATTCCCTTAAATCTGTCGGTAAACTGAGGACCAAGCAATCTTGGGATCTTTCACTGGGAGTTTCACTTTAGGCTGACTACCTAATCGGGATATAGGATCACAACCCAGTCAGAAAATCAGATTAGGAAAGTAGATAAGAGCACTGTAAGCCTTGATTCACATTGGACTCTCATGCCATATGTGTACACTATAAAAATATAAAAAGGTGTTTATGTCTTTTCCCCGGTGTACATTATAATCGTTGTTTGCATTAAAAAAGAACATATAAAAATAATTTTTTTCAGTAAGTGAAAGCTTATACTTCTTACCTTTAATAATGATTTCCATAAATTTCAATATTTTAAATAATTTTATTACTCTTACATATATCATTGTATTTATTACTCTTTCTGGGTGGAATATAAATTTATGAACAATTACATTATTTCAAATATTTTGGCAACAAATTGATTAAACTCATTACAAGCATAATACATTGATAAATTGACTGATTTGCTTTATTCTTTTAGCTCCAAAAAATCCAAGTCTTCCAATGCATCTGCAGAAAATGTCGTTCTGAAGAGTTACAAGGAACTAGGCGATATTACGTAAGGATATCTCTCTTTAATAATAATCACTTTATAATAAAATGCCGAGATATTTTTGAGAGTAAAAGTTTAAATCATACCTTTTAACTTGTATTCATTTCATCAATCATACGGTTAGACATCATTCATTTAAGTTGTTAGAGTAATATTAATAAAAATATTATTTGTAAATAAAGATGCTAAAATACTGATCAATTGAATGGAATACCAAACATTAATGCTAATATCTTATCTACAGTGATTTAATATGAAGGAAAGTAGTTGGTGCAGATATGATATTTGAATATTTCATACGTATTTAAATTTTAATGATCAGTTGTTCCAAATACTGATAGTTTTATTTATTAAGTATTTTACTCTTTTCAACTAATTTGATGCTCCAATATGATCCATTTTTTTAGATTCCATGAAATTGCTGTGGCGACTTTATTTTTTATAGTCGTTCTTTTATGGTTCTCACGTGATCCTCAGTTTCTGAATGGTTGGGCTTCCTACATCTCATATGGAAAGTGAGTGTTAAGAGTATTACCCTTAACAACACATGGCAAACATTTTAAATGTTTTTTTTAAATACCCTATTACATTCTTAGAAATATTCGGGATGCCACTCCAGTCCTGGGAGCTGTCTTGCTGCTGTTCATCATTCCGTCCAAACCTTCGCTAACAGAACGCAGTCCACCCTTGTTGGTGTGGAAGACTGCTCAGAAGAAGCTGCCGTGGGGGGTGCTCCTGCTGCTGGGCAGCGGGTTCGTCATAGCCGAAGCTGCTAAGGTAAATATAATGTATCGGATATGAGAATTGCAACTTGTAGATGCTTCTAATCAAACTCAAATTAAGTTATTGATATTTAAGACAGTTAAAAAACTTTTTTGAAAATGTGTAAGCAAATTTGTTTGCTCACAATTAAATATGTTTTTCACCTCTCGTTGTCCAAAATTAACAAACATTTACTATCGTTTTTCTCCAACGGCGGACCCTTGAGTGACGAACCCTATGCCACAACAAGGCCAGAAATTGCTACTTATTTGACATTACACATGGGGTACCTGTGAACGAAGTCACGGAAGCGAGTAGCGCTACCCATACCATACTACCACAAACCTGTTTATAGGGTGGGCCACATTCGTATATCATCACAGAAGAAGGAAAGAAAAACACAGAGATAACTGAGAAAGAAAGTAACATCCATGTCCGAACTGGGATTCGAACCCGGGACTCACAGCTCAGGGGTCAGGAGCGCTAACTACTCAGCCATCGGTTGGCACATTTACTATCGTTGCACATAATTAGTCCAGTATATACAGCCCACATAAATATCCGCTATATTATAATTTCTTTTAAGATTATGCAAGTAGTATAATAATTATTTGCCTATAATCTATAAACTTCAAATATTTTTTAAAAAACGTTAAAGGAAAGTTATTTTTTACTTCATGTATAGCAATGGGTAACCATATTTGGAAGTTATTTATAATTAATCTGCACTGTTAAAATCGTTTAGTATTCAGCAATTCTCTTTTTTATATTTATTTAAAAAATAATTTTATGTTTTTTTTCACAATTAGAAAGATAATTTTGCTTCTTGTTCATTTAATTGTAATTACGAACACAATAGCATCAACGTATATAAATGCTTACCGTGTGTTCACTACAAATCAACATATGATCTTTGTTTAAGTTCTCTTGTGTGTTCACTAGAATAAGCTAAATTGTGGCAATTAACTTTAGCAGAATTTACACATTAACAACAGTAAAAATAAAATATAATTATTTCCTAGAAAGTTTTAAGATTGATATTCTTCATTATTTACATGTACAAAACGTATTGAAATATATGGTTTCCAAACGATTTCAAAACAAAATCGATTGTAAGAATTGATCGATTGTAAAAATGTTTCTCAAAGATTTATATTTCAATACGTTTCAATTTAGTTTTCATAAAACCTCACAGTATTCCTACAACACATTTTATTTTTAGATAAGATAAAATACCTTTAGTTAAAAATATGTATCCGATTTCATACAATTTGTATCAGAAAACTGCATTATACTCTATTCTAAAATTTAGAATATTCTATTCTACAAAAATATTTTCAAATTTTTATCTGTACAATATTACGTTTTCTACGTAATATTGCATAGATAAAAATTTATTAAATACAGATTGCAAAACAAAAGGATCTAACTGAAATTATTATTTACATGAAAGTATATAATGAAAACAATGAGTTTCATCAAAATGTACTATCTCATATACTATATATTTCGATCCGGAATGTGGATAACAGTTTAAAAATAGTGATTAGGTTCTGGCCCTTATTAAAAGTTATAGATTATATATTCGATAATATATATATATATAATGTGTAAATAAATTTGTAGAAATAAAACAACATTTAAATAGATAAATGACGTAGTGACTTAAAAACTATTAGTTACAAATTTCTAGGAGTATTTCAGATTTAGTACGGCAAAAAACAATTCTGAAGAAGATAATTATTTAATTTTCATAAATCAAATTTACAGTAAAACTATAATTATCTAAGCTTTTATAGAGACAATGTTCGTCTTTATGGTGGCACAGAAAGTATCTATGGGGTGTTTCATTCAGAACCTAACTAATGCAGGGGCATAAGGGGTGGTTGTCCCTGGCCTTCAAATAGAATAGAAAATTTGTTGTTGGAAAGCAGAGGGAACCTTCAAAGATGATTTTATATTGGGCCCCAATTAGTCTTAATTAGCCCTGATATCTTTTTCTGCCACATTCGTGGTAGATTTCTTTTTGTTTATGATTTGCATTTCTTTTATCCACTGCTTTATTTGTCTAATGAATATATGAATTGAGTATTAAAATTTTGGACTTGAATAAAATATATTTTGAGCTCTAAACAAATTACAATTTTTTAATCCATTAATTTTAAATTGTAATGTTCTTGTTTATTATAAGTCTAAATTTAAGTTATAAAATATTTTTAAATTAATTATTAAAATTGTTACATTAAGCATAAACAAAGGATATTTATTATAATTATTCAGACATAAAAAATGTAAGTATGATCATTTGCAATGTACATTCGTGTTTGAATTAAAATCATACGTAGGAATAATTTATGATTATATATTATGATTTTCGCGCGTGTAATAGTGTACTTATAATATACTTATGTGTTTATATTTGAGTGAATAAGAGCTTTGTAGGGAATCATTATAATACTTGAAGTTGTCAGTGAAATTGAATGTTTGATCTATTATCTATTTATTATAATCACTGAAGGCTTGAATAGACTGCAAGATAAGCTAAGTGAATTAAATTAGTTGACAAATCTATTATGGCTTTTCAAATTGAACAGAGAATACCGCTATTTGTTGACGCGAATCAATGTTGCGTGAAAACTATTTAATAATTATGATATGATTAATCAATTCATTTGAAATTAGAAATATAATTTAATCTTTATTTTTAAATGTGTTTCATAGCATTAACAGAATATTTCCAGTCAAAAATAAAACATTAAATAAGTGCAAATTTTATGAAGTTCATTAATTTTCATCATCCATTTTATTAAATAGGGTAAAAAGTGTGTATAGTGTTTTAAGCAAGAATAATTTAGCTTTCATGCTCCACTACTATGCAAATTATTCATTATGAGATTAATCAATCTTATTTGAATAAAATTTCAGGCATTATTTGATACTTATTTTTACTATTTTTGTCTTTATTTCTTTTGATTACGCATTATAGTATTGTGACAAAAAGGAAAAAATTACATTTAATGATTGTTTTTATTTATTGATAAGCTATTTCTATGTATTTATCAAGATAATTGCTAGAATTCGTAAATAATTTTGATATTCGTAGTGTTTGCCCATCGATTTATACGTAATCATGTTAATTTAAATAAAATATATTTCAATAGAAAGAGTCAACTCGTATGTTATTATTTTTTTATCGCCAGTGCTTTTATCATCATTAATTCGTATGTTTTACTTTCTATTGACTTTTAATATTTGTAGTAAAATTCATACTGTATTTTCTTCAGCAGGTCTCGATTAAACTAGTTTTGGAGAGAAAAAATTAACCCCGCACACAGTGGCGTAAAATAAATTAATAAAACCAAATGTATAGAAAAATAAAGAAATTCTAAGATACATGGAATTCTTAATGTTTTGTCATTGAAAACAATGCACATTTCATAGGAACTTATTGATTTGTAGCAGAGAAATTACTTCAAAACTTAAACATTAATATTAATTTATTAACGTAATTTAACACGAACGCGCGCTCAATTATTCAATGTACTTATTTAGGCCATCAAATAAATTTCATAGCTACTATGAAATTTCGAACTTGTTTTGTGTCATATTTTGAGTATATAAATACAAGGTTGAACAGAAACATGAACTTAAAAAGCATTATTTAAAAATGATGTTTTTATTATGTGTTAAATAATAATGAATATAAAAGAATTACCTGACACTGTGTTTATTAGATATTTTGTGCAAATAAAATGGAGAATGTTATTTAACTTTAAAATTGTAGACTAAAGTTATAAGTTAAATACAGGTACTCATAGTTGTTTTATAAGAACAATTTTCAATACCAAAACATATTAAGAATACGAATATTTCTAAGACTGTGCATAAAGAAAATTTCTTTTCATTTTTCAAAAAATGTTTCGTAGTAGTATTTTAATGTATCAATTTAATTATCATTATTTTAAATAATAATGAAGCGAGTTTTTTATTCTATCGTATTAAAATAAATGATCAAAAAAATTTTTTTTTATAAAATGAATTTGATGCAGATATTTTTTGCTCATTCATGATTGCGTCGAATTTTAATTTTAATTTTGAGAATTGCATTTCAGGACGTATATTTAATTACAGCAACACCGAATTAAAAACTAGCTTTTGATTACAATTCTAATAATGATTTTTTAATAGATACAGGCTTGATTAATGTGTTGCTGTTCTACATTTTTAAATATCCTAATTTAATGTGTATGAACCGACGTAATAACAAAATCTAAACTTACAAATCAAAAGACACATCTTTCATGCAAGGCAGTGACAAATAAATTCACTAATACGATATCATTATTCACAAACACAGCTTTAAAGTTGTTATACAGGATATTTCTTAAATAAATAATAGAGTAAAATTTCTTAAAATCTTCACTGCTGGCAAAACAATCAGAAGCTCATATCTGGAATTTAGAATAACTTCAGGTGAAGAAAAAGCAGTGATTAGTTATGTTCGTTTATAAAAATATGAATCAGATTTCTTCCGAATAAGATTTTAATGTATAAATGTTTGAATGCGAAATTGAATGAATAAATTTATCTTTGATATAATCGAAAATAAAGAATCACAAGCTTTAAAACGGCTGTATGTGAACTGTAAAAAAGCTGAAAGGAATCTCGATATTATCATTAAAAATGTATATGATATGCAAACGAAATCAAAAATAATGACCTGAACTCACAATTATCTTTTTAATCAGGTAAAAAGACATTTTAAAATGTGTGTTAATAATACTGTTATTATAAAAAAAATATTCAAATTTAGATACATAAAAAGTTTTGATAAATAAAAATGTTGATTCGGATGGGTTTTTTTCAAAACAATGGCATATTGTAGCAAGAATTAGACCCTCTAAAAAAACATGCCATCCTTATAAGTGAATCAGACTCAGTATTTCAAATAAATGAAAAAAAAATATGGAGAATTTTAATATTAATTTTAAGAAATTTAATGTATTTCAGGTAAGTTACAAAAATGGATTCATACAATAGAATAGCTTAATTCAAGAAACAAACAAGAAGTTTTTTTTTTTTTTTTTTTTTTTTTTTGCTTTCAATATGACTGATAAAATTCAGAAAATAATTATATGTTTCTTGAAATTGGCATTAGTTTTTTTAAGTACAGTTCTTTCAATAATTAGGTATAATAAGGAATATAGAAATGATAGTTACTATTTTTAACAACTTAAATATTTGCATGATTATATGTTATGGATTAAATTATCTATAATTTAAAAGAAATAGTGTGGAGACTTACGGGAAACCGATTTTCATTAAATAATAGAATTCTCGTAAGAATTTATATTGCGCAAATTCTCATTAATGCACTTTTTCTGAATATATGCAATCACATCTCTTTGGAAACTGCATTATTAGTATCTATTGATCCATCTGGGAATTAAATTGGCTCTAATTGAACCAAATGCATGTTTATATAAAATTCACAAAAATAGCACCAGTCTTTCAAAGGCTTTAATTAGGGATCGAGAATACATGATAGAAATTCACCAAAGACTCCTTCAAATTTTAGTATTTTAAATGTAAAACTGTACGCTTAAATTCATACGATACATACAAATGTAAGCTACTGAACAATATTTGAACTTTTAAAAATATTAATTTATTCATACTATTTATTGTTTCACAGATAAATTTTTATGGTATCTAAAAGTTTATTATATTAATTATTTCCGCGTTCTTCAAATTACACTATTGCAAAAAGTTATACACATTCTTAGATTTATTTATAGATTTTTTATATTTAGTATCAAAATTGTAAAACGTTAAATCATAAATTATTCAAATAATTAAAATATTTATCTTCTGCATATAAGTCTATAAAAGGATAAAAATGTAAAAAATTTTACATGCATGTAGTATTGTTAAACATTTTTAATCAACAGTTTTAAATGGAATTTTTACTGATATTTTTTTAAAAGTATTAACATATTTATAATTTATGTTTTTAAATCAATATTAATTATTTCAAATTAATCTACAATTGAATATAAGAAATTGAAAGATATATTACAAGGTATAACATATTCTATATAAATAATGTAGCTTTTTCTTCTGAAAATTGCATTATTTTTGTTCAATCATACAAAAAGAGCTATTTAAAAATTGCTTACGTTTAAAGTTGCTATACGAATATTTTGAGTTTTTCATCCATTTTTTTATGTACTACCTAAAATCCATTTCCTTCTATATTTTGAGTTTATATTTTATATTTTACTAGAAATCTCATTTGTCTTCATGGCTGAGCTCTCAATTATCTTATTTAAATGTTCTCTCTCCATTCATCATTGTAATGATTTTGACGCTCATGGCATCCATATTAACGGAGGTTATCAGCAACATGTCTATGGCCACGATAATGTTGCCGGTTGTGAGCGAAATGGTGAGTTTGTAAAACACTATTCATCATTTATTAAACTTTGTTACACTTCTAATATAACACATTTTATATACTATTTTTAAGTTAAAAATGCACTTGTAATATAATTTTAAATATGGCTCTGTTTTTGTAAATTTTTTTACGTAATTGTTGATGAATTTATTACTTAATACAATGTCTATTACACTATATAATGCAGCATCTATTAATGAAGCAGTAATTGTGAATGCTTTATTAATATTCAGTTAGCTTAAAAGAATTATCAATAAGAAATTTATTAGTAAATAATGAAAATTTGATGAAAATTCTCTTAGACTGAATTATCTTAAATTATATGAGAAAAATCTTTGATTTCAGGCTGAAGCCTTACGAGTGCATCCTTTATTTTTAATGCTTCCAGTTACTATTGGTTGTTCTTTCGCTATGATTTTACCAGTAGGTAATCCTTCTAATGCCATAGTGTTTGATGCAAGTAGTATGAAAACGTTTGACATGGTAAGAGTTTTACAAAATATACTATCGTTAAATCAAGAATATAGTTTTCTCCTGACATTTCTAAAAATGTTACGTGGAATCATAGCTTACTTTTTAACAGAAAACGCACTGATTACTTAAAATTGCAAGTTAATTTTAGGTGTCATACTGAAAAAAATTATTATAGATGAATGTCCTTCAAGTGCTAATGATATATAATCCCTAAGTTTTTTGATCAACAATAATATTTGAAAAGAATTGATTTTTAACAGAATAAAATTTCTTAGAAAACTCTTATTTGTAATGACGGTGTTATGTTTTAAGATACTACCGATGAAAAATTTGGAAATTTTATCTAAAATATTTTAAAAGTAATTGCAATAAAATTTTTATCTTTGTTCTGGGAAATTAATTTCAGTTTTTAAATATACACATCATTATCTTTTGTTACATAACTTAGTAATATTAATTATTTCTGCATGATCTAATATTCTATTTCGTACCATCTTTATTAGAGTTCATGTACTTTATGTTTTATTCAGTATTCCTATTTTCTTTGTGCTATTTTAATATTTCAAATCGAAAACTATATTAGAAAAATGTTAATTACTGTAATACATTCTTATACGGGGGATGTATGACGATAATTGATAAAAATGTAGTTAACAAAATATTTAAATTCTCCATATTTCATTTGTAATTTTTTCGATTAATGGATTGCAGTATTAACGATCATATTGTATTCTATCTAATATCAGTATTATAGATAAACTAATTCATTGTTTACAAAATATAAAAAATGTTCAAGGATATCAGAACCTAATTAATCCTTCTAAGTTATTCACTCTCTTTTACAAGCCACACTAAGGACAAAAATACTTGATCACATTTTATGCTTACCAAAAATATGTTTTTTTAAAGTACAAATGAACAAAAAAATTCTTATGAATAATTATAAACTTACCAATTTTAGAAAAGTGAGTTAAATATTTTATCGCCAGCTGTAAGAATATAAAGCTTAACTTAATAAATTCTTGTGAACGGTAATAATTGAAACATTTTAAAGAAATTTTATGAGATGTACATAATTGATTGTTATCGTTAACAAGTGGTTTGAAATCAAACAAAGAGTTTTAAATTGTTATATAATATGTAAAGGAGATTTTTACTTAAAAAAACTTTCTGACTATAGTTAAATTTATTAGTTAAAATATAGTTAGAAAGATATGGAGGAAAAGAAGGAGAAGACTAATTAAAGTCCAGATAAATTTCCTGGTATAGGAATAATAAAGAACGTAATATGGTTATGATGTTTCAATGAGATAATTTATGTTGAGGAGAAGAAAGGAAATAAAACCTCATTATAATGTTCACTAACCTTTAAAATATATAAGTTAAAACACCCAGATATCTTAGAGTCAGGATTTTTTTTCACACCAAAAGAATAATAGCTTTTTAAATAATATGTTCTCAAAGCAAGACCCCTTAATTAACGTGGAAAAAATTTCAGAGTTTTATTTTAAATAATGTGTTTTTTAGCACTGTAAAATGTTTAATCTTTTTAAAATAATAAATGTATGTATTACTTTTATCAAACACATTTATAGAAATAAAATGTATTACATTTTATTTCTGAGGAACCAGATTTTTTTTTAAAAAATGTTTGTAAAGTTTTATTTTTTCTTCAAACTTCTTTATAAGCTTAGCATTTCAGTTAACATTTTTAACTCATCTAAATCTTTAAAAAAATATAGCTATCTTGAAGATTTTTTTATACATAAATAACGGTTTTTTATTTTTAATTAACATTATTTAAAAAAATTGTGCAATTAAAAATTATAATTTTTGCTTTTGAGTTGTGAATTCTGTTGTCTCTTTTAAAGTTAATTATTAAATCCTTCTTTATATGAAAGAAAAAATAGTTTCACATATATTTATATTTAATTTTTATTCAAAATTGTAAACTCTTATCTCAAAGTATTAAAATGTTAAATTATTTTTAAAAAAACATTGCTTAAACCCATAAATATTAAAACAGTTAAAAAAATTAGCGCTTTAAAAAATGATTAAATACTCCTAAAACCCAATTGTTATTTACAACAATCCCCCTTATAACACAGTATTCTTATAACGCGTTTTCCATTACGCGATTTCCTGTCCCTCGTATAACAACGCGTTTCCACCCACTTAATGCGTTTATTACCCACGTTATTTTTCTGTACTGCGAAATTTATAATGATTTAATGATTTGTACTGTTCACGATCAATTTTGGGTACGTTTGCACATTGTGCAAATTGTGTTCGTATAAAAATGAATTAAATAACATTGACTTATGAAAGTTCTGAAAAAAATTTTTATATTCAGAATGTTCTTAGTTTGATTTTAATAAAACACTCACATTTAGTTCATAATATAGTTTTTCTTTAATATTCGATTTAAACTTCATTTAATGAGAAAAGTTAAATGTTATTCCTTTGAACTTATCGCGTTATTCGAAGTCATACGAGCGCGTTTTATAGACTGTTCGTACAAAGCGTTTTCATATAAGCGGATTCAATACACCGCGTTATAGAGAGGATAACTGTTTTTAAAAGATCAATACTAAAAAATTTCGTTGCTGATTATATACAAAGGTTTGAAGAATAAAAAGCAAATTTACTTAAAAAATAGTTAATGCACTTATAATTTTCTTGAGCAAAATAAAACTTTTATACAATGCTCTCAAATACTTTGTCCGTGGCCCTGAAAAATGAGATTATAAATGAAAAAAATGTCTGAATTAAACTGTAAACACAAGTACTTATAAATATATTTTTAATATAATTTTTAATTGTTTATGATTATTTAAGATATACCACAAACAATAGTAAATTTTACTGCATTTCAATAAACATTATTGTCAATTTCAGATGAAACCTGGCCTTATATCGAAAATTCTTTGCTGTTTTGTGGAAATCATTATGATACAGACTTTAGGCGTGGCTATTTTTAATTTACAGACATTTCCTGAATGGGCTAATTCCAATGGAGATGCATCGCTATCCAACATCACAGATGTTACTTTCTTGAACAACGCTACATTTAGAACTTTAAACTCGTCACACTTTTCTATCAGTTGATTCTGAATAAGCAATGTAAAAATAGTGTAATTTATTTTTTTATATGTGTAAGACTTACAGGTCTTATAAATATAATTGTTATAAAGTTTAATAAATTTTAAAAGATTTGTTTTTAAAATTTATAAGAAAATTTAAACTATATCTTTAAAGTATAAGATTATGGTAATTTATAATTTTTGATAAATAACCTATGTAAAAATAGACAACTCACAAATTACAATACTTAATAGAGTAAAAAGAAATAAAAATATAATACATAATAGTTTCAAATATACCATAATAAGTATATTTGTTATTTTTATTCACAGTTATATGGGATTTTTTTAAAAATGTTAATCATTGCACAAATATTTTATTTTGACATAGACAGGAAAACGAGGAATTGTAAATTTATTTTATTTGAAGCTTAGTTTTCAAATATCATTAATTATTTAAATTTTATTGAGCTTTTTAAATCTTATTTTAAATCTCTTTTAGAGATAAATTGAGAAAATATTTTCCGCCTAATTTTAAGCTCTTAAGGCAAATTTTTTATTTGCTTTTTATCACTTTTTAAGTAAAATGATTTTATTTCTAAAATGGTGAGATTTTTCTTTATGTATATATGTACAGCTGAATTTCAATACATTTATAAATCAAGATATCCTTCAATTTCTTTGAATATATTTTTTTAATACAAGAAAAATCACAGACAATAATTATAGTTTTTAAATTTTCCTTCATTACTTTCAAATTTTACACATTCACACCTAATTTTTTTTTGAGACACAGACGTAAAGCAAAATATTTTCGTACAAATGTGCATTGCTCTATATTTACTTTTAATTTATAATTTCTAAATTTATTTCAATTTGTCGTATTAATCTATATCCATGGGTTAATCTATATCTGTATCCATCATCTAATTAAAAATAATTCCTAATATGTTTTATTCTTCTATAAAATTTAACCAAAATGAGCTGACATTTTAGTTAGTATATTATTGCAAATTTTTATATTTTGTGTTTACTTCAACCGTCTGATTTATATTTCCTTATAGCATTATGGTAAAAAATCTAACAAATTTCAATATAGTAATTAATTTAAAACGATTTTTAACCAGGGACTTTTCAACGCTATTTTTTAACAATAAAATTGAATTAAGTCTCTAAATTTATTAATCTTAGATACTGTGTTAAGAATCCATTGCGCAGTTGAAAACACATTAATTTTAATATTTGTACACCCATATTTAGAAAAAAATTTCTAAAAATTTATTTAGAATTTAATTTTGTCTTGTGTTTTATATTCCTTTTAAAACATATCAGTTAATTGACACATTCATATGCATTGTATATAATTCTTTGTATTAAACTTGTGCATAATGTTTATTTTTTATCAATCATATGAAAAATTCTGTGTGATACAAAAATCAATTTTTTAAATATTTTTCTCAATAATAGTAATAATCAACGTGTACGGATTTTCATTTATTAGGCAAAAAACAAAATAATTTATCAAATCAAATTTTCGAAAAACAAATTGTCCTCAACTTTATAAAATAATTGTATCATTCAGTTGAAATAAAGAGGTTGCAACAAATTTCAAAATGTATTTAAATGTATTACACTATATTTTAATGCTATTATTTAGTAACATATTTTATATTTGTTTGAAAGAGTGGAAATTAAATACTATGTTAATTATTTTAAGGGAAAATGAGGATACTTAGATTCTTTTACAATACTTTTGATGAATATATTATTTCTCTAATACTGAAAAAATTTCTAAACCCGTTGATTGTAATTTTATTTCATTTTTTAATTAATCAATTTATTTTTCCTCTTATTCTTTCAATATCTTTGCTAAACAATGAATTATTAATTAGAAAGTTCTTCATTATTTAGCAAAGTTAAATAATGAAGAATTGTGATTAGTTTATGTTTCATGATTTTCAATTTAAGCTTTTATTGTTTATGAAAACTATCCCTTAGTAAATAATTGTACTCCATGTAATGTATTATTTTAGAAAATGATTATGTATATAAAGTGCTAAAATATGTTTTTATTAAAGATGATGTCCCACCTTTATTACGAATAAGTTTTAACAATTATCAGTTATATTTCTTTTTTAATTATTTCAAAAATATTTGTCTTATGTTATAGATATTTTACTGTAAATAAAAGTCTATCGCTGTTTGTTGAATCATTGTCATTAAAATTTTCATAGATTTTGAAATCATTAACATAGGCAATCTTAAACTTTAATTGTAAGTAAGATAGTAAGATATATTTTAATTAAAGTAAGATAGAAATTATCTAATGTAATAGAAGCTATCTGATTATCTAATATAATATATCTAGTAAAATTTAGCAATCAAAAATACTCAACATATATTGGAGTAGTATTTTCTAATTTTTAAACATATTCTTTAGTGCACATAAAATATATAATGAAATATAAAAAAAAGCATGGTATTGAAAGAAAACTTTTTATTTATTTCAATTCAAATGATTCAAAATTTCATTTGATAAGACGAATACAAATTTTAAATTAAACGTTTCTTATTTATAGTTTTTTTTAAATATTATGTCTAAATACTCAGAACGTTTGTTAATTTTAAGCATTTAAAATTGAGGATATTTATAAGGATAGCAAGTTTAGTTTCTTATCAAAGCACAGTTATTTAATATTTTCTGTAAGACATATGATATATACCACAAAATAATCATAAAAAATATAACTTAAGTAAAAGGACAATACATTTTATGTGTGAATTGTATGGTATTTGGATATTTAATTGTCTTTTTTTTACTTTGATTGGTTCAAGTGCAAAAATAAGAAAAATATTATAATCGAGTATATGTAGAGCAGAAAAGGTTTCTCAAATTTTACAATATTTATTATTGTTAGATTATATAGAAAAATATTTTCTCAAAACTTAAAAGCTTCATTATTGAAATAAAATCGAAACTTATATTTTCTGAAATTTAAAACCTTCATTTATTAAAAGAAAAGAAAATAATAAAACCTCATTAGATTTTAGCAAAAATATTTGGGGAAATATGAGAAATTAAATAGAGAAGATTTTTTTAAAGTATATAATATTATTTTGCTTAGAAACAGTAAACGTTCATAAAACGTTACCTATTATGTTTAATAAAATCGTTTTTTATTAATTAGTACATTTTCTGAAAGCACAGTTAAATCAAAAATATTTCTATCATTTTATTTACTTTCTCTGAATTAATATTGACTTTTTTTATAATCAACAGTTTGAAATTTTTTGGAGTGGAAAACCTTTTTTTATGAAATTTGAAGTGAAATATTAAAATTGATTAAAAACATAATATTTGGTATTCTTTGTTAAGCTAAAAAACATGGGAATTATTAATTTATATTTCAAGCGAAGGGAAATTCTTTGGCCAGAGTTTTATTTAATTCTTATACCAGTTGATCATAATAAATATCCTAAAAATATTTTTCATATTTTGTCATTACTTTAACAAGGAAAGATTATTTTTTGAAATATATTTTATGACTCTTAAAAATGAACTTTTTAAACTTCCTTTTTTAAAAGCCTTTTAGTTAGAAATGCGCGACATATATAAATGATTAAAGAATACTTTAAAAAGTGATATAAATAAATTATAATAAATCAGAATATTAAATAAATGTTATCAGAAATATTTACTAGAAAATAAAGGATAACATTTCACTCAAAACTTACATTATGTTAGACATAGCATTATATACAATAACAGCTTGAAAAAAATAATTATACTTGTTGATAAATATCATCATAGGCAGATCATCTTCTAAGGATATAAATTGTGAAGAGATTTATCACCATTGTTGTGAGACTGTAATCAATCATTACATCTTACAACAGTTAAGTGGCAGTTTCTGCATCACAATGCATGATAAAGTCGTAAACAGTATTCATTTCCTGTACAGCTTGATTTAGTGAGTGCCAAGAGAAATGCATTGTTTTTAATATTTTTCGGGAACGTTTTAAAAATAATTATGCTTCAAAACTGAAGTAAAAATGTATATTTATATAAGTTTTTGAAAAATGAGGGCATTTTTCTTTAAAAATATATATGAAAATAGTTGGTTAAAAATGCAAATTTGAAAAAAAAATCTATTGTACAGTTACAATGATTTATAGTTTGAAGTTAATACTTTACGAAGTAATATATTGTTATGACTGACTAAATACAAAGAAAGTACTTGGGGCAAAATTATTTATCTTTTATATATATATATATAACACTGAAAACCTAGAAAACTGTTTTAAATAAATATTAATATAATGTGGAAATAGAATTTAATTTTCAAATTAAACACACGAGAGTATCAATATATAACATCAATTTATTACAACATAACACTAATATTTTGTAAAACATCAATGTTAAAAAGGTACTAAGAAAAGCATTGCTTCAAGTGTAACAAAAATCAATAAGCATTTCAATAATTTACAGTCATTATTTATACATTGACTTATATATTTATATTTCGTGAAAAATGAATCGTAAAATTAAAGTTTGATTAACACTTCAATATTTTCCTACTAATACTAATCTCATGTATTCAGCAAACAGGTGAACATCTGACAATATTTTTAAGCATCCAACAAATTAACATAAATTTGAAATAATTAAAGATTTTAAAATTTTCAGAATGAACTGAATTTTGAACACTGATAAATGAATACCTTAAATGATTTGATGACAATAAAATATGAAATGAATATAATATCTATGTGTGTATATACAATAACACTGTACAAATGTCGCCAAATATATTCTAAATTAATGTAATTTACAAATCCTTTGTTGGCACAGAACAAAGTACATTTTAATTACAAGGTAAGAAAGGAAGGAAGACCCAATATATATAAAGCATTGTATTCAAATTTGTTATATGTACATTGTCTAATCATTAATATTGATCTAATTTAATAATCATCTCAGCTTATATTATCATTCACAATAGTGTATTCACATTTAATTTTAACCCAAATCTTTCAGTTTAAGTTGGTACAAGGTGCCATTACAATTTAAATTAAGTTAAAAAGTAAAACTGATAATTTTTAAGAAAATGGGTAATTTTTAAGAGAATTAAATTATTATGTTTCACTCTATAAAAAATTACTTTGGGCAATTTGGCACCTCTATATATCTAAGAGATTATTTCATATGAAAAAAGAAATCGATGTAATTAATATAGCAAAAGTTTTTGATACAGTGTAATTAAAGATTTTAATAATAATAAAAACAAAATTCCTAAATGACAAAAAAAGCGTCTTAAATATTTTTGTTTAGGTAAGTTTAGCTCAAGTCAATGGCTTCAAAAGTTTAATTTTTTTCTTTTTCTGAAAAGAAACATATTGTTTGTACGATTACTAATAAGAGAATGCATTACTCATCCGAATACTTTAATAATTCTCCCTTTACATGTTTCATTGAAAAAATAAAATCAATGAATTAAAAAATGTTTTCAATCAATAAAATTTGTTGAGAAAAAAAATTAAATTTAGTTCTTAACAAAGGGAAAAGAACTTTTGGAATATCATATTAAAATATTTTGCTTATATTCAACATATTTTAAGGCAAAATCCAACTATTTATAAATGCTAAAATATTGAATAATATAAAAACATAAAATTTGTTTTCAACAAAAGTTTATTATTTCAGCTATGAAATTTGAAAGCTGAATTGTGTTTTTCATTAATAATTTATTTTTAATCGAAAAATATTGTTTACCCTAAATTGAGAACTTAATGGAAGACAATTTTCTTTATTTAATCGGATTTTATTTAAAACAATATGTATATTTTATAATTCAAACAGTGAATTTTAGAAAATTTTGTTTTTTAACATTATTAATTAAAAGCATTTAATTTATGAAATATTTTCTTAAACCTACAGAATTAAAAAAAATCAAGCTTTTTTTTTGCTATATTTATAAACAATAGTTGATGATTATCATTAAATTATGTTTAATTAAAGTGTGTTACAAATTAGATTTAGGGAAAGAAGATTACACTTAAAATTAACGATTATATTTTAAATTATTGTGCTATAAATTACTCATAAATGAAGTTTAACTTACGGAGTTTCATAGCAGTATATGTTTTGTAAAATAACAAAAAATTTGCAAGATTTTGAATGTAAATGAAGAAGTTAATAATGACAAGTTATTATTTTTAGATGAATAATTTGCATTTACACAAAATCAAAACTTATATTTTTAATAAATGCTAACTAATAACACATATACTTTATATTGCTAATTATTATTTTATTCTATAAAAATTTCTTACTGCATTTGTTTATTCAAAATCGAAGTGAAATAAAATTTCAATTTCAATTATTAAAAGTAGTTAATTTCACCTAGTGAATTATTAAATTCATTTACATGTAAAAACTAAGATTCATAACATAGAATTACAGATTTTAACAAAATCTAAAGTAAGAGCATCACAGATAATATGTAATCAATTTCAAGTCCTTAACATAATAATTACAGTAATATATATAGTTTTTCTCACATAGAGTTACATGCTTATCCACTAATGTACAAGAAATTGCTATATTTACACAAGCTTCATTATTTATTGCTCTGCACATTTCACGTGATGCATTCAAACTCTTTTTCAATGTTGGCCATTAACTGCTCCTCCGTCAAATCATAACTAGGAGTCTTCATGTAGGGCCCTTGGTTGCTAGGGGCAGATCTAAAATTAGAAACAATTGCTCAAAATAAAATTTCATTAAAATCTTTGAGATAATCATACTATCATTATCAAACTATGCAATAAAGGAAACAAAGTTGAAATACTAACGATATATTCGCTAGGAAAGTAATATTTCTAATATATTTTCTTCTTACAAAGTTCTTATTTAATAAATATTCAAGTTTAGAGAGAGAGAGAGTATAATGTTTCCATTGAAGAAAAAAGATGAGAAAAAAAAGGTGCACAGTAAAAATATTTAATTTAGTAAAATCTTCTATAGGGAAAGAAGTGGAAAATAAAAAAAAGAAATGAAAGGAGATTATCACATTATGTTTCTTACTATGGATTTTATTATTAAAATTTATCACACTCTTTTTAATGGAAATATGGTTTACAATGCAGCCTGCTTGATATTCCAACATTTAAACATTATTAATTATCTAGTATTATAGTTATCAAAAAAGTGCAAACCTGCTTCTGTTTTTGCTATTTTCAAATATAATTGCTTTCAAAACTAATTTTAAATATTGTGTTTTTAGAAACATAATTAAATACTATACTTTCCAAAATGATGTTCATGGGAACATAATAAAAAATAATTCTGTTTGTGATACATTTTTTTAGAAATAATTTTAAAGCGAAGATTACACAATTTTTTTCATTAGTTAATATTTTTGTATATAACTCAATGTAAGAAAATCGTTTTTTACAACAGAAAAATAGTTATAAAAAATGTAGGACCAAAAGAGCTAAAAGTAGTGCAAGGCAAAAGCAAAATAATTATACAAATCAATATCATTATATGTTAATGTGTACAAAATAGAATATTTATAATTTTTGATAATCATATATTTTTATCGTAAAATTTTCATAGTTCTATGTGGTTATCAAATATATTATTATAGTTCCATACGTAATTTTTCATAGCAACATAACTTTTATAAATTGATCAAGGCAAAATATGACAATATCTTAATCTTTATATATTTTTAATGAAATATAATTTTCAAAAATTTAAACTTTAATAAAATATGGCAATATAATTATTTTTATTTTTGAGTATTTTTAAAACATTTATGTATATTGAAATGTTTTTTTGAACGTATAAGCACAAACGAAATTCATAAAAAGCAAATTGATGAAGTTATTTGTGAGCAAAATTAGAAGAATAATTTGTCACGAATAATTATAATTTAATGCAAGGAAAAATTAATTAGTTGGTTTTTACAACTATTTTATGTGCTGCGTAAATAGATAATGAAATGGTTGAAATCAAACGTCTTTATCAGAGTTCAGCGATCTTTAAAATAACAAAAAAAAAATTATTATACATACGCAAGGTCGTTACTATGATCATTTTTAGTTTTCAACATCTGGAAGTGGCATGTAGGCAAGGACAAATTCAAAAAACAGCCTTTTCATGCTCTGGACCAAAAAGTAGAGCATATTGATTGAGATAGGGAGGTCAAAAAATCGTCTAGGAGTTTCATGCTGATATTCTCGTAATGATGAAAACAATTAACGAAGTCTCAATTTTTTTATTCATTTTAAATTCTTTAATGTTTTATTTACGCATACTCATACCTGCATATATATCCATAAAAATAATTTTTAAACTTTTTCTTTTATTAAACATGATATAATGATATTATCTATCATATAAGATATCAATTTCAGTAACCGTTATAAATTAAAAAAAATTCTGTTTCCAATGTTTTGAATTATAAAATTCCAATCAAATAATTTTATAAAAACTCATTCTCTGCTAAATTATGTTGTTCAATAAATTTCCTTTATATATTTTTGAGGAAAAACTGTTATTGAGAATATAAATACTTTTATATTAATATTTTTAAATATTATAATAAATAAAAAATTAATAATTCATTATGAATGTCAAAAATAGTTTAGGAATTCATTTAAAATGTTGACAAAACTATTCATCAAAATTTACTAAAAATGTATGATTCACAGAGATTCTATCTTACTGATACACACACACTTTTAATGTACATTTCCTTTAAAATTTTTTAAAATTTTATTTTCATATCTGAAATACAATGCAAGTACATTTCAAATGTTTATTTTATGTGCTATTTGTGTGAATGCTTGTTTTATTTATTTTGCTCCAAATAGCTTTACATTAAGAATATAATAAGAGGAAAAAAAACTAAGGGGTGGACGAAGCTATCCTTATTTAAAGCAACGGATGATGGAAAATTTTTCTTTTAAGAAATATAAAAGGGTACTATAAATGAATTTCTATAAATCAAAATCCTTCCAAATAATTTATATCATAAAAATAATCACAGAAACGAATACTCATTGGTTAGTTATACAAACGATGTTTGCCAATTTATATTACTATACAAAAAAACTTCATGTTCATACAATAAATAAATTCACATTGTATTTACTTCAGAAAAATGGGAAAATCAAGATGAGAAAAAAGAATTAAAATGAAGACGTATTATTCACACTGATATTTTTGCAGGTATTACTATATACTATTTATTAACTCTTAAATTTAAAATTGTTAACATTATAAGAATAAAAATTTTTTACCGTGATCCCGTATTAATTTTGTAAGCTTCAGGACTAATGAGACCCAACCTCCAAAGCAGATCACTTTCTTGGTGATGAATTATTCTACCTAAAATTTGGATTTTTGTAAATGTCACAGTTTAAATTATATCATGGTTCTTAAAAATATTTTTTGTTATTATATCATAATTTCCAAAATCCTTGAGTAATAATTAAGCATTTTATATTCAATTTTTTTATAAATTATATATGTAATATGCTGAATTGCAAAAAATATTATCTGAGAAATATTTAAAAGTAAATAATAAAAGATGTGCGTATTATTATTCAATTAATTTCCCCATATGTTTAAACAAAATAGTGCAAAATTTAACTTATAAAAAGGAACTTGTTTCTATTAATTATTCATGCGATAGCTATTTTAGGTGTGGCAGTAGCATTATTGAAACTATTATAAAAATATTTAAGAAGCCACACGTAAATACAGGCCAATAGCCAATATATTTTTGTTTGCAGCATTATATTTTCCAAGATTTTGGGTTGATAATGAACACCCTTGAGACAACATAGAGAGAGAGAGATTTGCTTATTGGTAATACTCTGTGCTGTCTTATTTAAATCAGATTAAAAAACAATAGAAAAACTTCATTCAATATTTTGTAGCCTTAAAATATAATAGCTATTAAAAATTATACATATAATTCATATTTTATTTCGCAAAAAAATCAATTAATGATGATAACTGTTTTTATTTAACTTAGTGTTCGACTAATGAATCTCACTAAATTTGAATATTTCTCATTAATAATAAATTTATTTAAAAATATCTGAAAGTATTCGATATCATCATGAATCATTAAAGATGTAGAAATCCATATATCACATGACCAGAAACATATTTATCGTTGTTGAAGAATGCAAATAGCATAGAAATCAAACTTAGCCTAAATTAATGCAATCACGCCATGAAAATTGTCAGTTTTTATAGAAAACCTTCTATTGAGGAAAAATAATGTGTTATATTGATCAGAAAATACTGCATTTTTATATTTTTCATGAATATAAATTAGAAAATATATTGCTCCGGTATGAATTCAAACCATACTTAGATTGAATCGATATTATTATTGACTGAGTTGTTTTATCGTTTTAAATTTGATAAAAATTACATCCAAGATATTACAAGTATAAATGTATAACTAAGAAACTCCTCCTATGAATTATGGTCTGCATAAATTTATGATTGCCATTTAAAATCTGTAGATTAAAAAAATAATTTTAAAATTACATCATTCCTTTAATATTCATATTGTTAAATCAGGTATAACACAAGACTGATGTTGCACTGTGTCATGTGATGATGACGTGCACATCCATAGGAGTATATGCTTGAATTCCGAGATTTTTTGTTGCAAAACGTAAAAGTGGCCTTTCATACATGAAATATGTTCCCAGAAAGGATTCTACGAATAATATTCTAATGTCTTACAATAGATTCCTTCTATGGAGGGATATCTGTTATAATTTTTCACAGCAAGCATAGCAAATCACATTCAAAATATATTTCTACTTGTTTCTGCAGCAAGTTAATTATGAAATGTTCAAAAAGAATTTTAAACATTAAAATTATAAAATATTATGTAAATATAGTTGTGAAATTTATTAAATGTAATACATTTTAAAGTAATAACTTTTGGGAAAATATATAAACTTATTAGTAAAATATTTCAAATAAATTATTTACGTATAAATTTAAATGAGGAAATATATAATAGCAATTACTCACCATTTTTTTGTAATGTTGCTCCCTAGAAATAAAAACAATATTGAAAACATTACATTAATAATTTTTTAAATATACATTAAAAACACGAAATGTATTTCCAAATTTAAAATCAATAAAATAAGATTTTAAATTTATAAACTTTGGTATTTCCAAACTTATATAATGAAGACAATATTTAATTCTAATTTGTAATATAAATGTTGCTGCAAAACGTGAAATGATTAAGAATATTCATGAAAATTACAAGAATACACATCACTGATGAATAAGTAAGATAATTCTAAGTAAAAGTAAATTTGCCTAACTTATTAAGTCGTGGTTGTGAAATTTAAAATATTCATTTAAATTTATGTTTTCCTATTCCTTTTTGCGATACTAACAATCCCAAACTAGACAGCAATTTTTAAAATAAATGATACAGTTTTACAATACGAAATTCTTTTTAATTGATTAAATTTTGTTTATATTAAAATGGTGAATAAGGTGTGATTTGCCGTAATATTATATTTTAAAATGAGAATTGAACAAAACTAAATTAATTGAATTGTAAAAAACTACTTTTTTTCATCTTTTTTAAAACCTTTTTTTACTCTTTTTTTTTCTTTAAAATTACCTCAATCATGAGTTATTTAGCTATTTGTTTTGTCAATGGTCATTGAATTACCACATTTTCTTCTTGTTTTCTGAAAATGTTGGAAATTTTGACTTTTTATTCATTATAATTATAATGATATATATATATATATATATATATATATATATATATATATATATATATATATATATATATATATATATAAATATATATATATAATATATATATAATATATATTAATATATATATATATATATAATTTTATAATAGTGAGTAAAAGTACTTTTTGTGTCATATTTTTACTTTTTATATTCATTCAAAATATTTTTATTATGATATTATCTTTGATTGTTTAAAATATTTAATATATTTCATTTTATTTTTTAATTTAAATAAGATTTAGTATGTATCAAAATGTAAAATTTATTATTTTTTATTTTGTGTGTTGCATGACACACATTTTCAGTCCCTTGATATATTAATTAATGAGAATACTTCTTTTTTTTTTTTTAATCAGTTAATAATGTTTCAATAAAAATTCGATTTTTAAAATTCAGGGACTTCTTTTCAATACTTTTAACCTTTATTTGTTCTTGTAAGACTAATTAAAGTATCATTCTGTAAGTGATTTATATAATGTGTAATATTGTAAATTAGATAAGGCAAGAAATCAGAGAAATATTCAAAAAAAGTATTGGTAATGTAGTTGATTATGCACTGAATAAACGTAAAGTTTTATTGCTGTTATCTATCCTTAGGCCTTATGCGTTATGCTTGACAGATATTTAAAAATTTTTAATTTCCTTACTGATTTGTAAACTGAATTAATATTACTGAAAAAATGTTTCTTTTTAATTTTTTCCAACATTCATTTTATTAAGAAAAATTCCTATGATAAATTGATTTTCAGTCACAAGATACTAGTAACAATACAGTTTGATAAAAACAAATGGTATATACGTTACATCAGCACTAAAAAACAATTGATTAATTTATTAAAATATTTGTTTTGATGAAAAAATTGTAGTATTTTTAAAGTATGAAATATATATAATCTCTTTGATTAAACGAGAGAGAAAGGGGGAGGATAGTCATATACATTTAAATTATCTTCTACGAAATAAAATACTGAAATTCTCAAAAATAACTTGGCAATATTAAGGTCTACAAATAAGAAAGTTTGATTAGATAACATCATTCAAATATTTTGCGTGGTTAGAGATGCGCAGAAAATTTAAATATTTTTCAATAAATTCGGTATGTGCAAAAAAAACAGGGTTTAAGAAAAAGCAATTCCAGACTTTTAAGTTAAAAAAAAATAAATAAATAAATAAAAAAATAAAAAAAACCTAAAGTAAATAAATCATGGACACGCTTGTTATGTGGGATAAGTTTATAAAATTCTTATTTTTGAGCGAAGAAAAGTATCAAACAATATGAATTTCTTCACAAATAATTCAAATCTCTTTAGACTTTTTTAGATATTTTTTTCCAATTTATGAAACCTTTTACAAACCATCATTTAAATTTAATATTATTTTTATTTACATACACACACATACATATACATATATGTACATACATATACATACATACATATACATATATGTATGTATATATCTATGTGTACACAAGTAGGTGCATATATGTGATATTAAGTTTAAACTGAACTCAAGAAAATTAATGAAATTTAATAAATTAAAATCCACTTAATTCAAAAATAAACTTGTCAAAAATCTCTTGTTTAATCTTTACATAATAATGTATTGTAAAAATTCATGTGCTGAAAAACTCGCTAGATCATCATTGTAATTTGAGTAACACAGTAGCATTGTTTATAAGGCAAATTGATAAACAGCTTTTTTAGTAGGACTTCAAAATTTGTTGTTGCGGTTCTGATCTTAGGAACAGTTTCTTCTCAATACATATATATATATATATATATATATATATATATATATATATATATAAATATATATATATATATAATATATATATATATATATTAATATATATATATATATATATATATAGATATATATATATAGATATATATTAATATGTATATATATAATATATATATATATATATATTTGAATAAGCTGGCCCATATTGGTACTTCGTTTCTTTTTATATCTTTCTTTGAAATTTTAAAATATATATTAAATATTTAAAAATTTTTTTCCAACTTTTTATTGTATTTCGTATTTTCAATTTATTAATTTCTATTTTCTTTGTCTTTTTATATCTTTCTTTGAAATTTTAAAATATATATTGAACATTTTTTCAACTGTTTAACATATTCCGTATTTTTAATGTATTGCTTGCCATTTAATATTTTCAATGTACTATTCTCCATCTAATATTTGAGATTATTAATTTTATAAAATATACTATTAATTTTATATATATACATACATACATGCATATATATATATATATAAATATATATATATATATATATATATATATATATATATATATATATATATATATATATATATATATATATATATATATATATATATATATACATACATACATATATACATACATACATACATATATATATATATATATATATATATATATATATATATATATATATATATATATATAAATATATATATACATCATGCAGAGAAGTAAGATTTTTAAATAGTTGTAAGTAAGGAATTTATATTTATACTTATAATGTGCAATAGAACTTATTGAGTTAAATGAGTTTTTCTAATAATAATGAAAATGTAAATGAATAAATATGATATTTTTATGATTTTTTATTATTAAATAATTAAATACTTTATAACTTATAGAAATATATTTCTATAACTCTCTCTGTAATTTAAATATGTAATAATAATAATATTACACTAAAAATGAAAGCGGGATTATAGAGCTTTTATAATAGTATTTCTTCGTTTTTACTGAGGAATTATTTCTAAATAATAATATAGGTAATAAAGTGACTACTGTTATAAGAAAATGTAAAATAGCTCAGATAGGCTGCTGTGCATACGAACCCTGGACTCTACTAGGTTAGCGGGTTTGAAATAAATATTCACCTATTACCAAGATCTTCGAAATTTGCTTCTCTGTCAGGTGACGAGATTAAACCTAAGCTGGCAACCTCTTACTCACATCCACGCCACACCAGCGGAAGGACTTTGGGCTATACAGATTAACGAGGACACATCCTCAGCCTGCAATCCAGGGAGGGAAAATGTTTACCTTTCTAGTCACTGAACCCGTCAAATGATGTTTAACTTTGTTGATTTTACGGAAAGTGGCGTGAAACTACTGATATGCTGAGGCTCAAATATCTTAAAGAGTCACATATTATTTAAAATTCAATTGAATCAAATTAACCTTACAAAAACACACTCTTGTTCAGTGATCGTCAAGCCATCCATCTCTATGTATTAGCAACATGTTAGGATATTTTCAGTAAATTGTGTTAAGGCTTTGGTTGGCTAACTTTGAAACCTATATTAATATCTTGAAAGGAATTATATCGATATTGCGTCATTTAAATGAATAATTTCATGTTGTTCTTCTAGAAAAGGGAATCATTTTCTAAGCAAAAGTACACATTTGTAGTCACTGTAACATTTCGAATCTTTTTTGTTTCATAAAAATGTCAAATTTATTAAGTATAGTATACATGTTAAAATATTCAATAAACAGGTCAACTTAACCAATCATTTCTTTGGACAATTTTCATTAAATTAGACAGTTCATGACAGTTAAGTTTCCAAAATGATTACTTTCTAATACGACTGAATAAGTTTCTACTTGAAACTGCGTGTTAAATTATTTAAAATGCATTTTGTTTCTAAAATATATTCTCATTTTCCTCAGAAGAAAATTGTATAGCTGTATATTTTAAAATAAAGTAAAAACATTAATACATTTTTTAGAGAAAGATTAAGCACACTTCTTCCAGAAAATTTACCTGAAATTCAGGGTTATAATACAGCCGTCACTAACTTCTATTTCGCAAATGCAAAGAAACATGCTATGAAGAATTCGTTGCTTTTCAAATAGTTATTAACAACTGAAGCTCGTAATAAAGTGATGAACCAGCACAATGTCAAATAGATTTGTAGACATTCATGTCATAATGTAGAAAACTATATGGAAACTGTTTACAATGAGTCCAATATTTTAGTTGAAATACCTGCGAGCACGCAATCTTTTATTGCAAATTTTATTGTTATTGTTGTAAAATTATTACGCATGAGGTTTCGAAAATCATGTGTATAATAATTTTTAATCTATTGTAATTTATCTTAAACATATATCAAAAGAATTTCCTAGCATTAATTGTTCAAAAATTAAATAATAGGAATAAGAAGTTTTACTATTTAAAAATATAAAAGTATTTATGTTAAGATTTTACTATGAAGTCACTGTAATATTGTTCCAATAGCAATAAATTCGTTTATCATTTTTATGATAAAAACTGAATCCATTTGAAATTTAATATATATATATATAATTTGAGTGTCAGTTATCAGTAATGTATTCACAAAGTTTTTGTCATGCTGCAAACAAAGAGTAATTTTTGTATGCGATTAAGGATTAAATAATTATGAAGAGAAAATGCAGTAATAAAAGATTTAAGCCTATTATTATTATTGACTCAATATATATGTATTCCGTTAAAAAAAGGAAATTTTAAAATGTACAACGAAATGTGATTTGTAGCTTTATTTTAAATCTCTGAGCATTAATGAATCTGTTTTATGAGCCATAAAACATCTCAATTTTTTAATGAGAATTTTAAAGGAAGTCTGAAAGCAGAAAGCATTTAGAGGGAAAATACATATAATGACATTCTTGAGGAATATATGTAAGTGCAAAGAAAATAAATGTTGCTTCAAAATATTTTTATTTACTTATCAAAGTACTGTAATAATAAAAAAAAGTCAAATTTACTTGAAAGTCTTATTCTTTGCTGCAACAACATTATGGCAAAATTTTATATTTTGCATGCAAATTGCAGTAAAGTAAACATTTCTGGCTACAGGCGCACTCTTCTTTAAAATTCCCTGGGTTAGGTGGATAAAAATGTTTATGGTCTCAGAGTAGGTATTACCTCTTCCACTGCACATAAAATTGTAAATCTTTTTTATTTTTCAAAAGATGCAGTACATAAGTTGAGTTTTAATAAGAATTTTCGTTTTTCATTTTTCAAACAAAATGTGGTTTTAAATAAAGTAATCGTATTTAGAGGATAAAATGTTCAAAAAGCGTTTTTAATTTATTCTTAAAAACACAGATATATAGTAAATTGTTTAGCCAATGACATTAACGATAGTTTTTCAAAGAATAATAAAGTTACTAACTAGCAGAAAATATATTTTAAAATAAATAAAATATTACAACTCGTCACATATTGCATCTTTATATCATACTTTTTAAAGCAATAATGTAAGTAAAATAAATGTGCATGAATTAAAGCCCGTAATATATGTGAGCTATTATATAAAATGCATCCTTATAAAATGATATTATATTTAATTTCTTGATTTAGAAACTGATATTGTAGTAGTATGTAAAACAAATTCTTTATTTTAAGAAATTAACCTGAAATAAAATTCTTTTCCTTATTTTTATATGTTGGGGGTTATTACTTACTAATTTACGAAACTTAATTTACGAAAAATATAACAATTTACACTGAATTAAAATTGAGTGAAATAAGAATATTCGTTTCTAATTTTAAAATTCAACACACACAAAAACAGATCCTTATTGAAAATTTTTATTTTAACACGGTGGGGAATCTGTTAATGAGAGCATAATTCGTTACAAAACTATGATCGATAACCGAATTGTTCGTTAACCGATTATAGATTTACCATAGATTTTTTTCATGAAATCAATTAATCCGTTCTGGAGATCCTAAAAATCAAATTAAAATAGGATGTATAATTTCTTAATAAGTTTATTAAAACTTTTATATACGAATAGTTTTGTATATTAACCAGTCCTCTTCATTTTTTGTTTATGGGGCATTAAAGAACATGTCCAGTGTCGATTGCTTTGCTCTATTTTTTAAGATTTTCTGGTAATATTATTGTTGTTGTAAAGATCCGAACCTTACTGATATTATCTTGGTTTGGGAGCCATTCTAAGACCATTGCTCTAACATCTTCCCACTTCTTCAATGAATGAACGAATGATGGGGTGCTCAAAAGGAAATTAGTTTCGCTTTAGAATGAAATCAAAACCGAAAAAGATGGACAAAAACATAAATATTATATAAAAAAATTTTCCAGTATAGAACTTTGAAGTTAAATAACAAAGTAAGAACTTTGAAGTTAAATAACAAGGCAAGTAACAAAATTCAAGAGAAATGAAAAATGATTTCTGGTGCATTGTGTTTGGCAACACTATTCATCATGCTCCGAGAGCCCAGAAGTGTTTTTCAGATTTCATTTCAGTTAGTTATACGAATATGTATTCGTTGTCCAATATGTTAACACTCCAAACCATTCGTTAACCAATTACCCAGTGTAATAAGTTTAGATTTTGAATTTGAAAATTTTTATAGAAATTAATTATCATATAAAAGTCGATAAATCATTTATAGCATAGTTTACACAATTTTATTTTAACAAAATAGAATACCATTTTCACTTATTATTACTCATCTTCTATTCTAGGAATTAAATTAGTAATAGTAATATTTATTTGCCATCTGTAATAGTTATATTTCTACTTCGGGGTATCAAAAATGTAAAGGAAATATATAATAAGGATACTGGGAACGTGTCAGAAAAAAAGTTGTAAAATTTGTGGTAGTAAAGTAAAAGTGTGTGTAAAGTAAAATTTGTGGTGATGTATAACTTTATAAATAAGTTTTTATAAAATTAAAATTGTAGCTTAAAAATATCCCTCTACCAAGTATCAGAAAATTTTGAAAATTGAAGGATTAATTTCTATACGAACAATAAAGACGTATAAAAATATTCTTTGAGCCTTTTACTTCAGAAAATGTGTTCAAGATATGCAATGTATTTACTTTCCATTGACAAGAAAAATGCACTAAATCAATTGATCGAGTATGGATATTCTTCTTAAAAAGTTCTCTTAAATGCATATTGCACACGCAAAGTTGTTCCTACAAATTTGTAGTGCTTATTATGTAGTCTATTGTCGACTTGACTTAACTAAATAGCTCCTGCCACAAAATTGATTTTTCATGGTAACCATATTCAAATGCACGCACAAACCAAAGTAAAAAACTCAATATTTTAACAAAAAATGCGTAAGACCCAACAAAAAATGCGTAAAGTCAAATTTTAAGAAGGTTAAATAACTAGAATCCATTATATAATTTAAATATTTATAGACGTAACCTTATAGAAAATACATAAATATTATTTCGTTAATTCATTAATTTATTAGGTGAAAATCAAAATAATAAATCTTAGTAAAAATCAAAAATTAGACAGTAATAATTTAAAAAAAGCATTTTTTATTGCAAATATATTATATAGTATAAATATATCCAAATTTTTATTTACAATTAGTATGTTTAGAGTTTTTAATATTAACTATTTTAAAAATAATGTTTTTGAAATAAATGTTGCACTTTAAGCTAATAAAGTCTGATACGTTAAGCTTCAGTTTAAGCAAGTTATATTCGGTACCGAAATTTGCTAAATACTTACGAGTAATGATTTATTCATAAAAAAATTTAAGCTGTCTAGTAAAACGACTGTGTATCAAAGTATACAAAGTATACAATATATATATATATATATATATATATGTATATATATATATATATATATATATATATATATATATATCTATATCTATATATATATATATATATATATATATATATATATATATATATATATATATATATATATATATATATATATATATATATATATATATATATATATATATATATATATATATATATATATATATATATATATATAAAGAGAGAGAGAGAGACAGTGGTTGGGATTTTTAAAATATTACAATTTAAACAATATAGATATAGACATTTCACTTCCAGTATTATGGTTTTCAGAAAACGCATTGTAATGAAGGAATTTCCATAAGATGGAAAACTATTACACTATATATATATATATATATATATATATATATATATATATATATATATATATATATATATATATATATATATATATATATATATATATATATATATATATATATATATATATATATGTATATATATATACCAAAAAGGAATACTGCAACATTAATTCCTATAATTCCAGGTGTGATAGCGTATTCGTTAAATTCTGAAAGACTATAAGCGATGTTTATTAGTAAATAGGGTTTTTGGATTTTCTATTCGTACTGTCTTGTATAAATCTTAATTTATATTTCTTACTCAAGCAATTCTAATTGTCAAATACATCTGTTATAATTTTATTAGCAGTAAAATGGGGTTCAATTTTGCAAAACAACTTTGAATATAACCCAATGAAACATTTAAGATATTTTTGAATACATTTAATTAGCATGTTTGATAATATTTATATTAAAATAATTTTAAAATCGTGAAGATATTAAAAAC
The DNA here is from genome assembly GCA_030067965.1 of Latrodectus elegans. NCBI lineage: Eukaryota > Metazoa > Arthropoda > Arachnida > Araneae > Theridiidae > Latrodectus > Latrodectus elegans. The sequence goes on along the minus strand of CM057810.1, from coordinate 28,692,629 downwards.
GATATTATTTAAAATAAAACGGTTATCTATAGTTAAATATTAGAGAGTTATAAAATTAGCAAAATACTAAAAATAATAAAATAAGTTTCATGAAATAAAAAATATGTGACAAAAATCACCTTCCTATTTATTGATATTTTCTTTCAGAAATTTTCTGTGAATTGATCATGCAAGATTGGTGTGCACACAAAACGTAATATAGATTATAAATAGAAGGGGAAATCGATCAAAATATAGGGTTTAAAATCAATTATCCAACACATATAAGTATGCATTTTAGTCATATATAAGATATACTACACTTAGTATTTAATGTATAAATGTGAACACATTAAGAATTTTTAAATTTAATTGATACTGTCCCACTTGTTTTCAGTATATTTTAAAAAATATGTGTAGAGACATATTAAATGTAGTCACAAACACAGTTCATTTACGTTAAAATGATTTAATCGATTAAAATCTTAAGTATTTTTAATTTTCTAATTATATATATATATGATGAGTATATATATATATATATATATGTGTGTGTGTGTATGTGTATGTATGTAACTGTAAGAAAAATCCTCTGAGACATATAAAATTTAGAAATGAGAGGTAGAACGAAAGCATTGTTGAGGAAAATTGAGTCAATGCATACTGTATATGTAATCAAACAAAAAATATTATTCTTAAATATTGTATAATATTACACATAATTGTCTATCGCATAGGAAGAAAAATAAGCTAATATAATTTAGTATTAGTTATTCCCCCCCTGCCTTATATTATGATGAGTATAGAGAAACGGTTGTTTCGAAAAAATAATTTAACAGCTCTTCAGGTATGTGTGCCCATTCTTAAATCAACACATATTTCTGTTGTTGAGTTTTCTTCGGGAGGGATACAATCTAATCAAAGCGTGCAAGGCATCTACTCAAAGCGTGCTATTCATTTTCTATGGGATTTATATCAAGGGAAAACGCTGGTCAATTCATGAGAAAGGTATCTCCTCTTTTCAATAGCTGCTGATTAGCAGTAGTCTGTTTTCGCTACGCAATGTCATCCATGAAAAGAAGTCTGCTCCAATGTCACTAAAGATTAAACGCTCATGAGAATGGTTCACAGCTTTGCAGTAGCGAGTTCCGGTTACAGAGAACTTCTCCAGAAAACTTAGAGCTCAAGTGCCAGTATATCATAAGGCTTTTGCAGAAAAAAAAAGAAACTCTATGATTTCGGCAACGTTTTGTGTGATTTTATTAGGATGAAACCATGTTTTGACATCTTTCCAAATCAACTGACATTGAAAACTGCTAGTGGCTCTGAAACGGCTTTCATCCTTAAAGGAGACTAAGCTCCATTGATGATATGTCCAATTTTTGTTCTTCTTGATCAACTTTCAAAGAGATCCGCGTTAAGTGTGTTGGGAGAATAGGCGTTGTTGTGAAGGTTTTTTTTATCGTGAGTCCCATGCTACACAGAGTTGCTAAGCACTGTTTCTTGCTCATTAATATTGATCACTTTCTTTGCCTATTCGACGACATATTGGTCTTATGCTGCAATTGTTTCCCTGGGTTGCCATTACCAATCTTTCTAACAGCTGTGTCCGTGACTTGAAGGGATATCCAAATATGTGAAACAGCACTTTAGTTGATTCGATTTAGTTTAGTACACTTTAGCTGACACGCGAAACAACGCTTTTCAGCTACATTGCTCTCATTACGGCCTTTCTTCAGCTTTTCGGTTTATCTTCCACATTTGAAGTTGTCCAGGTGATTTCTCTCAGCAATATTTCATGAATGAATCCACTTGCATTTGCAACGAATATCTTAAATTACATTCCCCTATTTTCATTTACTGTAATCTATCTGTGTGAACCAATCACGAGCATTTTACTGTATGCTGTAGTAGCTAGTAACTGTCTTATCCTATCCTTTGAATACGAATTACATTTCTACTGAACTTTACATTCATTCGGCTGATGGTATAAGAAACTTTTTCAGCAGTTATATACCTATCTACTTAAAATGCGTGTTGTTTAAATTTTGCTAGTGTCATTTAAATTATTATTTTATTTAGATGCATTTTATAGGAAAGATATTGTATATTCCATGTAATAAGTTGTTATATATCACTCTCATTTTTTTAAAGAATAAAATAAAATAATTATTTTTATTGAAGCGAATTTATCATTAAGTTCTTTACTTACACTTAAAATGAGTTGCTTACAGTTACCAAGCGAAACATTAGGTTAGAATGAAAACATTCATCTACTTAATGACCTCTAACTGCGAGATTGTTTAATTTGCTTTCACTGCATGCGACAGTTTTCAATAATAAGTTTAGCAGGTTCCATTAAGGGCCATAAATAGCTTTTATTAGACTAAAACCCCATCTGTAAAGAAAGCCTAATAAAAAAGGTAGAAAATAAGACACAATAAATTGCTTTGAAAAGTAGCACCTGAAGTAATAGTAACAGGTGGCAATTTTCACACATGGATTATCTTCAATGTCAATAACGAACGTAACCACATATTTATAAATGTCTATTACATATTTATGAATGTTTTCTGAATGTGTCGAAGGAGAAACATGAAGACAATGATATTTTAATTAAGGGAATTACTGGAAGAAAAAATAACATTTATTTTCCATTAAAAATTTAAGACATTATAAATCTAGTTGCTTGATTTCACTATGCAATTTTAAGACTATTTGTAATGAAGAAATATATTAAGTAAATGTTGATAGTTATTGTAATGACTATCATTGAATGACAAATGAATATCATTGACTTTAGTTTTTTATAGTTAAACATGTTTTATAAAAATATGAATTGTACATAAATTATATCGATATAAGAAATCATAGTATGCATGTATTTGAGGAATAGTTTGATTTGTGTATAAAAATTTCAGGTTAAGTATTATTCTACTGAAATGAAATGCATTGTAAATGTTTTTTCCCTTTCATATTCAGATTATTTGAGCTTTTCTGAGTTCTGACCAATCTAAAAAAAATAAGTTAGTTATAAAAAAGGACTCTGCGATCCTTTGAACGATAAATCAAACAAGCCTATAAAATCTGCTTAAATTATTTTATTTTATATGCATTTTTTTAACCTTCTGAATTTTTTATTTATTGGTATTTAACAGTTTAGTTTCTTGTAGTCTGAAAACACACAAATTAGATTTAGTATTTTTTTCCAACGTCGGGGACTTGTGTGACGAACCTTATACCACAACAAGGCCAGAAACTGCTACTCATTTGTCGTTACTCAGCGGGCGCCTGTGAATCAAGTCACGGAGGCGAGTAGCATTGCTCGTACCATACCACCACAAACCAGTTTAAAGGATGGGCCACATTCATACAGCATCACAGAAGAAAGGGCAAAAAAACACCTATAGGACAGAGAAAGAAAGCAACATCCATGCCCGAACAGAGATTTGTGAGCCCAGGACTAATAGCTTAGGTGTCAGGAACGCCAACCACTCAGCCATCGGTCGGCTGATTTAGTATATATATATATACATATACATACATATATATATATATATATATATATATATATATATACATACATATATATATATATATATATATATATATATATATATATATATATATATATATATATATATATATATATATATATATATATATATATATGTATGTATATATATATATATATATAAAATATTTTTCTTTCATATTTTCCTACTACAACCAATCAAATCATTATGAGATAATAATGAATGCGTTTTACTCAATTAGTATAATTAGAAGCATTTAATATTTCTAGAAAAGCCTCAAGTTTTTTTCTCTGCTTAATAAAGTATTCATATTGTATAAATAAGTAATCTCATTAGTAAAATATATTTAAGAAAACTTTCAACTAATTTAACACGAGAAACTAACTAATTAAACATAAAATCAAATAATAAATATGACTAAAAATATATGTGAAGAAATAAATCATTTAGATTCAGCGTAAGTAATTTTTAAAATATATAAGGGCTTAGAATATTTATGCAAAACATTACTAAATAAATGTGAAGAAAATGGGTCTATAGGGTAAAATATCTTGTTTAATATATTAATATAAGACAAATAATTAAAGGCAAGGATTTAGTAAGATGCCACAAAAAATCTATAATCTTATGTACTAAATGCTATATAAAAATTGTTGAAATAATTTGATTTGTGTAGATTTTTTTAAACTTTAGACATACTTTTCTCGTACATTCTAAAATTCTTTCATCGAAAATGACTCTAAAATTTCTTCGCATTTAATCTCAATTTTCATGTATTTAGTTAGTTGTAATGAAAAATTCAATTTCTATATGTGATAATAAAATGCTACAAATTCTTTGTATGTCACATTTTCAGATTTATTTCAAGTTTATTCTTCTAAATGCATTTAATTTGCTTTTTATGTTGAAATAAGACTAAAAGTATCCAGGTGAAAACTGTATTTTGTTCAATGTTCTAGCTGATGAAAATATGTATCCCTTAAACAATTGATAAATCGAAAAAGAAATAAAGGCAGCATTTAAGAATAGGAGTAATTTGATTCTGTTAAAAAAAAAAAAAAAAAAAAAAAAAAAGAAAAAGAAACTGATAAGTTATTTTTCCCACATTTTTTATTTTTTAAAATTATATGGGGTTACAGTCTTTTATAAATCTAAGCAAGTAATAGCATGTAATACTTTTTAACATTAAAATTTAACAGTATACTAATTTTATAAATTTGGCACAAAATTTATTTTTCAAACGGTATATTTGTTTTTCTAGTAATAGATATATTCAGTAAATTATTATTATAAGGGTATGAAGATAATTCATAAAATTTAAATAAATAAAAATTAGTAAAATATAGATAACGAAGATATAAGGTCTTAAATTTTTAATCAAATAAATACCTACTTTGAGATACATAGATTTAAGAACTCAAAATTTATTTAATCTCAATAAAATAATAATTAAATTATTTATTCACATAAAATATTTTAATTTCAATTTGGCATAAAATATATAGTACGAATTTAGATAATAGTAAGAATTTACATAATATTTTGCAATGCATACAAATAGATACTTTTATCAAAATTTTGAGGAATTGTTTGCTAATTTCATTTTTAAAAATACCAAGAAGCAAATTTTAATAAAAATGCTCCTGGCAACTTAGAAGAGATAAGTTATGTTAATTTTATATATTATCATATGAAAAATGAATAATAATTCCTATTTACACTAAAGAAACTTCTTAAAGAATTTCATTAAACAAGATTTTATTTTAAAAGTATATGCAAATATTTACTTAATTTATAAACAAGTTCACTTTCTTTCATGATATATTATATTGTAACTTGTGTGAAATGATATCACTGAATTATCTGTTTAAAATGTGATTTGAATAACTCTTGCTTAGTTTACCTAAAAGTCAATTTTATTGAATATATTTCTTTTATTAATTTACAACTGGCTGTAAAAATATATGTTACTAATAAAATTAAATAACCAAAAGGAGGTTTTATAATATTTGAGACTCCAGATGCATCAGAATAAAACAGACATTGCTATCGATGACAAAGATGACTTACAATGACTGAATTCCTATGATAATTACATAAAAATATTTTTGATTTTTGAGAGAAATCCCTGTTTGTAATTTTTTTTAAGAGTAAAATAATGTCAAAAATATTTTAACAAAAAAATAAAAAAAAAAAGTGACAAGTTTCCTCCTTACATCTCATTAAGATGTTAAAGCATTAAAATTTTAAAGTACTAATTTTAAAGTAAGTTAAAATTATTTTATATATAATTTAATTACGATTAAGGATGTTAAAATTTAATATATTTCTAATGTTAATAAATATTGAGCATGTTATTTAACCTTCGAAGAAGTATATCAAACTCATTTAACGTTGGTAAATAGGAACATTGGGAACTGAGTACATAAAAAATTTTATTGACATTCGTAGATACTTATAAAATATTTAGTGCTGCTTTTAGATACTCTTTCAGAGTAAAAGTAATCTATCAAGAGTCTAGATAATCAGTAAAACAGAATTCATTTCCTCTTTGCGGTATACAGAATTAAGAATTCATGTTAAACATTAAGCTAGATTTTAATGTCTGGGCATGAACCTTCTTAAAAATATTAGGCTTCCGATTTAATATATTGTATAAATATTTTATATATTGATGCATTCTTAACTCTATATTTTTTTATGTATTTTGTACTTATAAAAGAAACTTAATTTAAAAGAGTTGTTTTCTATAAAAATTATCAATGAATTGGAATCAATTATTTTCATGATTATTTTTATAACTAACTTAAAGAATGAGATGAAGTGAAAAAAAAAACTGAACAGAAAAATAGGACTGAAATTATAAATGGTTTCAAAAAGCAGAATTTAAAGAATTATTTAAACAACTAAAATAAATGGAATAAAATAAAATGATGCTAGTTGTTTGAATCAAAAAATTGTTAACAATTATCCTTCAATAAAGCTATATATCTCTCAAAAATACTTAAGTTTGCTGTTAGTTAATATTTCAAGAGTTAAAATATTCTGAACTTTTGATGAATATATTCAATAAAAATAATGCATACATTACTAATATATTCATTACTACAGAATTGTAACATTCGAGAACTTTAACAAAAAATAATGATATAACTTTATTTACTGAAAATGTTTCTCAATGTATCTTTATTTTCATTTAATATAATTGAATAGTTTGAATCTAGCTGTTTCTAGTTTGTCCCAATTTAGCTAATTATTTCTCGAAAACATTGAAATATTTATAAAATAGTAAAACACAGAACCATATGAAGTATATTCAAATGCTCATTTCTCCATTTCAAAATTCAAAATGGAAATTCTGTAACGACGAATATTTTTTCGTAAATTAATCAATTAAATTGTTCGATAGATTCATTCGTACTCAGAATTATTTCATTCATAGATATTACGTTTGTTGAAAATTATTATAAAAATTAATCTTAAATTGAGACCATAGGATGTGCTTGATTTGTTAGAAACATAAAAAGCTATTAACTATTAATGTATATCGTTGGCATCAGAGATTATCTAGATCAGTGATTCTCAACCTTTTTTTGGAGTGGCACACTTTTAATGGTTAAAACATTTGACGGCATATGAAGAACAAAATAAGTTTGTTAACGATTTATTTACCTACAACATACTGTGAAAAATAGTTTATGATAATAATTTTGAATGTAAAATAAAATAACAGGCAATACAAAAACAACAGTACCTTTATTGCTTTACCCGTAGTAAAAAAGTAAAATGGTTTTTATGCATGTCTAAAATCTGGTGGCACACTTTAAGAATTTTGCGGCACGCAAAAGTGCTGTGGCACAGGGGTTCATAATCACTGATCTGGATTAATATTTTCAATATTTATATAAAAACTAATGATTTTATTTTAATTACTTCTTATGAGGGATGTGTTTATATATATATATATATATATATATATATATATATATATATATATATATATATATATATATATATATATATATATAATTTAATGATATTTCTCATGCAATTAGCTGTAAGTTAATTCGAATTTAATTTCTTATTATTTCATTATTTGTATCACTGTAAGTCTTAAAAGTAAAAATATATAAAAGAAATGATATTAGTTATTAAGCATTTATTCATTTATACATTGTAAAATAATTGAAAATTATACTTTAAAGTTTAAAATTAAGTCATTTTGAATCAAAAAAGATCGATAAAACTTTATAAACATTTTAATGCAAATTATATAATAAAAAGAAAAGGCACTGTATATAAGAATAACAATAAACAAGTTTTACAATAATTATATAAAATAAAATGATTCATACTTGAAGAAGAGATATAAATTATTAAAACTGTTATCTATGAATTTTTCATGCCTTATTTTGCAGATATACAAATAGACATTTTACACGTTTTATATATACATGCATATACGCATATATAAATCAATAATAATCTAAATATAAATAAATGTTTAAGTGATGCAAAAAAGCAAACAAAAACTCAAATAAAGTAATACGCATATTAAGAGATTTTACAATGAGTGACACATTATCAAGAACTTCTATTTCTTTTTCATTATTTAAAAATTTTTTATAACAGATTTCTAACTTTCTTTAGAATCAAGTTATTTACATTTTAATCGTTGTTTGAATGTTCATATCTGATTCCTTGGTAGAACGTGTATCAATGTTGCATGCATTTTTTTAGAGGTTCCCACAGAAAAATATGTGATAGATTGGAAGCACTTACATATCCTATTAATATATCAAATTATGTTAAAAATGTTTTAGAGTGGGATCTTCGTCTCGTTGAATACTTAGTTATATATATATATATATATATATATATATATATATATATATATATGTGTGTGTGTGTGTGTGTGTGTGTGTGTTTGTGTTCTATAATATTTAAAATATATATATAATCATGTGATAATAAATTTTTCAAATCTTTCATTTGAATAATCTTAGCTTTTGAGAATACTAAAGTTGTGATTTAATTTCTTTGTTAAAAAAGCTTGCCCTCTTAAGGTGATATTCATTTATTAAGGGTTAAATTGGTATATGATAAAGATGTTAATCCGGTTTAAGTTTTCACTTTGAGTTTCGGTCATCCGGTTTAAGCGTTGCGTGATGCATTGATGTTGAGCCTTTGGTTACTTGTAAAATGTTCATACACCCCCGAAAAGCTTTAAATGTCATGCAGCATGGTGCGTCACGTTCTATTCATTTCCCTGTCACGACACTGACAGAAGCATTGCTGTGAAGAAAAGTGTACAAGGTCTAGAGCAATGGAGTTCTTAGAGAGACGACATTAAAAACATAAATTCCCTGTAAGGGCGTCGTCCCTACCAGGCACAGAATCGAAGGTCGATTTTTCACACAATATTTTTCATTTATTTAAAGCCTCCGCCCTTTTCCCTGTGGATCAATGAAAAGAAAGAGATTAAAAAAGACTACAGAATTGGACTAACACTAAAACAATTCAGATACAATAACTGAAAGATTAAATGTATTTTGATTAGAAGTAAATAATATAATTGAATATTAAATAAATATTTCATCATTTTATAAACAATTAAGACTAGTATACTTAAACTAAACTTGAGATAATATATTTTATTATTATTCTTCGCAATGTCCATGCTTAAAAAAGTTGTTATTGAGAGAAAACTTATATAAAATATAAATTTATACATAGCACAAAATATTAACTTTTCCTCAAAATTGCTTTTTTGTTCCAATATTTTACTAGCTTTGTAAACTTTTCATAATATACCTTAAAAATTTATAACATGTTTTCAACGAAGCATAAAAATAATCTTAAATAGTGAAATCATTCATCCAAAATGTCTGGTACATAATGTTTGAACAAAATTCTGTGGTATAAATGTAAAGTAATTTAAAATAAATTCTATTAAGAAAGGGACCAAATACTATTACTCATAATTTTATTAAATTGGCAAAGTTTAGTTATTTAGTTCGTTCTCTAATTTAATTCCTCCCTAGTGTTATGTAACCGTAAGCGTAAAGTCATTAGTTGCAAAGATTCTGGTGACTTCTTTAACTAAACTAAATTAATACAACTTCGTGCTTCAAGGAATCAATAAATGTGTATTAAGCATCATTGAGCCTCTTTTCCGTTGAGGAATACTAATTATTATATAATTGAAAACATGGATTGCATTATCTGATTGGATGTATATACATATATATATAAATTTTATTATATGGAAATTTGATGTACTTTTATTGAATGTATGTGAACTGTGTGTGTGTGTGTCTGAGTTAAAGATAACTACTTAATACTGAAGTGTTATCTATTTTACAAACGAATGTGTATCTTTTGTTTGATGTAAAATTTAAATGAATTTCTTGATTTTCGTAAAATGCTGTTTAATCAATTTTTATCCATTTGTAAGTGATTACCAAAAGTCGATTGAAATGTAAGTTCTCAAATAAAAAGCCAAAATAAAAGTCGATATTCAAAAACAGGTGTTTTTCATTTACATTTTAATATTACATCAACGGTTGAAAAGAAAACAGTCTTAATTCGAGACTTCTGAACATACTTAATGAAAATGACGATAACTAGTTACAATATCAAAAAGGATTTACTTTGCAATAAGGTTTTTCCATTTAGGCAATTTACGCAGAGATAAATTGATCACCTTTTCACTTACTGAATTCTCCGGTTACTCTTAACTGAAATATTTAGGAAATTTTTCTGTCAAGCAAACTATGCTACCGGTAATTCAATACTTGATTAGTGATTGTTGTAGAAAATATTTCATTCAAGAATGGGAGTTCAGCAAGATAAAGCCTGCCTTTACTAAAAGACGTGATCTAGTGGATTTGCTTTGAACATTTCTTGGCCTATAGAAAAATAAATTATTGACTTTCAATGAGCTCTTCAAATGAATCAATAAGTTTTATTGTTGACTTGCATTTAAAGCAAAATGTTAATGATGTTATTGCAGGTGAAAAGTTCAGTTTTGTGTAAATTTTTTGTTGCGTATATTCGAGTTATAAGTCATAAAAACATAGCTAATACGCATTTCTGCAATGATTTTAAAATTTTCTTTATTTGGTAATATAAATTCTAATAGCTTGCAAGAAATTTTTTATTGTTTTTTAAATAAAAATAATTTTATTATTAATGCTCCACGGTATTAATTAAAATAAATAAAGAGAGCATTAGCAATTTAACTAATATCATTGCGCAGTAAAAATTAAATATTTTTTATTATTAGGAAAGCAATAAGAATGTTGTATATACATATAATAGGAAATTTTTATAAAATTAATCATAAACAAAATGGAAAATAATAAATTTATAAAATTAGTCAAAAACTGAATCGAGAATAATACTTGGAAAATACGAAATATAGTAAACAGATGGAAAAATGTTCAAAAGATAGTTTAAAATTTCAAAGAAAATAGAATAAAGGAAAATGAAATTGAGTACCAGCATGGGTAACTTCTTCAGAGGTTCATTTAGCTTCTTCATTCGTTCCATTTTCCTTTATTCTATTTTCTTTGAAATTTTAAATAATCTTTTCAAAATTTTTCCACCTATTTACTATATTTCGCATTTTCCATGCATTTTAAGTGTATTATTCTTCATTTAGTACTTGATTATTATTCTCCATTTGATCTCTTTGATTAATTTTATAATTTACTATTAGATTTATAATTAATTTTATAAAAATTTACAATTAATTACATTATAGAAGTTTTATTTAATTTGCTTTTGTTCTAAATGTATTGCTAAACATAGAATTATATACATTCTTTAATTTTTCAATTTTAAAATCGATTATTGTATCTATCTATCAATAATATCTATATATCTATCTATCCATCTATCTATCTATCTATCTATATATATATATATATATACACTACTGGCCATTAAAATTGCTACACCAGGAAGAAATGCAGATAACAAAATTGTATTTATTGGACAAATATATTATACTAGAAATAACAAGTGATTAAATTTTCAAAAAATTTGGCTGGATAGATCCTGAGAAATCAGTACCCAGAACAACCACCTCTGGCAGTAATAACAGCCGTTATACACCTGGGCATTGAGTCAAACAGAGATTGGATTGCATGTACAGGTACAGATGCCCATGCAGCTTCAACACGATGCCACAGTTCATCAACCGTAGTGACTGGCGTTTGGTGACGAGCCAGTCGCTCGGCAACCATTGGCCAGACGTTTTTTATTGGTGAAAGATCTGGAGAACGTGCTGGACAGGGCAACAGCCGAACTTGTTCCGTATCAAGGAAGGTCCGTACAATACCGGCAACATGCGGTCGGGCATTATCCTGCTGAAACGTAGGGTTTCGCAGGGCTCGAATAAAGGGTAGAGCCACGAGTCGTAACTCACCAGAAATGTAACGTGCACTGTTCAAAGCACTGATCGAGACGTGTATCCAATGGCACTCCATACCATCACGCCAGGTGATGGGCCAGTATGACGATGACAAATGCATGCTACCAGAGTGCGTTCACCACGATGCCGCCAAACACGGATGTGACCATCATGATGCTGTACACAGAACCTGGATTCATTTGAAAAGATAACGTATCGCCATTCGGGCACCCAGGTTCGTCGTTGATCACACCATTGAAGACGCTCTTGTCTATGACGCAGCGTCAAGGGAAGCCGCAGCCATGGTCTCCGAGCTGAGAGTCCATGCTGCTGCAAACGTCGTCGAACTGTTCGTGCAGACACTTGTCTTCCAAACGACCCCGTTTCTTGACTCATAGCTCGTGACGTGGTTGCACGAGCCATTACGACCATGCGGATAATATGCCTGTTTTCTCGGCTGCTAGTGATAGGTGGCCGTTGAGATCCTGTTTGGCGTTCCGTATTACCGTCCTGAACCCATCGATTTCATATTCTGCTAACATTCATTGGATCTCGACCGACGCGAGCAGCAGTACTGCGATAAGATAAATTGTAATCCCGGTATGTTACAATTCGACCTTTATCAATGTCAGAAACGTGCTGGTACGTATTTCTCCTTCTTACACGAGGCATCACAACAACTTTTCACCAGGCAACAACATTCAAATTCAATTTGTGTATGAGGAACCGGCTGAACAATTTCCTCATTTAAACATAATGTAGGTGTCGCTACTGGCGCCTGCTTTGTCTGAATGCGCTGAAAAGCTAATCATTTGCATATCGCAGCACCTTCTTCCTTTTGTATAAATTTCACGTCTGTAGCATGTCGCCTTCTTGGTGTAGCAATTTTAATGGCCAGTAGTGTATATATATATATATAGATATATATTGATATAACCTTATTTACAATTAGATAAATATATCTATAACATGATATAAAAAACTTCTTATTACAATTAAAACTAAGTTTCAACTACATCATTCAGTGTGAAAATAGTAGGACAGTTTTAAATAATGAATATAAAATACTGTTAATAAAAAATTCTTCTGCCATTTACTTTAATTTTTTAAAGACTCTATTTGGCACTGAATCATATACGCTTTTGACAAATATTTTCCCAAACATGATTCAAAGCTTCTCGAAGTTCAATGGAAGATTCATATTCCTTACCCCCCACGTAAATACGCCTGACAATAACTGACCATATGAGTTCAACAATTATGAGGTCTGGACTTTTAGAAGGCCATGGTAAAACTCAAACATATATATTATTTGTTTCAAACCAATTTTTAATGGCTTTGACCGTCTGAATTGATGCTCCATCTAACTGAAATATCCAACTTTCTTCACTTAGTTCAGTACCATAGGGAATAAACTTTTGAATTGAAATCTTGAATGTAATATGCATATTTCTGTTTTCTATTCAGAAACAGTAGATCGGTCTTTTTATTATACCCCAAAGCTATCCAAACTATTAAACTGCCACTTCCATTCTGTCCTGCAGAGTAAGATTTTCCGTACACAACAACACATATTGATAATATCTGGGCAATCTAAATTGAATATTTTTTTATCAGGAAAAAAAACTGAAGTGTATTCGAAGCTCCAAGACATGTGCTCTTTAGCCGGTGTTCAAAATCTTTTCATTCCATTTAGGATGGAGCTTTCTTTTTTTGAATATGAATGTTTCTAATTTTTTTATTTTTTTATCAATTTTCCAATTTTTTACGTCGTTGTAATGTGTTCTTCTGGTTACATGTGCCATTCCAGCTTTATCTTGTGCATTTTCAATGCTTTAACTCGTTCTTTTCAAGTTTTTAAGGATTTTCCTTTGATCACGTGGTGTAAGGTTTTTTGAATATGTCAGTCTTATTTTCCTCTGACGTTTTGGATTTTTCAAGAAGTTAGAAACAGAGTTTGCTTTGATGTATAGGTGCCTCGCAATTTCTCTTACACTTTTCCCAACATCTTTATATGCCACAATTCAGCCTTTTCGAAATTCAATTTTAGGTTTCTCCCTGGTAATTGTAATTGTACTAAAATCGAGGATGTTTATCAAAAAATATATCTTTTGAAAAACAGTTTTAAAAAACAATGTTTTCAACATATTAAACTGCTATAGATTCCAAAATGAGAATATTTTTTTAAGATATTCTACTTTTTCATATTATATATATATATATATATATATATATATATATATGTATGTATATTATATATATATATATATATATATATATATATATATGTATGTATATAAACATCTAATTGAGGAACTTCCTTTATTTTAAAAACTAATGTCTTGGCAACAATTTCATATATTTTCAATAATAAATTTAATTCCCATTTACCAACAAAATTAAAAAAAAATATTCCTTTTGCAAACTTATTTTCATGCATCCATTTGCATTTAGCTTTTTATATTATGATTTTTCAATATTTTCCCTTTTTAATTATTTAGCTGAGGAAATTGAAACAATGTTTTTATTTGATAATTATCTGCTTTTCGAATTGTGGACACTTTGAATTATGAACAATGTAAGAAACAAGGATTATTTTAATTAATTTGCATATAATGTCTCCTACTTCATCTAACACCTGTCTTACAGTAAGTACATGCATTAGAATATAATTGGTCACTTAATCAAACGAAAATATAATGTACTTTTACATGGATTGATTGTTTTATGAAGTTGACATTCCAGGCCCAATGCATTTGTTCGTACAATTGCCTTGCAAAATCTAACCGGAAAAAAAAAACGATTATATTATGATTTTGACATTTACGCATATTAAAGTAACCTTCGTAGGTGAATAAAGTTGCAAATTTTACCTCAGAGCTTGAATGAAAATGAATTACTTTCACATCCATAAATTTTGAAAAACAAAGAAATTCAATGATGTAAAAAATTTATTTTAGGGCTTTTTGAATAGGATGATTTTATGTAATTTGCAGCTAAGTGGTATCATATGGTTAAACGACTGAAAACATAATGAATGAGAATGAAAAGATCTTTTAGAAACCAAACAAGAAGGAAATGGGGTACTGTTGTGGCAATATTCAAAACAATCGAATGATTGATTAAAAAGATTGAAATACTTTTTGGAAAATAAAAACGAGAAAATGCAGTGCTATCTTGAAAAACTTACCGTTGAAACAAAAAAACAAGTGATTTTTTGCCTGACATTTTATCAATAAAATGAAATTAATTAGTTTTTTAACCACTAAATTTAATTTCTTATATTTTTCCTCCATACGACATATTAAACTAAACTTTGCAAGAACATTTTGTTTACAAAAAAAGAACCGTTTTGTAAAAAGATTAATTTTAAGGTAAGATTATTATACTTTATATTTTGCATACTTTCATATTTTAGAATTTTGTACACTTTTTTGATTTTATGAAGTGTTATACCAGTCCTACAAAATTTGGATAACCAAAACATGAGTTTTCATAAAAAATTTTTAAGTCTTTTATTTATCAAAATCATCTCTAAAACAAATGTAATTTTATGTATTTATCAAAACAATTTAAAACGAAAAATATTTAAGTGTGTACTTATAAGAAATTTGCAGTTTTTTTGCATTCTTTTAAATAAGTAACAACTCTTTAATATTTCCTTGCTATGTACATTTCAGAAAAATTCAACATTTAAAAGAAAAGATAAATCAATGACGATTTATTTATTTAAATTCTTTTACATTACATAATGAATGTTTATCAGAAATTTGAGATACACTTGGAACATTTGAGGGAAAAACTTCTTCATATAACTTTCAAGCTATAATCTCTCTTTTCGTCTAAATATTGATTTTTTTCCTAAATTCTATTGCAGTAACAAGCCATCTACGAAGTAACTAATCTCATTACATTGTTTTTCTCTTTCTTTCCGTCTTTTATATTTAATGACAATACTAACAAATAAGTAATCTCCAATTCAAGTGGGATTATCTTAGTTTCAATCACATTCAGTATTGTTCCTTTCTTACTTCATATGGAATAGAGAGAGTTTATTTATACTTAAGAAAAATCATTCCTTATCTTATTCATTTCAAATTTTGTTTTAAATACTAAGTTTTGGTGTTAATATGTTTTAGCTGATAATATTAATATTATAGAAAGATATTTCTGCATAGATATATTGATTTATTTTCTAATGTTAAATATAGGAAATATTTTTAATTGGAATATTGAAAAAAATAGTTTCCTATTTAATTGATCCACAAGGATCTAAATCATTTTTGAGATATTTGAGATGGAAGATATAGAAAAATGGAGTAAAACAATAAAAAACGAATAAAAATACAAATGCTCGTTATGGAAAATGTAGCACAACTGCAAAAATAAACTAACCAGCAAGGAAAATTCCATCTGTAATAAAAATGTATTTATCCTTAACTGAGTTGGATGTTTTGATTTTCCCTGATGAAGACGAGATTTTTAAATAAAATTTTAGGTATATTAAGAAACTAAACAAAGCATCATTAACTGTTATTTTTATTTCACTAAGTACAGCTCCATAACATATTATCAACAATCTTACAGAAATTTGTTCTCTTATATGACAGATCTTAAATTATTTGAATTTTTAAGACCAACCAATGAGCAGAATTTTCTCTCCAAGAGTTTTGTAGACATCATGTAGAGTTTTGGCAACATAGCAGTGAAGGAAATTTTTTAAGGGTATTGAGATTAGCATAGCTATCGAGCACATGAAATCATAAAGCTGTTTCTCTAATGATAGCCTTCAAAGTTTTCCTAGCATTTATTATATGTTTCTTTCCCTTTTGTTGATGTTAAACATTTTTAAAAAAGTTTGTTGTAATTGTTAGTTATTTATCCATAAAATTTCCTAAACTTGCTTTTTTCCTAATACCTCTTAATGTTATATTTTGATATTAAAGCTGCTGACATTTGAAATATTAATTTTTTGTGATCTCCATGCATATTGATTTGTATAGTTTTCTATAATCAGTGGCTATCAAACAATTAGTATTTGTATATTCTGGTCGTCTTTCTATAACTGTTAAGAAGTCATTTCCTAAATATGAATTATTCTTATGATAACAAAGTCTGAATTCATATAAAAAATATCCGACACCATTCATTCCATTAGCGATGATAGAATTGATTCAAGTCTGGTACACAACATCGTGTCGAATGGTTAAAGGAAAACTAGAAGTTGGCTTCCGGGACCGGAGCTCTGTTACAGCTGGTCTGGTAGGAGACAGATGCTCTTCTGATGATAGCAATTGACTTTGTATAGTTTTTACCTTATTAAAGGGATCTCTACAAATTATATACTCAATTCTCCGTTCAGGATAATCTAATGTACATTTGGATGATCTATGTTACTTTTCTGTGTTATAAGATGGTTTTTACACCCATCGTGAAACACATCTGTGCTTTATATTCCCGCTCCTCATAATGCAACTGGTAAACGTGTACATTTATAAACTGAAATAATGCAGCTCTAGAAAATGTTATGCTCTTTAAGTTGTAATTATTATATTATGCACTTTAATATCTTTGAATCGCTTCTATTCTTTATTAATAATTATACGAAATTTTACATTGATAGCATACACAAAGAGTCAACTGCTGGCTCTTATAGAAGAAATTAAATAACATGTGGTCTAGTTTCTTTCGATTAAAGCTAGCGCAATCAAATGAGAAGGGAAATTCAATCATTAGTATGTCTCTGACATTTTAATTCCGTTATTTTTAAATCATTATCCGCATCTTCCAGTGTTATTGCACTTTCACTTTTGACGATGTATAACTACTTTGTGTCACGCAGTCAAATCTACAGGGTTATAGAAATGAAACTTCAGCATCTTGAAAGGCTCTGTAGACTGTTTTAGAAAACACCTGGAAACACCAGTTGGTAACTACCCCACTCTTATATCTTTATCAACACAATTCGATCATCTTAATCTAAGCCCTTTACTCGTATTATTTTGTAAGTGAAAGTTTTTGTGGAGGGATTTCTACGAAGATATTGCCCCAGCAAGTTTTATTCATTTAATTTTAAGTTGTTTAATTATATCAGCCTCCTCTTATATCCTGTACAACTCACTGTTATATGTGTGTTAATATACATAGTCATCATATACTGCACCTATAATTTCCCACAACACATTTATTTTTCATCAAAAATATATGCACAATAAAAGGAGACGTTGTATAAGACGAAACCAAATTAGCATTGCAAATTGCCGATGATTGTTGGAAGAACACTGCGAGTAAAACTTAACTAATGCAAAGATAAGAATTGAATTTTTAGTGTAAATATTGGAAACAAGCCAAATTATCTTCTTATATTTAAATATATGATTCTGTCTAAAGTTATTCTTTAAAAATTTGTATAATTTTATAAATATATAGTATATTAGGCCATAATTTTAGTTTTATTTTATTAAATATCACTCGAAATTTTGAGAGGAAAAGTACTCAAATGTAAAATATGGAAATTTGTTTTGCGCTATTTGAAGTTTACTTACATACATAATACATTATACACTTTTTAAAATAATTTGAAAAATCTAATGTGTGTTTCGAACTATTTATCTTCGGTAATTAAATTATTTATAGTTAAAATTTAACCACATAATGCTTTTTTCTTAATTTGTTTGTAATGCATTAGAAGCAAAAATATGCATTTAGAAATTAAATTTTTAAAGGTAAAGTATTAATTTAGTTTTACTGTAAATAAAATTGATAAAACTTTAAATATTTAAAAATTTACATTTGATATTTGTAATAAATAGTACGTTTGATTTTGTTTTGAGCAAGAATTTTGAAAATTAGAAAATTATTTTTTTTCTATTTCAATAGTGATATTATTATTAGAAAATCGAAAGAAAATGAGAAAATAGCATTTCCAAGTAAATTTGGTTTGGAAATGATTTTGCTAAATCAATTCACAGCAAGTAAAAATAAAGAATAAGTTAGATTTTCTTTTCTTAAATAATTAAATTTAAAATGAATTTATTTGATATTTTTCTTCATCAGAGAGTTATTATTAAAGTATTATATTACAGAGATGACAATTTATGATGTGAATTTCTTTGCTTTTTATATTTTGGTTCCTTTAAAATGAAGAGAAATGAATAAATTATTTCCTATTTGGATTCACAGTTCTTCTAGCGAATATGAGTTGTACAAGATGAAGAAAAATCCATTCACAATAGCAGCTTAAACCTAAATGAATTAAACATAATTTTAGATCTTGTCTCACAAGCTTATACCCCTGCATACCTATTAAAATAAATATCAATAGATTTAATGAATTAATTTCTTTCATTATAATTTTATCAGATACGTGGGTTACAGATTAAAAAATAGTATTTAAATAAAAAAAGCACTATTTTTTTCACAACACCAATTACAGAGGTGTCGAAGACGGTTGTAGAATTAAAGAAAACTATTCTTTACAGGTAATTGAATGCAATAATTTAGTCTATGTCTATTTACAATTGTAAACAAACATGAACGTTGCCTTCTTGCGGAATTCTATTATGTTAAATGTTACTACGAAACGTGAGTATGGAAATTTTCAAACTGGCGTCTTTCCAACTAGACGTCTGCACCCGATGTAATTCTTTTATTAATGTCAGAGTGCATTTGAGGTGAGCGATTGCATATTTAACATGTTATTTTCTTGCTTTATGCCTGCAAGTGTACGTGCTTCGGTAGTAGAAATAGAAGACAAAAACTTTTTGATAATTTTCCCATGCTCCATCACTTAGCAATCACACTTCCGGTATATTTTACTATAATGGGTATCGATTAACGCATTTTACAGTCGAAATAGTGATAAATAATTCTTAATAAAAATTATGACTGAATTAGGTTATAATTGCCAAAAACAGAAAAAATTGTGCCTTAAAACATTTTGTTTTTTGCATTCATTAACTATTTTTATATTTAATATATATATATATATATATATATATATATATATATATATATATATATATATATATATATATATATATATATATATATATATATATATATATATATATATATATATATATATAAAATATAACCAGAGTATTTTTCCCTTCAAGATTTAAAAATATATCATTCCTAAATAAAACTTTAATAGAAGAACCCATTCTATGATAATATATATTAGAATGTTTGAAATAACTTCATGAGAGAGATATAGCATGAGATTTTTAAATCAGTTCTTTGAACAATATACAGCTTTTGTATAAAATATTAAATCCTCACAAAAGCAAATTAAAATAATTTTAAAATTTATCAGTATTAAGATCTTGATAAATAAAAATTGTAAGTGAAGGAAAGTTTCATTCATTTATTTTCATTGTTTCTCATTTATTATTTTAATATTGATAAAATATAATGATTATATTTCATTGATATAATGATACATAAACAAAACAAAGAAAATAAACAAATCAGAAACATTTAAATTCATAACTTAAGATCCTTAATAATTGCATCGTATTATGCAATGAATGAAATGAAATTGCAAACAAATGCATGATTCTTCTTTCATAAAATGTGAAATGACTCAAAATAAATTTTTGTCTTTTTCTATAAAAATTTGCATTTTTTAATTATTGCAATTGAACATTAAAATTTGAATCTTCAAATATTAATTCTTTTGTATAAAATACTAAATCAAAGTATAGTTTCAAACTGTAACTAATAATGAATCCGTATTATTTAAGCGAATAAAAATAAGCGTTAATGTTTTACTCTGCAATGGTATTAAAATATTTTAACACTAAAGTATATAAATGTACACAATAATAATACTTATAAAATAATTGCTTAAAATATGACAATTTTAAATCATTTTTAACAACAATTAAGCAGCAAGAATTTTTGGATTTTTATACTTGTTTTTTATATTACATAAATAATTTTGTACATGATTTCTTGAGACATCAAAAATTATGTTAATTTAAAATATATATTGGAGGTTTCTATCGATACATTGAATTTTTAAATTTAGAAGATTTCCTATTGGATATAGCATATTATATTTTCATAATGTGGGAACTATATTCATTATAAAGTTATTTAACCAAAGAATATTAATACGCTTCGGGTAAATATAAAATATGAATATCAATTCATCTTTTTTAACATTTTACTATCATATTTGATTTATTTTTTAAAGTGATAGTTATAAATAAAACTTATGGTGAATGAATGTTTTGTCCTTTATTTTTTACAGCATAAATTTCTGCCACACTTGAAAATTTAAGAAAATAACTTACTTGGTGGTTGACTTTTTTGAATTTGGCAAAATCAACTTCTGGTAGAGCTTCCTGTAAAATAAGTTTTATTTTTGAAGGTAAATTAATATTTCATTAATCAGTAACTAGATATTTCATAAATGTACTTAAATGTTTCCGTATTTAAATAGAAAATTTTAACGGAAATAATTTTCTACAAAATAATCATTTTCTCTATTGATGTCTATGATTAATTTCTTTCTATTTTAGGTATTTCTACATATAAACTATAACAAATTAATCATTTTAATTTAATTAATTTTTAGAAAATGTTTATCTACAGATCTGTTTAACAAAATAGAATAAGACAATAAAGTAAATAAAAAAGAAATATTATAAGAATGATTTCATTGCTTATTTTATTTATCATTTAAAAAATATTACATACTATTAAAGCTTTATATATTCTTGATAAAAGCAATTCAAAAACTGCTATCTTTTATAACATGCAAAAAAATTCTAGGAAAAAAAATTAACAATAAATAATGCGCAGTATTTTTAATAAGTTAATGTAAAGCGATGTATCTTTTTATAACAAAAAATTTCGAAGATAAATATAAAACTAACAATATCACAGTAAATTAAAGAAAATATATATACCGGGTGATTATAATTAAAGTCCCGATTTTAAAAATTGATAATTTTAAAACTACTGGTCAGAATGACTTGATATTTTAGCAGAACAATCGTAAGGCAATGGAATTTTGTTTGGCGAAAAAAAAGAAATAGTTCTAAAATGTGCCGATAGATGACGCTGTCAGGGTAATATCAGGAGGAAGTCCAAAAATGTATTCGTTAAACACAGAAATGTTGTTAGCCAAAAGAAAAAAATTAGAGTTCAGGGATTTACTAAAGATTTATTAGTGAAAAGACAAGAATACAGCGGCAACAGCGATTATGACAAAAAAAAAAAAAAAAAAAAAAAAAGAGCTTTATGGAATCAAAACCTTGCTGATGATTAAAGCATAAGTTGTTCGATATGCCCTCCGCCTTGTTCCGCTACTAATTGGAAGCGCAAAACGGCATGCTCCACAACAGATCGGAGGGTATTTGTACTGATGCAATGGATGTGGTGTGTGATGCTTGCCTTCAAGTCGGCTAGATTCTGAAAATTCCCGCTGTAAACAACATTCTTCAGGTACCCCCAAAGCCAGAAATCACACGGGTTTAAGTCAGGGGAACGTGACGGCCACGTTGTTGGAAAATGACGGCTTATGATCCTGTCATCTCCGAAATTAGCACTCAGTAGCTGCTTCACAGGAGTAGCAATGTGCGGAGGAGCGCCATCTTGCATGAATATTGTGCGATCCACACACTGACGCTGCTGAAGTGCCGGAAGGACATGGTTATGCAAAAGTGTTTCATACCTCTTGCCAGTAACGGTGCAGGTAACGGGACCCGCAGGTGTGATCTCCTCGAAGAAAAACGGACCAACGATGAACGCTGCCGTTATTCCGCACCACACAGTAACCTTTTCAGACTGAAGAGGTAATGGCTGTAGCTGGGACGGATTCTCGGTCGCCCATATCCTGCAATTTTGCGTATTTACAGAACCTTGCAAATGGAAGTGGGCTTCGTCAGACCACAGAATGTTCCATGGCCATCCGTTGTCCACTTCCATCTGGGCAAAAAATTGCAGTGCAAAAGATTGACGTGCTTCCAGGTCAGCCGGTAGCAACTCCTGCACATGAGTTATCTTATACGGATAACAGAGCAAGTTCTTCCATAGGATTTTACGCACCGTGCTGTTCGGCATATCCAGCATTCGGCCAATTCCCCGTGCACTGTTGATTCTAACATCACTGTTAGTCTGTTCTTGTAATACTGTAGCCACATCTTCCACTGCCGCAGCCGAAACTGGTTTTCTTCCTCTACCCCATTTAACGTCAAATGAACCGGTCTCTTCGAATTTAGCAATCAGTTTTCGCAGACCTTTTACGGTGTTTGGACCCCATTTAATGGATTTTAATGTCCGAAACTTCCTAATATCTGTAAGTGCACAGTCATCGTTCTTATAAAAAAAAAACTTCAAGAGCAGAGCGCGATCCTTCATAGTCAGAGTCATGATGAAGCATTTAGGCAAAGAGCTGGTGCTCTGCATTTTTATGGCAGCTAAGTCTCATGTGCACATGTCAAGTATTAGTAATTTGCATATATCTAGACAATAGAACTATTATTTTTTTTTCGCCAAATAAAATTCCATTGCCTTACGATTGTTCTGCTAAAATATCAAGTCATTCTGACCAGTAGTTTTAAAATTATCGATTTTTAAAATCGGGACTTTAATTATAATCACCCGGTATAACTATAGTTAAGAGAAAATTAAAGAAAAAACACTAAGAAATATACAGTTATATAAAACAAATTTTTCAAAGCATTTCATTGGAATGCAAATCACTATAAACTTTTTTAATTTTTCCAGTAAGTAAGTTATAGTGATATCTTTCAAACACTCCTCATAATCTATCTAAATTGGAAATGCAAATATATTTTTGTCAGATATAGCAGAAATGTTAAAGGTATTAATAAGTGGGAATGATTTAAAAAAAACTTTATTTAAATAAACCAAATAACCCTCCATATACACGCAATTAAATCTACATTTATATTCTATCAGGCTAATTTCTCAAATGTGTTTTGGATATATTACTAATTGTTTTTATTTTATTTCCTTATTTTTTTAATTTCTTGTCAATATTTTATTTTCAAATAGTGTTTTTGCAGTTTAATGATTTATTGATTTCCTATTTTTTACTTATTTACATAAATTATTATCATGTTATTATCCCTGCAACAAAAAATATTGTTAAAAATGCTTGTTGCAATAATGTAATTTTATTTATTGTAATAAATAAAATATATTTTAAACTTATTATTAAAATATCTTTTCAGATTACTATTAAATTTATGATAGTTTAAATAATTGATCACTTGAAATAATTTATTCCAAATTCAAATTATCTAAAGGCAGTTAAAAAATTAATATTATATTTTATAATGAATAATATATTTTATAACATCAAAAATAAAAAATTAAAAATTACTAAAATATGATTCTGAATTAACATTTATCTTTTAAGTTTCAATAAGTAATAAATCGATGAGTTCGATTATACAAAAAATTAATTTTGAATCCCTTAGGAACACTATATATTAATATTTTTATATAAATTTCAGAAAATTATACATAAAAAGAATGGAATTCATTTGTAAATTGTATTTTCCAAGTAACTATGAAAAATTGCACTAGAAAATAAATAAAGTTTTAATGTTAAATAATAAGTAATAATTTATTAATCTGTCTCAAATATAATAAACTATATATTTGGTTAAATTCTAATAAGAATATATATTTACGAAAAATTTGTGTTTATGATAATACACAGAAAAACTCTAGTTAAAGGTATATAGCAATTAATTTTACATATGAATTAATTTAAGTAATTACGAATTAAAATTATAGGATAATGTCACAAACTCCAGAAAAGCATTCTAAGTAAAAACAATTGTGTAGCTGAGAAACTTTTTTCATTTTTCCATACATTTAACTCCTATTTGAATTTCAAGATTTTAAGATAGTTATATTTTAAAAAGTTTTACTTGCTTAAGTTTTTAAATGTTAAAAATAGGCCCCATTCCCAAAGCATTTTACAGTATTACAGAGAGCTTATAGGAACTTAATGACGTCAAATCTAAAGAATATAAATTATGCATCTTTACCATTAAATTTACTATAAATAATATTTAATTAAAATAGGTGTTACTTTAATCATGATTTTTATAACAAAACCTTAAATTATTAAATATTTTAAACAGGATTTAAAGAGAATATTTTTCAAAATACTTAAGCCTATTTAGGTTTTTAATGACTTGTAATAATAACTTTGTAGTTGTTAAAGTATAAGAATTTATTTTCTTTTTCATAATTTTAAATCATCACCATTTTTAAAACCTTTATTTATTCACTGAATTTGTGTTTGAATGTTTTTTTTTTAAAAAAGGATTATAGTATTCATAAATATTTATAATTTGTAAAAAGAATTTGACATACTTTGGCATCAAATTGAAATTCACTTTCTTCACTTTCCTTTCTTTGCAAAGCTTTCATGCTGCCGGACCTTAAAAGTCTACGTTGTCCCATTTTGCTTCTAGCAGAGCTGCTTGTCTGTTCATGAAGTGGTGTCGTGCCGCCACCTCTGTCAGTGTCTCTGAGGTTCGAACTTTGTTGGCTCGAAATATTCGTGTTAGACACTAAATCCAGAGTGTTGGCCACTATTTCTTCAATTTCTTCGTCAATGGTACCTCTGGAAGAATTTGCATTTGAGACTGGAGTTACTGTCCTTGTGATTCCCGCATGGTTTTCCTTGTAATGTGAACAACATGAACTGGTTTGTCTGTGGATATGTTCTGGAGAATTTGGGCTTAAATATTCCTTCTGCGATTTATGAGAATGGGCTGACGATGCTGTTCTCAGTTGTTCCCTATCTATGACAACATTTGGAGTGGTAGGACGACTTGTAGTTGAACCACCAATACCCATTTTTAAACTACGTATTCCGTACCTAGTCACAGAAAAATAATTAGTTTTTAGAGATTCAAAAGGGAAACTTTTTTTTAAAAAATTTTAACTTGTGCAAACTTTAATTAAAATAATATTTTAGTTATGATATACACGCCTTATTATATTCATGAGAAGAAAGAATATTTTTAAGATAGTTTAATTTTTACAAGTTTCTGTAAAAATTAATTTAATACTTACATTCCATTTCAATATTTATAAAATAATTAAGACAAGTAAAATTGTGCATTATTATGCTATTATTTAAATCCTTTTAGTATTATGTAGTATTATTCAAACCAAAAATGAAATATTGAGAAATATTCAAAATAGCAGTAAATAAAAAAACTAAATAGAAATGAAGAAAAAATGCTTATTACAATGAGATTTCAATAATTTAATTAATTAAAAATCTCATTGTGTTTAAATGCTAAAAAAGTGTTAACAAAACACATTATATTCTTATTTTGATAAAGTTTTCCTTAAAACATCATTTATTAAAATTAAAAATCAATTATTAGACAACCGTAACAACATTTCTCCAAACTGTGTTGTAAAACATTTCTTCTCAGTGATACAAAATACTATTATTATCTTTAATTGAATAAATAAATATATATTTTGAGAAGAAATATAGTTTATATTTAACTTTTAAATTTAATGAAAAAACTTCCATACATAATTAATGTAATAGTTATTTATTTTACTCAAAATCTATCAAGAATCAATATTCTTCTAATTCTCTGATATTATTCCTCTTAGAAATTGCAAAATCATAATGAAAAAGAGACATTTTCAACTCTGTTCTTGAGACATTTTCAATTCATGTGATGTCAAATAGTATAGGAGTAAGTTCAATTAATGTAAAAATTTTTATCGTATCAAAATCAAATTCTTTACTTGCTTTTTAAATTATTTTTTATTGTCATTGTATTGTATAAGTGTCATATGTTTAGCAATACGTATAATTGAAATTGTTACTATATATAACAACTCATTAAAACTAATATAATAGATTTTAAATATTCCTTTAATTATTTGCAGTAAGACCATTTTTGGCATAAAATTTTAATTCCTCTATATTCGTTATATGTTATTTGGGATCCTACACATGTTGAATTGCGATTAGTGCCACCCAACTTTTCTCGAGGTCATCGTGCCTGACTGCGGCTTGGCAGGCTCTGGGTTTGAATCTCGTTGCATGTGATCAACGGCCAACTCCAAATCTGCTACCGAAGATAACTTATCGAAGTCACATTCCTTGATGAGATACTCTAGATCTTTTTTGTAGGAACACAAGTTGGCTCTGGCATGAATGTACTTTCTCTCTCTCTCTCTCTCTTCTGTCTTTGTCCTTTCCTTGTATGAATGTGTTGCAAAATGGTTGCATACCTTATAAACAGGTACCTATGGCATATGTGTGCTGAGAAAGTCGGACGCCGCACTAAACCACGGTTCAGTTGAAGAAGTGAAGCAGCGCCCCTCCCCCACATTGCCAGCTTAGCTGGCACAAGAAAACAACATGCACATTGCGTTTAGCAGAATCTTGAGTCATCCATCCTTCAAGGAGATATTGTGGGAGATTCAAAAGCAATATTAATATAAAGTATCGATTCCAGATTTTGTGAGTGTGTGTTTTAAACTATATCATAAAAGTTCATTTATACTGAAATTTAGGTACTGGATGGGTCAAGGCTCCCTTTATTCTTTCCTTCATCAAATTATGATTGGACAAATTTCTTTAATGAATATTATCATTATAATTGTGAATGACTCCATTTCCAGAAGGAAGTAAAGCTTATATCATGAGATAAATCTATTCAGCAAAAGATTCACCTTACTTTCCTCCAGTGTGATTTTTTCTTTCATAATTGCTACTTAATTAGCAGAAAACCATTAACTAGCAGAAAACCATAATAAGTCTACTTTCATGGTTTATAGTGGAAGGAAGGTATTCATTATTTCACCTACTTACCACACATCTATAATAAATAACTTGATAATTAGGATTCTTCATTAAATGTTATTTATGAAAAGTTTCTTAGCTTAATAATCGGTACTAGAGGATCTAGACGTTGATTACTTTTTGTGGTGAACCTGTTTTCAATTGTTTTCGGTTTAGAATATAATGTTACTGTTGGAATATAATTTAATTTATAGTCTTTATCTCAAGAATGATTACATGGGCTTCCAGTCAATCTGTTTTCGTATATTTCAAATATGAAAGAAAAAATAGGTAAATCTTCCTGAATAATTCTTAGTTGAGAAAAACATCAATATGTATTTGATGTTATTATGAAAGCAACTCAACTACTAATGAACCAATTATAAGACTGAAAAAGAATAATACTGTTAAGATGAAAAAACAATTAAACTAAAAGCATTCTATAAACAAAATACTGTATTAAAAGTACATTGATATTCAGGTTAAAATTTAAAAGATAAAAATATCTTAGTATACCAAAGCAGTATGTATAATTATAAAAACATCAAAAATCAGAATTTTTGTGATATTGCGACATTTATTTTTTTAAAAATTAAATATGTGAATACAATGTCAAAATTGGTAAAATACCCACATCAAGTAAACAATTTCACTGAACACAGAATGTATTTTTCCTTGAAAAAGTCACTGGAAAGTTCTTCATTTTATCAGATTAAACAAGTTTTTTTTTCATTTCTTAAGCACATTGTTAGAGAACTAAACTCGGCAAAATATCTGCTATTCAATTGAATAAGAAATTATTTAATGAATTGTAGAAGAGGATTAATATTTTTACTCTGAATTACACGTGAATAAATATTGTTATTCAAACTTTTCCTGTCAGATTGGTGAATTTAAAAAATTCACTAAATTGTGAGAAAATCTGAAATATCTAAATACAGATATACACGCAAATAACCCTGCAATCTTATATACATAAATATATAAAATAAATGTAACAGAAAAAAATGAATTAAAAAATGGAACATATCAATAAAGTATTTTAATAATTAATATTTATACATTAATATAAATAAATTTAAAACAATGAATATTTTTGTGGTTTTAATCTTGCAGTTCATATTATATTTCACATTATTTGAATATCTATATATCTATCTATCTATCTATCTATATATATATATATATATATATATATATATATATATATATATATATATATATATATATATATATATATATATATATAGAGAGAGAGAGAGAGAGAGAGAGAGAGAGAGATTATTACTGTAAATAATATATTAAGTATAATGGAATTAATACTTAATATATATTATTTACAGTAATAGTTTGCAAAAGATTTATTTACTTTTATCTGTAAATTTTAAGAGAATACCATATACATAACATAAATAACAGATTTTTATATCTTCAATATATAACCAATGTTCCTGAATCTATGATATTTTTCATGAATGTTTTTACCTGATAAACCAGCATCTCGATTTAGAAAAATGTTGTTATTTTAAACTAATTGAATAATTAAGTAGGAAAATAAGACATTTTTCATGTTTAAATTAATTATCTATTAATAATCATACTGCATAATACTAGTAAAATTTATACATGTATCTCACAATTTCGCTTATATAAGTCAGCTATTTTTGACAATTTAATCAGAATAAAAATGTTTAATTTAGAAGGAATATTAAACTTTAATATTTCTTCAGTATTTTAGCCATTTTATCTTAATACTATTTTAAATGTATTTCCCTTAAATTCAGAAAATTTGTATTTTCTTTTGAATAATTTGACTGAACTCTTTATAAGAACACTTATCAAAGATTTATTAATTGAATGTAATTTTTTAAACACTGAATGCATCGTTTTCTTTTTTCATTTGGATGTCTTGATTTTTGTGGTGCTTATGAAATTAATTATAAAGGAATTTTAAAAACTTCTCAACAATTATTACATACTCACTATGGTTTTTATTTTATATGGAAAGTGCTGTTTTATTAAACATATTTTTGTCAAGCCAATATTAATGTTAAGTTTAATAAATGCATTTTCGTATAACACTTCCGTTTATTAAAAATAAAGCTTAGCATATTGTTTTAATACAAATATCAACAATTTTTCAAGTATATTGACAATAATTTATCCAGTTTCTATAGAAACACAATATAACATGTTTTTTTCTTCAAAAATTTTATTATATGATTCGTGATCAAGAAATGGGAAAATCATATAAAAGGTTTTTTTTAAATATGATATTTTTATTTTCATATATATTTTCAGTTCAGTTTGAAATTGCAATTTTTGAAAAATTTTGAATGCCAAAAAATAATTTCCTGAGAAACAAAACTCCTATTTGCATCGTTTATAGAAAATATTTCATTTTTTTTAAATTGATAAATTTATATAATATAATAAGCTTAAATAACTCATCTTAATTTGATGAAATTATTTTAATTTATGAGTACATTTATTATTCTATACATTAATTGCTTAAAAAGATAATAAATAGTGTTAATAATAATAATAATTATTAAAAAAATTAAATATAGAGTTAAGAAATATTTATTTGAAAATTAAAGATTTTTGTTTTCGATAGTTTGTATCTATTTCTTATTATTTAATTATGTTGAATTTTTTATTATTTATTTGTTTTAAAATCGTATTTATACTTTTAATTGAAATTTCAAACAGGAAAAATATGAGATAAATATGCATGTAAAATAATGACTTTATGCATATTGTACATAATTTTAATTTTTCTAATTATATGGAGATACATTTATCATTATTTTAAGAATAAGTATATTCCACTTTTTAAGCTTTCTATAATTATAATCATGCACTAACTTACTATTTTAAAAAACAGTTTTCAGTATAATGTAATAACAAAACATGGAAGAATATTATAATTGGAAAACTTTTAATATTTCAATTCAATCTTAATTTTGAATTTTATGATTTACGTTTTAGTTTCAATTTATTACATGATTTCACGAAACTTCCGAGGATTAAAATTATTTCTTATGTTTGTTATTTTCATCCTAATGATTGTATAAGAAATTAACAGCTAATTGTCATGAGTATACTTTGATTAATTTTTAATTTTCTATACATTTTCAATGAAAGGTTACTGACATTGTGCATATTAATACTTATTAGTTAAATCAAGATAATTAAGGTTGCTCACTTTCCGTAAAGAAATTACTGTTCATCAGTATGTTCTTGGCATCTTGAACATTATTTATGAATTAAAACATTATTCCATATACCTTGCTTTAAATTTTGGAAATCAATAAATTATATTTAATATTTTATTGCATATCACCCAAAAGAATATACTAAAATATTTTTATAATTTAAAATACTTATAGATGCTTACTATATCCTAATAAATATTGCTCATTTTTGTGCATTATTTGGAGCGTATGTTGTAAAAAGGTAACATTTGTGGTAATATAAAATAGTTTTATTAGAATATTTATTCTTAAATCTCCTATATGTTCATACATACATTTTCATTTATTTGGAAAAGAGAAAAAATATTTAAAAAACGAAGAACTATAAAAAACAGTACGTCAATTAAAACTTTAATTTATTAGAATAATATTATTTGTGATAATTGAAATAATTTTTTTAACTAAAGTTTAAAATTTTGAGTATTAGATTTTGATTTTTTGAAAATTATACATAAATTTAAATATAACCATGGACAGAACAATTTAACAACTTCATATATTTAAATATCTAGAGGGAATCGATATATCTTATTTATATTTCTTTAGACATTGATTCAATATAAACACTTCATGTTATATTATAAATATTATTTATACGCTATTTTGCTTAAAACATTTTGCATTAGTTAGCATTTCCAGATTTCATAACACATTTTTGTATTCAAATTTGCTTCAAAATAAATCATAAACATCATAATTTGCTATTAAAAAGTAGGCAGTAGATTGATTATAGATAAGAGAAAAATTCTATTAATTTCCTAATGAAATGCAGCAAAAGAATATTACAACTAAATGGTTTGATTTAACAAAACATTTAAAATTATAATGTTATACAACCTTTTATTATTGAGATTTTAAACTTCTTATTCCATAAATCTCTCTCTAAAAAAGTTTAACGTATTTAAAAAGTTTAAACTAAATTTTAGAAAGAAATAACTAATTCTACTTTACTTCTTATTCTTTAATTATTCTTTCAGTAAAAAAAATATTTAAATGTTTCCCTACTCCTAAGTGTTGGCACTTACAAAAGGTATTTGGTAAATATTAAGTAAAAGTTTGATTTTATCACTTATTCATCAATAATATCAATGAAATAATAAATTTGAAAATCTTTTTCATTCAGTACGAAGGTAATTCTAAAGTACATAAAGTAAAATAGAATTTTAAAAGTTAAGTTTATAAAGTTTTCACTGTGGTGTCCTCCAAAATAAAGCCGTGCTGGCAGCCGAATGGTTAGCGCTGTTGCTTTTGGTTCAACAGTTCGTGGGTTGGAATCCCACTTTGAGCATGAATGTTTGTAGTGGTTCTTAATCCACGTTAAACCGTAGGTCCCGATCTAATTAGCCCTCATGTGCAAAAAATGACCGTTGAGCGACAAACAAACCAAACCTCCAAAATAAAATGTGTTTCTGAAAATAAATTTTCAAAGATTAATTGTTTCTGACCATTTATTTCTTGATATCAATGAAAACCATTTTTTGAGACGTCAGTTTCATTTTTGGGATAAAAGGACGTCCATGTAATTTCTTATATCAAATATTATTTAATTTGGATATAACGTGAACAGGTGAATAGAATCAAATTACATTTTTATATAAAAGAAAAAAAATCAGTTCTTAATTTTGTTGAAGAAAGATGAATCCTAACATTCATTTCTTGAAAAGTTTCGGGATAAATGTCAAAATCATTAACTTATTTAGCTGTAAAAATAACAAAATCTATAAATGACTTTTATGGTTTTGACGTTTGAAGAAAATGGCATGAATTTCTTTTTTTTATTTATTCAAAATTTTTACCGTTTTGAGCTTAAGATTATCTACAAAACTCTACTATTTTACTTTTTTAAATCGTTGAAACGTTAAATAATTCTATTTATGTTTCATCACCATTTGTAATTTTAAGATTAATGTGTCCACCATCTTTAAAAGTCATCTAAAGTAAACTTTTCATCTAAGTAAATTTGCGTTTAATTTCAGTCAAAGTTTGAAACCTCTAATCTTTCTATAATTTTTAAGGAATTCCTCCTCCATTTAATGGGGGAATCTTTTCAATTTCCTTAATTTTAATTAAAACATTCTTGTCGTTGTTAAATATTAAAAAATATAATTAACAGTCTAAAAATATTTCTAAAAGTATTAGAATCTAATTTTTAATTTTAGTCATTTTAATATTTCACTGAAGTTTCTAGTCTGGATGTATTATTTGAGTTGGTAGTCTTTTACAAAACATTTTATACTTTATTTCACATATGGCCTTATAAATTCGTAATTCGTTTTGGTATTTAGAGACAAAATTTCATCATCTTAAATATTACATTTTGATTGGTGGCTTGATATTGTATAATGTAAAGTATTTTTAATTTCTTGTTATTGAACAATAAATACAAGATGATTTGATGTAGAATTCGAAATAAAGGATTTTCTTTATTATACCTTAATTTTCATACAATAACCATTTTTAATGGTATTATGAGTTTTCTACTAAATTTTAATCCTTTTAATGTTACGTCTGTTTTAATCTCATTTGCTTGAAATTGAAAATAATTTTATTTCCGTGCCCTCTCTAAAATGAATTGTGAAAATATGTAATATATTTATTGGTAAGAGTTAAACAATCTTGACATTATTCATTTTCTTTATTTAATGGAAAATATAATAGGAAAAAGGGCTCATATTTTAATTTAGTAACCAATGCATTGAATTGGATAAGAAATGGAAATAACGTTGCATTTACTTAAGTTTTAGTTGTCGTCATTTTTCAATCATAGTAAGAGGCTTACAAAAATATTTACATTAAGAAGCATATGACTACTTCTCATTTCTATCTGAAGAACAAATTTTGTGGTACCTAAGTACACACTCCACTATTGTATATAATTGTCTTCTTTCGTATATAGTAGAGGCTGATATCATACAACTAATATTCATTGCAGCTATATATGCATCACATAGGTATGTGTCTCTTTTCAATTTGTTGTTCTAAAAAAAGCGAAATCGTAACATTTTAAGGTAATGGTTTTCTTTAAAAAAAGGAAACAAAAAAAAAAGTATTCAAAAAACTTATCTGCTTTGAAATCGTTTCAATTTTATTAAATGTAATACTGACAAGCGAAGTAAAAAATTGAACTATAAAAATAGAACTATTGAATATTGTTCCATTTTAATTTCTTTAACAGCATTACATCTATAAAAATTATTTTTGTCTTTTAAAAATATAAAAAGGTTTGTATCTTAAAAATTTATACTAAAAATTTATTCACATTTTTACATTTTTACCGGTACTTTATGTAATTCCTGTAACACTGAGCAATATTAAAATTTTATATTTTTTATCTATATTTAGAAACGAAAGTGTAATAGAAAACAACGTATTTGAAACATATTTCCATGCGTCAATTTTGTGCTAACGCTAAATGCAACCCTTTTTCAAATGGGTTCTTAAAATCAACATTCTTCTGTTTGTGAATAACATTAAAAATAAGAGTTATTAAAAATTTATATAAAAATTCAACAGAACATTGGTAATAATAGATGAAATAAATTTAAAAAAACAACAAATTAATAATGATTTCATTTAAAAGGTTGCTTTTTAATTTGAAAAAACGAATTGTATCCTGATTTGTTATAACATAAGCTTATATTTTTGTACTACCTTGTAAATATTTAAATATTTGAAAACTTTCATAACATAAGTTTTAGAAATTCTGGAACCTACATTAAAGTTCTGAAGGTAAAAAAAAAATAATGCAGGTTGGAAATGAAAGTGAAGCAAAATATTTTATGACTTAAATATTAATTCATTATTCTGATAAAGTTTATTACAGCCATGCTTAAAAAATTAATTTTTTATTAACTTTTAACAATTTCTTAGATTATAAATATTATAAGATTTGTAAAATCACTTAGGTTGATTTTTTACTACGTTTCAGTATATTTTTTCTATATTACAGAAATAAATTATATTCTAAATAAAAATTTAAATCAACGCATTTCTCGAAGAATTTGTTCTAAATTTTATTACATATATATATAAGTAAAATTAATTTCATTTATTTATCATACTGATAGTAGAAAATGTAACATTATTAAACATAATAATGGAAAATTATTTCACAAATAATGTATAATTATTCTTTAATAAATAAGTATTTCATAAACAATGGAAAATTGTTTCAGCACTCAACTGTGAATTTGATTTGAATCGACACTTGAGTGATTAACACTTACATATTTGAAGCACTATATCATGTAACGATGCCCTTTTATGCTATTTATTCATTAATATTTCATAAATGTACTCTAGCATATTATAAAATGTTTTAAAAAATAATAAATTTAAAATAAATCAATAACATTTGTGCTATTTTTTAATCATTTAACTCAACAAACTCCTACAAACCATCGTAATAAATAAGCTTCCAAAACATCATTTAAATATATAGTGTTAATTTGGAATAATTTAAATAATTTAATATAAGAGAATTCTCAAACACATAAAAATCATGTTCTTTAATAATACTAAAAATAGTTCTATCAAATAATATGTATATTCAAATATATACTGAGTTTTTATACCATTTTACATATTTATTTTTGTTAGTTCTATTTGTTTGTGCATAAAATTCCACAATATATAATAAAAAATTATTGGAAGAACTATGCATATTTGGTAAAGAAAATTCTATAATATTTACTTTGAAAAATTCATTCTTATGCTTGTATATATTACTTGAATTTTTTTAATTATTTTCATAAATATCATAGAAAATTCTGAAAAATAATACTTACAAATACTTCTATAAGTTCACAGCTCAATAAAACTGTATGCAAATATCCATTTAAATAGATGATAAGCTTCATTTACTCATAGAATGATTATCATTTATTCAGAATCTTTTTTCGCTTCGGTAATCTTTAACTGAAATTCTTTTCCGCTTCATTTTATTTTTTTTCTATATCGTTTGCTTTAAGCACAAGTTAAGTTTTTCTCCGTTGCGGTCCGTGAATCGTTTGCTTTCTCAAATTGCCAGATTCTAGAAAAGAATATCACGTGGTTTTTTTGTGCGGCCTATCACCATGGTAACTTTATAAACGACTCCTACGAATTATTGCTCATCTTTTCAGGTATGAAAGACATTTAAGAATAATCGTTATGAATTTTTTTTTTAATCTGTTGACTGTTTTTGATATTTTATTCATTCATGCGCTGTTGCTCTAGTTGTGTAAAATATTATATACCAAGTTGATTTTTAATTTACATTAATCATGTATATCATGTACTTAAATAATGCCAATTTTATACATAAAAAAACATTTTTCAACATTATTTGTCTATAGTGTTGAAATTTACTAAAGCTTTTATAATTTTTCTTTCTGTATAATAGTTACAGATTACAATATTTAATAATGAAAAAGACTCTTTAAATTAGTCTATATTTCTTACAATTGTTTTGGAACAGAATTCAAATTATCAAGATTAAGAATAAGTTAACTAAGTTTTAAAATCGATTATAAGATACAGCTGTTGATCTATTAACATTCAAATTACATTTATATATCGTAGTTAAATTTTCTAAATTTGATTTTTAAGTAATGAAATAAATATGTTTATTGCCGCTTCATAGCTATTTATCATAACTTAATTTAAAGCTATTAAAACTTAGTATTTTTCCTATAGTTAATATTTTCATTTTGTTTAAGAAAATGTACCTTATAAATATGCAATGTGAATTAGTAAAAGTAATTAAATGCAATTTCGTCTATAAAGTTTATTATTTAAAAAATATTGGATAAAAGATAAAGAAATAGTTTTTCGAAAATATTCATCACATTCATATAATATTTCTAAAATTATTTATATGAAACAGTAATTATAATTTAAATAGAAATACCTATATTATAATTTCTTTTTATATAACAACAAAATAACAACAGTTTAAGTTCATCAAGTAACTAATCTATAACATCTCTTTATTGGAGCATAAAAATATAAAATGTTATCAAATATATAGTTAAACAGAAAATTTTGCAAACCTGATTCCGAATATTCTGGTAAAAAATTTTTAAAAAACAAAAGTTTATCTCAAAGACTGATAGTTTTCATGAAATATCTTGCACGCATAAAATTTAAAACTATAATTGATGACATGAATGAAACAAATAATTAAGATATTAAAAAATACTCTTAGCATTAATTAAGGATTTGTTTCATAAAAAATCATATTTATGAACAAAGTCATAATTTAAGCCTTCTATGATATGCTGCACATATTCTACTTTATGAGAGGTAAAATTTATTATTTTTTCTACCTCAATTATTTTAATTTAATTGATTTAATTAATCTCATTAAATATTTTTTTCAAAATTATCATTAAAATGATAGATATGTTATTAAAATAATGGATATGTTTTCATTGAAAATTGAAAATCCATTTCATTCAAATTATATGGACATTAATCACAATTAAATTTGCAGTTATGTATAAATTTTATCATGAATCTATGATGTGAAATGCATCGTGTTATATTAAGTCAATTAAAAATTATTCAAAATACAAATAATAAAATATTGAAAAAGTATATATAACTTTTCTTGTGTTTCGTAAAGGGTAAATCAATGTAATTTCACTAAAAATGTTTCAATTTTTAAAAACATTTTATTTATTTGATGTTAGTAAAATATAAAGAAGATGAAGTTTTACATTAAAACTAAATTTAAGACTTTATAGTAACTAAATTACAAATTTCACAATTTTTTTGGTAAATAAATTGAAGGTGATTAATATCATGTATTTATTATATAATGCTAAACTTTAGATCTGAAAGGAATATTTAAAGAAACCTAAAACTGTACAAGTGTTAGATCTTAGATTTGAAAATGAACAAAAAGTTAATTAATTTTTATTTTATGTAATTATGAAACAAGTAGTAACAGATTAAAATTAATCTGGTATTTTTAAGATAATATTACCTTCTTTTCATAATTTCTTGAGAAAAATAATCATTAATTTTGTAAATCACGAAAACAATATAGTATAGTCTTCTACCTCAAGAAATATTTGTGAATTTCAGATAAAATGTTGAATGTAATAAAAGTGAATAATTTGCATAATAGTAATCTTATTAAAATATGCTTATTTTTTTAACATGATAGAAAATCTTTTTTATGTAACTATAAATTCAGTTTTATATTTTAATCAGCCTTTTTTTCGAAGTACCATTTATATTAAACAAGATTAATTAACGTAAAATTTTACTTTTTGATAAATTTGTATATTGATAAAAAGAACATTTAATAAAAGGTTTTTTATATTAGTTAAAAATATCTCAAACATATTCTAATTACATTTTCATCAATATAAATTAAATTAATAAAAATGATTAGACACTTTTTTGTTGAAATTTACTAGTATAATTTACATGTTGATTAGCAAATAAGAAAAGAAGTAAGGTAACCATTTCCAGAATTTAATATCAGAAACAACTGAAAGAAAATATTTTTATAACATAATATTACTTATTCCGGATTATTCGTATGATGATTGTCAGCTTCACTTTTGGTTTAATATTTGTATCATAAATCAAAAAATTAATTTTCATTTATCAAGTTAATTTTCACTTATAAAAGTTTTTAATTAATTGCAAAAATATAAAACAGTTATTTATACAGAAAAATTATATATTCAGTAATAAGGTTCTGTTTAGCAATTAGATAGATAAATTGGAGAAAAATATAAAAGCATATTTTGTTCTTTAAAGTTCATTTTACCGACAAATTTTATTGCAAATTTTTATGCTAATTAATTCTAAAACAACTATGTACATCAGTTACGATTGAAAATGTTACTTTAATAAATATTTAATTTTTTGCTTTATTCAAAACAGTATTATTCACAGATGAGTAAAAAAATAAGAAAATATTTTATATATCATGCTGAATTTTCTAAAATTTATATACAAAAATAAGAAAAATACTTTAAGCAGAAAAATATTTAATTTCAGTGTTTTGTAGACATTATTTGCAAAGTATTTCTCTATATGTACGAATTATAATTGAATTAAAAAAAATTATAAATGGTTTTATGAACATAATGATTATATAATAATATTTTAAAAAAAGCAATTTTTAAAAATATATAAATACATTTAATTTCAACAAATCATTTTTTAAAAAAAATATGTATTATTTTTGCAAATATATTTTTGAATAATTAATTAAAAAATTTAAAAGAATTTATATTTAATGAAAATAGTATGCCATCATAAGCAATTGATAAATTTAAGCATACAAAGCAATGCTTTTTAAAAATTTATTTATTTTTTTAATAAAAACTATTTAAACATTGTCTAATAGTATATATTATTTTATGTTTAGTAACATTTAGAAAATTGAGAACAGATTCTACATTGAAATTCAGTATTGTATTTATGACAAATACAATGTATTTTCTCCGATATTTTTATTCGTTTTTATATAATGATTTAAATAGACATTTTTTAATAGTCCTATTTTCAAGTAATACTGTGAATGAATAAAACTTTATCAAATTCATAAATTTTATTGAATATCTGAAATTTCCAATTTTAACTTCATAACTATTAGAAATAATGCTTAAAGAAAAAAAAATGTATTCATGAAATTCATACATTTTTCTATTTCCGCTACAGTAAATGTGATATTTGTAAAAAATTTTTATTTTTGAAAGCACATTAAATTGTTTGTCGCAATCATATGTAAATATAAATTTTATTGTCAATAAATTTTTATGACATTCTTAGAAATAAAACGAGAATCCAAAATATTATATTTACGATTAATTTATGGTGCACATAAAAAAAACCAGATTTGACTATTTCAGATTCATAAAAATA
This sequence comes from Latrodectus elegans, assembly GCA_030067965.1. Classification (NCBI taxonomy): domain Eukaryota; kingdom Metazoa; phylum Arthropoda; class Arachnida; order Araneae; family Theridiidae; genus Latrodectus; species Latrodectus elegans. Next base: position 28,652,744 of record CM057810.1, on the reverse strand, counting down.
TCTGAATATTTACATAATTAAAAAACATTAATTCATAAAACACTTGGTTAGAAATTATAATGTATTCATAAAATTTAACAATCAAGGAAATATTATTGAAAAGACATAATTATCATATAAAATTTAATATATAATTCATAATCATAATGTGTAAATAATATTTAATTCATAAAGAATTATGAATTAGATATAAACTTAATATCTTATTCAGAATTATTTGATTTTAAGTAAATTTGCGTAAAAATTATTGTAACATGCCACACCATTACTTCAAAATACATTAATACCACATATCTCAAAAATGACTCATAGGAACAATTTAAAATAATTAATTTATCATTTATTAATTGATTAAAAAATGTTTAAGTATAAAATATAAAAACATACTATGTAACATTTACGCAAAAAAAAGTAAAATGTCAGATATTTTTCGGAAGCTTTTTATAAATATACTGTGAAACAAATGTAATTTCGTTAAGTGATGCAAATTAGGATTTGTTGCTTAAATAAATATTTAGTTTGTATCTGGGTTATTTATGTTGCATTTCATACTTTGTGCAATTCATTATCATATTGGTGTTGCATGCCTAAAAGTTTTATTATTTGCACAGCATTGAAAATCATTGTCAACCTTGTATGGCATATAATACAATGAAAAGAACACCATTTTTGTGTTCTTTGAGCATAAAAATTTAAAATATAATGAATATTAAAAGAATAAAATATATCAAATCTTTCTGTGATATTATTAGAATAATATTACAGTTCAATAATTTTTACTAAAAAAATTGCTACAAATTCAATACTTCAGAATAATTTGTCTAACATAAATTTAATAGTTATTACTGTAAATTTATACTAAATATAAATGTCAAAATGTATGAATTTCTAATTGACTTTTATAAAAAAAATTGAAAACAATAAAATTGAGAAAACAAATATAAGTTAAAGATTGGAATAAAATCCTGCTTCTTCTCTTCAGATTACTATGGTAAACTCATTATGAATTATTAATATTATATATAAATGTGTATATACTTTGTTATTATCATCCATTGTTGTTGTCGTCGTGTGCCAGCTAGACTATCATTATGGGGTGCGCTGCTCCACTTTTCAAACTGAACTATATTTAGATATGGAGTCCGACTTCCTCAGTACACACATGCCATAGGTACCCATTTATAGGGTAGGCAACCATTCACAGCACATTCATACAAAGAAAGGACAATGACAAGATAGATAGAGAGAGAAAGTATATCCATGCCCGAATCGGGATTCAAACCCAGGATCTCCCTATCCGCAGTCAGGAACGCTGATCACTAGACAAGTTGGGCGGTATTATCATCAATTAAACAATAATATAAAGAAATATATAATTTCTTTGCACACCATAATAGCCATGGAAACAGAATCTTTGCATGACCACAACTCCTTGTAAACTTGTATGGAAATAGTGCTTACCTGTAGAATGAAATGATTATATGTGATGAGTGAAATGAAAATGTAAGTTCTGTGAGAAATTATGATGATAAATTAAAACGAAAAAATACAAAGATTTTTGCAAAAAGATATTGCTATGTTGTTATTTATGACACTTGTACATGGCAAGCTCTTTATGCCGCTGCCTATGTGAATTTAAGTCAGTAGGATGCGTCTTTCGTTTAACCAGATCACCACGAAGGAGAAAGTACGACTTTGATCTAAACTACTCCGATAGATGGCATCACCAGAGGCTCCACTTCCTCAATTTTGACATTGATCAGGAGGTGAAATAAATTTTTTCTAGACCATAAAACCCATGGTAACTGCTCAATGACCGACCACAAGATTTTCAAGTCCACATATTTAACACGCAAATATATTTCATGTACTCAGTGTGTCTTTTGCGGCATTGGAAATCGAACCCCACCCTTCAAGATTGAAAGTTGATGCCTTAACTACTAGGGTTTGACGGGACTAAAAAAAGATGTTATCGTTGGTTATTACTTTAATGGCAAATTTTCGTGCAGTTTCAGAAAAATTAGGCATGATTAACTGTTGGTGATGTTGTGGAGGTGACAGGTGTTATAAACAAATTAAAAATATGGTTCCTACTCATCACTAAAATAGTTCTTAATTATGATGTTCGTTTATCAACAGAACACCTAAAAATCTGCAGAACACCTACACTCAAGAAATTTGTAGAACACCTACAATCGTTTTTAATTAACATGAAATATATGGCGCAACTGATACTTTGCAAAATATCCTGGGTTGTGTCGTGAAACTTTTAATATCTCTGGATATATTGGAGCATCTAATACAAACAAAACCCGATAGAAGAAAATTTGAAGGTTTATTTAATGCTTGTAACGTTAAAACAAGATTGCGATAACAAAATTTTCATGAACTGAAATATCAAACCACACTGTTTTCAGCGGAATGGGTGAGATTGGAATGTGATGAATAAGAAACATCTTTCATCCATTGCATCCTGCAAACTGTTAAGTTTCATGGTTCATTTTGCTTGAACATGTTATTCGTGGTGCTTGATGGTAATTTAGTTTAATTTTTCTAATAAATTGAATGCCAACATCCGTATAAGTGTTTTGGCCAATTAGGTTCTTATTAATCTCGGGAAGTTGTACAAAATTGGCAAATGCTTCTTCGAGAAAGACCGCATGTTATGTAATATCACAGTTTCTGTTATTGATAGCCATCACTCTCTGGGTGTATCATGTCCTCATTGGCCAGCTCAAAGTACCTACCTAAATCATATAAGACATTTGTGGTATTACTGAAAACCACTCCTACTGACTAACTGAGATAGTGATATTCTTGCAGCTTGAAGGGATGCTGATAACCATAGCTTTGTATTAAAATATTATTGGAGGAATGCTTTATAAGAACTATTATGTATTTGCTGCAATCGTGATCCAGAATCCAATGGAAATATGTTTTCACTTCCTAGTTTGATAATCAGCTTAGTCTATTATTATGAGAGAGTGTACGCGTTTCAAGGGGTGTATTTTTATGTTTCAAAAAATTTGCCACATTCATAATCAAATATGGTTTATAATAATAATAATTATATATATATATATATATATATATATATATATATATATATATATATATATATATATATATATATATATATATATATATATATATATATATATATATATATATATATATATATATATATATAGTTTATATATATATATATATATATATATATATATATATATATATATATATATATATATATATATATGCATGTATGTATGTGTGCATATGTATACATATATATATTCTTCAAATTTAGTGAAACCTCATGCATAAAGATTTCTCGTAAAACATGAAACTAATTAAGTATTATTAGATTTCAGTACTAAAATATTTAAGTTTCCAGATTTTTTTCTATGAATATACTAAAAAATTTATTTAGCAAAAATATAACAATGATTTTCCATTAAACTAAAGAAGTTGAAACTCTTTACTTAAAAATGTATATATATATCGTTACTATTATACCAGCTTTTGATTTGTAAACATGAGTTTTTATCAAAATAAGTAATATTTTACAAATACATGCGTTTGCATATGTTTACAAATTGTGGCACTTTTGAATCATATCAACAATATTTATTTCTAATTATTTCGATTTCTATTTTGTTATTACATTTAAGGTTTCAAAACTCTTGTTTGAAATTTAATTCAAGTTTATGTTCCTTTAATATCTATCGACTATAATGAGTGATAAAATAATTAATATTGAACGTAATTAAAAAATAAAAATATATGCAACTACTAATAAATTATTTATATATACTAAGTTTTATTATAAAAAAACTTAAGCAGCTTTTATTTTTATTTATTACTGATTCGGAATGCTTTGTGTGGATAAACTATTTACCATATTATGGATTTTTGGGCATTAACACATTATTCTAGACCTGATATGAATCTAAATAGATGATTATCGGTTATACAACACATTAAATTTTCTTTGAGTGAAACATTTACAAAAATTTAAGATTCAGTTTAAAATCAAACTATTTAAAATCTAAAGTTCTCTTATTTTAATAACAATAGCGAGTTTCTAACTAAATCAATAATCATTTTCAATATTTCAACAAAATTACAAGAATTAGTTTAACAGATATTTGATGAAATGAATGGAAAATTCACTTTTAAAATTACATTGTTTTTGTTATTGATTTTAAATTTACTACAGGATTTAAGTGATTTACTTTTTGGCAACTTTTATTTTTTTAAACTTTAAAATGCGTTCATAAATGCTAGGAAATAATTAGAATTATACATGAAGATAAAAATGCATGAAATGAATGCTGTTTATGTTTATGAATATAATTTTTTCATCCATTTTTATTTATCGGTGGATAAACACTTGGTAAATGTATAGATTACAAACTTTTATATTATTGACGTCATTCAGGATTTCATTTGTAAGCTTTGTCTTAAATCCTGTTTAATACTTAATGAATCAATTATTATTATTATTATTATTGAAAATAGAATATGATTATGCAACAGGGTTACGTTTATAAATAAAATCATTAATAAAAGGAACATGTTGAAAGAGCATTCAGTTGAAAAGTTTGAAGTAACATATTTAGAATAATATTATTTCTTGAATTATTTCCATGTCTTTTTAAAATGTTGATATATATTCTTATCTACTTTTTGATAATAAAATATGATTATGCAAGAGGGTTGTGTTTATTTATAAAATTATTATTTGTGCTCAAATAATTTTGTTGATTAATGATAGTTGTAAAATATGATATATTCATGATCATATAAAAAAATTATTTATCTGAATAATTTTTCAATCAAAATGATTCATTCATATATTTGCGTGCACACGAAGAGCCACAATAAAATTAATTAAATTAACTAAATATTTATATTTTTTGCCTCATTGACGTCAATTAATGAAGATAAATTCTTCAGAAAATAAATTGTTTAACACAAGTAGCATTATTAAGGGATAGTAGAAAACTCACAGAAAATATTTATCTGAATATGAATTGATGGACAAAAGATGAAACATTGTATTTGGAATAGTGTCTCTACTGATTTCAAGATTATATTAATATCTTGGTGAAAAATATATAATATGAGAAAGTTGAGAACATAAATATGTTTCTTTACTATTAAGGTGTTTGGCATAATCAGGGAATTATCACTCATATTTACAAACATAAATTATGTCACTCAAGGTGACAAATCTGTGATCTCATTAAATCGCGGGTTAAGCTATGAAATTGTTAATGTGTGTGTGTGTGTGAAATCATTAATATATTTAACTTTAATGACCCAGCACTTCACATTTTAGAATTAAAAAGTAATTATGGGCATTTTCGTTCAATTAATTGCTATATTTTCGCATTACATCTATCATCACATAAAAATAACTAATTTCAATTAAAATTTTATACATAAATATTTTATTGAAAATAAGCTTTTGATTTATAAATAAGAATTGTTATTATAAATGTAAATGTATATTTTGAAGAAAATTTCATTAAGTTATTAATTAATATAAACTTAACTTATGTTTATAAATTTAATTAACTCTTTATTTCTGAATTAAAGAAATATTTTATAGTAATTTTTATTTTTTACAAGGTTTGAAATTAAATTTCTTCTCTCATAAAAATATTAGTGAATCTTAATAGGGAACTGTGATGAATTAATAGCAGGTAGGAATCTTTTTTGTTGCACTGCACATGATTGAGAGTTAAATTTAGTCATTTATAATATTATATATATATATATATTATATATATATATATATATATATATATATATATATATATTAATATTATATATATATATATATATATATATATATATATAATCTTGAAATCCTCTGTGGTTTCAAGTTTATATAGACTTAAGACTATCTTATTAACTTACCCAAGATTTAGAATACTTTGTACCAATAAAAGGAGTTTGTTGACAGAGTATTGAGTTGAAAAGGTTAAAGAATATTATTATTTCTTTAATTATTTCCCTGTCTTTTGAAAATATTAATATATATTCTTTTTCTATTAATTATGGATGAATATTCCTAAAACACAAAATTAGTTGTAAAAGTCGTTATTCGAGAGGAAATCTTTAATTTTTTGAATTATTGAATAATCATCTATTTCTGACCAAAAATAAACAGAGAGTTTTTCATGAAATTCATGATACAAACACTGCATAAATTTTCTTAAAATAAATGTGTCATACACTCATAACTAGTTACAGTGTTTAATGTTAGAGCAATTTAATTGATTTAATTATTAGTATAACCACATAGCAATGAAATTTTTAAATATTTACTTATTTTAATAGTTTATACCTAATAAATAATTCCTTTTTATGATAATAACATGATTTATATATCCCAAACATATAATCAGATTTATTATAGCTGTTGTTCCAGTTGCATTGAATTATCTTTGCGTGTTCATTAATTGTCAACTTATGATTTATTATAGTGACCCTAAATAATGTTCAGTGTGAAAAGAATACTTCTGTTTGCGTTATCTCGATATTATGAAATGCACGAAAAATTCTCGTTTATGATGATTTTTTTAAGTATGTCTGCTAATCGATTATTTTAATGTATTACCATTCAAATGATAAATTAGCAACCTTGCTAATATTGCAATTTCTTGTAAATACAAGATATAATGTGCTAAATTACTCAATGAACATATTTCTGTTAATAAAATTGTGATCAATAACTTTTTTCTGCAAAGAATAACTAAGAATTTCACTTCCTGTTGTTATAATTTTTACATCATACAAAAGATTCCATGTTTGCATTTAAGTTTTGAGAATAAAATTCATAGAATTTTTAATATTTCTAATCATTTGAAAATTTAATAACCAATTATATATCAAAGCAATCTACACTATATTTCTCCCTTTCATATCAATAACAAAATTAAGGGAATGGAACATCTGATGGTGCCATCTATCGGAGGAGTTTAGAGAAAAGTCGTACTTTTACCTTCGTGGTGCTTTGGTTAAACAAAAGCGCACCCTACTTACTTAAATTCCCATAGCGAACGGCCTAGCGAGCTTGACTAGTCCAAGTGTCATATAAGTGAACACAACAATAACAACACTGCATTTCAAGTGGATTGTTTCACTATTCTGTGTGCAATGCAAAAGCATTTTTGCTTTTCATTAAATTATGTGTCTTTTTTGCTATATTTTAAATTTTTTATTTCTAATCAATAACGTGAATTTACATTATGCTGCAGAAATAAATCCATTATATAACAAATTGAAAATTATTCTCTCTATAGCTAACACATAAAATTTTAATACATAAAAAACTGATACATTTTTTTTTATAAAATTGTTATTGATTTGTTAAAACAACATTAAAAGCAACTTTTTTCATATCAAAATGGTTTTGTTTCCCAAATTTACTAAAAATGAATTCAAAGAAAAAAAGAGATTGTAAATCACAGAAACAATTCAAGTCTCATCATATCTTACATTATATCAATAATAAAAATAATCTGATATGAATAATAAAAATAATGTGAAAGTATTGTTATATGAATTTATTAGTATTCTGACTAGTGCATTAAATTGGAATTTTTTGTATTTTTAGTTTTTTTTAGTTTAACCTATAAAAATATGATTAATAAGAATTATTTATTTATCATATTTTTATAGGACGATATATTAGCTATCTATGATCAATCTTCTCAATTTAGTTAATTGAATGATAAGGAATACTTCCAATTAATCAACAATATATTTTTACGCACATGGAAGTTCTGCAACCGGACTTCTATGTGCAAAAGTGATATGATTTCAAGATGCTTTTCTTAAGATGATATTTCTTTGTCTTCAACAATAATTAAAATGTATTTTTTCTTAATGAATGCATTTTGATTACATTAAAAAGATCACTGCCATTCAAACTTTTCAAAATGTATCATACATAAAACAGGCAAATCATTTTATTTTCCTGTGGTATTGATGCAATTGAAAAAAGCAAATATTCCACAATACACAATAATAGGAACACAGAACGTTAATTTTATGGTTTATTATGATAGTTAAATTTAACCAATAAAAAATATTCTCTTAAGTTGAGAAGCTTTTAGAAAAACATTTTGAGATATTTGTTTTGAGAAAACCATATTTCAATTCACATTTTTTTTAAAAATAAATGTATAAAATATAAATTTTCTTTATTTTGTCAAGCTCTTGAAGCAATTCAGTCTAATAACTATATTATCACAGCTCATCAACCAGCTTTCTCAGCACGACAACAATTTTGCACGATTATTGATTTTTTTATAAGACCATTTTAATGTCTATTTGATTTTTTCAAAAAGCTTAATTATTTTATTTTAAATAACTGAGTATTGAAGGAATTATTCTTAGCCCCTTTCAGGAAAACGTTTACAATCTGGTACCTCTTGATTTTTTAATTAACAAGATGGACGCTACACAAAAGCTAAGCTATATACCAGGATTAACAAAAGTTAAACTTCCTCTCCAAAATATATCGCCAAAATTTTCGCCAAACCAAACGATATCCAATTTCCCTTTCATAATTTATGTCGACACTTAAAAATTATATCCAAACCTCAAATAACTCAGAATGAAACTTACTTAAATACCTTTTACATAATTAAAGTTTTTAATGTTGATTCCATATTTAATTGCATTTCATTTAAAAGTATCTAATCGAAGTTGAAAATTTATTCAGTTTAACTTCTGGCTCCTTCAATTTATATAGCTTTGCTTAGTTGAAAAATATATATTGACAAGGGTTGTTTTCTTAGTAGCAAAACGAACAACATTTGAAAAAATAATATGTGTATGTCTGTATATCTATATCTATGTGTGTGTTTATATATATATATATGTCATGAGTTATCTAGTAAAATAAAAGAATAAATCCTTCGTTGTATAGAATAAAGAAAATACTATTCTCCATTAAGAAGGAAATACTCTACCCCCGAAGAATCATTAAGGATGTTTTGCTCACCTTTTCCACAACAAGAAGATTACGTGCTCAGTTAAAATAATGAAGCATTTCCTTTTTCTTCATTTAAATACCCAAGATTAGCATGAATTCTTGATATTTTGCATGCTATTTTTGTGTATACATTTGGTATTATACGATACTGATACACAAAATGTATTATGTAATACAAACATAGAATAACATAATAGTTATAAGAATATTTTTTTAAAATAATTCTTGTTTTTGTTTACTATACTAATCCAATATCTCTCGAGACATTTTTTTTATCTACTAGCTTTTTTTAGCAAATTTTATTATTAAATTGGAACAAATACTTTAGTAGAAAATGCAAACTATTAATTTAATAGAAAATGCAAGGCAGAAACCCTTTCTATTCATATTACAGTTTATATGTTTTTTCTGCTGAAATAAAAAAATTAATTTTTGTATTAAATGGTATTAAATAATAGTTTTGTTCATTAATAGCGTAATTTATCCCATGTATATGAAATAACATAACTCAAATAATGTTTACATTATAATGTTAACAATCTTTAATAACGTTTTAGCTCTTATATTCTTTTAAATTATATAAAACTATTTATAGAGTATTAACTTATTTTAGCAACTATCATCATGAAAATAGTGACAAATTCAATAGCTTATTACAGCTTATTTTGAATTAATGATGCTATTAAACCAAGTATCTTATCACAAAATAAGTTTAAAAATGATAAAAAAAATTGAGTGTTATTAAAGTTGCTCTTCCTTTGACAACAGCTTTTAATAATCCGATTACATAGTTTAATAATCAAGGCTACAAGCTAAAAATTTCTTTAAAAATTATCTACTCATAACTTTAATTAATTTCTATGTTCTGTTAAGGCAGCAAACAACTTTATATAATTTACCTAATTTTACAGAACATAGAACACAGTTCAACAATGTTAATAGATCATTAATATTTAATTAATTCCGTATATCCTTTGATATTTTGGGCAATAAATAATACGTTTTGATCTCATACATCAAATATTTGCTTTCAAATAATAAATTCTTTTAAATGTAAAAACAAAGCATCATATTATAGTTAAATCTTCTATAATTTATGGCATGCACCACTTTTTCTATAAAAATAAGATATAACAACCAAACGTACTATTTCTTTTTATTAATTCTGTAACAAATATTGTTAAGATTAAGAGTTTCGGAAAAATAAACAAATGAAATTTCATATCGAAATGTTCTTCCTTTAAATACTAATGCAACACAAAATTTATAATTATGTTTAATATAAAAGTGTAGTTTTAAATTTAAAACAAACATTAATAAAATTGTTCAAAATTTCCTTATGATAAAAAAGAAATTTTACAGTGAGTTTATATTATGGTTTATATTTTATAATACTGTATCTAAAATTCTAACTCTTCTTTGAAACTTCTAATGTAGATAAATATACCAAATGAAATACAAATACTCAAATTACTAGGGAGATGTTGTAGACAACTAAATAATACGCGAAACATTATACATATTTTTTAATATATCCTTTAATTATTTTAAAAACATGTTCGATGTAGATAGATTTGTAGATTCAGGAAGATTTAATACAGAAAAACATGTCTATAAACACTTAAGAACAGCAACATAAAACATAATCTACATTTTACATTCTAAGAAAACTATTTTCCATCATTTATTATGGGTTGGAAGGGTTAACATTGTTAACTTCATTGAAATGCTTTCGCATTCTCTTTAAAATACTTACTTAATCTTAAACTAAGGTTCGCTTAGAATATTTTTAATTTAAATAAAAACAAATCTTATAAATAATTGAACACAGAAGTTCTTCACATAAAAATTTTTTCATTTCGTGTGCTTATTGTTCTATTAGTAATCATGAAAGGGGATTAAAATGCAAGAAGTTATTTGTTAGTCTCTTAAAACCATTTTATCTAGTTATAATATACAATAAAATTCATATGTAAATGATATTTGAGAAAGAGCTCTTCTAATTAACTTTGTTCAGATGTCTACATTTAGTCACATCCAGTGTGGCAACGGAGGAATCCGCTCATCTCTCTTGAAGGGTTTTAGAAAACAAAATTTCTTTATTTCTAAGAATACACTTTATATGTACAATAGAATCCGTAGCGAAATGGATACAGGGATCAGGCATTTAATTTATTTGCAATTTTTTTAATGTGATCCTTATTTAATTCTAAGGTTAGTAATTGTCCATCAAAGTATATTTATCATTCGAAAGTGGGGATTAATCTCACGGGTACCATTTGAATCGATTTCCTACTTTTTATTATAAGAAGCACAGGTCCATTTCCAGTTATCCAATAAATGATATGTATTCTATTTTTTTGTAATCAATAAGGTACTTTTCTATTCTACTTCAGCTTTTGAAAATCACCGTAATGGAAAATTGAGAAATCGTAAATAATATCATGTATTGTTTAAAAATTTTTAAGTTTTAAAAACTGCTAAAAGATTATGCAAGCACTTTTTTTTACATTTTATAAACTAAAGAATTATCACTTATTGATAAAATGTTTATTTCAGGCGGAAACTGTTTAGCAATTGCATCGGTGATTGATTGCGAAAGTATAATGAAATACAATTTTTTCCAATAAGACAAAATTAAATTTTGCTACATTTAGTTCTTTTTTTGCCCTTGGTGATTTGAGACCGTAGTTCTTCTTTTAACAGAGAAAATTATCCCCAACCAATCTTTAGCACCCCAACTAGCTTTTACTTTGTTTAGCATTGAGCTTGTTTACTATTAGTCATCACTTTTTAGTCAATTTTCGAACAAAAAATGCTTGGTTTAGAATACACTAAATTTAAAATAAAATTTTGAACTAATAAAATCATTTTATCTACGTTGTATTATTTTTACTTCTCCGTAAAAATAAATGAATAAAATAAAATAAACATGCTATTTCTATTGGATCAAAAACGGTGGTGTAGCAGAAAAGTACCAAATAAAATTCATATTTCATATGTCTGATATTCATTGAAATATTATTTTTTAAAGTTTTCAAAAATGAACTCTTGTGATTCATGTAGTCACCAATAAGCTTCTAAACCGAAATAAAAGTACAGAGAAACAAAATGTAATTATATTAGCATGGATGTACTTCGAAATAGTTTAATACTAGCCAATAAGCAGGAAATTAAATAAGCACAGGAAAAAAAAGAAAATTTATTTTTAATCACTTTACCAGCAGATTAATTTACTTTCAAAAGCGACATATACACAAAATGAATCTCATTTAATCTATAAGTCACTATATTGTAATCTGGTAAAATATCTAAGTTAAGTATATTAGCTAAGTTTTTCACTTTAACATAAATTTTTTTATTAAAGCTCCTTAGGCTAAAACCTGTAGCTTTTCTGAACTGATCTAAACATCTTAACTTAAGGTAGAAATCAGATTTAGGATCTGATAAACTGAAAACCGAAGAACAGATCACAAAGCACAAGCTTTGTGAATGCATCATATATGCGCAGTATGTAACAAAAGCGCTTAAATTAAAAGCTTGGAAAATAGTTTTGAGTATTTCAATAATTATCAATTCATGAAACAGTTACTGTGCAAATAATGGTTTTACGTAATCAATTTTGAATAGTTAAAATATTAAAATAAGTTATAATTAACTTTTCTTCACTAGTGAGATTCAGAGTTTTTGAGTTTAAATCCCAATCATGCATGGATTATGGATTCAGAAATTTGTACATTATAAGGACTTTTCTATCTCAATATTTTGACAGAAAAGTGTATATGTTACCTAAGCGATTTATATGTTTTAGAGGCATTAAAGGTAAAAGTTGCAGATTCAAGCTTAACTGGCCTACATAGAACTCCGATCTTCATTAAAATAAGTAAGATCTAAATAGAAAACTTAAACTGACTGCTTGCAGGACCATCTTTATAGAATTAAAGTGGTTCTTTCTCTAAACTGCGTTTTGTGAGGCTCTAAACAATCAACGATTTTTGAACATTTAAAATAATTTATATGTTGAAAAATCATTGCAACATATTTTCTAAGTATGAGAACATTGTCCAGAAATATTGGGGGACACATGAAATAATAGCTTGGGCGCTAATGTTCAGCATTTCTAAAATAAATAAATAAGACAGATCTAAAAAAATTATATTTAATAATTATCGCATCCTTTTCAACGATATCTAGTTTTAAGTTATTCCTATATACTTAACTTACATGTCTGATAATTTACTTATCTTTTCATTGAATTTGAAATAACTAGACAATTTCTCAATAAAGATGAAATATTGAAAAAGATACAATACAAAAAAATTAACTGTACTTAAAATACTCTATGAGCCTAAGTAAAACTCAGCACAGAAAATAATACTAGAATATTAGAAATATAGTATAATATTCTAGAATATAGATTAGAATAGTAACAAAATAATAGTAGACAATAGGTTATAGTAAGAGATTTACAAAATATAATATAGTTTATATAATATACTTTAACTCCTTCATATAATAATAACGTATTATAAATCATTTTAATCTGTAAAAGATTATTTTATACTATCATTAAAACTATTTTTCTATAATATTTGACTTATAAATAGGGAAATGAAAATCCAAGAGTACTTCAATGCTCTTTTATTTCTTTTTTAATAAATTAAATAAGCCATTATCTTCATAAACTCTTGTAAAAATTACACAATAAAAGTGGATGCCATTTCAGATGAAAAGTTTTATATTTCTCATATCAAGGTTAATATGGTTGATCTGTCTTTTTTACAGAAAGTTCATCAAAATGGACAGCGAACAGTCTATTATCTCCTGGAAATAGCGATTATTGATAGATCTTTCCCATGCATTGTAATTAGTTCGCGACCCTTGACATTATGTAAGAGTTCCGAGAAACAAAAGTTTTCTTTACCTTAGGGATTGGCGTAAGAGATTTTTTTTTGTAACCAAATCCATCATAATTTACTTTGATCTACTAAAAAGATAGGTTATTAATTTATCATTGATTTATTACATAACAAAGTAAAAGTGAATTGTGTTTTTTTTTAAAAGAGAGCTAAATTTTTTTTTAGTTTTTATGTTCTAATTTAATTTATGTGATTTATTATCAGAAAATTTTGAAATGATTTTCATTTGCTTGAATTCAATATTTTAATAGAGGAAAATCTAATATTTGGCACACGTTTTTTTATTTTTATTTTTTATTTTATATATATATATATATATATATATATATATATATATATATATATATATATATATATATATATATATATATATATATATATATATATATATATATTATTTAATGGAACGAAAATATTCGGAGAAAACTGAAAAAGGATGAAAATAATAACGTTACAGAATACAAATTAAAATTATTTAGTGGGATTTATATATGAATAAATTAATGTTTATTTCATTCCTTTTAATATTAGTCAGAGAGAAATATTTTTATTTTAACAATTCGTATTTTCTATTTCTTCCTGTAATCATTATCGTTTTTAATACGAATAAAAAAATTAGTTTAAAAATCAGCTGTGATTGTAATTGTATTGCAATATAAAGTTTTTAAAAAATTCAAAAAATAAACAGATGTAACTTAAATATAACGTGTAAGAATGGTAAATCTGAGAAAATAAAGCTATATAAATCAGTCTGATTTTACAGCTTAACAATACATATTTAAAAGATAACTCAATAACACCGTCATAATTAAAAATCACACATATCGTCTTTTAAAACTGTTACTAGATTTTGATTATTGAAATTTCGATAGTATTACGAATAAAATAGCCAACAAATGGAGAAAATATGAAAAATAAAACTGGAATGTTTTTAATTTATTCAAAACCATTAAAAATTAGCTTTTTTTAAATTAATTATTTACGAACTACCTAAACACTTCTTATCGCGATAAATATTTTTGAACAATTATATCACTTTCTTACATTTGCGATGTGCAAAGAGCTTCTGACATTTGTATTGATTTAATTAAAAAATTAATTAATAAATATTGTAATTTGTGTACAAAAATCGTTAATTGATTAATGCGTGATATGAAATTCTCTTTGCAGTCTATTGCAAAATAAATAAGATATTTTTAGTCTATGAAAAGTGTTTCCCAAAAAATACAGTTGTTCTATAACATGATTTAGATTTTCAAGCGAAAAATGCTTTATCTTTTATTAGGAATTTTTATTTTTAATAAATATTTTTTAAATATTTTATACTATTACACATACAAAATTCAAAGTTTTATTTAAATAACTAAACTTTTGGGATAAAGAGATTGAAAATTTTTTTAAAAAAATTAAAACACATTTAGGAAATGGAGGTTGTGTAATTACTGGCATAACGCGATGCGAAATGTATTTAAAAATATTTGATGTTGGGGTCTGAACCATAAATAATATTCATTTTCAAAGATATGACAAAATTTATCTGTTAAACGCGAATGTTGTGAAAAATATACTGCATTATCTTAACTCTATATATGCTAATTTCATTTTAACTATGCATTGATAAACGCAATTCGTAATGTTCTCAATTATTGATACCACGCAGGTAACATTCCTCACGTACTTCTGACATTACCTTGCCACATTCAGCAAACTGTAGATATATAGGATGATTTTTTTAATGCCAAGAAGTAGGATTATTGATCTCAAAAATATTCATGCTTTGATTGTTTTCTAACGATTCCTGTAATGGGCTGCTTTAAACGGGGACAAATATCATTTTAGAAATAATATTGAACTTAGACTTGTAGAAAAATTAAAAATAACTGCTTGAAGCACTGGGCAAAAATTAAATAATTATAACGATATTCTTATTTTCACAAAAACAACAAAACGTATTTATATATGAAACTACATTCAAAAAACAGTTATAGAAAACATTTACTTTTCAGATTTCTCTTTAAACTTACTTATCTTTAAATACTTATCTTTAATATCTTACTTATCTTTAAATTTTTCTAAAACAAACCTAAGATGCATCTACACATAATTCTTTAGCATTACTCTTTAAGCTAAATGTTGGCTTTAAACTTACTTATCTTTAAATACTTATCTTTAATATCTTACTTATCTTTAAATTTTTCTAAAACAAACCTAAGATGCATCTACATATAATTCTTTAGCATTACTCTTTAAGCTAAAAGTTGGCTTTAAGTTATCTGTAAATTTATAAAATAATTTAAATTAATTATTAATGAATATTGAAGTTTTAATACATTTTCGTGTTAAAAACAACTATTGAGCGATAACATCTCTTGATAAAATTAACAAAACTTTTATACAACCAATAAAAAAATGGAATCTATTTTACATAATTATCATAAAAATACTTTCACAATATTCATTTGGGTTTAGTGCTGAAATAATATTTTTAAAAATAAAAGGATTATTCAATCTTAAATATGGTTGAAAAGTAATAAAATATTCTTGAATATTTGGTTTATAGTGTCACATATTTTGAGTTGTGTGTCATTCAGAGCTCTTGTAAGTTTCTCATTTATAACACGCAAATACGATTTATTTATGATAATATTCATTGATATTAAAATTTTTTAATACTTTGCATTAAATAAATTCTAATAATTTGAAACTTTATGTATGAAAATAAAATTTAAATGCTAAAATACACATTCAAGTCACATAAATGTGATCACTAAGTACTTTGAATGTCGATGTTAAAAATTCAATCACAGAAGGCAAGTGGCAGCACATTACAATTGAGTGTATATAAAGGGTTATATCAGAGCTTCGGAAAACATTGCAAGCGTTGTTCTTATGCAGAAACGGGATGATTTATACGACGCTCAAATTGGTATGATCACTGGCTTTCAGGTCAAGGGGTAAAGCATTTCCAAAACGGCTGTGTTTCTGAATTGTTTTCATTATCATGCAAGGCAAAATGAAATCGTACAAAATCAGGGACTTGGCAAAAGTAATGCCCCAATATCTCCAGATGACACAGGCAAAGGAAGCTGAACCACCCATATGAACCAAGAGGCTACCAACTGTGTCTTCCAAACTACTGTTCAGCGAATGTTGCTGCTTCTGGGTCTCCAAAGCAGAGGACTGGTTCATGTACCTGTTCGGACTGTTGTTAATTGGCGACAAAAATGGAAATTTGCATCCGAATCACACAACTGGACGTCCATTGAGTGGCGACACATACGTGTTCCGAAGTATCATGTTTTATTCTTTATCGAACAAATAGACTTTGACTTATATGCAAAATTGTACCCATTGCTGGAAGGGTCTAGGCGGAAATATTATGGTGTCGGGAATGATTATCATTCTCTGGACTCACTCATCATTGTGAAAGAAACGATGAATCATACCAATAAGAAATGAACCATATTTTTCTCTATATAAGAACTGTTTTTCCTCGCGATAATGTCATCTACCAACAGGACAAAACGAAATTCAAACCATACCCGTATGCATAGCTGGCAGTATACGAGCCTTGAAGAGTAGCATGATCAATTTACCATTCTCCTCTGGCCATCAAACTCACTTGACTTAAGCCCAATTTAGAATCTATGGGACGATCTCGATCGGGTTGTTCACGGCATGAATCCTCACCCACGTAATCTAGGGAAGTTTGCTATGACAAAGAAGTCGGCATGGCTCAACGTTCCAGTGAACACCGTCAGGAACCCAATCGACTCTCTTTCTGTACGTCTCGTATCAGTCCGCTCTGCGAAGGGTGGTAATTCAGGTTCATGACAGGTGGTCACATTAATATGAATGAATTGTGTGCATTTACGCATTAACATTTATATTAGATGACACATCAGATGATACTTGACATCTAAGACAAATTAGATTCTTTTTCATGATTCATCAAGTTAAAACTTGATTTTCATCCATCTATAAGAAATATATTATTGAAATTTATTTTTAATGAATAATGATGTTTTACTGATAAAATCTCCTAGTGACATATCCTTTATTTGATATAAATAAATAAAATTACAGAATTAAAATAGAAATGCGTGTATGTATGTGCATTGCAAAACTACAACAAAAATATGTAAAAGATTCAAATGTTTAAGTACATACACTTTAATATTTCATGACATCTTTCATCTATTTATTGCCCAGAAACCATAAATTAATAAAATATTTAAAATAATTAGTTATCTAAATTATTAATTTAAATTTAAAACTTTTTTTTAAGAAAATAGCCCTTTTTATGTAACACATAAAATTTTCTAAAACTACGATTTTCACGAAATATTTTTTAATATTTGATTAAAACTATGTGATTACATTTCTACGTAATTTCTGATTTAAAATATTAATCGCTGAGAAGATTACTAAAGTTTATTTTTAAAATATGTTTCCAAGTGAAATTTAATAAGGAAAACACATTTTTTTTCTTAATTTACTTATATTTATATATAAATATAAATAAATAAATAAATAAATAAATAAATATATATATATATATATATATATATATATATATATATATATACGTAATTACCTGATTCAATGTAAAAGATATATATATATACATAATATTTGAAAATAAATATAAGTTTATTGTGTGTGTGTGTGTACAGATTACTATAAAACTCAAAATAAACACGGGAAGAAGCTTTCCCTGAAAGAAAATTAACGCACCAAACGTATGTTTAACATAAAATAATGGTCCACTAATGTTTTGCAATGAATTAATTTATGTTATGGCTTAATAAATTAGCCTTTGTCTCTTGATGTTTGACCGGAAGTCTCTGTTGGATGTCCACTCTGTGCACAGGGGGTGCTTGTTTTAAGCCTTAGGGGGTACATAAACCCATTAGCTGATTGGGGTAACAAAGCTGTAAGTTATGATAAGCATCAGACAAGATTTTGTTCTACACGTGGCAGGGTGATTGAAATGTTTATTCTACCTACTTCTCATGCGATCTTCGTCATGGTTGACCTGCTGAGAGGATTTTATTATCCTAATTTTGTTACATATCTTTCTTTTCGTTAAAAAGGGTTTTTTAAGTGTTTTTTCTGCAAAAATTGCTTACAATACTAATGAGTATTTTTACTGTACAATTTCCTTTACCTTAATTATTTTAAATGAAATTAATTTTCCACACAGTTGTTTTCTAAAAAGTACTTTTTCTTAAGTAATTTTCTCCTTTAAATAAATTGCTAAAAATTGTATTCAAGGAAACTACATCGTTGTTATTTTGGATAATGAAAAAATGAATCATAATGCAATAAGCCATTTTATGAAAGAATCAACCGTAAACAAATAAAAAGTATTTTATTGATAAGCGATTATTTTTCAAGAGATGGATATTTAACACAAACCAATTATTTTAAAATTAAATTTATAGTCATCTTTATTTTTACTAAATAATTCAACAAATTATAAGCGAAATAATTCACTAAGATATTCATAAATGAATTACTAAATTACTGAGAAATTTCTAAATACGTATTTTAATGTTCTAAAATTATATGATTATTATATATGCTTTGTTCCTCCTACATATTTTACTAATTTTTTTTAAACTGCTAATTAATTTAACTGTTAAGATTGATTTCTTAATATTTATATAAATAATATTATTTCATTTCACTTTTTATTGAAAAGTTATAGAGAATTTATTTCTGAATTTTGATGTTTTGACAGTTAGATGCAACTTATTTATGATTAATTTAAAATATATCTTAATTAGTTTATAAATTTATAGGTATTATTGCCTTTTTTTCTGTAAAATAACAATTATTAAAAGTATAAAATTTAGTTTCATGAAAGAAAAATTAAAAAATAATTGAAAATTAGTTAGACAAGTAACTGGGAAAGATTATTTTGTAAAATTGAAAAAAATGTCTACTGGAATATAGACGACAATTTTTTTTAATGAATTAACTTCAAATTTAATGATTGCATTATATTTAATTGTGTTAGTGTATTGCAGATAGTTCTATTTATTGATGGTTTATCATTTTCATTTTATATAAGCCATAATCGATTGTTTTAAAATAAATAATGTAACATTTTAATATTTAATTTATTTTATTTAATAAATATTTCAATTACATAAATATTTTTCAATAAAAATATTATTGTAAACATAAATGAGAGCAATTTTCTTTTTGCACACTAAAAATATTAAATGACGTGCAAAAATATAAATATATGTTCATTAATAATTTTCCACACAAATATATTATTTGAAAAATATTAATTGATGTGAATTTTTATTTGTGTAGTAATATAACTAAAATAGATTACAGAAAGCCTTATTATTTCACTGCTGGCCAACCAAACTGCAACACCAAGAAAGACAAGAGATAGCACAACTAAATTTATTTTGTAGATAACATGTTGACCACAATTATCAAATGATTAAATTTATAGGCCTCTGTGAAGTGTCTTTCCTGCCAAAATCAGTAGCCAGAGTAGCCGCCAATGTTTGAGACCTCCACTGCCACACACCTCGGCATTGATTTAAAGAGACTTTGGATGTATTCTCGGCGTACAGCAGACCAAGCAGCTTCTACACGTTACCAAAGTTGAACTGGTGTGCAGCTGGGGATGTAATCTAGGGCAATTGTTGAACAATCATGGACCACGTGCTTTCTATCGGCGAAAGATCAAGAGAGCAATTCATTCTAGCGATTGACGAAGAACCCTTGGACAATGCGTGCCACGTGTAGTCACGCGTTATCCTGTTGAAATATGCTTGTGGGCAAGCCTTGAAGATAAGGAAGGACAACTGTCTCCAACACCTCGGAGAAGTAACGCTGGGTGTTTAAAGTACCGGCAATGCGTAGTAGAGGATTGCGAGAGGGATATCCAATATCACCCTATACCACAATACCCGTTGCAGAACCAATGTGGCAGTGCATAACGTAGTTGTTAAGCATCCTTTCTCCACGGTATCTCCAGGCTCGAATGGGACCATTATGGTGTTGCAGACAGGAGCATGACTCGTCAGTAAAAACAATTTCATTCCATTCTGCCCTCCACATCCTTCTTTCTGCGCACCATTGGTGGCGGAGACGTCTGTGGCTCTGAGTCAAAGGTAGACAAAGCAATGGACGTCTTGCGGACACACGACTCTGATGTAAAGGGCGTCGAATATTACGCATAGACACTGGATGAGGCATTACAGACTGAATGTTCTGGCATTACAGACTGAATGGTTCGCAATGTGACTGAGTATTCTATCACTGCCATATGCACAATTTGCCTGTCATTACGTGAAGTGGTGCACTGAGGTGTATTCGATCAAACCTATCAGTCCGTCGTACCCTCCTTCAACCAACGATCACACATTCGCATTACATTTGCTTAGTTTCATCCAGCACGACTACTGATTTCCCAGAAAGAAAATCCACAATCTTGATAGGACACTATTCTTCCCCTGTTGACTCGAATACTTGATCAAAAAATGATATCTGCTTTCTATAAGGGATAATTGATCATTTAATTTTTTTTCTTTGGAAAAACCTTAAGAAAAACGCATTTGCCGAACTTGAAATTGTGGACCTCTCCAAGCCTTAAATAGCGCTTTGAAGTGCCACCACAGGCGCATATTTCACCTCCACTAAATCCTGTTGTAAATTTCTTGTTATTAGCCTGCTTTCTTCAGGATGTTGCATTTACGGGGGCCAGCAGTATATATCATTTAATGAAAGTTTCTCTTTTTTGGATACTTACTAAATTTACTGCATAATATTTTTAAAACTAATGACTTTAAAAATATTTATTTCTTAAAACAAGAAATATTTATAAAATTATAAAATGCCAACAAAAATTTTTTTTAAATTTTTAATGGCAGATTAGAAGATAACTGTAATCAGAACGACAAATATATAAAAACTAGAACAAAGAGCAAAGGTTACATGAACACGGATAACAAAGCTAAAACCACAATAAGGTAAACCACACTTGTTCATCTTGTGCCGAACTTGTCCGTATCTCTTCCATAAGTGTCCCGAGTTCAATACTGGACAATGACTCAAATGGTGACAAAGAGGACTCGATAGTATTTTAATACTTTATAGATGCTTAGAGAGACAATCATGGCCAGCAGCAATGTGAAAAACGGCACCAAATCAGTCCCAGGCCGAAGTGGAATATTTGGATGTCAACCAAATAACAACATTTATCTATTATAATAACTGAAATGAGTGCATCGAATTAATTAATTATATTTGAATTTATTTTCTTCAAAGATGAACTAGATATGATTAGTATAATTCTAACATTTTTAAAGTAATGATAAATCTTTTTAAGTATAAGAATTTTTTTGTAATATTATTAAGTCGAGCAGGCTGATAATAATATGAAAAATTATTTATGAAGCTTTCAGAGCAAAATCATATATTACATAATGCATTGATAATTTATAATTTTGAAATAAACTGAGAAAGTTACCCTTTTTTGCAATAAATCGTAATTCAAAATTGATGATTTTAAAATTATACTCGAAAACAGCTTTTAAAAGTAAGAGGAATATGTGATCGTAATACATCATGCAAATTACTCATTCCTTTTATAATGTTCACAATAATTTACTTAAATCAAGTAAAAAAAAAGCACGAGAATAATAAGAAAAAACTGCGAATGGTATACTTTCTGCAAAACTCAATGAATTGTTGCTAGGATAAACCTTTACCGATCGATTTAGACAACAATCAGGTAACCTATAAAATATTTGGTAGAAACCTGATAATTGTTCATGAAAATAAATACTAAATGGGACCATAGCTCTTTATTAACTTTAATAAAAAATATTGGATCGAAACATGTGATTGAATATAAAAAAAAATTTTCTTCTTTAAAATTAAGTAACACAAAATTAATTATTTTTATTTTTATGACGTCAATTTAGTTTCGTAATCTTTGTATTCATAGCATTACTTAGCTCAAGGTTTACTAATCAATATTTATCCCAATACCTTTCATGTTGTGATCGATATAACGAAATTCTTATTTGTTCTCAATTTCTAATCTTCTAAATTCATTTCAAATTAATCAAATTTAAACATTTATATTTATTGTTTTTAAATTCAAAATTAAGCGTTTTAATATTTTATGCTTGTTTATATTTTTTTTCGTTATAAAAAAATAACTTCACTTAAAATAGGTTTAATAATTATAAGCAATGTATATAAAAAGGTGTTAAACCTGCACATAATAATATAGAAATGAAAGCGAGGAAAAAGTCATTAAGGGAATTTTAAAAAGTATGAAATACTTTATTTAATAAAACTAAATCCTTTGTTATATCACATTAAATCTACAAAATTTGGATTTAAAATTATTATAAATTAAATTACTTTTAATTTCAAAAGTTTACAAGGCACTAAATATTAATTTTTTTAGAAAATTAAATAAAAATATCTATTTACTAAAATATAAATATAGTTTAAAAAATAAGTTATATTGGAAGATCCATGAATTTAAAAAATGCTTTAATTCTGGTGACATACAAAAGTTAGATATGTTTGCTATCCATAAAGAGAAGGTATTGCAACAAGTTGAAAATTGTTCGCTAGTCGAGAGAAAGTTAAATAAGAAGAGCATATGAAAATATTAATAACATTTGAAATTGGCAGCCAAACACATCATAACTTTTTATCGTCAGCTAGACATTTATTTATGTATGTTTACTTATTTTTAAAGAAACTAAAATTCTCAAATTAATTTTCTAAAAATATTTCCAATAAATTGGGAAAGGAATATTTCCTAATACTCTCTTGATATGCAAATAATTTCTTGTACATTTTTGAAATTAATGTTGTGTTGCTCTAGAAAGGATTGGTTTTCTTATTAAAAGTAACTGATTGTATATTAAACAACGTTATTCATGTCCCTTCTGATCATATTCGAACAAATTATAAAATGAAAATTCTCTTGGTGAATTAAATTAATAAATTAAGTTTTGCCTAAAATAAATATCGGATATTTCAAGTAAAATTCATTTTAATTTTAAAACTGACGTTTATATTTACGAAAAATTAAACTTTACATAAATTATATTGCTTAATTCTAATTTTTCAATCTCAATAAAAAATGACTTATTCTAAGAAAATATCCTAATAAGAAAAATCTCAATTTTTAATATTTTAATCCTTAAATCATTTTTTTATCCATTTAAGTTTAAAGAATGCATTATTTATAATTATTATAACTTCATTACAGTATTAACAATTAACTATTTTTTGCAATCATTAAAAGTTATTAATTTGCACAAGGGATACTAAAACAAAAGCCTTTTTTTTAATCCTTAAATTTAATGTTCTTTAATGAGTGTATCAACAATAGAGTTATTTTTCATTTATTAAAAATGCAGCTCATAATAAAATTATCAGAATGGATTCAAAAGGGAATAAACACCCTAAATATTCAAAATAATTCGTAGAAACTTCTTCGCAGAAAAAAATGTATGCTTGAAATATTTCCCAAATTTATTTTTGGCTTAAAAGTTTCCTATAAATCCTTTTTAAATGCACACCAGCATTACGTTTTAAATCATGATAGGTAAACTTAAGATAAATGATTTTCAATTTTATACACAATTCCATATTTTCACATATAATGAAATACTTTATGAAATAAATCAAAACTTGAAAAAAATTTGGCTGTTGTAAAAAATTTTAAGGTGTTTTAATGATCATTTATTGTACATAGATCGCTTAAAATAAAAAAAATGTATAGGAATTGAATTCATCTCTAGGATAAATTTAATTTCTTCATTTTACATGCAACATAAATGTACTTTACCTCAAAACAGCTTTCTTTATAAATATTATTTGTTGCAAAGGCTGTTTATTGTGTAAAGCATTTTAATATCGTAATACATAAGATTCATTTATATAATATGATTGTAAAATATATTACCTAAATAATAATTCATTAAATACCAATGAGTGGATTAAAATAATTAAGAATTTCATTTTATAAGTTATAGGAATATACTTTGCTTTTTCCTAATTAAAAAGTCAATGGGAATATTTTCTTATTCAATGGAATATTCTAATACAATAATTAATGGAAAAGCCGAATGAATCTTTGTTTCAAAAGTAGAAAAAATATCACTTAACTATTTGATAGTATTCCAAAAACAATTTTCAGTTGGGATATTATTATTTAAGATATTTAAGTCAGCAATTTTATGTTAACAACTGGAATCATTTCACCTTAAATTTCTTTACATAGCACCATATCTAATGAAATATTACTATTGATCTAAAAATTGTTATGTATTTCTACAGTTTTTCTTCAGACCGAATCCTACATAACAACTAATAATATTCTAACCTTTGTTTTGCTACTCCATTTTTCAGTATTGAAATATCACATTTGTTTACTGAAAAATACATGCAATAAAGTTATTCCAAATCGATTCAACTGAAACTTTTTCCCCCAGTACAAGAAAAAATAATAATTTATACCAGTTATGTTTTAAATGATCATATGCTTTAGTAGTCATTGAGTTATTCTGTTCTAAGAAAAACATAATCAATAAAGAAATAAATCAATTTTGTAGACTATTTCAGACCAAAATATATTTTAATACATATGTGCTTGACCTTTTGTCTAGTTTGCATACGTAATGCATAAGTTGCTAATGCAATTGAGAACGATAACATATGTTATTAAAGTAAACGCATTTAGAGTAGATTTACTGGAAAAATATTTAAAATATACAAAATGAAATTATTGCTCCTAAAATTATTGATATTAATGTAAACATTGGAATTGACAAGTTCATTGTAGATGTACTGTACACATCCATACAGATAGTTGTGCAGGCAATCCCGACATTTTGCTTAAGGTTAACGGGTTTGGAATACTCGCCTTCCTCCAGGAGACTCGTAATTTTGAACCAAGATCAGGTGAAGAAGTCACACCTGGCAGAGCCCGGGGTGGGCTGATTGGTTAGGAAGTCTTTCTCATTATCATAAGGCAGTGAGTTCAAATCCCGGTTTAACTAAAAATCTGTCATGGTCGTTAAAGGTGACTGGGCCATGTTAAAACTGAGCATGGTTGTAATGTCCTCTAAATGAAATTATATATCTGGGGTTGTAGAACAAGTATTAAGAGTCTTCTGCTTGGTCCTTGCTTCAAGCTCACGACGACTCCACTCGGCTGCTTCTGTTGAACTGGTAAAGCCCAACTCAGGACTAGGTACAGGAAAGCATGCTGGTGCAACAATAACAACAGATCTTGCGTCGTCCTCTCTATAACCATACCACACCATTGGTAGAATATTGGATGTCATAGATTAATGAGGAAACGTTTCAGACCCATGGTGCTCCAGCAATCCAGAATATGGTAACTCACCCAAATTCTGGCGCTGTGTAAATCTTGATTCATTTTGGTAATCTAAGGAGAAGCGGCTTGAAGCTATTGAGTCACTGGGGTTTTGCAGTGTGGGGACTTATCTCAACTTCTTCAAAAAACAGTGGCGACTCATGACATCTTTTCTAAGAAACCACTTATAGTAAATCGGGAATTGAAACTAAAAACTTGTCTGTGATATCTATGTGCAAATAATATTAATTTTATAAAATGCACCCAGCCAATCAACATACTTTGTAGGCTCGATTTATACAATCTCTCAGTTAGATCTGAACCGAATACAGAACACTTTGGACGTAGTGTTTTAGACTTCCTAAATTTCTTTGTTCCTACGTTGCTTGTGTTTTCTGTAATAAATGTTACTTATTGCCTTCTGATAAAAGTCAAGCATCAAGTAACATACACCATGATTAACAGTAAAGTGAGAAGAACAGTGAGATGGTAGCTGAAGCGGTATCATCTGGTTGAAGTTTAACAGTTAATGGTTTCGACTCTTAATACGGTCATGGATGCCTAGAGTGAATCAAAATTCATTTTAAAGTATAGATGCCGATTGAATTATTCTTTGCAATTCAGCAAATTATCAATTAAGGAATTAATCAGTTTTCCTGGCAATTTACGGGGTAGACATTAAAATGCCTTACACTAACTTTGACCATAAATCTGTACTTCATGTTGAGCCAAAAAACTACATCAACAGTAAACGAAAGTATATCTATTTAGGTTCATAATTAAGGCTGTGGTAGCTTAGTAGTTAGAAATAGGCCTTTTGTCTGAAAAGGAAAAACTCCAATTTCCACTGACTCACCGAGTACATGTGAAACACGTGATCTTTAAATCTGTGGAATCGGAAGTCCTGTGATCGGTCGTTGAGCAGTTACCATGTGTGTAATGGTCTGGAGAAAATTTCCTCTCGTTTCGGATCTATGTCAAAATTGAGGGAGTCGATCCTCTGGTGGTGCTCTCTATTGGAAGAGCTTAGAGCAAAGTATTACTTTACTTACAAAGTCTTACTTCGTGGTACTCTGGTTAAGCGAAATACGCACATTACTGATTTAAATTCGTATAGGCTACGGCATAGAGATCTTGGCTTGTCTAAGTGTCATAAGTAACAGCAACAGGCTCGTAATCCCATAAAAATTATTTTATTTCAAGAAACGATCGATAATTTAGATCAAATATAATTATTTATAAGGACTTTCGGATAAAGTATATTAACAATAAACAAAATTATTGAAAAAGAAAAAAATGTCAGAAATGTTTAAAAAATATATGACAATTTTAAATTTAAAAATTTTTAAATTCCAGTTATTGTAATAGCAAATTTAATTGTTTATTTTATCTTTTTAACATCTGAATTTTGTAAATTTTTACAAGAAAACACATTTACTTTTTCCTAAACTAACTATTTTATTGCAAATTGTCTCATAAAAATAGTAGTTGAAAGCAAATTAGTATGATTTATATTTAATTCTAGAGGGTAATTATATATATGAATTTTTACTGTAAGAAAATTTTTTTGAAATTTAGATTTCATTTATATTGAAATGAACATCAAAAAATCAAATAAATTGCATTCATTTAAAAAAATTTCCACTTTATAAATTCGACATTTTGTAAAAGAATAAACTCCCATGCTGAATATATGGTTCATTTTTTCACACTTGATCTGTAAAATACTATACTCTGTAAAATATTTATTACAATTTCAACAAAATTTTGATCTTAAATGTTGGAAAAAGCAATAGTATAGGAGAAGTTAATTTTTCTGTTGTTATTCGAAATAGTTTTATGGCGAACATAAATTTGTTATAAAATATATTTAATAATAAGAATTGAATAAAATTAACATTTAGTATAAGATCTTATTTATTTTTAAATGTTTTACTACTAAATTCAGTATATCCCACTAAGTTCTGTAAAAATAGCAAAACACAAACTGTTAAATATTATATATATATATTTAACAGTTTGTGTTAATTATATATGTTATATATATATATTTATATAATTTATTTATTATATATATTATATATATATATATTATATGTTATATATATATATATGTTTTATATATTAAATATATATATTATATATATATATTTATATAATTTATTTATTATATATATTATATATATATATATTATATATATATATATTATATAATATATTTATATTTATATATATATATTATATATATATATATATATATATTTAACAGTTTTTGTTATATATATATATATATATATATATATATATATATATATATATATATATATATATATATATCATTATATAAATATCATTATATAATATTTAGCAGTATTTAATTAGTATTTTATAAGTTTATACAATAAAAAAAACAATAAAATTGGAACAACAAGATTTCTTTGCATTTATGATCACAATAATTTAATCTGACCTAATTACTTCTAAAGTATTTTGATATTTTTTAAGGCTGTGTCAATATTAGTGTTTTATCAACATCTACATTTCAGGGTGGATATGTAAAAAAATTTAAGGTCTTTTTATGTCTTAGGACGATAATTGAAAATATATTGATCAATCTTCCATTACTATTATCCTTTTTAAATTTATAAAACATGCTATCAAATATATATATATATATATATATATATATATATATATATATATATATATATATATATATATATATATATATATATATATATATATATATATATATATATATATATATATATATATATATATATATATATATATATATATATATAGGCTACTCTCATTTAAAATTTAAAGTAATTTTTTATGTTTCTTAGATATCAACGAAAATATTTCCTTTGATTGATTGACATTATTACGGTAAAGATAAGCAAACATTGGATTAAGAAGAATGAAAAAGTAACAACTTCTACTGTAAGACTTATAAAACTATTAACTCAACTAAAATAAATATTTTCATTAATTCTGCTTTGAATAAATATCCATATATTCGCTACAAGTACATTAATTTCGATTAGTGCGATTCATAATAAAAAGAGCTCTTAATATTAAACACATATTACATTTTTAAATAACAACGAATTTTATAAATTCGTTTAAAATCAATAAAATTAATATAAAAATGTTTTATTGCTTTAAAATTTAAAAAAAAACTAAACTTAAATAAAGAAAACAAACATGAAATATTTTGATTCACAATTATAAAAACACAAAGAATTTATTTTGTGCTCAAAGTGCTTTTTTAAAAAATAATTAATAATTTGATACAATGCTCTTTCTCTGTAGACAATGAGACGTTCTGTATGACATTCAATTTGTTAGATCTTCTAAGTTATTTACATCAAAGACATTCCATGTATTATATAAAATGAACAGAAATTTTTAGAATTGAATATTCTTTCTGATGAATATAAATTTTCCTTCCCAAACATTTTCAATTACATTTAAATCATGAGTAATCTGTTGCCAATTAAAAACATTTATTTTTTCTTGCTCAAATAATTTTTTTAAAGCTTATGATGTATGGGAAGATTCCCCATTTCTGAGGATATTTTCAACACCACTTTTTGGTCTTTTTATCTCATCAAATATATTTTAATATACAAATCTGTACTACTGAAATTAGATTTTTCTACTTTCATTATCGTATAAGTGTGAGTACCAGTATTTTTAAGTAAATCACTAGTATGTTATAAAACTAATATGTTGAAGGAAAAAGAATTTCCTCAAAATAAATTAAAAGTGTACAGAAAAGAGCTGTATAACATCTTCTGTAAATTAAACAATTGTTTGGAAATTTCAATTTAAAATAATAATTTTCTTAAGTTTATTGATCTAAATGTTAGACAAACATTTTAAAATTGCATAATTAATTAATTAGACTTAACAACTGTAAGAAATATTTTCTTTAGTTTTTATAAACTTATAATTGGAGAATGTTTAAATTATCAGCATTATATTTAAACATTTTGCCATCATTTATTTAAAAAAAAAACATGTTTACTTTTAAATTTTATTTTTGTATAAACTTACATGCAAATTGCAGTACGCCTAGTTGCCTGCTAAGCTGCATATAGTACAGTATTGTTAAAAAACACACCTCATATAAATATGCATAACATTAACAATCATTTTGTAAAAGTTGATGCAGAATAAATTTAGAAACACGCAAGTTTCTTCTTGATTAGTATGCAATCATGTACACCTGTCATGATATTCATATGCATATCATAACAAATATTTTGCAGATTTTCCCTTCTTTTTCTTCTTGAGCATTGCGCATTTGATGCCTTTAAATCACTCAAACAAACAAATCATTTATCCAAATTTTGACAGAAATTAAGGCTATTGAAATTACTATATTTTTAAATTGTATTCTTTAGTAGCATGTGTAAAATAACATACGTTACGACACTTAGTTTCGTTGCTGATGAATTTTTTTTTCTGTGGCCTTTAATTTCACAAAAAAATGTAATTGATGTTAGGTAAAAATTGTAATCATGGTTAGAGTCATAACACTGCTCCTTTTTCTAAAATCACATCAAAAAGGCCCACAAAATTGACTTTATTAAAGGTGAAGTTGACTAGGATATTTTAGAATGCTAGAAATGTCTAGAACCAAACTAAATCTTGTTGAGGAGACTCTTGCAAACATTTTGATGTATTAATATTGAAAATCCCCTGGTTAGAATCATAACACTGCTCATTTTTCTAAAATTCGACCAAAAAGACACAAAAATTTGACTTCTTTAAAGGGGGAGGGGGTTGATTAGGACATTTTAGGCGAATAGAAATGTCTTGAACCAAACTGAATCTTGTAGAGGAGACGGTTGCGAACATTTTGATGTACTAATATTTAAGATCTTATGGTTAGAGTCATAACACTCCTTATTTTTCTATGATTCGATCAAAAAGAACACAAAATTGTCTTTTTAAGGGGGGGGGAGTGATTAGGACATTTTAGGTGGCTGGAAATGTCTGGAACCACACTGAATCTTGTAGTGGAGACTGTTGTGTATTAATGTAAATACACACACATACAGTTTAATGAAAATAATAATTAATATTTTCGTTCATGATTTTATATAATAAGATAAAAATGAACTAATTATCATATATTTCAATAAATTTGTTTAAAAAAAGTTTTTTTTATTTCTGTTCATATTAATTTAAATCTCTTGGATATTAGTTTTGTTTTGAAAGAATATTAAAAGATTTTTTTATCGAAATCTGAAACACGCATTTGACCAGTTATGTACAACTGTACTTCAAAATTGTTGTACGAGTATAGCTATGTCGTGATCATGATAATCCATCCAAAAAAATTGTACTTCAAAATATTTGTACGAGTATAGCTATGTCGTGATCATAATAATCCATCCAAAGAATTGTACTTCAAAATTGTTGTACGAGTATAGTTATGTAGTAATAATGATAATCCATCCAAAATATTGTACTTCAAAATTGTTGTGCGAGTATAGCTATGTCATGATCATAATAATCCATCCAAAAATTGTACTAAAAAATTGTTGTACGAGTATAGCTATGTCATGATCGTTATAATCCATCCAAAAAATTGTACTTTAAAATTGTTGTACTAGTATAGCTATGTCATGATCATTATAATCCATCCAAAAAATTGTACTTTAAAATTGTTGTACTAGTATAGCTATGTCGTGATCATAATCAATCTAAAAAACTCATTTTTAATGACTTTTTTAAATGATTTTCTTATACATAAGTATTTAACTGAATAAAAGCATTAATCACATCAGGAATAAAGTCTCTTTTTATGAAATTTGTGCATGAGTGTAAATAGTAAGTTTATGAAATTTGTGGAACAGTGTAACACTTCGTGATAATTAACTTACTATTTCTGTCAGAAGAAATTAAAAAATTCTTTTTTAACCAAATTACTCAAAATTCTCAATTTTATTAATGTCGTTTCCATCTTCTAAACTTTTTTATAAGTTTTTTGTTTTGAAAACCTTAATAATAATAGATACAATCATCAAATTCATTTAGTTTAACTCTTTTCATACTTAAGATTGATATGGAACCTAAATAACATCACTTCTGCAAAGAATGGTAATGCCGATGTACTTTAATCTTCTTTCCAAATCAAGACTTAATAAATAATTATTTTCTTAATTTCATTTTTCTTTTTTTGTAAATTTACTGCACAGATGTATTTAAGGATTTTTTTAATATTTTCTGTTTGTATTTCATTATAAGACAACGTAGGTTAATACATTACGTAGATTATATACCTATATTCGGACAACACATTTGTTAGATTTCGAAACAATTTTCCCATTACTCCTTTTTCGTCTAAATTTATAAGTGATCCAGGGGAACATACTAAAATTTAACATCTGTAATTTAAGTTTTGATGCGAAATCTTACGATAAATATTGAAGGTAATTACAATTGAAAGCATACACCTTACAGATATTTCACAAAGCACGACTTTCAAATTTTTTATGTATGTCAGGGGTTTTTCTCACGTAAAACTGCCAAATCGCAATTATTAAAGTTAAGAACACTAATTTGATAGGGTGTTCAAATTTAGTTATACACATGTTTTTAGAATTGCTATATCTAAAATTTTTTATAGAAACTTATTTCAATTTCAGAAATATTGAAATGCTTGTAAATAACTTTTCCAATAAATTTTGAAAAAGTATAAAGTAATATATATATATATATACGAGCATGAGTGATGTTATTATTCATGTTGCTTAGGTAAGCCTGATAAAATTTTGACTTTATGAATATCAAACTATTTGTGTAAAAGTTTTGAATAAAAAAATTTATGGGTTGGTGTTCCTATTTTTAAAATAAAAATTATGTTCATGATAAGAGGCACTGGTTTCGGCCATTTTAAATTTTGAGAAATTCAAAGAATGTTAGAGTTTCTTTCCAAAACTTTATGAGATGTTAACAAGAGATAAAAATAGCTATACTTCTACTGTTTTCTAGAAACTTCGTTGCATCAAGAATACTATTAAGAAAATGTAACAAATTAGCTATAATTATCCATCTTTAAAAAACACTACACTCATATAAAAAGAGTATTATGTAACATAAAAGTAATTCATATGAATTCAACATCCACTGAATTTTTACAGTGTTTGAAATGTTCAGCGTGTTTTCCCGTTTCTCAAGGACAATGACACTCAGAGATCATTGACTTTCTAGATTTATGTCGCAAAATTCAGTGAAATATGCACATGTTCTTCAAATAGATAGTCTTTTAGGACGTAAAGTTGTTACAGAATATCAGAAAAAAGAACAATATCTATGTACTTTTAATATGTTACATTGAAACAAACCTTTTCCTTTTATATATATCACGAATTTAATATAAAGATCATTAAACTCTTTTTTCCTTTTAAAATGTTTTAAAATAATTATTAATGATAAATATGCTAATATTTCATTCTGAAATGTCATGTAATAATGAAATAAAAAATTTAATTTTCTAATTAAAAAATTACATAATTTTCTTCAATATCATCGTTACTTTGGTTTTATTTGATAGCTAACTTTGTTAACAGCAATAGGCATTGAGCAAAATAACAGCAGTTATTAGTAAATAATATAATAAAGTAAGTAATAATAAGAAACAGTTACTGGGAATATAAAAATCTTCTATTGAAAATAACAGTGAAAAAAAAGGAGACGTTTGTTCTATAATTGTAAAAAGAAGTTCTTTATTTAATTATTAAATTAACCACTAATGTAACACCTACTTGTTTAAAAAATTTCTAATGCCTTTAAAATTTAAATTATGCTTATGCTTTAAAATGTTAAAGACTTAAAATCACAGAAGAATTTTTTGATCAATTACTAAAAAATAATAATAATTAGAATACTTCAATAAACTCAGGGCGTTCTAAAAGTGAGTTACACTCGTACAATATAAACCAAAAAACACTTTACTAAGAAGTGAGTTCTAATACAATATGACACATAGACAACACACTATTTCTTTTCATAATGACCCAGTCGTTGCAGACATTTGTCTAATTGCTCGATGACCTGACGATGGCTCCTTGGTTCTTGAGTCAGCTTAGAACAGCTTCTGAGTTGCATACATAGATGTAAAATATTTTTTGAGCTTGCCAAACAAAAAGAAAGTCCCTGGGCACCAGGTCAGAACTGTACGGTGGATGCTTTAATACCTCCCATTCATAACTGTGAAGCAAATCCTGTATTATGCGTGCCTTGTGAGGTCTTGCATTATCATGCAAGAGGACAACGCTTTTATTTAATTTTGCATAGCTTTGAGCAAATTACTTAATGTTGCACAAATGAGCTCATCATTAGTAGTTGTTCCTTTCCACATGAACTCGGTGAATACAATTCGTTTCCAATCGAAAAAAACAACAAAAATGGTGTTCAAGGGGAAAATTTGATTTTGTTCTCACAGGCGATGATGTGTGCCTTCATTCGTAGACACTTGATTCGTTCTTCGTTGAATAGATGCACTAATGCCTCATCCTCCGTAATGATGTGTCTTAAGACACCATTGCCTTCCGCAGAATAATGTTGAAGGTATTCTGGTGAAGCTTCCAACCATGCGCTTTTGTGTTCCAAACTCAAATATTCACGATTGCCATTTATGTACCAGAACAAAATACCAGTGGTTTAATGTGTTCCATACTGCAGGAAAAATAAAAACAATGGGTGAAGAGTACTGCTATTCAATGCATATAATATACATTGAAACATAACTCCTGTAATTAAAGCTAAAACAAAATGAGATTCAAAATAACATTACTTGTACGAGTTTAATGCTTTTCTAACTAGTAATGTACAGTGTGCATATATATGTATATATATATATATATATATATATATATATATATATATATATATATATATATATATATATATATATATATATATATATATATATATATATATATATATATATATATATATATATATATATGTATATATATATATATTATAAAGTAATATTATTTTGTTATTTACTTTAATTCCTATAATATAAATGTTAAGTAGAATAAATTTAATTTCTGAAAATTGAAATCTGAATTCTTCAGGCATTCCATATTCATTTTTTATGTATAAATTTAATAAAATTAATAATGTGAGGTGAAAAGATATGTATCAAAGGATTTTAACTTAATTTAAGAAAATGTAATTTATACGTAATGTTTTAAAATAGAAAATACTTTATACATTTATTTCAATATTTTTATAATTTAAAAAAACAAACAATACATTTACAAGTACACTTTAACTTTTCGGAAAATATTGAATTTTGAAAACTAATTTTATTAAGTGTTTTGAACATTATATTGATCGATTCATTAACGTTTCGCATAAAAGTTAAAAGTCCAGAGATTTAATGCAATTTTAAAATTTTTTTTTAATTAAATATTTATTAGAACTTAATTTATTAGATTTTAATTTTTAAGGCAAATTAATCAAATGTTAACATTGAATTCATAACCAATTTTTAAATATAAGTGAGAAATTAATAAAAGTAGCATAAAATATGTGTTAATTAAATCCTTGTAATGATAAAAATGGCATTCAATTTCATATTTTCATTGGCTTAATAACTTTTTGACTATTTTGTATGGAGCGAAAATTAAATATTCTAACCAAATTACTTGACAAAAATCAAACTAAAAAATAGAACTTGTCCTTTATTAAAGATTTTCTTTTTCATCGAGAAATTTTTTGGTAGTGCTAATTAGTTTCTGTAGAAATATAATAAGAACAAGAAGTTCTTAAAGATAAGAAATGAAAAAAACTTCTATCACATGCTTATGTTGAAATGATTTTCTTTCTGTGAGAATATGTAAACATATTTTCTTTCTAAGAATTAAAATCTTTGTTAATTTTTTTTGGTTTTCAGAAAAGCGCATGTTTTTTCTTCCGCTCCCAAATCATAGGTTCGATCCTCGGGCTGGGCAAAATCAACTGAACCTTTTACTCCTAGAGTGGTCGATATACTGAGTATCAAGGATGGAAGTTTTTCTTCACACTGACCTCCTAACTGAGGCATATGCTTCACATCTCTAGGCCTTTGGTTAAGAAAATAGATATGGACACTGTAGATCTTGACTTTAATGATGCGTCGTGTCACAAGTTTAGCTTATATATTTTTTTCTGCATCACGTGTAAAGACTAAACAATTTTGATTATTGTTTATTGATTGATTGCGTAAAAACCGGAAAGAAACTGAGTATTTTGATAGGTAATGGAAATTGGATATAAAATGTATACATTAAGCACAAAAAATTCGAGTAAATTATACATAGCTAAAAAATATAGACTTTTGTATAAAAGATATGGATTTTTGTATGGGATAATTGTTCACAGTCCTAGACTATCCTAAAGATATATAAATATATATACATATACATACATACACACATATATATATATATATATATATATATATATATATATATATATATATATATATATATATATATATATATATATATATATATTTAAACTTTATAATTTCCTTTTCAACAGAGGAAATAGAAAACTACCACATTTTATAATAAGGCAAGTTAATTTATGTGCACGAATTTCGAAAACTAATCAAAAGAGTTAGCAAAATGTGAATTTAATTTTTAAAAAATACTGACTTCTTATCAATTGAGCTAAAAATCATAAAACTATATCTCATAATAAAAAATGCATAAAACTCTCTCTCTCATTTATCAAGAAATTTAAAAAATATTTATTAAATTTAAAATACTCTTCATCTGGCTTTAAAATTCGAATAGTACTTACATCGCAAGAGTGGAGTGGCACAGCGGAATATACTGGTAATTTCTGTTAACAGAATGAATAAATTATTCATATTTTAAATTTTGAAAAATTTCAAACATTTTTTTGAATTACTGGTAAACAAAAAGACTTATTTTAAATACAAAATATATAAAATTTCCATTGAATATTATTTCCAAAATCTATCTTTTAGTATCAAAGTTTTCTGCTGGAAACATCATTTGTAAAAAGTGTTTTAACGTAACGAAAATGCACAGGCAAGCTTTAAATTTAAATACCAATTTCCTTGAATCATTCTACAATCAATTTCACTGAAGCGTTTTTCATTATGGAATATTAAGTGGTTCTACTCAGAAAGAGAAACAATATTCAAAAACTAATTTCTTTTTTTTACTAGAATTAATGATATCATTTCTTTCTTTTATTTATCATGTCATTTTTATTGCGCTTTATTTGATAATCTTTTTACCTTATTAAAAGAGAATTCCGTATAGTTTAACACAATATAAAGATATACCTCAAATTAATGAATGCGAAAATGTTAGTGCTGCTGATTATAATC
This sequence comes from Latrodectus elegans, assembly GCA_030067965.1. Lineage (NCBI taxonomy): Eukaryota > Metazoa > Arthropoda > Arachnida > Araneae > Theridiidae > Latrodectus > Latrodectus elegans. Next base: position 28,615,038 of record CM057810.1, on the reverse strand, counting down.
ATAGGATAAAAGAAGAGAATTGCAAAATCACAGTAATTAGAATAAATTGTGTGGCACTCAGTTCTTTTTTTATATATATATATATATATATAGAAAACCACTTTTGAGGCAAATATTTTTAATGTTTTTTAAAGCTATTTATAAGGCATCAAAAGTATATGAAAAGTATAACAGATTGAAACAGAATCTATGTTAACATTCAGCAGGTAATCATGAATTTCAAATAAAAACCTAATTGTGAGTCTAATATGCTAGATGTTCATACAAACAGCATCATAGTTTATTCATTTTCATTAAAATCTTTAATATGATCTTAGATTAAAAGGTATATAAATGTTCAAATTAATTCATATTTTTGGCAAGAAATTTCATTTATTAATTTTGAAGATAATATATTTTTGAATCATTTGTGCTTTTAATTAAAAATTAATTTCGAGAGATATATTATCAATACTATACTCTTTTTTATTATATTACCAAATTTTTTTGATTATATGCAAGCAGAAACCAAGTATTTTTCGATTAGTAAAAAATTTAATTTCATTACAAAAAGTGTTGAATGTTTTAAGGATGTTTAATAACTTATAAAATTTTCTCATAAAATACTTACATTCAAATTATCATAAACAAGTTATCATATTTAAATATATAGAAGAAAAGATTTTCATAATCTATAAATTAAATTGAAGTTTTATTACATTGGATTACGAGAATTTTATTAAATCTACATTTTTTCTCAATTTATAAACATTTTACTTTTTTATAATCCCTGAAAAAAACACTTTACTATTAGATCATATTTTGATGAAGATTTTGTTCCTTATAGAAAGTGTATAGAATGATTTACAGAATGTTTCATTATTTTGACTGACATATATTTGCAGTTAATGTTTACAAATTGTAGTAAAGTTCTTTCACAGCTTAAGTCCTGTTGAAATTCAAAGATGACTTTTATGCGTGGAATGGCAATCAGAAATATATGTATTGATAAAAATTATCCATATATTATAAAATTTCATTTATAGAAAATAAGCAATTTCGATTTTCAGTTTTGCTCTTTAAAAAACTAAAAATTATTTTAGTTAAAATTTTTTTGCTCACATTCATTTCAATATCACTCCATTAATTGGCATCACCTAGAATTTAGTGCAAAAATTGGCGTATGATGACTTTTTGAATTAGTTATTATTTATGTTAAATTGAAAAATAATATTTTCAGGTTTTAAGAAAATGGAATCTAAATAAAGACTTATTGTATTTTTTATCAAATATGAAAAATGAAATTTTTCCATAATTTATGCCTTATTTATTTAAAATATTTGACTCAATGTTTCTTTGCTGCTATCACATGTTTTTATATTATGGATTATTTGAAGTAATTTTTTGACAAACGCGAGCAAGTTAGTTACATTCAAAGTAAGAAATGAATTAAATTTTTTTAAAAATGTTGTTCGTAATTTTTTTTCTTCATATAATGTTTAAAAAATTAGTGAAATTAATCCAATGGCATATTTTTAAATACTGAAATAACTTTTGAAGATTTTAATTGAAAAAATTTTCTCTCTCAATCGTTTTTAAAGAATAAACACACCTCAAAATTTTAATAACTTTATCATTTTTTACCCTCATTATCTGGAAAAATTTAAACGCAAAATAATTCCTCCCTTTTTTTTAATTTAAAAACATGGAAACAAACAGAAAGGGGGGAACAGCGAATTTACCTTAAAATAAATTAATCCGAAAAAGGCACATTTTATTCTCAAAGATAAATTAGTGATTTACACTCAAAATAATATCACTTGTTTTTTCCAACTCTGATCGATAACTTTTTTATTGAATTCATTATAATATCAAAAATCAAAATAAAAATTCATAGTGGTCGTTAATTAATTTCAGGAACATGAGTTTTAAATTGATTGCAATCACACAGGAAATATTAATTGGGATTTTTTTAAAAAAAAAATATACAACGTAAATTAATATTTTGCAAATGAATTTTTTCCTTCCAAATAATATTTAGAATTAAAAAGATTTAACTTTTACCACCGAATTTGAGCAAACATGGAATTTTTTCTGTTACTCACTTTCCGTATTAAGAAAATAATGATTTTCTTTTTTATTTCCGTTTTAGTGGATATGAATGTGATATCGTTAACACAATTATAAAGTTATGTATGATGATTTTCAGAAGAATAATGAATAGAAATTGCTTTTAAAAACTGAATTTAGAAACTGTTTCGAATACCTACGGCATCAAAATAGGATATCAATTTATTTACGCTTTTTTTTATTTCTGTGTAACTTCTCCTTCTGATGATAATGTAAAAGAACGTTTTATCGCTTACAAAGAAAACTTAAATATATTAAAAAAATTTGTTCAACATACTCTCTAACTTTTTTATTACACTTTTCCCCTTTCAAATGAATGTTTTAAAATAGGACGCAAATTTCACTATTAATTATGTAAAAAAAGAAATTAATTATAAACATTTTCTACATTTTTATGGGCAAAATTCTATTCACATACATTATTCTTTTTGCAAACTTTAGTTAGAGAAACTCTTTTTACTTTAATGATGCCATAACATGTATATTTAACTCTTCAACCTGTAACATACAATGATAAATGTCAAAGTATTATAAATTCCTTTCGAAGAAGAGCTTTAGATTACCGTAACTGAAATTTATATCCATAGTAATAGATTACTGCACATACTTTAAGTGTTAAAAAAACTGTTACGCCAGTCCCAGTATACACACAAAGGTATTTATCAGTAACCAATGTAAGTTTCAAACTTTGAGGGATATAAAGCTAACAGAAGAATCCATTATTGAACTGGGTAACTAATTAACTTTTATTGAAAATGAAATTATATATTCAATTGTTACATATTGCTTGAGCAAATCTGGAAGTGACAATCTTTCTCACATTCTCCTTGAATGCTCATCTGTTTCAGAAGAAAGGAACGAACTTTGACTTAAATAACAGGTGGCCCCGCTTTTGGTGGACCTAGTAAATAAAGAGAATTTTGAATTTTTTTAAAAATTTATCCATGCTGTTATCTAACTCCTTTTTTATTTTTCACTTCTTTTTTTCTCTCTGCATTCTTTTATTATTATTTTTTTGTCTCATGATTTATTTGAATTTGTTACGTAGTACATTTGTTGTACCTTCGGGCCCTGTCTGGTTTTCCTTGGAGCACAGAAAGATATTTTTGTTTCCCCAAATAAAAGATAAATAAAAAAAATTGTTACATATAAGAATAAATGTCACGTTGATTTAATAATTTAACAAGAAAGTGTCCCAAATATACATGATTTGCTATGTAATAATATAACTTCTGGAATTCAATACGATAAAAACAGAATTGTTATCCATTTTCTCCTAATATTAACTATCAAAACTCAACAAAAAAGCAGTTTTAATTTTTAACTTATAAAATAACAGTAGAAGCAATATTTAATAGAAAATTTTATGATTAAAATATAATGCTAGATTTGAAAGCATAAAATAGTATAAGAGATAATTGGCACTTTTTTTGGAAACAAACGCCTTTGAACTCTATTAATATTTTTTGATAAGACTGCTCAGTTAAATTAAAGGAAGAATTTTCACACATTCACATATTTTAATGTATCAAATTTAATGAGATATGTTTAAGATATCAAAAATATTGACTAGACTTTTTAATTTATCTCATATAGAAAAGTTAAGTTAGTTTATTGCTATACATCTTTCCAGCTGCCAAATTTTAAACACTGATACTTAAGTTTTGAAGGAATACCAAAAAACTTTTTCTTTAAGAATATAGATATACGTTAATTTGTGTATTAAAAATAAGATAGTTAAAAAATATTTATAAGATTAATTTTTATTAATATTCTTTCTCTTTAAAAACAATATATTATATAGCATATATTGCAAGTGAAATATACTGAAAATAGTGTTCGAAATAATAGTTCTCACCACTAAGTTATAAAATAACATAAAAAAACGTTTGATTAGGATGACATATGCATTCCAAGCTGTGGTAAAAGTTTGTTAATGTCTGGAAAGCTTATCTTGTTATCCCGCAGAAAAATGTCAACGAGATAGAGCCCAGTAAAAGTTTTAAATTGGATATCCCTTGAATTTTTTGGCATTAATACATTAAGGTGCCTATTTTATTATTTTTGAGAAATAATAATAAAATAGGCACCTTAATGTAAGTAACAAGATGGCTGAAATATAAAAAATTGAACTGATATCAAATATATTTTATCACCAAATTTCTGGCAAATCAAAGGGTACCCAATTCTGCACTGAACCTGAGAACATTTTTGGGGATCAATAGCAAACAGAGGTTTCTGTAATTATGTGTACAAATTATAATATTATCTTTTTTCAGAAAACACTCACACACAAAGTTATGTATTCAGCCATTACACACGAGAATAAATCTTGCATTACATTAAAATTTAACAGAAAATTCTTGCAAACATATATCATTAAAAATGTCATAATATTTTTTTCTGTAATTAAACAAAAATTTTTAATCCATTTACCTTCAGCTTAAAACAATATTTAAATTTTTAGCGTTTGTAAAAGATTTTATAAGTACACAACAATAATTCTTGCGCCGACCACCCTGTATACTGGTCAGAGCGACTGTTTGCGGATAGGGAGGTCCTGGGTTTGAATCCCGGTTTGGGCATGGATGTACTTTCTCTCTCTATCCATCCTGTCTTTTTCCTTTCTGTGTATGAATGAGGTGTGAATGGTTGCCTACTCTATAAACGGGTCTCTATGGCATGTGTGTGTACTGAAGCAGTCGGACACCACACCAAATATGGCTCAGTATGAAAAAGTGGAGCTGCGCACCCCATATCGTCAGCCTAGCTGGCCCAAGACAAAAAAATAATAATTCTTGCAGTTTTTAGATTCGGGAAAAAATCAATTGCAACCAAAATAAATTTATTTTTAGCATCATTATATTACAGAATATGTCAATATCTAAGTTTGTTGCTTAAGGAATTCATGTATAAAAATCTATTTTTAAACAAACAAAAAATGTGTAATTACATTAAAGTAGGAAGACTGCATCAACATTCTTTAGATGCGCTTTCACCAGAGCACAGCTGGTGAAACCGCATCTAAGGAATGTTTTCTTCTTTTGGATCGGTAAATTCAATCTTGACTTTGCAGATTTGCTGAGTATTTTAAGTTTTCGTATCGACCCGAAATTGTGATAAGCGAAACAGAAGGATTATTCAAAATGGCTAAGAATTTATATTTTCTTAGTTTCTTCAATCTTTTTAAAATCTTTCACTAAATCTCGTCATTTTAATGCATCAATTACCAACAAGTGTGTCTCAGTTTCACAATCTTTATTCAAGCGCCTATTTTATGTCTTGTTTCAATAAATATTATTATAAGATATTAACATAATGATACATCAAGTATTGTAACCCCTTTCCTTTTAAATGGTATTTTTTAAGGAAAATGTTGTGTTAGAAAAGTTTAAATATTTTTGGGATGATAAATATTTCAACTCAAATTCTAAAATTAAATCAGCGGAGTGGGTTTTAGTTATTTACTTCTAAATCTTTGTTTTAAATTATAATCGCTAAAAATTATTACAACATTATAATGATTAGAATAAATTTCTAATGAAAATAAACTAATAATATAAATAGTTTTCAAAGAAATATTAGAATCCACTTCATAACTCTGTGTCATTATCAATTAAGTAAGTTAAGTTTATTTCTACAAAACTTCTATATTTAGTGAAAAAATAATTAAGTTAGGATTATCAATAATGCTCAAATGTCATGATTATTAGGAATTATCATAAAAGAAATTATTTCAGTATATATCTATGTGTGTGTGTAAATGAGTATAATATTATCTAAATAATATCTGTTTATAAAAAACTTCATTAAGGCCGAGAACAATTTTTTAAACAGAATTCTTAAATGTAATGCATTGTCTTTCTAAATTGACAAATAATCTTTTTTTTTCAACAGAAAATTATTTATTTTCATTAAAGGTCAGTGATAATGTACGAAACATTATTCAGATTACTTCGATGTGTGAATTTTAAAAACTAATTACATTAAATTCCAGCATAAATTTATTCAATTTTATTTATCGTTATAGAGTTGTTATTATTATCCTTTTACACACATTTTTTAAGTGCGAAACATATTGATTTAATTGAGATGTTTGTAAATTTATTTTGTACACACACAGATATATATATGTATGTGTGTGTGTGTATTTAATATAATTTCATAATAATTAGATTCTTAAATAAAACTATCTGTTGAGTAACTGCTACACGTATATAAATCGTGGCAATATATACAGTCTACACATAACTATAACTTGTTTTCACTCTTTTTTTATTAATGAAATTTTCATTGTTTGTTTGCTTAATTTTTTTCAACTTATGCTGTATTAAGGTTTTACATAATAAATAAAGTATATATTATTTACATTTCTTTAAAAAGTAATACATTGTCATACTTAAATATTTTAAGAACCGATGCATGTTTAAAAAGCATAAGAGCTCTAATTGTAACGACTATCTATATAAAGTTGCTTGAACATAATTTTTATTTTCACATAGATAATTAGTTGGCTTATTTATTAGTTAAGTAGAATTGACGCATTTTTTTGATACTTTCCGAAAGATGTCATTTTTATATTTTTGTGGATAATAGATCCAACGAAAATATGTTTTAGTATAAAAACTTGAATATATTTTGCTTCATATAATTAAAATATTTGTAAATGTAATACAGATTCTTCAATTACATGTGTGTGTGGAAAATTTTAAGAATATAGAAGTGAACAATTAATAACAGTTTATAGTTTCATATCGGAAAATGAACCATATTAACAGTATTGATAGACTTTTTATTAAATTAAAAATAAAGAAAAGGGAATATGCATTTGTTAGTATGAAAAACGATTAAGTTTGATTAGATATTTAACAAGAAAAACTGTTATCAATTCTTTTTTTAATCAAATAATTTAAAATCACATATAGATGCGCCAAAATGCTACATATATAGTGTTAAATGTTTTGTCTTACATTTCAGTATCTTTATTATGACATACGTCTTTTTTTATGTACTGTATTCAGACTTTGAATGCTAACTTCGATACTGAATAGAATATAAAGAAACTTTTCGAAATTGAAATGTTTCCAAAAAAATTTTTAAACATCTCCAAGAATTAGTTATTTGACGCCACCAATAAAGTTTACAAACACCTTGATTTTTTTGTTTCCAAGATAGGCGCCAAAATGTAAGTAGTAAAATGACAACCCTAAAATTAAATTATTAAAAGCGCTGAAAATATCAGGTTTATCAGAAATTAAATTTTATTTCCAATATTTACAGCCAAATTCTTTGCTAAATCTAGGGATATTCACTCATATACCAAACCCGACGCTTCCTAGTGAATAGCAAAACACCCGCAAATTGTTGCAATTATTTTGAAGGTAGACTGTATACTTGAAATCTCTAAAGGTCTTTTGCAGATGGTGAACCATATTTATGTGTAGCAAAGGTAGAAATCCGAACACTTTTAAGCAAATATTAAAGCAAATGCAAACATGTATTCCCAATATACATCTTTCGATGTAACGCCGTGGTGACGATTGAACTTGGGAGTTTCTATTTTATAGGGCACTTTATGACCTAGAACAGTGATGGGCAAAGTACGGCCCGCGAAAGTACTTAATCCAGCCCGCCGAGGATTTATCGACATGGATAGTAAATGGCCTCCTACAATAACATTTTGACGGTCAAAAAGTTTAAAGTGGACTTTACTTAGTAGAATAATAGATGCACCGCCTACAGAAGAAGCTATACTAAGCGTGTAGTTCATGTGTTGCATAACACAGGCCTACAAAAAAAAAAATATTTTTTTTGGTGCTTAGGATTTTAGAGCAGATTTTAACTATATTTTTATTGCTGAATCTAAATATGAAAGCAGTTTTTCTGTATCAGCTCTAGATTTTTAGATAAATTCACTTATCTATCAATGCTTTTTTTCTATTTAGTACTTTCAAGTACAAGTGTTGTAAAATTTATACAGGGAAAGATTCTTGTATATTTGCCCTATTGTCAGTCTTCTTTTGTAACCAATTGAATTTAAAAAATAATAATATTTAGGAAATAACTAATTATTATTTTTAAAAATTATTATTTTAATTCATTTATTATAAAAAGAAGACAAACAATATGAGATATATAACTGATTAGTTGACAAATTCTTAATAAATGGGATTGAATCCTACTTATTAGTGCTATCCAGTTAGTTCCATAGAAATCCGATAGATGGAGATGTCTGTCCACTATCTGAAGTGACCTTCAAAGCTTTAACAGCAGTTGAGAGTTGAGAATAGTTCGTGAATTCCAGCGGTGCAGATAGATAGAGGTTAGCGTCATATGAAATTTCTCTTTAGTAACGAGTTGTTAAAAAGTAAATCTAAGTATTTGTGTTGTTGAATAGAAATAAAATGAGTTCAAGTAGAAGAAGCTGTGTACATCATCCTGATATTTTTTGCTACATTTGCGGAGAATACACGCTACTGGAAAACAAAAAATCTATTAGTGACTTTGTAAAGAGTTTTATCTTGGATATTTTGGTGTTAAACTTGGTGATCAGGATAAAACCTGGGCACCACATATTGTCTGTAAAACTTGTACAGAGCATTTAAGACAGTGGACTACCGGGAAAAGGAAAAGCCTGAAATTCGGTGTACCAATGGTTTGGAGAGAACCAAAAAATCACTTTGATGACTGTTATTTCTTCCTAGTAAATATTACTGGAATCAATCGAAAGAACCGTAAAAAGTGGATTTATCCAGATTTAGTCTCTGCAAGACTCCCTATCCCTCACTCATAAGAAGTGCCAATTCCAACTTTTTACAAGCTACCGGAACTCTGTGAGGACGCTTATTGTCTCTCTGATCAGAATTCTGATACTACTGAAGGTGACATCGATTTTGAAACGATATCATCAATTCCTCAATGTTTCAACCAAGATGAGTTAAATGACCTCACTAGAGATCTCAATCTGTCGAAAGAAGCTTCTGAATTACTGGCTTCCAGGTTGAAGGAAAAAAATTTACTTGAACCAGGAACGGAAATTACATCCTATCGCACAAGGGAGAAAGATTTGCTACCTTTTTTCTCTGAAGAACAAAATCTTGTATTTTGTCATGCTGTTAGAGAACTCCTGGTAAAAATGGGTCTTCCTGAATATTTTCCAGATGATTGGCGCCTATTTATTGACAGCTCAAAGCGAAGTTTGAAATGTGTTCTTCTACATAATGGGAACAAATATGGCTCAATACCAATTGCTCACTCAACGAAAATGAAAGAGCAATATGACACCATAGCTTTGGTCTTGGAAAAAATAAAGTATCGTGAACACCAATGGGTGATTTGTGTAGACTTAAAAATGGTAAACTTTCTCTTTGGACACCAAAGTGGCCACACAAAATATCCTTGTTTCTTGTGCCTCTGAGATAGCAGAGACAAAACGCAACACTGGGTTAGAAAAGAGTGGCCTAGGAGAGAAAACATGGATGTTGGGGAAAAGAATATCATCAACGATCCTTTAGTTCCACGAGAGAAAATCATCTTTCCACCACTGCATATCAAGCTGGGTCTAATGAAGCAGTTTGTAAAGGCTCTTGATAAGAATGAATCATGCTTTGCATATATAGGGAAAAAAATGCCTCAGCTGAGTATGGAAAAATTAAAGCAGGAATATTTGATGGCCCACAAATAAGACACCTGATTAAAGACCCTGACTTCATAAATTCAATGAATGAGATTGAACAAAAAGCCTAGAATTCATTTGTTTCAGTTGTCCAAAATTTTCTGGGTAAACACAAAGCTGAAAACTATGTTGAATTAGACAATGAAATGCTGAATAATTTCAGATCCATTGGGTGTAACAAGAGCATTAAGGTGCACTATTTACATAGCCACTTAGACCGTTTTCCTGATAATTTAGAAGATATTAGTGAGGAGCAAGGTGAAAGATTTCACCTTGCTCCTCACTAATCGCTCCTACCAAGATATAAAATGTATGGAGGATCGCTATCAAGGAAAATGGGATACTCACATGATGGCAGATTACTGCTGGACTTTAAAACGGAATTGTTCCAAAATACATTCAAGAATGTCACGCAAAAGAAGTTTCCGAAATGTTCAGTGATTAATTTGTTTAAATCATGACTTTTTCTGTTTCCTTTTGTATTTAATAAGCAATATCTATGTAATATAATAAAAATTCCCTGTTTAATTTTGTTTGTTTAAACCATGGTTTTTCTTTTAAAATAGTGTAATGCATGATTCATTAAAATGTTGATATCTTAAAAATTCAAGCTGATAGGCAAAAATTAATGGCATATTTGGATTCAGCGCATCGAATTCATATAAAAACACCTCCAAAATCTTTGGCACCAAAACCACTGTTGACTGTTATAATACAAAGCGTGGTTAAATGAGAAATGCGGGCGAGTGAACTCAGTCGCCACTCGTTAGTCGTCACTGTGACGTAATGAGCGTGTTTCGTTCTTGTCGTCTATTTTATCTCTCGTTCTTGCTTGTTCGCGTAACGCTTTACATTTATAAATATTTGAAAAAAAAATAATCCCTTTTAAGATAATGGAGTATAAAAAAAGAAAAGTCGATTCCGATTGTCATTTGCTTTAAGAAGAGTTGGCATGGAAATATTTTTTTATAGAATACAATGATAAGCCATTGTCTTGTTTATTATAAAGCAGTGACGTTATTGTATCGTGAGTAAGAGCAAAATTTTATGCCCAGAAAAAATTAAAGAATATAAGTCTGTCAGCTTATTGCAAAAAATAGCAACAACGCGAATTGATTCCATTTTATCTAACTTGTCAACTCAATTTAGGGAGTGTATAGAAAACAATAAATATTTTTCAGTGATGATGGCTGAAAGCACGGATAGAAATGACACTCTACAATTATTAATCTTCATTAGAAGCATTGATGGCGAATTTAATATCACTGAAGAGCTAGCCTGTCAGCAATCGATAAATGGAAAAACGGTGGGGGCAAATACTTTATAACGATTTTTCCGAAGACCTTCAAAATTTAAGTGCGCCCATTTCAAAATTATCCAATATAAGTGCAGATGGAGCTCCAAATGTGGTTCGAAAAAACACCGTATAATTCACGAGGACGTCTTTTGTAAAGCTGCAATAGATATTACCCATGTACTTAATGTGATTTCAAAACTAATTAATACGATTCGATTTCGGGGCTTGGTTCACCAATAATTCCAAGATTTTCTGATTGAAGTAAACGCAGATTATTCTGAACTTCTTTACCACACGAAAGTAAGAAGGTTAAGTTGTGGATATGCATTTAAACGAGTTTGAAATTTACAAGAGGTAATGCACAATTTCTTAAAGAATAAATCAGACAAAGGGTCTGATTTCCAAATTTTTAAAGACAAATATTGATGATTTTGCATTTTTACCGATTTGTTCAAACACTATAAAGCAAAAAATTACAAGAAAGGAACCAATTTCTAGGTCCTAGAATATATGTACCAATGACCCACGATGAACACTAAGCTTCTTTCAAATAGTTGTATTGAAAAAGTTATTATACTAATGTAATAATTTTCTAATTGTGATTTCTAATAAGAGGTATGAAAATAATAGTATCCTTTTAATGATAAATATATTAACATTTAAAACACATTCTTGGCTAAAACCCTACAGAAAAATGTCTTAAGGACTGAATTTCCAAAATTTATTCTATATCGTATAAAATTTTATTCTATATCGTATAAAGAAATTGGCAATTGATATAGTTATATGGAATTTTCTGTGGAACTTTAATTATCAAATTCAACTGGGACAGGACTCCATTCGGATGATCAAAAATTCAGACCTAGATTTTTTTGGGAAATTAGGTCAATTTTATTTAATCATTGTTCCTATTATGAAAATATTATGAAAATACGAAGCAAAAAACTACATATTTTTGAATGATAAACTTATAGTCAATTAAATGAAAACGTAACACTTTCATGTATAATGGTACAACTGCTGTACATTAATATAGAATATAAGTACAATGCTGAGAATGAATGACATTATTTTTTTTTCGGCAAAAGATCATTTTTTGATATGTTTCTTCTTTGACAACAAATATAAATTTTTCTTCAAAATTAAGCATATTCAACACTTATCATAACAGTTTTCTGTAACAATTATTATTTTTTTTTCCATCTCACTATCAACGATTTATAGAAGTAAGTAAAATTTTACGCGATTTTGCAACCCTTAAACATTTTTGCAGTGATTTTTCCTATTTAACTTTTTTTACATCTGTTATTAATATGCAAATAAATTTTTTCATGATTTTTTGGTTTAATTCCATTTTTTGAAATTAAATTTAGTTTACTATAATAATAAAATTCTATAAATTTAATACTAAAAAAGATCCCATAATAAAATATGTTAAAATAATATCTATATTCATACTATCCAAATAAGTATAACTCTGAAAAAGTTCTATTTAAAGCTAGAAAATGTCAAATTTAGAACATCTCTGGAATAATGTATTTAGTCTAAGCCAATACATAATACAATATACTTTTAAATAAATAAAACTCTTCTAAAGTTAATTTATTTAAATCTACCTACCTGTGTTTCATAAATTAAATGCTATTAAGTTTGAAAACATATTAGAAGAAAAGCAATATTAGAAAAATTAAATATATTATCAAATAATAAAATAAATGACAGTTTCAATAATGTAAATCAAATTTGTGCAATGGTTTTTAAAGTTTTTTAAACTGTTTAAAATACATCAATTCCATTTCAATTAACTTCTTCCAACACTTAAAAAGGAATAAAATCTTTCTTATACTGAAAAATTTTTAAAATAATTATTCAGACGTGTCAAGTCTCTGATATTTGCTAAAGTGAAATTATCATCCTTAGCAAATGTGGACTAAGCAAAGATGCGATTTTGAAAAACTTATGAATTTAAAATTGGAAATTTTTAATTATTTTAAAAATCATTCATTCAAATGAAAAATTTTGATGGATTAAAAACCTGGAATTTTAATGAATCTACAGAAAAATACAAGATATATTTTTAAAGAAAATAATTAGCTATACTTCAAATGAATATAAGAATAATTTGAAGAAAAAAGTCTCTATATAATAAACAATATAGAATACTTTAAGTATAAATAGTCTTTTTTGTGATGAAAATCAGCATTAAGTATAGATTTTCTATTTGTCATAAGTTATCAAGAATTATATTTATCAATATATTCTCTTGGTTTTAACTTTCAAAGGAAAGAGTTCTTAAAGTTTTTATTCTCAAAATGAGACAAACAGTTTTAATCAAAGAGAAAAAACTTTTTCTTGATATAGGCTCTTAACCAGAAATTTTAACAGAATGATAACCAAAAAACTTTTTACGCCACTTGACGTGAATTGCATAAAAATAAATGTTTTAAAAACTTTATTATGTTGGTGGTATAATGATAACTTGTCATAAATAGAGTATATTTTGTTTTATTTTTTTAATTTTTACAATATTTATTGCTATTTTTGAGGGAAATTTGTTACACAGTACAATATTAATAATTATATGGAAACATTAATTTCAATGAAACATTAAAAATGATTTTTCTACATTTATAAAATTCTTCTTTTGAAACTAATTTTATAAAACTACCCATTTAGTTACCAAAATTTCCAGCATATTCAAAATTTTCCTTTCGAATCTAAAATAATATTTTTACATGTTTTTAACTTGTAAAATTAACAAAAATGAAGAAGACAACATAAAAATATGATCTGGCATTGCCTATCAAATTCAATTGAAATCATTTTTATTTGTTAATTGCATTTTTACTTGAATAACTTCACGCATACTTGTTAAAATAATTGGAAAAAGTTGATTTGAAAATTTTTCATATTATCAAAATTTTACAGTAAAAGGTTAAATATAATTTTATATTTGCCTTATTTTATACAAATTTATATGTTTCAAAATAGAGTTTTCTAATTTTTTCAAATATTTCTTTAATTACTAGACTCTTCTTTACATTATTCGAGATAATTTCAATAGTAATAAATTTTTATCCCCAAAGAAATATAGAATGATTTAATTCAATTTGAGATTGCCTTACATTTATTTCAACACAATATCCTACATAGAACTTGTTAAGTAAATTTATCGATAAAGCAAAAATATTGCATTCAATGATAACCTAAATATCGAACAGTCCCTGAAACCCCTTTTCCCCTTTCATGTGACAAATAAAGGAGTGTCAGGTGGAGACAGTGGTCCCAAAGAGCCTCATTCGGCTCCACCCCCTCAAATGGCTGCTCTTGGTGTTCCGTGGAGAACATCTCCAAGAGCGCTATTTCAGACCTCAGGAGACAAAGAGGTGGCGACAAGGGAAACGCGTCCGCTCAGCTGAACTTCGTCTTCTTCCTGAAAATCAAGGGAGGCATTACTTTAAAATCAGGGTATACAAAAATTTACTTTAGATGTAATCATTACAAACAGAGCGGCATGGCTGACTGGAACTGGACAGATTATGCCACTTGCATTTCTATGAGCGATCTACAGGTGATAAACTTGTTTTCATGAACTTATTTTGACTCAACTTAATTAACTGAACTTTTTTTGAAATTTTTCTGACTCATATTCGTTTTTAAAGAAAGTATCTCCAGTTATTTATATGTATTAACTGTTTTAAGTTTGCTTCTTAACATACATGGTTTTTCCATTTTCAAGAGGTGGGTTTTTAAATTTGAAACAATAACAGATTTGATAAAATATTTTTCTTAGAAATTAAAACTAATTATTATTAATCCGGGTTAAATATAAACCATTTATAATTAATATTATATTAAACTACAATTTAATAAAAAGGGATGAATGGAAATAAAACTAGCAAGAGTTTTAAAAGAATTTAAATAATTTCAAATAATAATTATTTCAAAATTTTAATGTTTTAAATATTGATACAAATTTCTTTCATATTCTTTTAAGTGAAATACTTTTCAATATTAAGACAAAAACTCTTATGCAACATATTTTTAAAGAATTTTTTAAATTTTTTTAAAGCTTGTAGGTGTTTTGTTTGATTATAAATACAATTCTTAGCAATTGCATTATGATATGATAAAATCCCTAATACTTAAAAAAAAGCATAAAAAGCAGTTTTTGATTTTTTTATTGTTTTTCATGAGTTTTAAGCAATTTTACACATCATATAAGTTATGATAAGTATGTAAATATTTTATAAATTAAAATATAACCAAGAATATATTAAAAAATATAATTTCATATCATTTATAAAAAAAATTTACGGAAGTTTCAAAATTTCCAGTTTTTTTACGCATTTATGTTTTCTATGCATAGCTCTTATTTCGCTGATGTTACCTTCAGTTAATCGTCAAATTACAAATAACAACAAATGATAATAATAAGGAAAATAAATTTACCAATAATATTAATAAATATTTAAATACATACTGATAAAATAATCATAAATATTTATATTTTTATAAATTTATCATAAAACTTTAATGCATTTAAAAAATACATTAAATGCGTTTAAGGAAAACATTAAATACATAATATTTTCAGCAACAATTTTTAATGAATAGTAGTTTATAATTAAATGAAGATTTGTAATTAAATTCCAACAGCATGTTAACTTTAATTCATGTAAATATGTATGTTGTAAATAGGTTATTAGGAATTAATTTTCTATTCAAGATTTTTTATACGTTTACCACAGCAATATATCGATTTATAATATTTTTAGATTTATTATAAATAATTGAGATTGACAAACAAAGGGAACAATGAAATAAAATTAGGTGGAATGTATAGTTACATATTCAGCAGAAACATATTCAACATAACATATTCAGCAAAAAGAATTAAGTAATCAATACTAAAGAAAAATATTAAAAGAATTGATATATTAATTCAGTAATCCTCTTTTTATGGCTAAATAATTTCCATAATAATTCCGAATATTTAAATTAACAAGAATTCCAATGTTCAAAATAATTTATTTAAGGTCATTTAAATGCAAAAACTGCTTCATTTTTTTAAATACATTCTTTCTTGAAATTATATACAAATGAATAATATGGAAAAGATTTTCCCAAGAGTAAGCCCCTGAATTCAGTAACATTGTCATTTACATATATATTGGTTTCTTCACTGTAAGCAACTTATGAGCTTTTGGTGTAGTCTGATATCAAAATCCGCTTTCTGGTTTCCCTTCAAATTAATAGTTATTATATAAATAGTGTTTTGATGATAAACCACTTATATATTCATTTGAGAGTAAAAAGCCACATTTTTTCCAAGAAAGTAAGTAAAATTGAAAACAAAAATACATTGTAAATATTTTTCTTGTCTTTGCAAAAATGTTAAAACAAAATATAAAAATTATTTTGTCTATAGACGTATATATTAACTGCGAAGTTATATTTAAATTTTTACAAGAAATAGGTTAGGTATGAAAACATATGGAAAATATATTCGTAAAATCTGAATTAACTTATTTCGCTTAAATTCAATGAGATCAAATCAAATATTTGAAAAAACAAGGTTACTTCTGAAGCGTAATTGTTAAAAGTGTCACTTCTTTGTCCCAACAAATAACCATAATGTCATTAGGTTATAAATTTTAATCAGTTATCTCTTGAACCCCATCGATAATGCGTTAATTAGGTTTGTGAGATGAGTAGCGACTCGGATATTAACATGTTACTTGTTTTAAGCATATTATTACGACGTCGTTGATTGCTTTTAATTGAATTAGAGTTGATTTTTTAAAGATTAGCAAATTACATCCCATCTTAAGTACTTATGCAGAAAAGTTATGAAAAATTAGAAAGCTGTAATTATTTTTTTGAAATAATATAATTCAAACAAAATTATACTTTGCATATTTATGCTCGTATTGTTTCAATCTAATGTAATTTATAATGTTATACTTTATGCACTAAATTAATGTACACTTTATGCACTAAATTGTATGCACTATATTGTAAATAGTTAATGTTATACTTTATGCACTAAATTGTAAATTCATGTAATATATAAATACGTATTAAATATAAAAATATTAACTTAAATACCTTTTTAAATTCTTTTTATTTTATTTTACATAATGTGTTTATAATCTTTTTTCTATGAACTAATATATTTCATTTATTTTTTACTAAAGAATTTGTGAAAATTCACATTGAAAATTAAGTATTTTTTGTCAGATATCTCTTATAAAAGATCTTTATTTGTATGATAAAAAATAATTACTTGTTTGCATTTTGTTGTTATTTGTTTTAGTTAATATATTTAAAACATTTATTTTAATAATAACTCTTCTTTTTAATGCTTTAATAACGTTTTTACCTTAGATTTTAATACTTATTTTTGATTCATAAATTAATATTAGGAATAATTAGATTACTATCATAACTCCAATTAATTAATAAAAATGATTGGTGAATTTGACATAAATCTTCTATTGTAAATTTTTGTAGTGTAGTTTATAGTTTTTGATTATGAAATAAAAAATGATTTTAATATACATTTGTATTATTTTACAACGTGGATTGTTCAGAAATTAACAAATATTAATTTATTACAATAATTTCAAAATCCAAATATACTTTTTACATTTTATTCACTTATAAAAAATAAATAACTAAACTCAAAACTTGTTTAATTACTACTATATTTTTTTTAGTTTAGAATATTTTGTTTTATCTATTACTACTTGAATTATAACACATTTACCTACTTTTAACACTGTACTAGGATTTCTAATTTCTTTTAAGGCTTCTAAATTTCCATAGTACATGAATATTCATTTGTCACGTTATGAGAAAGCTCAAAAAATATAACCTTGAAAAATAAATAAATAATTAAGAGATATATAAACATATTTTTTCAGAAATGAAAATATAAAAAAAGTTTTCCAGAATTTTAACAAGAAATAAGTAAAAATTTTCCAGATATTCTCTCTTTTCCAATTTCATTTCAGATCTATTTTACTACAACATTTTCTAATACACTAAATCTTTGTTAAACTATGATATAACATATTTGTAATAAAGAATATATTTTTAATTAATTTATATATTTATGGCACTCGGAAGGATCATATATTACTTATATAAAACATTTTAAGACAGTTTAATTATAAAATATGTGGCTTTATTTCATGATTACTGATCTAAAGCTCAGAATCATAAAAAATGTTAAAAATAATTAATTAAATTTAATAAATTAAATGAATAATAAAATTTTTAAATAATTATTGGAGGATAAGTATCGTACAGGAGTATTTCTTTACCTAAAGGCTGAAAGTCTGTGCAAAATATATAGTTAATCTTAGCATATTTTGAAAAGAATATTTAGTTAAAATACAACATTTGAAAGCATTTTACATTTAAAGAAAATACTAAATGTTTTACTATCGAAAATATAAAATATTATTTATTCATTTTAAGTGACAAAATCAAATATTCTGAATGCTTGTAGTAACACTTATGAAAGTTTTTGTCTCAAAAAGGCAAAATATATCTACCTTTTAGTTGTCTTTTCATGGTGTGCTTAAATTTAATTAAATGTTTTGCTTAAATTTTAATTCACGATGTGCTTAAATTTTGTGAGAGAACTGAAAATTAATTCCTAATTAATTTTCAATTCTCTCATAAAATTTAATTTCTTTCCAAATGGACTAATTCACTAATAGGACCTGACAGATATTATAGTTTTCGATGATAACTTAATCCAAGTTAAATCTTTTATAAAGGTTATACACCTTTAACTCATGCGGACATTTTTGATAACAGAAGTAAAGAAAACACATTAAGTTTTAATACTGCAACTTTATTAGCTTAGACTGGGTCATTCTGCTTTAATGCAAATGCATGCCATATCACATTGTTTAACTATAATATAATAGAAATGCCTTTGGTTATAAATAAAATTAATAGTTTTACAATAATTCAAATGTACAGTTTATACCTTCTTTTGCATGCCTTTTTCGTATTTGCGAGTCGAGATAATTGATAATATTCACATTCACCAAACAATTACAATAATACACTTTCAGTTTCACTGAGAATTTGGTAAATAGGATTTCTCCTAAAACCAACATATTTTACAAATAGGGTAATATCAGCACTGTATTACTGTATCCAATTTTAAGCTGTTATGTATCTGATTTTAAAGGTAAATATAGTAATACAAAAACTGTATTACCTTCAAAATCAGATATATTTCTTAAAATTTAGCATTGTTGCAAATAATTTGACCAATCAAACATGAAATAAATAAGAAATAAATATACAATATATTTTCTTTCTTGAACAAGATGGAAAATATATTGTAAATTTATTGCTTATTTATTTCACATTTGATTGGTTATGCTATTTAATGCCTAATTAACTGTTTAATTTAATGAACCCCAAGTAACTAATTTATAATTATTTAAATTAAGCCACAGATGCTTATTTCCAGTTTGCTTAATCAGCTATCTAAATTATAATAATCAAACCATTGTAGTCAGAGAAATCCAAATTTAATTATTATTTTCTCTCAACCTTGAAAGTTATTTCTATGCGGTTGCTCCAATTGTTTGTGTATAATATTAATGTTGAGCATACAAATATAGTTTCGGTAAGATTCTGAGGTATAATATAATAACAGCTTTTACTTAGTAAATTGAAATAATTATTAATATATTGATAAAATTTTCATTTATAAAAATGTTGGGATAAGATAAAAAATTAAATTTCCTCCTAATAAAGAAATCCTAATTAACCACTTCTCCCACGTTCATCATGTCGTCATCTTTATCCAACTTTGGTTAGGTATCAGTTTTTCGTATTACAGTATTACATACTGTGTTTTTCTGTTTGATTAAAAATTACTGCTATTTCTATAGGGATCAAAATTAAGCAAAGTATGATAGTGTATACATGTTTTAATATATATATAAATATATATATATATATTTATTTATTTATATATATATACATATATATATATATACATATATGTATATATATATATATATATATATATATATTATATAACAATTAATGAAACATACAACTTCTGTTTATTTGGTAAAATGATCATTATGTTTCTTAATTTTAAATGCAAAATATTTCTTGAATGAAATACGGAGAGGAAGAAACGATTTATTACTCAGCCATAAAAAATCTAATCTTCTGCCTAAGAAAACCCATTCCTCGGTTAATAGAAAGTTGCTAGAGGCAAATCTTGTGCTTAGTACAACCTTAAATCTAAAAATAGCACTCTTCAATGTCAAAGTATTGACTTCAAAATACTTAGTTTTGTGACACGGTGTTTAACGATTCATGAAATGTTTTCTGCTACAACATAATACAATTCTTGTAATTACAAAAATATTTTTCATGGATGTTTTTATTTTTATGTGATTATAATTAGCTCAGAATCTGATCATAAATTAAGTTACAAGAAATTGGAGTTGCATCAGGAAGATTTATCTTTTAATTTAGTTATTAATACTCATACTATCCAATCAGAAAATCATTTGTGACATGCACCTTTTCAGAAATTCAATTCTCATTAACGAATACATTAATTCCTGGGAGAGAATTGAATGTGGCTATTTGATGAAATGGTAATGTATTCGTTATGTGGAAAGAGATGGTACATTTTACAGAAAAATGTGATTCAACATGTATGATATATTTTTAAACTATAATTTAAGATTATAAATAAACTCAATTTTAATAAATGTATGTAGTACCTAATAAATTTGCTTATAGTCAATAAATGAAATATTTTTATTAAATTAAATGTCTCTTGCGAGAAATTAGAATCGTTTTTAGGAATTTTCTTGTCCATAGAATAGAACACATAATTTTTAAACTTTTGAGTTTCTTTCCAAGAGAAAAGTACTGGTAATTTCCTTACCATATATTCGTTCTCTCTTAAACGTAGCACAAGATTCATATTCAGATTGTAAGAAGTATAACCAAGCAATTATAAATGACATCTTATGCTATGGTTTCAGAAACGAAGTAATATTAAAGCATTCTATTGTTAACAGTTTTCATGAAATGTTTTCCCTCAGATTTTCTGCTATTTATAGTTAAAAATTCGATTTCAAATTATTTAATTCAGTGATAATTTCTCTTTTGAATGAAAAGCATTATGTATTCTTTCCCGAAATAAAAATGAAATATTCTCTCAATAAAGTTCTCTCTCACGTCAAAAGCTTTAACAAAATTTGTTAGTAGTTTTAATAAAGTATGTCAGAATTTGATTAGATTAATAGGAACCTCACTTTTAGACGTAGAATATTTCTCTAGTTAAGAAGTGTATTCATTTAAACTTTATTTTAGAGCATTATTATCTTCTTTATGTATATTAGTAAATAAAAAGTGAATATTCATTTTGAAAATACATTGTTTGAATACTCGTCATATCTAATTCTTTTTCTCTCCCTCTCTGCATTTCAAAACAAAATCAGATTTTTTCTGTACTTAGTAAGTAGTAAACAATTTTCCTACGAGTGATTTTGGCCATTACTCCATTATGAAAAAGTGAGAAAATATTTTAATTAAAAAATCCAGTTTATATTTTAAGAGATTTAAAAGAGACAAAATTTTTAAAAAATTATATCAAATCTGCTTTTGACTTACTGATTCTTTAAAAAATTTAAAAGTAATTAAAAAAATATTATCGGACAAAATAACTTTTAAATATTTAATGCTAAATCTAATAAGTAATTTTTGACCTTTTTATTGAATTACTTACAAAACATTTATTTAAAAAAATATTTAATATCTTTAAATTAGAATGAAAAAAAAATTTTTTATGATATCATATAAAGTACATAAAGAACAGACATACTTCCATTTTAACAAAACATTAAATAAAATGCTTTTACAATGCCTATAAATTATAAACTATGATTTTGTTTATAAGTGCAGTATTGTCTGGATAGCCATCATTAAAGGCAAGAGAAAGCCTTATAACTCAAAATTAAGATGTGACTTTTACCTCTAAAATAATTTCTACACATTTAATTTTTGATAACTTTACTTTGTTAATTATTTTCAGTGATATCACATATTTAATCAGCTTTGATAATTTTGCAGTAGAAACTGTATAATTTCTGTGTTATAAGATTTATTGTCTTATACTATCTTTTCTATATAATTCAAAATAATTATAGGATCAAGGACTTCATATGATAATTTTTCTCAAAAAATAAAATAATACAGACATCACGATTATTTTTAAAACATGAACTGAAAATAAATATTTTTCCTTGACTTTTACAGAGATAATCTGTTTAATATTACCAGCTTCAGTTAAGAAAAACTGTATTTAATCTTTAAATAAACCAATTTTCACTTCTTTCGTATCTATTTCTGAAAAAGAATATCAACATTCACATTATTTTGCTATTCAAGTTTAAATTATTAGCAGTTGCTCATAAATGTAACTCCATAGCAGTAAACTTCAAATAAAATATGTAATTGAATATCAACTTTATTTAAGATCATTATATTTTATATTTGCACTTCCTTAACGAAACACTACGTATAAATATGTCTATATGTCTTTACATATTATTACGGAGGCTTCACATTTGTGCCCAATTTTTTTTCACATTTCTGTGTAACTTTATATATATATATATATATATATATATATATATATATATATATATATATATATATATATATATATATATATATATATATTTACATATATATATATATATATATATATATACTTACATATATATATATATATATATATATAAATGTATATTTGATGTGTTTTTCACATATCAAACTTGTCTTTCTTGACCAAGCAAATCTGCCATAATGAGAAGATCAACTTATTTTAAATATTAATTTTCTTAATGTTTGTTATGTTGTTGTTACTAATCCCATCTGATATAACGGAGCTATATTAGATCCATGAGGCCGTAAACCTTCAAAAAATCGAAGAAAAGGAGAGGTCTCTCAAGAAACTCTTCCATAGTGAAATCAAGGCAATCAAGTAGGTGCTAGTCTCGCTGGAATTGCACTTCTTACAAGTTGGGAAGAGCTTAATTTGCCCCCTGAAAGTGAGACTCCTAGTATGACCACTGACAAATCTACAGGTAGCGGTCTGTTCAGGACGAGACCCTTGCATGCCAATGGCCCCACCAGGGCGCTTGTGGCGATACTAGTTGTGACTTGGAGGGACAATCCAAACTCTTTGTTGACATTAGTTTTGCTGAGAGAAAACAATTCTGAAAAAGTGAGGGTCAAATCTGGAGAGGCTGGATGGGAAGTACCGTTCTTAGCCAACGGGTCCTCACGTTCATTGCCAAATTGGCCCACGTGAGAAGGTATCCACTGAAAATGGATATCGTGTGAGGCAGATAGGGCAATTAACATAACAAAGGATAGAAACACCAGCTTGGTCCGTTACTCTATCCCAATTGCTCAAGTGTTTAATACAGCTTCGACTGTTAGTGAAGATCCATATTTTATCAAAGGTGACTCCAGATTTGATATTTTCCAGACCCGTTTGAATGGCAAGAAGTTCACTGCGAAACACAGAACAAACATTTGGGTTTCTAATGGATCTTGATTCATGAACTTCAGCAGGGTAAATATTGTAAATTCCACAGCCGACATGGTGATGATCGTCACCACTACTATCCTTGTAGATCTTTAGATCTCCAGCAGGAAAAATATATGTTATATCCAAAGCCAATTGTTCCAAATACTCTGGAGGGTGGTTGCTTTGGTTATTTCAGAGAGAAGGACTGCATGGAAAAACACTCTAGGCAGGCTAACATTTGGGTTAGCCGGACTGCAAAGGAATTGTGGATCTACGTTGAGCTTGATTGCCTCAATCGAAAGGGCCCGAGAAAAAGGACTGCTTTTTTTCAATCTTTAGTGATTCTGCCAATTAAGTAAAAATTTAGCTGTCCAATTCTGAGTGCCAAGGCTAACTAATTTGGCAAAGTATTTTACAAGATTATATTCCCTTCTCTTTTCCAATGGATTTAGATTTGTTTCATATAATAGAATTTGGTTCGGGCAGCTGTTACGCATACCAGAAATTACTCTGGCTGCACTAAGCTGAACTTTTTCCAGTTTCTGCAGATTACTGGTTGAAGCACAGGAGTATACCTGAAAACCATATTCCAATATGGGTCTCACGAGAGCAGTGTAGGTAGATCTAAGGGTGGAAGATTCGGATCCCCAATCTCTGCCAGCGATATACTTAAGGATATTGAGACGACCTCTATACTTATCAACCAAGGAGTCAATGTGTCTGTTACATTGAAACTCGATATCCACAATAAAACCCAAGTATTTGGGGTTTTTATCATAAGGTATCTGAACACCCCCCCCAAGGAACAGCTGAGGTTGGTAGTCATATAAATGTTTATCTGCGGTAAAAAATGAGGTTACCGATTTCAAGGCATTGAAGGCAAGTTTGTGGTCGTCCGCAAAATTACTCATGGACTGAAAAGACTTCTTAATGTTTTTTTCTGGGCATAATATGCTCAGGATGCCATGAGGTCGTGTTTATCATTCGCTTATATTTAAATGTTTCCGTAATTTGATAGAGTATCAAAATCATTAAGTGGCCTAATCTGTAAGTGAATTCTTAGGCTTTGGCTGCCCATATAAATGCTTGATAATGTGTATGTGCTTATAGCAAACCTATATATATATATATATATATATATATATATATATATATATATATATATATATAGATATAGATAAATAGATAGATAGATAGATAGATTGATAGATATGCTTACTAATATTCAGTATATACTAATTCCCAGAGTATAAAATTATTTTGTAAATCCTTTTTACGTTAGACCTTGCTATATCGTGGCTCAGCTTAACTTATTTCTGCACGGAATATTTTTGATTTCCTTTCAATTTTAGAAATTAATGTATCACTTTTAAACTAAATCCATTTAATGTGATAACTTAAACATATTTTGAATAACTAGAAAATATAAATTTTTACAAATGTTATTTTAATAGGTTAAGTAAAACCTATTAAATCTATTTTTATATATAAATTAATTATGTTATAGTCGAAATGAATACTTTACCATACTTTATACGAAGAATAATAGAAAATTTGTTAAAATAACAAAATTTATTAGATACATAATCCAATTTTTCATTTTTATGTGAATTTTAAAATAAAGACTTTTTTTTCGATTAATTAGAAATAATTCATTTCGTAAAATATATTCCATAAGATCTGATTCCTAGAATATACTATATCCACAAACATTAATAATATCTATTATTAATTTTTGAATTATTTTTTCCTTTGCAAACACATATATACATAAACACCTAAATATTGTTTCCTTTTTTATATCTTTAAATCAGTAAATTTAGATCACACTTTACCGTAAGAAAATTTAAGAAGCAAATTATTTTACATAAATTTATCTCTTAAAAACAAAAACCATGTGGCATTGTGATTAATTTGCTGTAAAACTGTATGCTGGAAATATAACCTTTCCACATTTAAATTTAAACTGAGTTATAGTTTGTAATTGATGACAAATCATCTACAAATCTGCAACATCATCTACAAAGCAAAAAATAAAAGTATATTAAAAATAATGTTAATATGCAATTAAACTGAGTCCTTGGACGAGATTGAATTCAAACCTTGAAAGAGATTGAATTAAATCCTTTCTAAATAAAATTTCTCTAGTGATTGATTATGCGATAACGGGTCAAGAATAGATCCAATTCTCAGGGGTACTAAATGACATTTTTTATTGCTTTTTGAGATAAAAAGTAGTTTATTGATTTTATGGGTATATGTGTTAGAAAACTTGACCATTTCAGGATCAACTATTATCCCTATTAGTTGTTGTAGGTAGAACGAATGACAATAGTAAAACAGATTTATACCAAATTGATTCAGTTCACATCACTAGTATTCTCATCTTCTTCGGGTAGAGTTGCAGTGTTTTTTCATTAGTAAAATAAAGGGTGAGTGAACTTTTTATTTTTATTCAAAATTAAATTTATTTATTTAAAAATCTCTTACAAAATGTTTTGCTTCATAAGGAAAAAGGAATAAAATTTTCAGTGAAATCATAATTAATATAGCACTAGAGTATATAAATATTTCTCTAACAATTAGATTGAATGAATAGTAAAATTGAAAAGCCGCATTTGATGAATCAAAAATAATTCTGGCAAATTGAATTTCACCTGTAATACTTAAGTTTCTAGGAATGAAAATTTCTGTGATGTTAAATGGTAAGCAAAAGATATTTCATATAAACACTTCTAAAACGCCTTTTTGACAAGTATCAATTTTAAGAATATTTTTAAATTGTATTAGAGTTTTATCTAATTTTTCTCTTGATATTTTTATTTGTTATTTAAATATTAATTATTCATATCATATTAATTTATTACTCAAAATTACTTTCTCATAGGAACTTGAATTTTCGTTAAGTTATCGTGTGTAAAATTTTAATTATTTTAATATTAATATAGTTATTAAAACAATAAAATACAAAGTGTTTCAAGTTTTTAAATTCTGAATCATAATCTTACAAACTTTATTAATATGAAACCTTTGCAGCTGTGTACCCGAATGTAATTTCTAAAAAACAGTTTTCCAATTTTCAAATATCAAACATTTTTTTTAACAAACTTCAATATTAATCTCAAAATAATAAAATTTAATAATTATATAAAAAATAACTTTTTTTATAAAAAAATTAATATATACTCATAAAAAATGTGTTCATATTGCTATGTAAAAAAATATTTAGTATTTTCAGGTTTTATTGTTTCCTTTAAGTTAAAGGAACATAGTTTAAATCAAAGGAACCTTTGCATAGTAAGAAAATGAACATTTTAAGACAAGTTATGAATGCAGTTAAATATAATATTTAATAAATATTTTTGTGCCAGAGCTATTACTGTTTAGTATGCAACATTTTTAAAAAGAAAGCATCTTTACCTTTTATTGAAATGTTTGCGAAACTTATTTTCAATATACACACGAAATTTATCTATTATCTGTTAAGCTTATGGCTACTTTACAAAATACTGTTTTGTAAATAATTGGGTTTTCCTTTTTTTGTTAAAAAAATCGTTGTTTTTTTAAATAACTAATCAATGCATTTTTAAAACATATTCTGAACTATGAAGCTAAAATTATCCTTAAAACAATCTAATTCATAATTAAGAAACGTATTCGATATCCACTATAGATTTTCAAATACTTAATAGATGAAGATTTTGTCTGGCATTCGAACACATCAAAGTCATGAGGTATTTATGTTTTTATTTTTTTTATTAGTGTGATCTGTTCCTCGTAAATATAATCACATATATAGATTACCTTAATATACTCACGCAATATATCCTTTAGGACTGAAATTAATCAAGGAGCATTTAAAAATTTTTCAAGATATATTTGAGTAAAATGTAAGTAAAATACCTACATTATTAAACAATAAAAAAAACAGTTTTAGAAAATAGGAAATGTATATTCCTAACAATTTATATACTTCATAAATCTAAACAATTCCCTTTAAAAATTTAATTTATCTATTGAATTATTATTCATTTTTTACTAAGTTCTATTTGTAAAATTTTCTTTGCAATATATACTTTTAAAATTTTCATATCTATAAGTTCGCATTCAAAATATTTCTAAATCTTTTTTCTTGCTTACTTTAAAATGCTTACTATTTAAAATACTTTGGAAAATATTTATCAATTTTTTCTTATTTATTCAGTTAAACTTTGGGCTCAGATTTTTACAGAATTCTTTCCGAATAAGTTCTTTGAAAATCACCTCTCAATCCTACTTTCCTTTAGATTCAAACATACATTTTCCTAGTTATAACTTGATATTTATCTAACTACAGTTAACTTATCCATTAAAAATAGTTTCCATTTTCTCCAAAGACATAATTTACTAATTTATTTTCTTCGTTTTGCGAGTATGTAGTACCATTCTCTATTTAAAAAAAATCATATTTTCTTTATTAGGCACCCCTATGAATCATATAATAGGTGTCATAGATTCACTTAGTTGAATTATCAATATCTGCTGCCTACTCATCCTTTGCATTAGTTAATTTATGTTTAAAAAAA
Source organism: Latrodectus elegans (assembly GCA_030067965.1). Taxonomy (NCBI): domain Eukaryota; kingdom Metazoa; phylum Arthropoda; class Arachnida; order Araneae; family Theridiidae; genus Latrodectus; species Latrodectus elegans. Next base: position 28,586,782 of record CM057810.1, on the reverse strand, counting down.
CCATTTTTTGAGACAATAATAAATATAAAATAATTTATCTTTATTCAAAATTGTATAAAAAATGTACTGAAAAATACAGTTAAGTTGCAAAAAAATGTATAAATTTTTACTTTTAATATGATTAGTTTTTAAAAAATATTCTTATTATTAAAATTCATTTTAAATTTTAATAAAAATCTAAAGTTTAATATTCAATTATATAAAGGTAAAGAATTTTTTCATGGTTCTTAAAATAATAATTTTCGAAATAGTAAACTTTAAAATTTTTGAACATATGATATAATTTATTCATTTTTTTTATTATTTGTTTCCTGAAAAATACATTACCTAAAATTTAGTTTTTCATTTCGTTGCAAAACGATTTTATCTTCCTCAAATAGTGTATACACTGCTAGTTCTCAAAATATAAACTGTATATTCTTCTAAATTTACTAAATATGATTTTAACTTTGCAAAACTAGAGTTTAAACACTGAAAATAAAACTGATGCAATAAGTATTCATAACAATTAAATTTTCTTGGAGGCATTAAATTTTTGTTTTTCGTAATACAATTTTCTTATTGAAATTTATTTAAATTGAAAATTTTTAAGATTTCATTACATATCTTATGTTTTTCATAGATGTATTTTAAATTACCAACTTAAATAGTAAATTTTTGAAGATATTAATATAATATGTAAATGCACAATGATGCAAAGATTCAAACACTTTTATTTATATTTATGGAAGAAGAAAAAATGTATATCCCGTCAAAAAAAATTTATTTATAGCACAATTTTTGAATACAGAATTGGCTATTATAATGGAGTCCAAATTTCATGTAAATTTAAACATATTTTGAAGCAATAAAATTAAGAGGTCTTTATTTATTTTTTTAATATCAGACTACACATTTTTCTCTTAAGTTTTTCAAAGTAGCAAAATCACAGTTTGAGGAAATGAAACATTTTATTTTTAAAACTTCTAATGTATGCATCAACAATGTATGCATACTTTTGCATACATTGTGCATACATGCATACAGATTGTCTTGTTTTATCACCGATTAAGATATTATCTTAATCGGTGATAAAACAAGACAATTTGTATGCATGTATAAAATTATATATATTAATTTTTTGTAGATAATTATGACTATCACAACTATGCTACAAAGTATTCAATATTTTTATCACCATATAAATAATTATAAAATAAGTTTATCAACATATTTTTTAATAATTAAAATCATTTAAGAATTATATTCTTTTATTTCCTCATGATGAAATGTGCAAAAAATTAGAAAACAACATTTCTTTGTTTTCAGAATGTTATGTTCATTTTTAAGATTTTCTAAATTAGTTATTTGAGTTTATTTTATTATTTATTGGGGTCGTGTTCTTTTTAGATTTAAAAAACCATAAAAAGTGTACATAACTGAAACAAAACCCTATAATTGTATGCTTAGAAATTTACATGTAATATGTTTATAATATACGAGTCAAATTCATTAATATGACAGTTTTATATTTTCAAAATAGAATACAAATATTTAAAATATGATTTTATTAAAGATTTTTCTTTCTTAATTTGGAATTGCTATTTGAAAAGTAAATAAAACTTTTAGAGAAAGAAAGTAAACTGGAAGTAAAATACACTCTTCCAATTTTTTGTTTCTTTTAGCCTCAATACAGCTAAGTAAATAAAATTCTTTTTCTAACACATTTCAAAATAAAATATCAGAGTTTTATTAAAAATCAGCCAAAAAAGTTACTTTTAATATTTAATTAATAAAGTAGAATTAAACAATTGTTTGTGCTAATAGACATGAAATAAATTGATTTTTATTGATTTAGAAAACTAGATTTTATCGGATAAATAATAGTATGCATGACATTGTTTTTTTTAATATTTGCAGTTTATATATATATATATATATATATATATATATATATATATATATATATATATATATATATATATATATATATATATATATATATATATATATATATATATATATATATTGGGTTGTTCGGAAAGTAATTTCGTTTTTCGCACCTGGATCAGTTTTTTGCTAGTAAAAACCAACCATTTTGAGAGTGTGGATTCATGGTACTACCAAAAAGAAGGCAACAGTTATTGCATTAGAACTGACAATATATAATTCAATTGAATTTTCATTCGCTATACGTTTTTCATCTTTATAAAAAACTAAACAACTTTCCGAACAACCTAATAGATAAAACCTTGATTATATTGCCAGAATTCCCACTAAATATTTATTAATTACATTGAATTAGTTTCCTACATAAAATTAATTTTAATGAAATTAATTTATGAAAGGTAACTTTTTTAAAAGTAAAATTAAATTTCTGAAGTCTATTTTCTGCTAGACTGTTATTTAATTTTTATATCATTTTATATTATATATAATCGCGGGATTTAATAATAATGTTTAAGTGAATGATATACTAAGCATTTTGCATAATTGATGTAACATTACTTTAAAACAAAAAAAGAAACTCAGAGATTTAACGAAATATTTTCTTTTTTAATTATTTACACATTTAGTTTTAAAAATATTTAATAGTATAGGTGTATTAGATTATTCAAACACATGTTTTTATATTATTTTAAAATTATGAAAAATAGCTTGTTTTAAATAAAACGTTTTAAAAAAGGAATTATTCTTATCAAAATTGAAATTAGAGTTATTATTTTTTGGAATTTAAATTTAATGCTTACAGTTTAATTGCATTATAAGTTTTATGCAAATTAAAGCTATTTTAAGTAATTTGGAATAAGTTTCTGTATACATTAAGATATATATTACAATTTACAGATGTTTAGTTTAAAATTTTTACATTGTGTTACTACTATTACTATTTATATATTTGTATGTTCTTTTGCAGCAAAAAAATATCTTTTAATGGTATTTCTAGAAGTAATCTTTTTTCATATTCATGCATTATTCATAATGATTTCACTGCTTGATTTTCTGCAACGTAACAATTTATTATACTTCAGGACTTCAATTTTGCTTGCTACACAAAAGATATTTTCTAATATATTCGCCCTATTTTACTTAGGAGCTTATGATATCAGTGATTTTTCATTCGTCACAATACTTCATAGAACAATTTCAGAATTCTGATGCGGTGAATTTTTCAGAAGCCTACTGGGTCCGAGAAATCAATTTTCCCTTTCTCAAATCCAGACACGATGTCGAGTTTAGGATCATTTTACGGTCAGAGTTTCCATTATCAATTCTTTGGTCTATTTAGCTTTTTAAATATGATGAAAACTTCTGGTGAGATATGAGAAAAGTTCCCTAAAATATTATTAAAAAATATAATTCGATTTTAGTGAGATCAATATTGAAAGGCATTATTTACAATGGTATAAATATTATTAAGGAATTTTTTATATACATACATATATATATATATATATATATATATATATATATATATATATATATATATATATATATATATATATATATATATATATATATATATATATATACATACATATATATATATATATATAATACTAGTTTAAAGCTAATGAAATCCACTACTTACATTTATTCAGATAGATTCAATAATTAATACAGTTTAAATTAATACATGTAGAATTGAGTATTTGTGTCTTAAAAAACGCCTTAATTTTCCAATGCATATGATAAATATGAAAATAAATAATTCATTATTTTTTTCTATATATTTTTATTAAACTTTGGAACAATTTTATTAAAATTAATCTAAAGTATTAAATTAATTATTATTACAAATAATTAATTTAATACTATGAATAAAATATTAAAAGAATTCTTAATTCAAAGTAAAAAAAATATTATTAAGAATACATTATTTATTATTTTCTTCAATATATTTTTATTAAAACTCGTCACAATTTTATTAAAAATTATATATATTATTTAAATTTTTGACTCTAAAATTCCCCCCTTACAAAAAGTGAATGCAGCCTAATATGCAAGGTATATTCCCACTTTGTTGCAAGAAACGTGAAAATGCCTACTGGAAGATAATTTAAGTGACGGATTTAAATTGCCTTCAAATAGTCTTAACCAGTCAAGTTATCCAACATGAAGTGTCAAAATTCAATACATCCGTTCCCTAAAAATATATAACTCTTTTGACTTAGATTATCAGCTACCGAGAGATTAAGTCCTTACGTTAGCATATTATATATAGAGATTATTTTTCATCGTGTGTTATATATTTCTTTGTTAATATTAGCTTATTTAGTGGATTAATTTTATCTTCCGTTCGTGACAACTAATTGTTTATACCATAAGTCTTAATATTAAACAAATGTTCCTGTTTATGTAGATTCAATTACTGTTGAAGTTATTATGGTGGCACCCAAAACTCCTATAACATATATTAAAAAGAAAATTTTGTTAAATAACTAGTTCAAAAACTTTTATGATCATCTAAGTAATGCCATAAAGTAGTCATTAATAACAAAATAAAGAACCCAGAATGTAATTCAATATGAAAACAAGAGCACCCTTAACCAAAATATGATGTATTACTACGTTTGATTGATCAGGTTAATAATAAGTTTGTTCAATTTGCTCATCAATTATTCAAAGCAGGTTGGACAGTTTGTGAGTTTTTATAATGGGAATGTACAGCAATAACATATGGTATTGGACATGACTAACTTTTTCAGAGGTTTTATGGGATTTTTTAGATACAAATTTAATTCGGTTTTCAAACACAAACTGGAAATCCAAAGAGAATTTTCTAACTCTCATCTCTATTTGATCTTGCCCATTTGATTACTCAACATATTCTCTAAAACTCTTATTGTTGGAGAAAGTCGGTACAACCTCCAAAGTGAAGATGTCAGATCCCTGAAATGTATCTTTATATGCATTCATAAGATATAGCATTTCATAAACTTAATAATATCATAGGTCTCATACATCCAATAGGATTTACCATAAGATCTTGAAATATCATATTTTCCGCATAAATGTATACAGTTAATAAAAATCTGAACATGGCAAGTTTTCATGCTATTTCAGAATTAGAATTTCAAATTTCATACAAAAAATATATAATACATGCAATTAAACATTAAGTAGGTATTATTTTATCATCTGTCTGATTTATCCTTGTTGGATTTTAGAGGCATCACAACTACTGAGATCTGTACGAAATAATATATATGGTTCTAGTTCGTAACATAAATCAGATTAATATTTTCATTCGTCAAAAATAATTACAAATATTTAGCCTTAAATTTAAAATCTTTCGACTACCTAAAAGCCATGAATATATTTTTACCATGCAAGCTTTGTACATATTGCTTTCGGAAATCCAGGATGGCTAAGAACCACAAGTTAAGGGACATTGGCTTAAATCTTTCATTGCTACTACAATCTTTGAATCTGGTGTTGCTTGTTTCCATCAAAAAACAGGATCCTGCATTCAAATTTGTTAAATTTAGAAAATTACAGCTCTTGCGTCTATTTAAAATAAAATTAATCATTACCATTGCTTATAAGACATTGGATGAAAATATTACTCATTATCTACAAATTATCCAGTACAACATTAATATTTAGAACCCTTGTTAGTATTTTGAGTTACTGAGAATATATGTTAGTATCTTAAATTTTGATCACTTGTGCATAATCGTATTAGTTGGTGTGTCTAAAATAGTGTGCTAATAAATGATATTAGACACATCTTCCAATACTAGTTGAACATATTTTTTATTTTTTCCGTTTAAATTTAGCCGTTAACAATGATTGGATGACAGTTAACACATTACCATAATTAATCGACCATTGTGATGGGCATATGGTAACAAACCAGTCCCTCGTTACTAATTGAGCACATGATTTACACTGGTAAGAGATTTGGAGAATATTGAACACATGATTTACATTGGTAAGAGATTTGGAGAATGTATTCGCTAGGCCAGCGAACGAATAGATTTTATATCAAGCAGAAATATTCTAAAATCATATAAGAATATGAATACTAAAAAATATTCGTTTTCTGAAAATTCTATAATTTTTATATGCAATAAATGAATATTTTTGCATTAAGATATCGATACAGAAAATATATATTTGCTGAATAAGCACTGAATATTTTTGGTATCAATGACAATAATAAAATTTCTCCTAGATGATAAGCATTTTTTCTTCTTACTTCAGCCATTATAAATTTTTGCCTGGTAACAACTCTCAAATGCAATCTTTGGTTACGAAACCTGCCTCACTATTGTTGCCACTTCCACATTGTAGTAGTCACTTCCACTAATTATTTTAAAAAGTGAACTCACAATCTAATACTTTACATATCACAGCAACTTTTTTGCTATGTAAATTTTAACTATACACTATTTCATCTTATTAATCGAACAATATTAATATTAAGAATTTTATTTTAAATATTAAAAATATTAAAATTTCTAGATTTTAAAGTAATCAAAAGTATGATTATTAAACAGCTTCATTGAAACCTTGTTAGTAAATTTTCAATGAAAAACTTTAATTACATTATATCAGCTAGAAAATGCATGATCAGTTATTAGTTATTCATCCTTGATCTAAACTTGTACTATTTTTCTGTTGGCTTATTTAAATTTACTATCAAATGTTAAAAATCGCTCTTATTTTTATTTTCTTACTATATTTGTCAACGGAAATTTAGTTTCTTAATAACATCACTAACTCTACACATATATTTAGTCACAATGATCCAACAGAAAATAATGTAACTTTTGTTGAGAAGAAATATAAATATATTTAAGAGTTATAAAAAAAATTAATTGTATCGCTAAAAATCTATATAACTTCGTTGCTTATATACTTAGGCTGTATTAAGACTATCAAATGTATAACTTTTCATATATCTAATACTACTAAAATATTAAATGTAAGAAAAATACAATATAATCTTTTTTTAATAAATTGGAAAATTTAATCAATACTTACATCTAAAAGGAGAGTTACTAAATAAATGATTTTTTCCAGAATTTAAAAGGTAAATCGTTATATAAAAATCGTAGATCAATGGTAAAATTTTTAAAAGTTATTCCATATGACCTAATTTGATGTGATGACTTATTGAAATTTATTAACTCTTTTTTTTTTCAGATAATATTTTATGAGATGCGAAACACTTCTGCCGAGAGAGAAAGTAATTCTACAGAAAATTCAAGCTCACCAACCTGTTTTCAACCCCAACTTAATAGAACTCTGATCATAGTCATTTTGTTCGATATCATGATGGCTATAGCAACAGTTGTTGGCAACACTCTCGTTGTCTTTGCAGTCTTAAGGTATAAAAAGTGAGTTTTATGGAATACGAACTCAACATAATGAAAAAAGACTATATTTCCATTTTAAATAAAATAATACTGAATTAAGTAACTATATCGGTGCATTAGACCCAAATTGATTGAAGTGTAGCATAGTTATAGATTCGGTGTAGAACTGGGTACTCCTTGGTTTTAACGAAACATTTAGGGATAAAATTGAATTTATCTTAGTTCACATTTTGCGTCCAGGCCATTTAGTTAGTCACATCTTGACTCTTATTTTGGCATCAAAAAATCACCAAACAATCATCCGATTGTAAACCTTTACCTGTTGTTATAAGTAAAATAATATATTAAATCTGTAAACAAATTAAATTTGAAAATAATTCTAAACATGATCTTCGCTTATGTCTGATTTTTATTATTTTATTCAAAATAAATCAATCAATATAATTAGAAATTGTTTCCTGATGATTAAAACAAAAGCCTATTTTATGGCTTATGTCTTCATTTTTTATTTCATATTTTATTAAATTATGTTTTACTTAACTTCGTCCCTTAATCAGAGAGACGTTAACAAAACATAACACTTATTTTTATAATCTATATTTTTTTAGCACAACACGGATCTAGCTAAAATTTTATATTTAAATTAAAAGGATATGAAACTTAGGGTATCTTACAGATGTGTGTGTGTTAAATATACATATTTTTAATAACAACATATACTGCTTACATTGATATATTTTTTTTATTTTTTTTTCAGATATCGCCACTTGCGCAATGTGACAAATGTTTTTATTCTCAGTTTAGCAGCAGCAGACTTACTAGTTGGGTTGAATGTTCCGTATTACATTTCCTTCTATTTTAATATAAGCTACCTCTCTTGTAACCGTATCAGTTGCCTACTGAGATACTGGTTCACCATCTACGCATCGGGCTGCTCAATGCTTTGTTTGATTGGCGCTGCTGTAGACCGATACATCGCCATACTGCATCCTCTTTCTTACCACAGAGTCATGAGAACTAGATATGCTTCACTGTACGTACTTGCCGTATGGTTGTCTATGGGAGTAGTTAGTTCCCTCCCATTTGCAGGCATTGGTGATCAATTCCACGCCAAAAATGAGTGTGACTTATACTACACTCATACCAGAAGATATGCTTTGTCTGCTGTCGCATCAGTTGTTTTGGTAACTTTTGTTGTGACGACAAGTTTGTATTCGGTGATTTTCAAAGCGGCTTTGAGACACAAAAGAGCTGTAGTCGCTTTGGACTTTAATCACAAAGCAAGACAAGAAACAAAAACGGCTAGGATGATGGCTCTCGTAATGGGTGTAAATTTTTTAGGTTTCTTGCCTTATCTCACAGTTATTACTATGAGATATTTAGATGGCATGAATCAAGAAAGAATAGGTTATTTCAAGCCTTTTGTAGTTTGCTGTTATTTCGGAAAATCCGCAATAAATCCTATCATATATGGATGGAAAAATAAAGACTTCAGATCAGCTTTCAAAAGAATTGCAAGTTTTAAAAGGAATCTTCCAGTAAAACATCCGAATTCGAATAAAAGAATCGCTTATTAAAAGTTCACTATGACTCATTGTATGTAAATTGCTTGTTAATATTCTTGTTTAATCAATTTTTACCTATTCCATTGCAAATAGACATTTGTGTATCCTTATGTAAATACAATTTTTGTTTTCATTATAATCATTTGTATATATCATTAAAATTGTTCACAAAATTGTTATTAAGTCTTTCTTTATATTTGCTTGTCAATTTTAACAACAATTAGCATAGTTTGTACATCTAAAATGTAAGACAACAATAAATTAAGGAAAAATATATTAATTTAATAGTGTGCGAGAAATATTCGATATTTTATTCGGATTTAAATTTAGACTTAATAGTTCTATTTTAACCACATTGGCTATGATTGGTATGTATAAAGATAAAATGTTAAAAGATAACTCATGTGTATTTATTATTGTCCGTTAGTAATTATATAAACTTTCAATCATCCTTTCAAATTTTGTTCAGAAAGGGTTTCATATAACAAAATAACCATATTTATGCAAATGCTTATAATTCAATTAAAACAGAAAATTTTCGTGGATTTGCAAAACAGAATAATTGGCGCTAATTTAAGACTCGGATTATAAAATCACGTAGATTCACGAGGATTTTTACTGTTAATCTTATTATATAATTTATCTATTTTCCCTTAACTATAGTCGCATTTGAATAATTTTTCACATAATCCAGAATTTTTTAAAAATTAAATAAATAAACAAATATTAATTGAGCTTATAAAGCTTAGGATGTTATTATTTGCCTCTTAAATAAAATTAACTAGAATTGGAAAAATTAATAAGCATTAAACTACAATAGCTAATGTGCAAAACACTTATTTAAAAGCTTATATTTATAAATTATAAAACCGTCAAATGAAATGAATCAGAGAGAGAGATATTAATTACCATACTATTAAAAATAATTAAGTTACTCTAAGCATAAGAAATAAAAAAATATCAACAAAAAAGTGATACATTGTAAAAACTTTAAATCAATTTCTGTAATATAAAAATATGTAATTTGTAAAACAATTTTATATTTATATTTAAATAATAAAAAATGATAATTCTACAAATCCTCATAAATTTTTTTCTTTTCATTACATCATTCTAAGTATTCCAAAATTAATTCATTTTATACTAAGTTGTTTCTCACAACTTAACTTCCATTATAATAAAAACTTTGCTAAAATTTCTTACAATTATAATATATTGCGTAAAAAGATTTTAGAATATTGAAATGTGTTACAATTAAGACATTGTTTTTGGTATTTTATATTTTATACTTATGCAAGAAAAACAAATTATTATTCAGTCATTTAAATAATATACAGTATGAAATCCTACTATCAAAATTATCTTTCCTTCTTCATACATTTTCTTCCTTAAAAATTACTTTTTTAAAATTTTTATGCATAAATTTATACAGTCGCTTTTCTCCGCTACTAGCATCTTCTTTTCAGGCAATTTCTAAAAAGCGAAACTCGATCAGAGGCAACAACTTCAGCGTGTATATTTTGGCGATAAATTGAACCGACATGCTATAACCATGTTTTTCAAGGATACGCTTATCATTTAAAGTGCTGACCGAAGCGATGTTTTCTTAAATAAGCGACACGAAGTGGAGGCGAAGAACTGTGTCAACATATCATAAGTGCGCCAGGATGAACTAATTTAGAAGCAGAGGAATTTGTTACATAAATTATCAATACATTAAAAAAGTGTTGCTTTGCTGTCGGAATCTCTTTCATAAAAATGAAAATAGAGAAATCCTAGAAATAGATGTAAATTAAATTTACTAAGTTGTCTAAGTCACATTTCTACATTTGCGATAACAATATGATGTGACCATAAAATATAAAATCATTTAATACAAGTTTCAAGAATATTTTCCAAATAAAAATCTTTACATAAGATTTTTAAAAGAAAAGTTTTAAAAATTAAGTTCAGTTTATTCATTTCTCTTTCCTATTAAATAAATCAAACTTTGAGCAGTTAATCACTTTCAAACAAAAATTTGAAATATGTACCTCAAATTTTCCTTTATTGATTAACATAAACATCAAACAGCCGGCCAACTTGTCTAGTAGTCAGAGTGCCCGGCTAGGGAGGTCCTGGGTTCGAATCCCGGTTTAGGCATGGATGTACTTTTTTCTCTCTTTATCCTGTCTTGGTCCTTTCCTTGTGTGTATGAATCAAGTGTGAATGATGCCTACCCTATAAACGGGTCCCTAAGGCATGTGTGAAGGTGCGACGGTGGCTCACCCCCAATGGTGCACCCGGAGCAACGCCTCGGTTGCTAATAGGTCTGAGAGTGGTGATGATACTATTTTCACCATTATATTGATTTGAATCTAATCATTTAAGAAACCAACACGTTGATGGAGACGATGTATGTATATTAATTGCTTGTAACTTATATATTACATTTATATTATATATTTATATATTACATACACAAATACAAAATTAGTATTTCGAATTTGAAGAAAATATTTTAAGAGGAGAGGTCCAAATTAGAAATAGATTTCATAATTTATCAGTGGTTATAAATTAAGAAGTATTTTTAAACATGGTTATACAAACAAAGTATTTGGATCAGCTGTAAAGCTTAACACGAACCATTGTCTAACTCAAATTTTGATTTCAGGAAGCATGCATTTGTTTCCTAATAAATAAATAAAAAAAATTTAACGATTGAAAACTTTTGAGATTGAACTAAGTCGATTAGATTTTAATTGAGTTAAAAAAAAAATCGGACACAGATGTCGTATACTTCAGGGTTCCAAATTCTTATTTTATTAGCGTTTCAGAAATGTTGCCAAGATGACCTATTGTGACGTGCGGGATGACGTAAATACTAGTGTTGCCAAAATAGAATTTTCTGCATAAATTTTTTTTATGTATTTACATCTAGACGTAATAAAAGCCAGCGTGTCAGATGCATAAAAAAATCACCAAACTCAGAATTTGGCATACAGGATTATACGGATTATGTGCCAAAAATAGAATATATAAATTCATTCATAATCTTTAAAAAATCACGTGTCTGATAACATTTTCTGCACATTAAAATTCATAAAAACTAAGATTTTTCTAACATTGTTATGTAAAAGGGAAAGTACAAAATGAGATATTGACTTTGTTGTTTGATATTACTGCGAATATTATAAAAAATTATTTCCTTGTAGCTGTTCAAATATATTTTAAACTTTATATAATACCGATTTTCAATGCGAATTAATTACAAAATACAAGTGAAAATAAATATTCTAATTATACATTTTTAAGTCCTAATTTTATCACATATTTATTTTTCTCTTCAAATCTGCATTTAATATCCTATTATGACAATGAGCTTTAAGCTAATCATATAATTTTACTAAGCGCTTTCAAAAAGAATATGGTTTTCAATTCAAACAATCAACATGTAGAATTAAAAAAATATGAAAATTAAATATAGATTAAACTATTCTGAGTAGGAAACTTTTGAAGTTGCCATAAGCATGCTTTCTCTGTCAATATAATGTATAGTGAAACTCATGAATAAAGAGACAATAACACCATATATTATATTACACGGAAACAAATGCAAGAAAGAAAAAGATATTTCCGGAACAATGATAAGAATGACTAAAAACCATAAACTAAACACAATCATAAAAACCTCTCTCGTTCAACCAGCTCTTACAAATGGATGTATTTTAATAAAATTTTCACGAAAATACAGTATACGGTTGAAGTGAATAGAAACTCTGTCTTTCATAAATGAAAATGCCATTTTTAAACTTCTTATTCCTTCATTGATATCACGTGACAAAGATTACGAAGTGAACATAGCATGAAATTTGAATATGTTGCAAGCAGAAACTCGTTTCATTGAAATATTTTTCAGATCAATGTTTATAAATGCAAAAAGTCAAACAGTTTATTACAAAATTCTTAAATTGTAAATAATGTCTTGTAATTTAAACATGAAATCTAGAACTATTCAAGTAATTTTATTCAAAGTAAGTAATTTTTTAATTCTTATTTGATTTTGTTTTATACAAAAAATTTAAAACAAAATGTTAGAATAGTGATTTGCTATTGTATTGAATTTTAAGCATTAGATTCAAAATTATGGTATTAGATTATTTCTTATGAATTATTTTACCATAAATTAAATTTTTTTTTTAAAATGCATCGAGAATTCATATACTTATATTATAAAAATTCAATTACATATATTTATATTACAAAAATTCACTTTCATATACTTATATTATAGTTGTCGTTACATGTTCCATTCTAGTGAGAAAACTATCATTTAAACATTGTGTTAACATAGCTAAAAAATATAGCATTTGAATTTTACCTTTTAATAACTTTTCGGCTAAAATTGTATAAAAAATTAAAATTTCTACAATATTTTAATTCTTATATTAAATACTTGAATGATATGCCTATTAATATTTAAATCATGTATGTTATAAAAAATTTAAAAAATATAGAACAAAATTAAAGCAACACTGGAAATACTATGGTTCTTAATTTAAGAAACATGGTATTTTAGTAGTTGTCTCACTTTAATTTATCGATAAGGAACATCGAATAACTAACGTTATAAAGATTTGCAATGAATATATTATCTTTTCTCCAAAATTGATATCTTTTTCTTTTGTGTATTTTCTCATAATGTTAATTATTCTCATTTTATTTCAAAATGAAGCAGTAAGAAGATTATATAAAACCGTATTCAATGTTATTAGGAAGCATATTGTACAAATTTATTCGGTACTTACTTATTATCCAGTCGACCATATCTGAGAACGGGTTTGTGGTGGAGTAACTTCGGTAATGCTACATGCCTCCGAGACTTGTTTTTCATTGGCTTACAATAAATGGGTAGCAGTTTTTAGCCTTGTTGTGGCGAAGGATTAGTCACTTTAGAAAAAAAAATATCTGGAAAAAGAATTTATTTCATTTAATGATTCGATTTGTCACCATCTAATAAAGTTTTTATCTATTTGTTGCAATGAAGATATAAGTAAACTATTATTCTTTTCCATCACATTTTGAAAAAAAAATTATTGAAATTTACAAAATTAAACATATTTTTATGGTGAAAAAGGTAGAAAGGACAATACGTAACTACTTTTTATTCAATGTTCTTGTATTGTCTTATTTTGGTGATGAATTATAAAAAGAAAAATTAATTTTTTGGAAATATGCTATAAAAGTAAGCATTATAATAATGTTGTTTGGTGACTGTTTTATTAACCAAATAAAGCTGAACTGGAAGACAAATGGTTAGTTCTTTGGCTTCTGGTTCAACAGACCACAGGTTCGATTCACACCGTTAATTGACGATAAAACCAGTCTAACCGAATAAGAAACTAAAACATGGTTTTTTCGAAAATGAAATGCAGCCTTTCTTGCAAATTGATAATATTGATATTACCTTTTACTTAGATGCTTCTTTTTCAACATGATACGTTAGCAAAATCATTCAGATTTAAAATCATTCAAAAATCCTAAGTAAATTTTTTATCAAGAATTCAGTCTCTTTGATTGTTATCGAATACAAACACTACTTGTTGGATATGGGTGTGGCGTTGTACGTTATGTAAATATTATAGAAGTTAAAAATTAAGAAAATTTGAAAAATCCACATGCAAAGATGTCGCCGCAAAATATTCCCCTAAGTAAAATAATGCTGATTTCGAAAAGTATACTCATAATGATGATTTATTAATCTACCATTGATTATGTTGTATTCCATTATAAGCAATTTCTTATTCAAATCAGTGGATTTAGCTTCATTAGATATGATTATCTTTCAAATTACTTGGTTTTATTATCTTTTGTGAAGGATTTTTATAAACATTATAGTTATTGCACCATTTCATACAATGATAGTATGATATTTAGTGTTACCTATGGATACCCTTAACCGGGGAAATGTGATACCTTAATATACATCGCATTTCCTCGAAGAAAATAGTTGTAGACTTCATTATGATTTTACCAGTTATTCAGTTAACAAATTATGCCATTATGATATAAGTAAGACAAAATTCATCTGTATAGCTGTAAAAGTTGTAATATGAATTTTATCAAAATTTTCATCTTTTCTTAGACTAAAAAGCTGTAATGAAGCCATTAGAACGACATTTTAAGAATTAATGCCTATGTTTTATTGCTGTATAAAGCTACATATTAATGTATAAAACTAAAAAATATGGTTGTTTCATATAAATCTCTTTGATGTATTTCAGACAAATGACTTATTTAATGGTAGATTATACCATCACAATGGTAGACGACTAATGTTAGATTATACATAACTTATACCATCACAAAAATCATAATAATTTTTTTTGTTTTGGTCTCTTTTATAGGTGTTTAAAAATAACTTGTAATCAAAATTAATTAAATATTTCCAATGTCTCCTCAGAATATTATCATTACCTTGTCTTAAATGACCATTTAATGTGAAATTTCTTCTTTAGCAAAACATAATTCTTTCCATATAAATTTATTAAACTAATATAATACTGCTCATAATTTTGTAAAACTCTTTATAGCTTAGAAATTTTTCATTGATACTCAGAGGGAATTTGGAATACATATACTGGAGATTAAGATAAATGTATTATGCAGATTTGTCTCAAGTAATTATAGGTGACAATTTAAAATGTAACAGGACACACATTTCAGAGATTCCTTCGACACCATAGAACAAGGTGATGTATAAATCGTCATCCACGACTTCCTTCCAAGGTTTTTTTATTTTTTATTTTTATTTATTTATTTTTTTTATTTTTATTTTTTTTTTTATTATTATTATAAAATTTGTTTATGAAGCAGGGGGATAGTGTGTGTTGCAAATGTTAACAGTACGGTCAGCGCACACTCATCGGAATATACTTCCATAGACAAACAAGAGTGATGGGGTCAGTACAACATTTCACCGAATCAATAAAAAGCTTTTTATACAATTTTGCTGAATGGAATTAAATTACCAATAAGCACTTACAATGTAATATGCATTCTTAAAATCATAAACACACTTTGAATAATAAAAGAAATAGATATTTTATATTCTAAAGTATTATCCATTGGAAAATAAATGAATTGTCTTTTGGTAATACTGTTCTCTTCTCTTATTTTACTATGTACAGTGGTTATTGTCAGATTTTGTATGTCAAGATATAGACCAGCACCAGATACCATAGAAAGACAATATCATTGCACTATTTCATATTGTAAAAAATTAAAATTTAGTACTTTTCAGAGAATTCGACCACCAATGACGAATTGAGTTTCTCTAGTAAGATATCCGTGTACAAATCAGAATTTTTGTTATAATTGCAATTATTAAAATGAAATTCTAGATACTTTAATATTATCAAATCTTAACTGCCTCTTTTTCTTTCTCTGATTTATTATTTACATATCTTTTCAACAACTTCGAGGAATAATACTCTAATTGTAAAATTGCATACATTATTTTCCTTAATAACTCTTTTAGAAATTTCACTGATAACACTTCCAAATGATTTTTTTAAGTATTCCAGACAATTACAAAAACACTAAGCTAATTATTTCTTAATTTAGCTTACATATAGGATAAAATGCTTACATAATAGCTTATTATTTACCAAGATAATTCATCTTCCAAGCAATTTATCTTATTTTTCATGCAGTATCAGATGAATATTTTTCTACACTTTGTTCTCAAAGCTGGCAGCCGATCGGTTTGGTCTTTAGTTTAATCTTACACATGTTATCACCATAAATGTCGGTACTTGAAATGATTTCGAATCTATTTTAAATATTTTAAAAAAGAATGCATATATTAATCCAAAATTTTAAACTCTTATGTATTGATATATTTCTTAAAATTGAGGAAACATGAGAGTTATTTCTTCCAACAGAAAAGTAACCTTCGTTTCTGCTATCTTTCAGGATTAATTTTTTTTCAAATCACTTAATACACTTCGTACTTTTCTTGCCATTTATTTTTATAGCCTTTTATATTTCACACTTTATCATTTTAAGCAATATATTCCAATCAAAAAGCATACAATACAAATTTTGAACTTTCGAACGAAAAAAAGAGTTCAACTTGAAGTTTAAAAAATGACTGTCAATCTAAGTATTAGCATAAAAATTGCGTACAAATATTTAAAGTCACAAATTAAGATAAAAATACTGTTAATAATATATTTTCACTAACTAGACACCATATCTAGTATGTATACCCATACAAATGAAATGCAAAGTCAATAAAGAAACCCTTATGTGTTTGATATGGTATATTGGATTGTTACAATCATGTACCCCTTCATTAATTGACGA
This sequence comes from Latrodectus elegans, assembly GCA_030067965.1. Lineage (NCBI taxonomy): Eukaryota > Metazoa > Arthropoda > Arachnida > Araneae > Theridiidae > Latrodectus > Latrodectus elegans. Next base: position 28,569,561 of record CM057810.1, on the reverse strand, counting down.
AAAAATAGCCGCTAACATGTGAATAACAACATGGCTATCACACAAAAGCTAAACCAAGTTTTATCGTCAAATGTTTCGCCAAACCAAGGGGTGCCCAATTCAACATTATACACAATCTGCACGATTAAGCAAAATACAACACATTCTTTTATGGATTTAGAAATATCAGCTTTTAATATATAAGACAGTTTCAATGGGCTTGGTTTTGTAGTTCTACATTCACTAATCTTCATGTGTAAGCTATATAAGTATTTCAATAGGATATCTCATACAGGTATATTTAAATGAAGTTCTGAATAGATTGAGTAGTATTCCAGGAGACATAAAATTGTAAAGTTGATTTGAACATCTATAATCAAATATTTTCTATTCAAATACTTAAGATGCTTTACATCAAGCCTATTTCATTAAGAAAGACTTAAAAATGCCGTTTATTTTAAATTCGATGTAGTACTTAACGAATTTTTTCCAATATTTACTGTACATACTTTTCCAATTTTATCGTGTTGGAAATCTTGAACATAATTTCGAGAATGTTACTATTGCTATTTTGCCGTCTCTAATCAGTCTTACAATACCCGAAAACTACCTTAAGTTAGGAAAAGACAATGCATCTCTTCATAAAAATTCCTAATCAAATTTCTTTATCAGAATTTTAGATTTTCATTTCCAGCTATTTTATAATACCATCGCTTACTTTTGAAAATTAATAGATAAAACTTTCACCAAGTTTAAAAAAAACTTTTACTTCATAGCGGTATTTTCAATGATATGGATGAAGAAGCATTCGAAATTTAAAATTTAACAACGAAGTAAACTTACTTTTAAATAATTAATGTAAATATTGCAGAAACAATTTTATGTTACATAAATGATTACTTTGTCTGTATTTCAAAGATATCCGAAGAGTGGATATTATGTAAAATTTTGCAAAGTTGTGATTGATATGAACTTTATTAATTGAAACTTACAAAATTTTATTGAGAGTTTTGGGAGCCAGTAGTGAATTGACTTGCCAGTACTAGTAAGAGTCTAATTCATTTTTTTTCATCAATTGTGCAAAAATTGTTTCTTTGTTATTCTTGTAGTTCAGATAAATATTTTAAAGGAAATTATTTTATCAATTTATATAATTGATAACATTTAATGATTTAAACTCTAATCTTAATTCTATGCATAATTAATTTAATATAAATTACAAAACATTTTATAGTCTAAATTAATTCAAGATATTCAGTGTAAAAAGAAATTTTATATTTTTCTTCTCTTCGAAATTATTGGACCGACGAATTCGTATGTCCACTCATTTTAAAACGGTCATTGACCCTCAGAAATCCCCACCATAAGTTCTCTGTAATCCAACAAGTTTGAATCTGCTTCAGTATTTCTCGCTAGTGATTTGGTATATAATTTATTTCTGTGCATGTGATATAGTCGTAAATCCCATTACCGAAATTATTTAAAATTGCTTATCTTTTGATTTAGTAATTTATAAAGTTTCTCAGTGCAGAACATCTCCTTAAAAGCTTATAATAAAATAGTGATGTCTAAAGTTTCTTTATTTTACATAAGTTTAAAAAAATTCTGTGGTTATACATTTTCTTTAAACAAAATTACAATTTATGATATCATCAAAAATATATGCCATCTCTGAATGTTTTAATTTTATTCTGATTATAAGATGAATTAATTATTGACGCATTCAAACAAAATTTTACATATGATCATTTAAGGAAATCCAAAAATTTCATAAAAATATCGAGGTGACATTCAGAACATTTTTGTTTATGAACCATTTTAAACATAGGTTGCTTTTACGGTTACCAATAAGGAGATGAAAGGTAGGAAAAATGGGGAAAAATACATTCCCTATATCTTTTACTTAATCAATATGATAACTTAATTTCTCCTTCTCAAATATTGGAAATCTGTTCTACCTAATTAATGCCTTTTATCCTATTCAGTTAAAAGTTTTGTCACGTAAGATGGAAATTTGTTAAATTATTTAATTTTATTACTACAAATGAATAATAGTACATACAGTTTTGAAATTATGCATTTGTCAGACACCCTGTTTCCGAACACTCTTGATCAATTTTTACTTTTTGGTTTTTGATTACGATTTTTCTTTCACATATAAAAGTTTTTAGGAATGTTTAGCAAATAAGAAAATTCTTCTTTCTGTAAATATATGTTTTAAACAAATTGTTTTGACACAAGCTGAACATATTCTTTTTTAAATCGATACGAAAATTCCTATCCATTCACATCGTATCGATCACTTGGATTTTTTATAAATTAAGAAAAAAAGTTTTGTCAATCGAAGTAATATGTAAGTTTTATATGAGCTTTTTAATTTTACTTCCAAATGAACAATGTACTAAAGTAAATTATAAATGTACTCAGTAGAAATTGACTAAAAATCCTGTGTTTGCTTATCAATCAATGCCTAATATTAAATCTGATAACAATATTTAGGGTTGTACTTTTTGCTGGGTATTTTCTTCAGTAACAATTTTTACTTTGTAGTATAATTTTACTCACACAACTTGCTTAGATAATGATCATTCTCATTTATTCTTTAAAATTACAGTAATGATTTAGAGTAAAAGCGGCATTTTTTATGGCAGTTATATTCGGCAATTTATTTTCTTACATACAGTTACATGCTCAATAGTGCTTCTAAGATCTTAGACTTTTGTACGAGAATCTCAACTTATTTATAGGGAAAAACGAAAAAAATTGGAAATTATTTAAAATTATAGTATCATTCTATAAATGTAATTTAAAAAAATAATTCTATATTTGTCAATTTCATTGTTGGAAATTTAAATTTAATTAAACCAACATATATTGTATTAAACCAACATTTTTTACATAATGTAAGTTCTAACTATTAACATACATAAATTATTCTATAACGACTTTATAACTCTGCAAATTGATGCTATTAAAGTAATTTAAATTAAAAAAATATTGAAACTTCATTGCCTTTTTTTTTTTAAATTTGTTATAAACAGAATCAGGCCCGGTGGCTTAGTGGCAGCGTTTCATATTCTCAAGGCACAGGTCCGAGGGTTGATCCTCGGGCTGGGTAGGGTTGATTCAATCTTTCATTCCTTCAGTGAGTCGATAAACTGACTGTCAAGCACGCTAGGGAACTTAACACTGGGGGTTTCGGGTTAGGCTGACCACCTAACCGGGACGTACTCCAGGGCTTCCTGGTCAGGAAAACAGCGATGAGCACTGTAGGCACTCGGTGTCACATCAGCTATGGTGGCACAGAGTTTAGTTCATGGACATAAGTAGACACTTTTGCTGTAAAATTTTCTGAAATCCTTATGCCGGTAATATAATCTAGAAACAAATCAAAATAAATCACTCATTTTAAATTAACAATTTTAGTCTTTTATCCTTTGAAGTACTAAAAAGTTGTAGAAATTGTAATTCTCTGCATATGCAATTGATTTGTAACTTTTTTGTATGTAATATATTTGATTGGATGATTATAAATGGGAGTTTTATATAAAAAATTTTATTTTTAATTGAAGAGCCCGAACAAATGGCGATGATGTCATTTCAGTACAAGTGGCATAAATAATAGGATTTTGAATAATCAGCAACAGAATAGAACTTAACAGTAATATAAATTAAAAAATATTCATTTGTATATCTCCTACGCAAATTAAGCATAATAGTATAATATTATATATATATATATATATTCATTTGATTTATTGTGTTTTTCCATATTCCTTTTTTCTGTGTCTTTTTTAATTTTCTTTATCTAATGATTATAAGTTCTCTATCTGTTTACTATATGTAAATAGTCTTATCTTTAAACTTTATAGTTCTTCTTTTAGCCTTTGTTTAATTTTTTTAAAAAAAATTCGATTATTGATATTTTTGTAATTTTATTTAAGCTGCTTTCTAATTGAATCTATTGCTAAACATTTAATTTTAGTGTAAATATTTTTGCATTTATTTTAAATTATGCTTATGATAATTCTAATCATGCTTAATGAATATATTTATTGTAGTGGTAATTGTGTGTGGAATGCTATCCTCAGAAATCATTTTACTCTTTTTCGAGCTTAAAATAGCCAACGTTCTTTGAATGATGCCCTACTTTCTCTATTTGTGTCAGGCAGTTATAGTTAAAATATTTCATAATTTCCGGTGTGTGTAAGGAATTGTTAATTCCGTGACCGAACTATGCATCATACTCAACCTCTTATTATAAAGTTAGTGAAATCATTATATAATATTATATTTCGAAAACACTTTGAGATTTATAATGCAATTCTTTATAAGGCAAAAAAAATCTTTTACGATATATTTATCCGTGTAGAGCATGCCTAAACTAGCATGAGTTTCCACACATATACTTTGAAAAAATTGATATCCGAGTTTGCAACACTTAATGCTGCAAAGAACCTATGTAATGTGCTCATAAAAATAGCGTGATAGAAATAATTTATAGAAAATCATCGAATTCAATTTCTGTTCAAAAAAAAATTTTAAGTTGTGTTTTTTTTTTTTTTTTTTTTTTTTTTTTTACAAAATTTAAAATAAGTTTTGTTTGTAAATAAGTTTTGGAAAGTTTTTTCAATCACCCCCACAATAAAAGAATTGTTTTCTTAGCATACTTTCTGTAGTATGCTAATTTTCCTTGTAAATATATCATTTATGTATTAATGTCCGATTTTTCACAGGATGCTACTTGGTTGTTACTGCTTCTGACTTTAGCGTGCGTGAGCACTATTTCCGTAGGCCTTTTTGAATTTCCGTCATATGTTGCAGATACAGAAGAAAAAAATCAAGATGCAAAAATTCTCAGGAGTCTGTTGCAAACCAATAATGCTACAAGTAAAAAATACTAAAAACTTTTGTATTAAAAGTTATTTTCCTCAATTGTTTTCTTTAAAGTCTTACAACACGTCGTCATTTCCAAAGAGGAAACTGAGTTATCGAAGGCACGCGATTCTGCTTACAGTTTTAAGTGCTGCATTGATTTATGACTAGGTATTTCTGAAAATTTTCTGCGATCGAATTTTATTTTCTGGGTTTAAAGCGGAATTATGTGTGTTTTTACTTAAGAATATTTAATACTAGCATACTTCGATTGGGAAAAAATTCTAAAAACTTAAACACATAAAACTATGTCTAAAAACAATATGGAAAGGTTATTTTTATTGTGATGATGAAAGGTAGAATGCAAAGGAACAAACAGAGATGTTATCAACATTTCATGTGCTTCGAATTAATATCTATAAAAATTAAGATCGATGACGATTAATATCAATCACGATTGATATCCATAATATTGATAACCATATCAACCACGATTGATATCCATCCAACTAGGAATACCTAGTTAATACTCATAAGGAGAACTTTTTATAGATGTGAAACTATTTTCTTTAATTTAATTTAAAGTAAGTCAAACACTTTTACTTGTGTGCTAGCATTTAAATTTAACTAAAAGTTATTATTTTTTTAAAAACATTTCCTCCTCAAACAAAGAAGCAAATGTATCGATAGGAGTAATGAGAATAAAGTAACAGAAATTTAACATTTAATTAAATTAATATAAATTTAACAGAAAAATTAAATAGATATAAAGTTATTGTTCATCAAAATATTATTCATGCTTTATAGGATGAATGAAAATCATTGTTAATAAATATATTATTGTGCTTGACTGATATAAATTCATTTCAAAATTAATCGTAAGAGTGAGAATTTCCTATAGAACAATTTGAAGTATTATACTCTCTTTCATAGTTATTAAAATGTCATGTTCAATCTTTCAGTAAAATAGTTTTTTTAATATTTATTTAATTCAAGACCTATTTCGTTTTTCAGGCTTCTATAGTTTACTATTCTAAATACGTAATTAATTTTTAATAAGTCCTTTTCTAATTCTTTTGATTATAAATTGATAACATTTTGCTCCGATCATTTTTGGGAATATTTTAATTAGCTAATGTCTTGGATATTCCTCGCGCGCGTTATCCACCATTACTAATCAAAGATGCAAAATTCAGACATGTCGTGTACTATTGATTGACTCACAATTATTTGTTAATTCCACAAATATGTGTTTGCAGTTTTGTATGTATCGTGAACAACGAAACATTTTCGCCATCTCTTGACTTAGTTAACTATTTTTATTCTTCCTTATCTTAAAAGTTATTTATCAGTGTATCTAAGAAGCTTTCGTATTTTCTATGTACTAATTTATTTAATAAGCTTTAGCAAAACTTATTTGTTAGTAATATATTTTGCATTCTAATTTTTTAATGAAGAAGAGAAGGTCTATCAAAGTCGGAAAAACATCTTATTTCCTATATATTTCTATATACTACAGATTAATTTTAATCTTGCATGGTTTAATTAGCTTAGTCCGTTCATTTAAAAATGCACACCTACGGCCATTTTGCTCTTATATTCATACCTAAATGAATGAATGGTGATGTTGAAGCGTTTTCTACTTTCTTTACGCTTCTTCAAATTAATTAATTAATCAAACTCAATGTTTATTTGATTGCCTGTTTGCTATATAACTAGATTTCAAAAAACTTACTTATATAGTATTTAAATTTAGTAGATATTTAATTTAATAATTAGCATTTCGTTTTCCTCGTTCGCCAGAGAACAAATTTTTTTTCACAATAACGTCTGTAATCAGGTCTAAGGATTTTCTCAGAAATTTTGTATAGATCAACTTCCAGACAGTGATAATGCTTATTTTATTATTGATTAATAAGCATCAAATATTATTCATTATATTATATTAAATTTTGCATTTAATGAACTTCAAGTACATGCATTCATTTGAATTACCCAGTGCAATAAATTCAACAACATTTGCTTTCGTTTTAGAATATCTAAAGAAACGCATATTTTATTAGAAAAGCTTCCTTTAATAATTTAAGAGAACTAATAAATGTTGTTGAAAATTAATAGTAAAATAATTTAACTTATTATTAGTATTTAATATACATATTGATTAATGGCATGATTTCAAAAAAAAAAAGTTTTTGTCTTATAGCTTTTGTATATGTGTGCATGATACAGAACGACTTGATAATCAAATTATCACATGATGAAAACTTCGATTCTCAATGTAATATTTTCATGCTATGAAACAAAGCATACATATTTATGACCGCCTTTCAAGTAGTTTTAAATAATTACTTGTTGATGTTTTGACACGAAACTATATCATTTTTATAGTTTTAAAATATCAATGCCCTTTTTTTTACCCTTTTTATAAGTATCGCCAGACGTCTGCTTGAAAATTTGAGCCATGAAATATATTAGTTTCTAAAGATAAACAACAGCCATTTCAAATTTGTTGACTATCTTCATAAAATGGTACAAAAGATCACGTAAAAAAAATTGTTCAAAAACTTATTGACTTACTAAAAAATCAATTCAATTGATCATGATCTTCTAGAGTTCCATTAAATTACCTTTTATAACACTTGAATGACTCCTCTTTTTTAAAAGGTGCACAACGAAGTTGAAGAAAGTTTTTCAATTTATATTCTTAAATATAAGCTAGCAAAAATTTTGTGTTACTACATACATTCATATACACGCACACACACACATGCCATTTATAATAAGTATTTGGACACTTTGATAAAATATATTGACAATTTAAAGATATATATAACTCAATTTATTCCCATTCAGCAGTTGATAGAACCTCCACGTGAGATGATTACACACTTAGCCTTTCGAAGCTTGTTTTCAACAAGATAATAGACAGTGATATTTTCTTTTCCTAGGTTTGGAGAAACCATGTAAGTTCTTTCATCGATATTTAACGATTGCCACAGCTTTTAATTCAGCTATACAACTCATTCCAGAGGTTTTCTATATGATTCATCATTGAACTCTGTGTAATCTAACACATTCGGTTCACCCCATTGTCAGCATGCCAATCCATGGTGGTCGTCGCTACATGACAAGTGGTGTTATCATCCTGGAAGCATCGGTGATTTAATCCGTAAAATTGTCGTCACAGCCTAAGAAAAACATTGTTATCTAGAATAATGGAATCAAACTCGCCGTTGAGCCTAATATGAATTGGGATCAAGAGTCCCAGTCCATACCACAAGAAACTTCTCCATATCTAATTCTACTTCCACCAAACTTTACTGGAGATACAATGATTTCTTTCAAAGGGAATTCCCCAGGCATATGCCAAACCTAGACTCTGACATCAAACTACTAGAGCTTGAACCTTGAGTCATCTTTTCAAAGAACTTGTTTCCACTCATATGCGGTCCAATTTCAACGTGCCTCTCTTGTCTCCTGAACCGAGCGTCATGGATGGATTTTATATTCAAAGACTTATGAGCGGCAGCACGACCATGGGATTCAAGCAAATGTGCATCCTTCAGGATGATCTTTATCAAAACAACAGTTCTGGGTGCTAGTAGGAACTCCTTCAGTATGTGGGTCACCATTTAGTACGGTCTAAATTTCCTTAAGCAAAGCTCTTCGGTCTCTATCTCCCAGGTAGAAACCAATTTTGACATTCACTTTCCACTTTTTAATCACAAAAACTACTGCTAAATTTGGAGTGTTTAATTCATTAGATATGTCTCACATTAGGATCACTTATTTCTATATACGACAATCACGCTTTTCTCTAAGTCAGACACCTCTGAATTTCGTGGCATCTTGCATGCGACTAATGGCAGAACGGTTTCCTACACGATATTTAAGTACAGAAATTATGGCATAAATCAAATACTTCATGTGTATGGATTCTCCAAAAAACTTATAATAGATATATAGATGAGGAATTCCTTTGACAAAAGCTGTGATATAATCCTCTATGTTTCTGTATATGACATAAATACACGTCATTTACAGAATTCTATTTGTAAATAAGGTAATTCTTTAGTTTTCTTTCAGGAAATACATCTAGGAAGAAAATCAAGATAGTTAAAATAAAAAATGGATTTTATATGGTTGTGAGAGCAAACACACGCAATTAGTTTCTCATTTGCAAAATCATTTGTCACAGCATTTTCACAATTTTATTCCTTTTTTTCCCAAGAAGACTAAAATAATATTGAATATTCAATCGTATACATACACAGATCAGCAAATTAAAACATCATAGTTAAAGTTAACTTATTTAAACTGCACATACCAAGTTTCAATACAGGAAAACTTCTTAAGTTTGTATTTAAAGATATGAAATTCAGTGATGATATTTTATTAAAATTTTTCACACACACATTTATATATATATATATATATATATATATATATATATATTTCCTAACTTTAATATATTACTAAAAGCATTAAAATTTACAATTTATAAATATATGTATATTTGGAATTATTATTACAATTTTGCTTAAATGAATGTATTTTCCCAGATGAAACTGAAACTGAGACTTTTTGGGGAACAGTCAGCAAAAACATTGATCATTATTATGGACTCTTCACACAAAGTATGTATTGAACTTATTCTAATTCGTTATTATGTTATTTTTCTGAGATAATGAAAAATATTAAAATTGACACAAAAGAAATTGCTGGAAGTAAATAAACTATAACCTGCGTTGTATATGATATGTTAACAATAAAATTAGTGTGGCATTTTAATTTAACAAAACTTAAATACGAAACTAATTTGAAAAGAAATTAAAAAAATTATTCGGCTTAGCATGATACATTCAAAAACATATAAAAAAAACTTAAATATTAAAGTTTAATGAAATTGGAAGTTTTAAAAGTGTATAGTTTTAGTTATCATATTCCATTTAGTTTCTAAATACATAAGACGCATACTGCAGAGCATAATTTTAAACTTAGCTTTATTTGAATTCATTTAAAAACTTTTTATTGGTAAAAAGCTTGCGAAAAACAATTTATATTTTTCTTCGTCATAAGATACACAGAAAAAAGAAATGTATTATAATGATATCATGGGCTTTAAAAAATCATAGATTTTCACTATTTTGTTTATTATGCCCCAAAATACCGAGCGTATAAGTACTTCATATACAAATTAAGAGGAGGGATAACTATCATAGTAAAGAACCACAGTTGCATAGCATACGTAGGCCAAAAATCGGCAGATGGCACTAAAGCCTGTACGTGAGTTTTTAGCTTACGTACTATAAATATATATATAAATATATATACGTACTATATAAGTTTTCAGCTTACGTACTATATATATATATATATATATATATATATATATATATTATCTTAAGCATATTAGGAAATATTTTGTTTGGCACTTTTATAATTCATACACGTCATGAATACGATGGGAACACAGAAAGAGTATTCTGAATCTGTCAATAATTAAAAAGTGTTTTTTTTTAATATTGTCATAAAAATGTACAATAAATTAATATCAGGAAATTGTAGATGATAATTGTTTATACTAAAAGCTGCATTTCGGACATCTAACAAACTAAAATATGTATTGGACAAGTACAAGGTTTAAGCTGATAGCTTATACTTAAATAACAACAGTTTTCAGTATTTTAAACTATTTTCTTCCGTAGCAATTTTCTAAACTAAAAACTTTAGAATAAAAAATAGTTTAAAACTTTTTTAAAAACTTCTATATATATCACATTATTTTCTTCCATAATGTTTTTGATATTAGAATCTACATTTATAAGCTCTAAGCAGTATGTGGCATATTTTGTGCTACGAAAAATACTTTGCTTACAGAAGTACAGAGGGCATTAACACATTTTTAGAACGATTTCGAAAACGAATTAAAAAAAGTAAATGTTCTAGAATAAAAATATTTGGCAATAGCTTATATATATATATATATATATATATATATATATATATATATATATATATATATATATATATTATTTGAAATGAGAAATATCGTCTGCTATTTTTAAACTTATTCTTCTTTCAAAATGTCACATACTTGCTGTGAACTGAAGGATATTATTTTGCGCTTTCCGAAGATAAACGTTCTTATTTCAGAATTCAAAAACTTTGTGAAATGCACGGTATTAAAATTTCAAATACAAAATAAACAATATTATTAATCGGACAGGTAAAAACTGTCAATCATTATTTCTCCATAGAAAGAAGACTCCAAACGAATATCTGTAAAAGGTACGTACTATTTCAAATGTTTCTAAAGTGAAATCGCTGGTAAAAAGAGAAAATCCGCAAACACAGAAATCAATTGCAAATTCTTTAGATACATCTGTAGCAACAATAAATAAAATAATAAATCAGTATTTACAACTAAAGAATGCTAAAAAACATAATGTTCATCAGCTTTTGCCGAGACATGTGGCTCAACACAAAACATTTGGTAGAATCCTGTGTGAAAACCACTTAGCAGGAGATAAATGGAAAAACATTGTGATCCTTGATGAAGCATGGGTTTACCTAAATGACTGTAACAAAAAAAGGTCTTTTTACTATAGAAAATGAGGAGGAGAAAATGTACAAACTCATTTCCGTCAATGTAAAGAAAATTTCAGTAAGGGGTTTTTGATTGTCGCAGGTTTCGCCTACAATGGGAAATTAAAAATAAGAAGAGTGGAAACAAATGTTAAAATCAACTCATTGTACTATCAGGACAAAGTTTTACGCTCAATATTTACAAAAGAAATTCCACTTCTTTATCCCAATGACTTTCAAAGAGAGAAACTTCATCAAGACTAAGCTATAAGTCATACTTCGAAACCTACCACTGCATTCCTTGAAAAATGATGACTAATACAAGTATTGCACGGATACATTTTCAACATATCCCTGCGAAGTCTCCTAACGTTTCACCTATGGAATATTGTGCCTTTGGTCTGTTAAAAAAGGCTCTTTCTAAACGAAAAAATCCACCACGATAGATGGACTCTGGAAAGTAGTGGAAGAAGAATGGAAAGCAATACCCCTGGAAATATTGCGAAAAGCTCTTCTATCCTGGAAATTACAATGAAGAGTTGTAATCCAGAAAAAAGGCTATCAGATCGAACATTTAAAAAAATAATCTTTACATTTTAAACATTAATTAAATGGCCTCAAAATCGTTCTAAAAATGTGTTAATACCCTCTAAATATGTATCCAAAAAAATGTAGTAACTTAAGAAGTCTCATTCAATAGTAATCAGAAAAATTCAAATTGTCTCTTATTAGTTGTATAATTATTTATATGTAATGTAATAAGCACAGTCTAGAATTTAAATGCAACTTTTTGAATGAATTGGCACTATTAGAAAGCGTGAAATCTAAGGAATTTCAGTTAAAGTAAAATTAAAGAAGCAGAATGAGAAGAATGTGTTCAATTCATAATATCGTGCGCCAGAATTTAAAACGCTACAAATGTTTTCTACAAAAAGTATAATTAAAGTGAATAACACAAAAGTTTATTGTATCTATTAGGTGTATGTGTATAATATATATATATATATATATATATATATATATATATATATATATATATATATATATATATATATATATATATATATATATATATAATATATATATATATATATATATATATATATATAATATATATATATATATATATATATATATATATATATATATATATATATATATATTTCTTTTGCAGTTAATTTTATGTTTTAATTACGATTAAATTGCTCGTTATATGAGTATGGTATGCAAGAAATATGCTTGAACTAACAAACACTAATAATTCAAAATATAAAAGAAAACAGTAGCAAGGCTTAGAAAGTGAAAAATTGTTGCAGTAACTTTACAGCGAAAGACCAAAGGTTTTTATTATTCTGTAAAACATAATGAAAACTAATGAATGAAAATAGCATTTATTGGAATGGTTTTTTTTTCCCCCAAGGAATAAGCTAGAAAACATCACAACTCTCTAAAAGGAAAATAAAATTAAACTGAAATAAATTCAAACAGTCATATAGGTTATCCTTTGTATTAAAAGTTGATGAAAATGAGTACCGTTATTATTTATTAATAGACATTCCAAAAATAATTTGGAATTTATTTTACACAAGGGACAGTTTCGATTTATTTATATATTATCCAAAAATACAATACTTTAAGATAATAGTATTTGTGGGATATATATTTGAGTATTTTACTGATGAGTGAAATTTCTTGGTTCATTCTAAGGAATTTCCGAATAATAGCATTTTCTTATTTAAGAGTTCTAAAAAAAATTTAATTTGTCAGGCTTATAAAATCTAGTGAATTATTTTTTATATTAAATTCTGGATTAGATTGACTAACTTAAGAATTATAAATGATATATAAAAATATTTATCAGTAATCACACACATAATCACGGGTAAAGGAAAAAATTTTAAAGGAAAGTTACTCATCTATAGCAATTTGGTTGGTTATTCAGTAAAGTACAATAATTTTCTTTGCACACTTTTAGTTTGTTCACCACGCTTAAAAATTAAATTTGTCTTCAATGAAAAGAGAACGATATTATCTAAACTAAATTTACTAAAACATGACCCAACTTTCAGTTTAAGAGTGTGTTGACAAGTAATGGGCAAAATTTAATATACTCATAGAGTGATCGGATTAACTTCCTTCAGTACTTTTGAAGTAAGTCTAGATTTCAGTTAGAGACAAAAAGGACGACTAGAAGTCCGATTACTTTCGGAGCATACTTTTATGTATTATCCTGCGGTCTAATGCTGGAAAAGAAATCAAACTGTGATGAGTTCCTTTTCGCACAACTGCAATTCCGGGAAATCATGTTTCCAAAACAATACAAAAAAACCATATGTTGTGATCCAGAACATACACTGTCAGAGGATATGGATCATCAATACATGTTGCGAACAATTAATCAAATTATAAATTTTTTAGTTTTATTTCCATATTCTTGTATAAAACTCATTGCTTTTGAGTAGTTCATCACATTTTAAAATGTCCCTAATGTAAATAAGCAAATTTATTTGTATTGTTTGTATGTTGCCTTCGACACACCAGCTATACTTGTGTTTTTATTAACTTGAACTCTTTTTTACTTTATGTGCAAATATTTAATTTTTTTAAATAATAACCAGATAATACAATTTATGAGAATCTTCTGTCCTTTTCCACTACTATAATTATAATAATTATAATAAATCCCCAAAAATCATAACTATATATGCATAGGTTCTAAAATACACACCACATAATCCAGTCAACAACAATGAAGAACCAAAGAAAGATCCGTTATATTTCAAGAAAAGCCTATAATCATTTTCTTTTATTTCAAAATGATCCAAAGAAAATCTATTTTACAAAATGGACATGATATTTTTGACATATTGTCCAATTTTGATATAAAACAAATTAGCTCCTCAAGCTGAGAAAATCTTTAACACCGAGACTATTGATTTCGTTGCTCTACACTCTAAAAGGGTGCCTTATTCCGACACGCATTTGGTATCTCATTTACTAATATGCCTTATTACAACAGCACTACTCAAGCTGCCCGATGAGTGGTTTACATTTGGTCCTTCAGCTCAAACATTCATGGGTTTGAAACCCTCTGCAAAGCTATTTATGTGGTGTATTATCATTTTTAAACTACAACCCTGATCTAATATTAGGTTTCATGAACAAATAAAATCACTAAAACGATAAGCATATGAACTTATCCACATTGACAGTTTTAGTCATTGTTATCATAACCTTCAAATAATAAATTTTCCTCTCTAAATACAGTCGATTATTTTATTGTCAATATAAAAAAAAATCATACCTATATTTACGTATAATAAAACCTCATTCTTTAACAGAATTTTTAACTGAGTATTTTCGTTATGCTGTAAAGACTTAAAATTAATTTTCATTACGTAATAGCTGTTAAAAAATTAAAACCTATAAAAATATTAGGAAAACCTGTGCATTAGAAACACGCAACAAATATCGCACAACATTCTATAAATAATTTCATAACCATTTGTCACTAAGAAAATTCATGCCGACTAGCAAAGATTCTATCTTAAAAAATTCCGAAATTTTTTTATTTCTTTAATACAATAAATATTTAAAAATTTTAAATTAAGGTAATTCTATTGCACTTCAATGCAAATTTTTAACATAAAAATTTTTTCATCTAATAACAGTTTAATCATTTAATTTTAAAGTTATCAGTTTAAAAAAGTAAGTTAACGATTTTAAATATGACATGTTCAGATTATCAAATTATTTTCAAGTGAATTAGTCAAAATCCTTAATTGATGAATTCAATTTTCTCAAATATCCTCTAAATTTTTTCCTGAATTTTATGGATTGTTTTAGTATTTTAATAATTGAAATTCATTCATTAATAAATTTTTTTAATAACTTATGGAGTATTTTTTCTGAAGTTAAAGTATTTATTTACCATGGTAAATAAATTTAAACTTTATTACTTATAATAACTTTTTTTAATTTTGAATAATTTAAGTGGTAATTTAGATATTATTTAATAATTTTAAAAAAATTTGAATAAATATAAGTAATAAAAATTAGGTTTTGAAATTAATTTTTTATGTAGTTTACATTCGAAAGCTTAAATTAAAAAAATGTGATATTCGTTCCGCCTTTGATTCTAATAAACATGACGTGGTTTGTTTTTGGAAATAGTCTATACTATCGAGAAAAATATAAATGTAAAGATATACGAAAACTAATAACTAAATAATTTACTTTTGAGGAAACAATTCTAGCAAACAATCGTTAGTTTTAAAATTTTGACTATCCACTAAATCAAGCAATTTTAGAACAATTTATAAAAATAAAATAGCACTTAAACATAAACACAAAAAAATGTTATACTATTTCTCTTTTGAATAAAAATTTAAATATTGATATAAAAGTTAAAAGAGATAAATAATAAACTGTCAAAACACGCATATGCAAAAAATTTTATTTAATTGAAGTATGTATTTATTTTTTAATTTATAATTCCTGTAGCTCAGATTATCCAAAATATTTTGTATATTATTATTAATAATGCTATCTATTTATTGAAAAATATTATTATTAATATTTTTCAATAAATAGCATTTAAAATGTCCTTTTACAGATTCAAAATTAGCATATCTTATTAAAAATTGAACAGCTTCTTAAAAGTAACAGCTCATGAAATAGCAAATAATCATTTTATAAAAATATTATTTATCAATGTAATCTAAAATAAGTTATAATTCAATGAAAATCCAGAAAACACCTACTCTTAAAATTTAATTCTGCCATTAAAGAAGAAAAAATATTTTAATAAGAATATAATTACCATGTTATCTTAATTTGTATACATTTAAAATATTAAAATGACTCTCGAATGACAGATCTAACTGGAAAACTTGTAACAGGAACGAATACCTGAGTTTTAACAATCAAAGTAATAAATAAACACACAAATAAGCTTAAGAAATTTTTCCCATGTTTTGAATTTACGTTTATCAATTTAGATATTTTTAAATTCAATCTAAGGACTGTAAACATAAAACAGAAATTTATGAATCAAATTACTTAGGTTAGGTTAGATTACAGCAAAAACTGTTTTGGAGCTTTATGCTTGTAGGCTTATAGCTCACATTGAGTAAGATTGAGTTTTTATTTGAAACCTAAACAAATATAGATGGATTGATGATTTTGAAAAAAAAACAAACAAAATAAAAAGTTAAGCACGGCGTTTGTTTGACAACTGAAGAAGAAATTAGGCCGCTTGGAAAATACAAAGACGAGAAAAAAATTAAAATCTATTAATTTGTTTCAAAAAAGAAATAGTTGCGTCAATTTTCTCCTCTGGATTCGTTGACAATTCTAAGATCCAAGAGAAAGAAAGAGCTCCGATACCAAGTTTTTCTCTTAAAGAATTTCTTGCTTGATCATAACGAGGACACAATAGCATTATGTGATCCATAGTTTCTCTTTTTCCACAAGAACATTTATCCGTTAAAGAAAGTCTGAATTTATGTAATTTAGCATTTGTCGGAAAAGATCTAGTTCTAACTCTAGCTAGCCACACTTCTTCAAGGAGAGAATTGGTATAATTGCAGTGAACTTTCGTGATAGAGAAGACGTGTGCGAAAAGTTAGACGCGTATTTACTATTATTCCATTCATTGTTATTATAATTGGTAAAAAAGTTTCTTATATTATGGATAAGGTCTTCAGGTGAAATCGAGTGCAGAATATAACTTTTATTAATGGCCGATTTTGCAAGAGCATCTACTTTTTCGTTCCCAGCAATTTCAGAATAACCTGGAATCCAAACTAATTGAATAGATTCGCAAATCTCAGTTGCATTTCCTAAAGCTGATCCGATGTGTTGAATGATGGTTGGGGAAGAGGTTGAGAGAGTTTTCAAACTGCTTAGACAGGATAAGGAGTCTGATAATATGACATACTTGGAGGGAGAAATACAGAATTTAGTCAACGCCAGATATAATGCCAAAGCCTCTGCTGTAAAAATGGAATTAGAGTTATTGATTTGCCCCTAAACAAAGGAGTTATTTTTGCTATTATAAATAGCGATTCTAAATTTATTTTCTATTTTAGATGCATCAGTAAATAATAATATGTGATGGACCATTCAGAAGTACTATGCAGTTCAAAGAGGTCATTGATAGTATTTGTAGAAAGATTTTTAATCAGAAAAGTATATTTTCTAAGAACTATTTTTAAATTAATATTAACAGATGTAGATTTTGCAGGAACTCTTAAAATATGTGATTCTTGAATTCCATTTTCTTCAAGCCATTTTTTTACTCGCAAAGATAGAGGAAGAGCGCCAGAGATATGGCTGTATGGCATTGATTTCCATAATTTACCACATGGAGATCTAGTAGAAAGTGCAAGGTTTCTAATGTACATCATTGTAGAGAGAAAGTTTTGTCTTACAGAAAGAGGTACGACCCCTGCTTCTTTCAGAAGAAGTGGAATTGGTGTACAGCGAGGAAGACCTGTAGCAATTCTAAGAACTGAGTGATATATCGGATCCAAGATTTTTCGGTCTGATAAGCTTGCAGATGTAAATACATGACATCCATGATTGAGGCTACTTGTAATGAAGGACTGAACAATTTGAAGTAAATGATTAGTTTTTGCTCCCCATATATTTCCTCCAACAACTTTTAAAATATTAATTTCCTTCTGGATGGATTTTTTTTCATTGAAAGTTATACTTGCAGGTTATGCTATTAATAAAATAGAGGCCCAGAATTTTTACGTGCTTAGACAAAGAGATAGGTAATTGGTTGAGAGTTAGTACAAAATTTACAGGAGATTTTTTGGAAGAGAAATAAATGATTGAACATTTTGAGGAATCAATTTTTAGTTTCCATTCTTCACACCATTGTTCAAGTTTTATGATTGCAGTATGCATTTTTTGCTGTAGTCATTCTTGTGATGAATGAGCAGCCAAAAGGATTATGTCATCAGCATAAATAAAACACTTAATCTCAGGAAAGAAAACTTCGTAAATATCTGACATATAAATCATGAAAAGAAAAGGAGAAAGAAGACTGCCTTGAGGAACAACTCTATTAAAGAAAGTGGGTTGAGATAAAGTTCCACGCCATTTCACTTCTAACCGATAAAGAATCCAATATCCAATGAGCAGCATTTCCTCTGATATCAAATTGGAGGAGCTTATAAATAAGACCGTCTGACCACACTGAATCGTAAGCTTGATATATGTCTACAGTTGCGCATATGACATATTTTCTCTGTGAGCGTAAAGCAATAATATGATGATGAAGCATAGAAAGAACACTATCGCAACCTCTATAAAGTATAAATCCATGATGATTTGGATGAAAATATTTGGAAAGGGCGATATGATATTAGACGATTTAAAATCATGCATTCCATGACCTTACATAGAACACTTGTAAGAGAAATTGGGTGATAAGAATTTACTGAAGTAGTGTCTTTTCCAGGTTTTATTATAGGAATTATGATGAATTTTTTTCCAAGACGGGAGAACAATACCGCTTAACCAAGAGGTATTTATGAGTGGCAAAAGGGATGGTAAAGCTATGTTTGATAGACCCTTCAAAATTTTAGCTGATATTAAATCAGGACCAGCTGAAGTATATTTGCCTTTAGAAATCGCCAATTGAAGCTCTGAAAGGGAGAATGCAGCGTTATATTCTAAATCAAAGTTTGAACTTAAATCGAGAGGTAGTACTTCAGTTTCAGTTTGACGAGAATAAAATTTGGCAAATAAGTTAGCCTGAACAACAGGATCCGAAATAATTGAAGTTTCGCTAGAAATTAATAGATGATGAGTTGGTGAGTCAGTAGATCTATTTTTAAGTCTTTTGAGAATAGAATAAATGTCTTTAGATATACCAGCGTTTGTTATAGTTTTATCCCAGAAATTTCTGGAAAGGGTTAGAAGAAGCTGATGAAGTTTTGCAGAAATTCGTTTGTACTGTATCCACAGAGTCTGATTAAGAGAACTTTTCGCTTTCCTCCAAAGTTTTCTTTTTTGACCCAAAAGATAACAACATTCCGATGTCCACCACGAAGGATATGATTTTAACGGAAAGATTTGTTTTTTCCTAAAATTATCAAGATAGTTTATGCATAAAATTTGGAAATGATCTACAGAAACTAGTCCGTTATTAGAAATTTGAGTGTTCATTGAATGACAGGAGCCAGTCCATAAATTTCTATTGCGGGAAATAACTTTTGAATAATCGTTATTGTAGATTTTGACACTTGTTTGAACAGGGACATGGTCACTACCATAACTATCTGAACTGACTGAGAAAGTACAAAAAGGAAAAATATCAGGAGATACAAAGTTATAATCGGTAAGGGATGGTCTATGGTGGAGTCCGAAATGAGTAGGCTGAGAGGTATTTAAAAGACAAATGTTGCTATCCAATATCCAATCGAGGAATTCTGAAGATTCGGGAGAGTTTTAATAACTGCCAAGCGCCGAACTTCGTATATTAAAGTCGCCAATTATTATGAAAGGAGGAGTAATATTTGATAAGATGTAATGGAACAAAGAACTTGAAAATTTACCGTATGGGACGTAAACATTTACTAAAGTAAGATATGAATTGGATATAGTAATTTTTATAGCTAATATTTTTCTGTATGGTTACCTTCTGAGCGGGATATATTTAAAACTTGCACACAGGTAGAGATTTATCAACAGCAAAAAGAAATCCTCCACCACGGCCATCTTGCCTATCTAATCTAATTATTGTTTTATTATAAATTTGAGATAAGTCGGATTTTTTAAGAAACGTTTTTTGAATTGCTAGGACATCGGGAGATTGAAAGTATGGAAGTTTTATATACGGGCGCTTAGATAGAACACTTCTTGCATTCCAAGAAATTAAATTAAACATTAAATAAAACAAAAAACTTGAACAGTTACTAAAAATATAAAAAAAAAGGTGCGCTCGAAGTAAAAGAATATTATTAAAAAAAATTATGAATGTTTTTTACGCCTTCTTCCTGGTTTAATTCTTTCTTCAATGTTAGGTTCTGCATATTTAATATTTGGTTGAGGAGAATTCATAATAGGTTACTCTGGAGATATTATTTGCAGATTCAATGAATTTTTCGGACTTATCTTTATAGACTGGATAGATCTTGCACGACTCTTTCTTGAAGGAGATCTAGAAACTGATCTAGCTGGATTCGAACATGTTCGCATACATTCTTTCATGAATGAGAACATTTGTTGTACCATTTGATCTTGTCTAGCCTGTATCGCAAGTAATTTGGCTTCAAAAATAGAAGCCATCTCTGTCACTGCTTTTTTTTTAACAATATCAGTTATTTCATTTTGATTCAGCACGAAAGGAAGATGACTTTTGGTTACATTTGAGTAACTGGTTTTTAAAGATTTATTATAACGTCTTCTCGCCTCAATAAATGGAAGGTGGTTCATGCTTTTAAAATGTAAGAATTTTTTTTCTTCAAGCCTCGTAGGGCAGGAAATGTCATTAGCTGCAAGATTTCTTTGACAGTTTATACATTTAGGTGTTTCATGGCCACAGGGAGAATCTTTATGGAATGTTCCACACTTGTTACATAGGAAGACTTCTTGTCTACATTTTTTCGTAGGGTGAGTGTATTTATAGCATTTTCCGCATTGGCGAACGTTATCAATAAAAGGAGAAATTGGAATGATGGAATAGAATAAGTTAATAGTTTGAGGTAGATGGTGACCAATGACGCTCAGTTCTTCAGAATTCTTTTTTGTAAATCTTTGTAAGCTTAATATCGTTAAGCCATTTTGCGCAATTTCTTCAGCAACAAGGTATAAAGGTAAATCTACATTTATTTCTTTTATAAGAAATCTTGAAAAAAAGAAATGTATTCAGTTTGAAAACTGGAGTTAACAGGTACACCAAGAATAATGTTTATCTTGCTTATTTCTACAGTAGTATCTGGGCAATTAGCTTCGAATAGAAGCTTACCTTGACGGATGTGTTGAATTTGTATTATTTTCTTGTGATTCTTTACAAGTTGAATTATTTCTTGCTTTAAATTGTAAGGTTTCTTTGGAATAGATGCAGTACCATCAGTGGGAGACAGGAAAATGAAAAACTTAGTAATACCATTTCCCGCAGCTAACTGGATTAGTTGTGGAATAGAATCTTCGAAAGTCAATAATCTTGAAGTGTTTATTTTTGGAATGCGCAAATCGCAATCCGTGTAAATCATTTGTCTCTCCTTCAGTCATTTTAAATCCATAATAATGAAGAAAAAAGAAAAAAAGAGAGAGAGTTTAATAAAAATATTTAAATAGTAAAAATAAAAGAACAAAAATACACAATCTTAGTCAATCAAACACTAAGCCAAAGTCAGAATATAATTCCAACACGAAAAAGGAGAAAAAGTGTCAAAGAAAAACATTAAATAATGAATAAATAATCAGAGTTCAAAATTTACGTATTTCGCAATTTAGAACAATCCGCCATTTTTCCAAAAATCAAATTACTTTTATTTTTATAAAATTTATTAAGATATTTAAAAAGTAACTTAAAGAACTCATGCCAAAAGTGTTCCATTGTTCTCAAATACAGGGAGTCTCGCGCTCAGTAGAATAAGTCGAATTAATTTTATACTCCTGGAGCCCCTACACAGCAATATAAGTCTTGTGACGTGGAGAATTATCCTGCTAGAAGTATTTTTCCGATACGGAAACACAGTAATCATGAAAGGAAAAATTCGGTCTGTGACAATGTTGTGATAATCCTCACAATTTTGATGTTATTTTACTGGTATCAGCGGACTAAGTGTATGATAGCAAAGCATTTCTCATGCATGAGAAACTGAAACCTGGTAGAAAAGTCTATAATTTCGTATTGATGTCTCCTGACTCTGCATCACCCATTTTCACGATGCAATATGAAGCATGAATCATTCGACCAGCCCACTTTCTTCTAGTCATCGACGACACAATGTTGGTGATCATGGGGAAGTCAGAACCGTTTTTGTGGCTTTAATTCGGGATTAAAAATACGCAAACTGCCTGTATGGGCTATAAAAAGCCTATCATAGCTAATATAATTGTGTTTAGTGCGTTCAGACATGTTATTTTGTGGTCCTTTCCATCTACCTTTAATGAGGTTTTTATTCTGAGAGTAGAAAAACACTTGTGGATGTTTGGAGGATTCCACCAACTCATAATTGATATTCTAGAAAACGCCATGCTAGCGCCTTGCTTTCTGAGAGAACTAGATGACAACAGACTTGCATTTCACGCTTCACTATTGGTCACCTAATGGGCCTTAAATATGTGTGGGGTCAAAAGAATTTTAATCTGTGCACAAAATGTAAAGCTAAACAAGCAACGCCTGAGCATATCTTGAGCTGCTTGAATTTTGACTTGGAAGAAGCTTTTTCCTTATGTTTTTCGATTTCCTTGGTGTTCATGGACTTGTGGAGTTGATCTAGTATTGGAATCGGACCATCTGGTGTTTGTAACAACAACGTTTTGTGGCTCAAATTTAAAGTCAAGATGTTTCTCTTTGCACGCTTAAACATTTTCGCTTATATTCACCCTTTGGATCAACGAGTCATTTGTAAGCACTAGTTTGTCACAAACTGTTTGTTTTTTAGTTCTTCAAACCAGTCTTGGTAAAAATTAAAGTTTTATGGAATAAATATCTGGTAAAATTTAAAGTTGTTGTGTGGGAAAAATCTAGCAGGTGTACAAACTTTCGGGAATACTCAGTCCGCTTACTGTCATTCCGCTCTCGCTTGGATTCCTTGCTTTTTCTCATGGTGATGGTCAAACAGCTACCAGTTGATTGGTCTTTTTAGCGCTTTATGTGGGTACTAATACCCACCCACAACAACCTGATACATAGCAATTTGCTTGTCCAAAGCATTTACCTTGTCGTAGATGTTCCAAAAATTTGATCATTCGGTGAAATTTCTTTTATAGCTAATATTATTCTTTGTCAGATGAATAGAAACCAAACATTTGAAAACCATATTTTTCACACTACTTTATGTTTTAATAGAAACTAAAAATTAAATCACTTAAAAATTAATTTTTTAAAGATATCCAATTGTATTTTCAATCAGTAAATGTAGTTTTGAGAATAATAATGATTTTTTTTTAACAAAATTTAGTTAAAATTAAATAAATAACTCTTATTTTTACATCTTTCAGATATTTAAATCAAGTTTTCATTTTGTGAATTATCTTTATTTAATGAATGTGTGTGTGTGTGTGTGTGTGTGTGTGTGTGTGTGTGTGTGTGTGTGTGTGTGTGTGTGTGTGTGTGTGTGTGTGTGTGTGTGTGTGTGTGTGTGTGTGTGTGTGTGTGTGTGTGTGTGTGTGTGTGTGTGTGTGTGTGTGTGTGTGTGTGTGTGTGTGTGTGTGTGTGTGTGTGTGTGTGTGTGTGTGTGTGTGTGTGTGTGTGTGTGTGTGTGTGTGTGTGTGTGTGTGTGTGTGTGTGTGTGTGTGTGTGTGTGTGTGTGTGTGTGTGTGTGTGTGTGTGTGTGTGTGTGTGTGTGTGTGTGTGTGTGTGTGTGTGTGTGTGTGTGTGTGTGTGTGTGTGTGTGTGTGTGTGTGTGTGTGTGTGTGTGTGTGTGTGTGTGTGTGTGTGTGTGTGTGTGTGTGTGTGTGTGTGTGTGTGTGTGTGTGTGTGTTTTTATATATATTTTTCCCACAATGTTTAATTTTTTAGAAAACTCATGAATCTGTCTGAGACCCAATAACAAAACTTTATCATTCTAAATCTTATTATATATCCTCCTAGATATTATTTACGATCATTTCATAGTTTATAAATTTCGACTTTAATTATTTATTAATATTCCCATAACCATTAAAATATATTTAAATACTACAAAATTTAAATTTTGTTCCCTTTTTATATATTTTGTCGTTTTTTTTAATTTTTTTATTTGTCTGATGAATATTTTTTTTAAATAGAATAGTGATAATGTGCTTCCTTTGAAATAACAAACAATGTTATCCATCAAAGAAGTACATCGCCAACAATAGAGTTTCTGGACAAAGTACACACATACAGATAGTTATTACCAGTATAAAGCTGGGGAACTTCTTTCCTAGCTGTCATTGATTGATCTATTCGTTCTTAGTGAGGACAAATTATTCTTGTAGAAGCACACTTTGGGTTTTTATAAGAATAGTTGTACTTCTACAAGAATTAAAAAAAATTGCTTTTAAAATATCTTAATTTATAATTATTTAATTTATGACGTGTTTTCAATGCCTTTAAGTATAGATGAATTATTCAGTTTTTCATGAGTAATTTGCAATTTTTTAAATTTTTTAGTTATTAAAAATATTTACATGCAAAACAGTATTTCTTTTTAAATCAGAAAAAGATCATTTTCCTCTTTCCTTAAATCAGCTACATGTGATAGTTCTGGGTATTATATATTTATATATTTCTTTCTTTTTCTACATTTTCCGTATAATTTTTTTCGTGATTTTCCCATGATTCACATAAGAAATAATTTTTGATATTTTTTACATTCATTTAATACTAATTAGCTACAAACGTAACAAAATTTTATTCAAATATGCACATGCATCATTACAACTCGTAAGTATTGTTCCAATTTATTATTTTGGTTATTTAGTGATAAATGCTTTAAAGAATCATCAAAAAATTGTAAAACAAAAAAATCACCATTCATGCTATCGTTTGAAAATAAATGTGTGAATCATTACTCCAGATAAATGAAGTCACAAATTTCATTCATGTAAAAATCTTTTTAATTAAATATTTATATAATTTCAAATAGAATACACGCGAAGTAAGGAAAATTGTAAATTAAATTCATCTGCTTATTTGATATTTAATAAAAAAGTTAAACACATCATTATAAGAATCATTAATTGCATCATACAGATCTTTATCAGCAAATATTTTTCAGGCTCGCACAGTTATTATTCTCTGTATTATATTCTATAATAATTAGTTACTGTCACACATATAAAATCATACTTAAAATCCTACAAATAGCAAAACTTTAAAATATTGGAAACAATTTGTGTGCAAGCATATTCAAATTCACATAGAAAATATATGATTTTGTGAAACTACCTTAGTATGTGCATGTATTTAACAGAACGAAAACATTAGAATATCAGAAAGTCATTCATATATTGATTAATGCAATGAAATTGCATTGACTTCTTAATTTAGTAATCTGTATTTTCATCATCATGTGCTAATGCGAAATTGTTGAAATTAAGAGAATTTTTTTTTTATTTTACTTCATTATAAAGCTATTTAAACAGTACATTTTTGGTTTTTTCTATCAGCTTCCTAGCTCTAATTCATTTTTGAATCCTCTCTATGTAGTTTGTTTTTTGACAAAGATTAAGAGCGGTATCATGAACAGATGCAGGTTTTTCCTATCTGAGTGAGCAAATTATTGTATATTTATCAGTATGAAGGAAAGAGAATTTTAAACTGATATTGATAAATTTTATAGAAAATGTGTAATGATATGAATCATAATTTTTAAAAAATAAATTTTGTGTAGAAAATATTAATAATATAATCTGCTAAAACCTAAAAAAAATATCAACTTTATTTTTCTATTGATTGTTTAATTGGTTGGTCTCTCTCTTGAAGTTCGCTTTTATGAATACGGGGAATTATTCAAATAGGATTTAAATTTTACCATTGAATTCGAACCACTACAAACATTTATTAAAGATTTCACCTTGAGGTTATTAACACTTGTCTTATTGCATGTTTGAATACTTTTTTACAAGTTTAGTAGTATCTTCTTCATTTGTTCGTGCAGTACCTTCAATCCCTCGCATATACTGAACACATCGTACTAAACTCCATTCATACCACTTGCAGCTATATGAAGAGAGTGTATACGTGCGTGGAAGAACTCTGAAATTAGAGTTTCTGGTATATTTTTAATGGTAGACTCTAATTAGTTCGAACTAATGTTAAATTCTTTCCGGTGCTTTGCAAGAGTCGTAATTTTGAATAATAATCTCTTACGAAAGTAAGTGAATTTAAATACCAAATCTTAGATAAGAAAATTGCATAATATTGCGTTAGTAGTTTTTAATTTGGCAAAAGCTCAATGTAGCAAGCGAAAGGGAAATCGATTCTCATATCTACTACTTTCTATTAACTCAATAAATTAGTTGTGACGATTTGAAAATTGTAGTTAGATTACAGATGGTAAGGTCACTTTCTTAGTTCAAATTCATTCATTAAAAATGAAATTTTTAAAACGTAGCCTCTGAAATTTCAAAACC
This sequence comes from Latrodectus elegans, assembly GCA_030067965.1. Classification (NCBI taxonomy): domain Eukaryota; kingdom Metazoa; phylum Arthropoda; class Arachnida; order Araneae; family Theridiidae; genus Latrodectus; species Latrodectus elegans. The sequence continues at coordinate 28,542,828 of CM057810.1, read as the reverse complement.
TCTGAGCATAGACACTCTTATCATTTGACTTTTAGATCTGTTATGTAATCTTAGAATATTGTAAAAAATTGTAAATCCATGCCCTTAAATTTTGAGAGGTACACAAAAGAAGAAATTGCCTCAAAAACATTTACTAGTTGATTATATAGAAAAAACTAATAAAGTTAATCAACGCCACTTATTATTTGTATCTGTTTAAAATTTATAAAACAATGATAATTGTTAGTATTTGCTCATCGATATTATTTCCAATGATTCACAGCTTCAGATTAAAAGATTAAAGGAACAGAAAAAGAAAATGTCCTTTTTAAATATTACGTAATTCTTTTTAAATATTACGTAATTTAGTAAATAATTCTTTAACATTTTTAATCAGTTAAGTCTATTAAAATTTCTTATTATAATTTTGCTAGCTCTTTATCTTCAGGTAATAAATATTAAATATCTCTAACAATCAATTCAACTTAAATAACAAATTTTAAAATATATAAAGCTTTTAAGATTAGACAGTGATCTTCTAAAAGATCTAAGGAAAAATGCTGATCTACACTGAAAAAAAAAATTGAAACAAAGTGATGTCCTTGCATGCATTTTTAATAGCGCTCTTGATAAAGCTATTAAAGCTGCTGGAATTTTATCACGCGATAACATTTTTGAAGAAATCTATAGTCATTAGTTTACCCCGATAACATTGAGATTATTGGCAAAACTAAACAAGTTTTATTTTCAAAATTTTGCAGCCAGAGACATGTGAGTAACCACGAATGGGAGTAAAACAGAATTTATATAGCAATGATACACAGATCCCAATTTTCTCTTACTGAAATATTAAGAGGGTTTTGCAGCATTTTAGTCTCAGTGCTATCATTTCTAATGATAATTATGTTAAATTTGAAAAGTTGACAATAAATTATATATTTAATAGAGATGTTATCCCGATTTAAGTAGTTTGTCTACGTCTAAATTATAAATATATATATATATATATATAAACAATGGGATTAAATATATCTTTGTATTTATATAAATATTCTTATTAGACCTATCGTATTGTTTGGTGGTAAATACTGTCTATAACAAAGACGGGTGAAGTGAGGCTTCTGATCTTTGAGTGAAAAACATTCCTAAGAATATCAGGGCTCGTTTAGAAAAATAATAATTGAGAAATTTTGCTTAATCATGAAATCTATAGAAAAAAAAACAAGCAATTTAAAACTGAGGCAACAAATCTTATATCAAGTGGATTGGAAAAAAAATTTTGAATGTGATAACTTGGATTCTTTAAATAAAGTAAGTTTTGCACTTGAAGATGCAAAAATTATTTGGGAAAGCAAATCTCAAAAGTTTAAGAATCAGGAGATCATTACAGGATGAGTTAGAGGATACTTGCTATAAGAAGACTTCAGCAATTATGTACAATTGTACAATTGGTTGTAGTGTTAAAATTTTTCAAAACTGAAAAAAAGAAAAAAAAAACTTTTTATTTATTTTATTTTTTTACAATTGGTTGTAATAAAGTTAAAATTTTTCAAAACTGGAAAAAAAAACTTTTTATTTTTTATTAACAAATGTTTTGAAAAGGATAAAACAAACAAAATGATGTTAAATTAATATAATTAATTACTTTTAAAGAAAATTAAAGGCATTTGTATAAATTGACAAATTTTGATTTAGCGAGGCATTTGAATATGATATAAGCAGCATTATTCATACCTCAATTAGATGCCAATAAATTTTACTTTATTATTGCACTTCCACCTTAATTAACAGTATCATTGTATAAATATGCTTTTTCATTATATTTTCAAAGTTAGTTTCCATCCAGTTAATCCTAAAGGGTTTCTGTCATTTCAGCATTACCTAATTGAAATGATTGCCTTTTGTACGATAGTTTAATGTAGCTGTTGTAACAATTTCTATAGAACACTATTTTTTTCAGGCATGCACTCTGATTTGTGGATGTCTGTTGGCATCGTTGCTTGTGGCGTTTTCGTACTTTGCGTAGTCTCTTACATCGTCTGCATAATATTCCGTGGCATAACTGGTTCAAAATGTTGTTAGTACGATAAACGTATTGTGTTCGAATTTCCACTCTGCGCATGGCTTCTCCTCATACAAAAAGAATAAAATTTTCGAACAGTTAAAAAGCAATTACATATTGCTTTTTGTAAAAAATATCAAACTTCGTTCCCATGTTTTCTGAGAGTTTGTATTAATATTGAAAAACACATGTAATACAATATATACTCTTACATATAACATGTAATTTTATATTTTGTTTAAGACATAATTTCTTGTATTTTCACTGTGTAATTTCATATTCCGCTTGTGTACATTTACTTTCAACTGTTATTTTTCCCTTTGTATGAGCTACTGTGTTCACTCAATTTTTTCCTCTTGTTAAGAACTGTGAAACAATTACTTTGCTGTCCTTTCAGTTTATTTGAAAAAAATAAATGTTTTGTGCAGAAACAGAAAGTAGATTTTTTAATGCGATAGTTATTCATTAAAGTGTGTGTACACAAAATTAATAGAAAAATATAATTTTATTTAATCTTTAATAAATGAAATTATTCATTTACTAAGAATTTTTGTTTTATTTAAATTGAATTCAAAATTTTCAATAATATTATTAGAAGAAATTAAATCTTGATATAAAGTAGATATTGCATTCTAATATAATTATAAATATTTCTTGCTTGTGTTATATTAATTTAGTGTTAGTTATAATTGATATTGGAATTAATTAGATTTTAATCCCTAGTTTAAAACTTAAAATTCCATTATAAATAACAATAAAAATTTCTTTACTTAAAATATAATATTTCTTAAAACGTCCGTAATATAAAATAACTTCTTTCAATACAACCTTTTAAGAGAGTAACATTTTAAAACCAGGTTGTATTTTTAACTATAAAAGTAACTACTTGTCTAGAATATGGATTTTATATATAAATAGATTGATTTTTTCTAAGCAAAATATTCAGAAAGCCCCAATCACAAAACTCATTTTATTATAAATTTTAAATTTCAAGTAAAAATGTTTCTAAAAAGAAACAAATAATGTTTTGAAACTAATTGAAGACATAAATTTTTTTAGCACCGCTCTATCTCATTTCTGATAACTCAAAAATTTTGTATTATCTGTAAAAAGTTTTTTTTTTTTTTTTTTTTTTTAAATAAATTATTCTTATAAAATGTTTGAACTAAACACACACTGCACTTATTCAAAAATAAATATAAATAAAAGCATCATATTTTCTTTCTTTTATATTCTGCTTAGTTAACTTATTATGATTCCATAAATATTTGAAAAACACATATTTATAACTAAAAAACATATTAAAATTTCTATTAAATATTTATCACTGCCTGAGAATTGTAACATAAACTAACTTATCGTATGCTTCAACCTACTATTAGAATATTAAAATACACACATTATAATATACACAAAATGATCAATCTTGAATTAATTATATGCTGAAAAACACTTTAAAAAGAAATAAATTGTATTAAAGAAAAATATTTTCATGATTACAGAAGAATTGCTGCATTTAATTTTCCTTAATTTAAATGAGTTTATATCAATTAAATTTATTAAAATTCTGTAATCCATTTATATGTAAATTTAATAAACCTGTTTTTTCTAGCAATAAAAGTATGAATATGTCAAAAATTCTGCAGAATTTAACATGAATATGCTAAAAAGCCAAACAGAATTATTAAAACTGAGTTTCGAAATAAATTACGCATTAAGCGAAATTAAAGGAATAAGAAAAACAGTAATATACATACATCAACTTGAATAAAATATTCTCAAAAAATTTGTATTATTCTGTAGACAATCGCAAGAATTTGGTAACATATATGAAAATATAGAAATTGAAAACAGAAAAAAATCTTACTTTTTTTATTGCAAAATTAGAAAAATTAAAGGACGAATTTTACGATCAAGAGAACTTAAAAATAAGTGTAACCAATTGATGACTCAAATTTAGTGAACTTAAAAAAAAAAAGTTTCGTTTCGTTGAAAATGAATCCTCATAAAACAAACTGATATAAATCGGTTTGTAAATGCCACAATGATTTGATAATATTATTTGAAATGTACAACTAGTACAAGCTAAGCACACATACTTTATAATATTGCACAGCTATTTACTGACATGCTTTGAAACAATGATTTGTATGGAAAATAATAATTGAATAATGGAAAAAAAAAATAATTTTTATGTTATTAATAGATATATTATTTTTCATTAGTATTTATGAATTTATAAAAAACCAATTATGCAAAGTTATGAGTTTTTATAGTAATGAAACGAAAATCGTTTTATTATTTTTGTTAAAAGTTAAAATTAAATTGTAAAATTAAAGAAAATTTTATTTTTAACGTATATTTTGACAATATCCTTTCATATATTTGTATATAAATTTTGAGTGGCATATGCTTTATGGTGGGCCCAGTTTCTCGCCAATGTGGCGCCATATTGTTAAAGATCCTGGTTTATCTAAGGTAACCTTAGTATTTTTGGCACCATCTTATTTCTTTAAACATGCACGAAACTTAAGGACAAGAAACCTCTAAGAAGCATACTAAAGTATATTTTTCCCTAAATTTTACTTTTGAAATTTAGATTCAAATAAAAATAAAATCAATAAAAAATTTTAAATTTAATAAAATGTTAAATAATTTGTTTAACGTGTTTTTAAATTGGGATTTCGATTAATACTAAAGCAATTTCAATTAATTGTAATTTAATTTAAATTATTGCCTTATTCTATGACATTCAAGCATCTATTTTAATAATTTCTATAAAAAACTATATTTTTTTCAGGCATGGCTACAGACTTATGGATGGCTGTTTTGCTCGTTGTAGTCACCGTATTCATAATTATGTTAGTCGCATACACCCTCATCACAGGAATTAACTTAATAACTTCTGTAAAATGTTGTTAATTCCATAAGGGAATGATTATTTGAATTCAATCAATATGAATAATCTCAATTTATATTGAAAGAATCAAATTTATAAATCACTTAAAAGCAATAACAGTGCTTTAAAGAATAAATTCCCTACCAAGTTAAAAACCTTTTAAAGATTTGTATGACAACAAAACTTATATAATGTGAATTGAACATACATATGTGTGTAGAGACAGTTATATGTTATCCTTCTTATATAATTATTTTGCACATTGAGTACCTAATTGTTTTCTTAAGTTCAGTAATTTTCTTCTGAAATGTTCAGAATGCATGTGCACTTTTTGTTTCTTCTGTTATTTCTTTTCACTTTTATTTACTTCAAATATTTTTCAATGTTAGAAATTATTTGTTTTTTCCGATATATATGAAAGAAAATAATAAATGTGTTTGTATAGGAAGAATATCGCAGATTTTGTAATGTGTGAAACATTTATTGAAAAGTATGTGTAAAAAAAGCGCTCAAATAATTATCCGATTTCTACCATTTAAATTGTATTCACTGTTAGGTGATTAAATTTTGAAAATAAAAAGGCTGTTATTCTTTACCGAAATTAGAAATAAAATTATTTCCTGTTATGCTAAATTAAAGAAATAGCTGACAGAGAATTTAGCACAGATTTCGACTAAATAACTTTTTTTTTAAAAAAAAAAAAAAAAAAAAAAAAAAGGCTGCAAATTTAAGAAAAAAATCCTAACTAATATTACACAGTTTAGATTTTCAAAACATCATTAAAAATAAAAATGTTCTGTTAAGGTATCAACAAAGTTCAATGATGCATAGAAAAGAATATTTATGACCATAAATATTACATAATTTTATAATAAAATTATATTTCTTACAATAATTAGAATATTCTTTCAAATTTAATTTTTAAAAATTCCCAAAATTGTGAATTTATGGTTAAAATGAATATAATTTTAATCAAATAAAAAACTGCTTTACCATAAATTTTTTAAAGTATTTGATTTTATGAGTTTGGAATGCATTGATAAAGAATGTACGTGTTTAGTACACAAAACAAAAATCTCTGTTCTTTAAATTTTTTACTCATGATGATTGCAAACTAATCTAATTGTTTTTAGCATGTATAAAAAAAAAAAGTGTGCGTATGTATATATATATATATATATATATATATATATATATAACATAATAAAAATATTTTTTAACCAATATATTCTTTGAGATCTTGATGAAAATGTGAATTTTCTTTGGTTAATAACGATTAAAATATCCATTATATTTTAAAATTAAAACTATGATATTTTATTGAAATCCCTTCTTAGTACCAAAATGCTTGAAATATGACTGAAAAATGAATCCCATTCATTATTTATAATTCAAAGTTCTGGTGCGAAGAAAAATGTTTTTATATATGAAAAAAAATTTAAAAGAAAATAATTTCGTTGAATTTTTAACCTTAATAATGATACTAAGGTTACAAAATAAAAATATCTTTTCTCTTTTGCAGGTATCCAATCAAGTAGGGCGTTGTCTACGGTTGTCACATTTTCAGCTCTAATTGCTTTTATCGTGATAAGTTATTATTTACTGATATATTTCGATTATAATTTTGAAGTCATAGTACCTACTTCATCGATTCGTTAATAAAATTTCCTATTGAAAGCATTCAGATAGTACTACTTTTTCCCGTTGTTTTGTTTTAAAGTAAATATGCAGTACAGATAATAAAACATTTTTTTTTCAGCATTTGAATTATATGGATAAAAGAAAAGTACTGACACTACATCTAGTTGTAAAGAAACTTGAGGAAGCAAAAAATATTTTGAATTTTCCATAACAAAACTTTTTTTAAAGTATGGTCGCAGAAGACACTTCTTAAGTCTGTTCGTAGACTCATATATTTTATTTAAATAATTTCGGAAAAAAATCCTACTCACGTGTCCTTAAAATTTCTACCAACTATTACTTGTATGAGTTTCTTTCAATTTTTGTTCACGGAAAATTAGATATGCTGTTATGCGATTTATCTAAAAATTCTCAAGACTACCAACTTATTTCTCATGCAGTTCAAACATGGATAGATTGATTCAATGTAGCATTTCATGTTCAAACGTGAATAATAATGAATTTTAAGACTCCTATAAATAAGATTAAAATTTTCCTATTTACCTATTTTATAAATAGCTACTTCGGAAGATAACACAAGACACACACACATATTTATATACATATCAAAATTTTAAATAAATTTTTTCGACAGAAGCACACAAAAAATATATGTCGATTAATTAATGTGATAATCACTATTAATTTATGTATTAGTGTGATTGGGTGTTTACACATCTCATGGTAGCAAATATTAAATGTTTTAAAGATTATACATTTATATAAAAATCTCATACAAATAATCTATATAAATGAAATACACAAACATAATGGATCATTAGAATTTTGATATACCTTCTTTTAAAGTTATATTTACGAAATTCCGAGTGTTCAAAAGTATTCTCTTCACCTTTTTAAAATTTAAAAAAAAAAAATCAAACTAATAGATAAAGTATATAAAAAAAATGGATGTGCCCTATCACTTTTTTTTATTGAATACAATTATAAATCATGTTAAATTAAATGCATTGTTATGATGGAGTACGAGTCTTCTAACATTTATTTCTTGGAGAATCTCTGTTATTAATTTAACAGTGAGACCTGTGATTCTCTTCTGTACTTTCAACTTCATAATTTTCATCAATCGTGAACAGCTAAATAAATGCTATACCTCTTTTCCAGGGAACGCTTTTTCTCACTATTCTGGGCATGAAATTACCTCCGAACACACTTAATTTTACTTTCTCAACAGTGTTATGTTATGGAATGTCAAAAATCGATATGCGCATTTTATCACCAACTAAGATTTAAAAAAAAGCAATGCAGTACCTACCATCCCTAAGTAACATAGATTTTTATGCGCTCCTCTTTTTGATGTTAAACTAGATTATGCAAAACGAAACCGATAACTATTTTTTTTTCCTTATACAATATTTCATGGATAATTTTATGCATCTTTTTCAATGTTAAATTCCTTTCACATAGTTTAGTAGGTAGAGCAATTATGTTTTAACTTGTAAGATATACATTATCCAGAATTAAAAGTGTGTGACAATGGTCTTCCTGAGTATTCGTCATTCTGAAGAGAATTAACAGCTGTGAAATTCCATTAGCCTTCTGAATGCTTTAGCACAAGATGAATCATTTCCAAATATTAGTTGCAGAATGTTAAATGCATTTTAGATTTCATACCATTTAAAATAACTAGTTAATGTTCTTCCTTTAATTATGCTATTTCCTTCTGATTAAAAGTCATTCATAGCTAAATTACTTGCAATTGGCTAGTAAAAAAATGCCAGGATAAATTCACTTTTTCCTATCTAACCATTAATTTTTTTAATATTTTGCTCCTGCACAATTTACTATCAGAGATTTTTGTTTTATTAAAAATGTGTTTAGTAGTACAAATCCACACAAAGTATTTGAATGAAATTAAGTAAACATATTCTTTACAACCACAAAAAACAAATTTATAAAAAATTGCTGGCTACCAAAAAATGAGAAAAGAACAAAAAAAAAATACACATCAAACAAATTTCTCATTCAAGTTTCATTGCAATGACTCTGCATTAACTTACAAATTAAACTAGCAAGATCAAATGCAAAGCAACACAAGGAATCAGAATTCTTAAATTGTTAAAATAAGAAACTTAATATACAAAACAATTACAATATTAATGGAATTTTCTATTGCAAATGGTATGGACACCGAGTATTGGTAAGATTAAACATTCCTAAAAACAGTTGTTTAATGTCTTTTTGGGGATAAATGGGTGTTGATATACTAGTCTAATTCTAGAATTTCAATATTTACAGTTTTTTGCAAATAAAAATTATTTCATGAAAAATACTAGTACTGAAAACTACTTTAGCGATGGGATTGAATTGGATTAATAAAAAAGATAACGACAGACACAAATCAAATCTGCAGTCTTTTAAAAAGAATTAGAAAATGAAAAAAAATAGAGAATCTACAAATGATTCTAAAATTAAAGTTGAATCTATATTTTCGAAGTTGTTGGCGGTTAGTTGAATCCATAGAGATCAATCAGATAAATAATGTCCAATGTCGCTTCACAGTCCAATGATGCTGAAATCTCAACTCAACTCAATCACTAAAACATGTAAAAAAAAAATAATAAATAAATTTCTCTTTTTTAATTAACACAATTAGTGTATTTTGATAATTTTATGAAATAAAATTTATTAAAAACAGAGTGATGCGAATATTTCAGATCAAAATTAATATATCATCAAATAATCATAGCTCACTTCTCTAAAAAAGTAACTGTTAATAACAATAATTTTTTATTTATCTCCAAATGAAATATATACAGTTATGGGAATGATACAAGATATTTTCATACATATGTTCAATTCTTTTCTAAACAATTTAAAACTTCTTTCTTTATAATTTCCTTTTATATTTCTTTCCAAACAATTTATCTTTTCCTTCATAAAAAAAAATAAATAAATAAATAAATTTGCCCTTTTTCAATTCCTTAATTCAATTCAAATACAAAACATTATTTGATCAACTTTACTACAGGTTTTTTGTAGTAAATTAGGAAATAAAATTATTGGCCTTTTTAACAAATGAGAATTCCCAAATATATATGTATACATATTAAGAATTTATAAAAAATACAAACAGAAAATGTAAGATTTAAAATTTTAAATTTTCTATTGATATATACTTCCAATTGATAAAATGTTTAAAATCAAGTTAACTTATGCCTGGCGCAAAACTACTGAAGAATTCTCCAGTGAAAACCTTGCTTGGAAGATTCTTCATGAATTTACGGAGATGAAATAACGATGCCACATCATCTGACATCATTGTTCTGTTGAACCAATGAAATTATTTACATCATATTGAATTATTTACATTTTGACTGATGGGCAATATGTAAAATTATGTCTGTTTATTTATCGAGACATCTGATACATATATATATTTATTTATTTATTTATATTGAAACTCAAAATGTGCAATTTTCAGGACATTTTTTTTATATTTTGATAATTTTTTTGAAAATATAATGAACACTATCATTATTTAACAAAACTAGTGTACATTTCATAATCTACATTTAATCAAATTCATTGCATTACATCAATGCTTTGAATATAATATTGTTATATTTTTAAAATAAATATATTTGAGATAATTTTTTACAGCAACTTTAAATCTTTAAATGAAAATAACTATAAGTCTTTATATAAATGGCAAGCAAATTGTAAACACAATTCAAACAGTAATAAATTTTTTTCATGTAAATTATTTTATGAAAAACAAAAAAAATATTACAATGCATTCCTGAATCTTTAAAAATCTAAAACTAATTCTGCAATGATAATTAATTAATTTTTACTAAATTGTGTGTGTGTGTGTATGTATATATATATATTTAGCTGTATAAATGTTTTCCAAGACCTTTATTCTCAATCTTTTATATTTAAATTTAATTTGGCTCAGTAATATATAAATTGTAAACAAATATTAATCAGAATTTTTTTTAATATAAATTTAATTTATTAAAAATGTGTTTTGTTTCAGTTATATATATTAAACACAAGAATCAATGTTTTCAATAATATTAAATACAGTCTATTTAAATGTAGAATATGTTTTCCTGTGTATTTAAATCTAAATTAATTTAAAGATATATTTAAATATAAAAAATAAGATTTTAAATTTCAATTTATTTCCTTCTCATAAAAAAATCTAAGTTTAGCATTAAAACAAATTATAACCCATCTCAGATTTTACAAATGTTTTGTAAAACATATGACTTATTTCCTAGAATAGGACATTTTTTTATATTTGTCAAAATAAGTTCTATCTTTTGAATACCCCCCCCCCCACAGATATCTTTGTCATCTATATAATTTCATAAAATTAATAAACTTTCTAAAAATTTAAAGAAATGTTAAGGAATCATTAATAAATTTCCTTTATTTTATCACCATTATTAATAATTTAGTTTTTAGTAAACAATTTAATAAAAAGGTGGTATTTCACATTCAAAAATTAACTTAATGAGCTTTGCGAAGATTTTCCATGAATTAATCTACATCATAGAAAAATTGATAAAAGTTAACCAAATATTATTTAGAAGAGAGAGAACATAAAAAAATAATTTGCTTAGATGTCAGTGCCCTGCCAGATATTTACAACTTTCTGGAAAACTTAAAATTCTTCTCGGAACGTTTCCTGATGTGACTTGTGTGCCGGAGTTTTGCCAGTGAATTCTGACTCGTTTGCCCCTGGCCTTATTATGCATATACATTTTTAAAACATACATAAGTTTAACTACATTTTTTTTATACAGTAATGTTTAGTGTACTTTTTTATGAAAAACAGTTAAAATTAGAATATTTCCTCCATTCCTTAAATTCAGAGGCAAAACATTAAATTTAGCACAAATCTATTTTTCACTATATATAACAAAAGAATTTTTTCTCACCACTCATTAGGAGGAATGCATAGAGAAATTTAAAAATATTGATGATTTATATTCATTCCTTTATTGCAAATTTTTTATTTATTAATACAAGTTAAATTATCTTATAATATTGTTTGTTTAAATGAATACTTTAAGATGAATCCCTGAATCCCTCTCCGACTGTATCATAGTATCATTTATTAACATTCATAATAATTATTAATCAATAATTACAATTTACAAAATATAGATTGAATGAATTATTAAAATATTTTAAAAAGCAATCGATCAATTTTTCAGAGAAAATTTTAATCCATAAAATGTTAAATAGTAAATCACTAGTTTCTGCTAGAATATAAAATTATTTTGAAAAATATATTGTAATTATCTCAGATAAATTGGTATGATAAATTCTGAACAATAGTAAAATTTTCTTACAATTCTAAACAAAAGTAGAATTTTTCTACATGATTTTATTTGTAAATAAGTTACAAAATGTAACTCTTGAAAAATCATTCCTAATTTATTATTAATATGCATACATGATAGTTTTCCACGATATTCAAAGTTAGATAGCTTGGTATCAAGTATGAGTACTTTCGCATTTTTATTTAAATAAATTTCCTAAAATCTAAATGAAAACATTTAAATCAGTCACATGGCAATTCAAATAACTTATGAATCAAATATTTTTATACATTAAAAAATCATGAAAAAAATATTTTCTTATAAGCATTTTACGACCCTAGTAAACACATGTTAAATATCAACTATTTAAATTAATTAATTATCAATAAAAATAAGTTATATATTTGCTGATAAAAGTTTTGTTATGATTAATTAAGCAAAATACTGATAAAATTTTACACGATTTAAAACATATTTTGTGAGGAAATATATATTTTACAGTTAACATTTAAGTAAATATAGTTATTTGTGACTTTCTTGAAGACCCTACAGGTATATGTATACATATAATAAAAATATTTTAATAAGGCCAAACATTTATTCATTGAATTAGCTCATCACAAAAAGCATTTTCTTTAGAATACGGCAAGGAAATATTAATACTGCATTTAATTATGCCAACAATAAGTTAAATCCCTGAAAAAATAAATAAGTTAAATCACATTGAAACACACAGAAATTAATCTTACATCCACATTCATAAAGCTCCTTAATTAATAATTTTATAAGAATTTTCAAAATACATTTGTATAACAACTTTATTACAGTTTGGCAGCCAATATTTACACAATCTTACAAAAATCTATATATTACACAAACATTATTATTAAATTACATCACAACCGAAAACAAAGAAAAATAGTACCAAGTACAATCTGTTAATATATTTAGAGTATTTACCAATCAAAGCTGGGAAATATAAAATGAAATTATTCAATATTTCATACTTATCTATTGAGTATAAAATAGATCTAATTTGTCAAGACTTGAGAACTTAATGTATTTTATATACAAAATGCATCATAATACATAAATTTCATATAACGTCAATCTGCAAGTAATAAAAAATATTATACAAGGCTAACTTATTTTAGATTTTATTTTAGTTTCCTCAATAAAATTTTATCAGTTATTTTGATTTATTTTATTTTAAAGAAATACTAACAATTTTCTGCAAAAATAGTAAACTAAGAAAATAAAAAAAGAAACATTTTTAAAATGAATGCATATGATTAAAATAACAGATGAATTTTGAAAAATAAATAACAAGCCCCAGAAAAATTTTATTCATGTATGAAAAATATATAATTTGGAAAATATATGTCACAGAAAATTATAAACATAAAAATTGATCTTTAAATATTATAAAAATAAATCATTTTATTAATTCCTTTTTTACATTTCTTAAAATAAAAATCAAAAGCAGTATAAATGTGCTGTAAAATTTGTTGTAAAATATAATTTCATTTATATAGATAAATTATCTCTCATAACATTTCAATGAATTTAAAAATTGGAAAACATTTTAAACATAGAACATTTTAAAGTAAAAAACATAAAAGTGCAACGTTTATTAAGCAAATTTGTTATATGATTTTAACCCTAGTTTATAGTTATTCATTTAATAATAACAAAAAAAGTTAATTGTACACTTTAAAACAAACTAAACTGAATATCTTATTCAGACTGATATATGTATGTGAATTACTAAGCTCTTCAAAATTTTATCATTATTTGAGTATTATTTAAATGGTCCAAAATAAGGTTTCCTGTTTAGGAACAAAAATGAGCATTTGAATATTTTTAACAAAATTAACTGAAAATACTTTTCAAAATACAATATTAAAATTTTAAGGACTTATTAACAAATAAATTAACTAAGAATATAAAGTTTTACAATAAATATGCTAATTAAAGATAATGAATATTGAATAATCAAAACTGATGAATGCTGAAATAACAGGTAACGGACTATGAATAAAAAAAGCTTACTTCCAACAAATATTTACAAGTAAAAATTTACAGGTAAAATATTTCAAAATATTCATGCTTCACATAACAAAAAACAATGAAAAATTTTTAAATAGAGTGAAAAGTGAGATTCAGGTGTAAAAAATTTTAACAAAATATTTGTAACAAAAAGAATAAATTGCTTTAAATGGCATAACTTTAACACAATTTTTTTAAAACTAATTGCACATCTTTAATAAAATACATTTTGGTTAACAAGTACTTTTTAAGTTAATTTTGAATAAATATAGTACTTTCTTTATATTTATTTAAAATTAACATACAACACAGAACTTTACAAAACAGAAGTTGATAATATATTTAAATTGAGCAAATTATTTTTCACATTCATAAATGTTTTAAGTATTCAAAAATACAGAAAAATTCCCTTTAGAAAATCAGACTGCAATAAAAAATACATGTTCTCATCGATAGAAGCTTGAGAATACATAGATAAAGACATTTTAAATTCATATATAAACAGAATGACATAAATATCTGGTTTTACATAACTATATTCCAAGTTTTTTATTATATATTTTACATTATTTATATAATTACATATGATATTGAAACAATTTAAATAAAACTGGTGCAAATCAATTGGAAAAAATTCAGATTTCATATTTGGAAAATTATGTGATTATAATTTTGTTAGTGATTATATTTTGTGTTTCAGAATTATTTGGTTTTGAAAAGGTGCATAAATACAAAAACATACAACAATGTTTGAGTCCTTTTTTCATACCATTGAAATATTATTAGTAATTAAACAAATGTTGTAAATTTTATGTAAAGGAATTAAATCCTCTATGTAAAGTAATATTTTAAGTTGTCGTGTTCCCATTTTTTAAAAAATAATTTTTGAATTATAGTTGCTCATCTAACCAAAATAATAAATAATAAGACTACATTAACAAAAAAGGGAGAATCTAGTGACCTGTGAAAAAATCTGAAGTCTGTAATTATTTTAATTATTAAATGCTTATACAAACATTTTTATGAAATTGAAATAAACATTAACTTTTGGAATCTTAGTTTACATAAAATAAAAACCATGCATTAAATATTCTATTTTTGACATCCTTAATTTTTTTTAAATAAATTGACGTTACAGTCCAATATTGATAATTTAAATGCTAATATAATATCATTTTAGTTATAACATCCATTTTCATTGTAACTAACAAATTATCATTTTCCATTACTAAATACTTTCTTAAAATAATCACATGACTTTATTATTAGTAAAGTAAAATAGTTTGTCAGACGTATAGAAGTATTATTATTAACATAACTTACATAAAAATCTTATGCATTTTTTTAAAATAAAAAAAGGAAACTGAAGAAGATAAGAGTTTACTTTCCAATCTCCATAAATGATATACATTTTTGATTAATAAAATTTAAAAACCAATTAATATATTAGAAAACAAACTTTAATTTTCTAAATGAATCTCACAAATCAAATAGAAAATTTACAGTTTCATTATCATAGTTTATCGCAAGTCTACGTAGCTATTAAGATAAGTTTAAAAAATAGTATGCCCAAAATCCAAAGGATACATTTGTATTAAAATGCTATAATTACTAATTAAGGAAAATTGTAATCATTGAATTTGGAAGTATCTTTGATATTTGGCTGATTAATAACTTTAAAAGAGAGAGTGACTTCAAAGCTGATCAAAAAATATAATGAAAATATTAATAGTGATTATCTATACACTGACTGTAATAAGAAAATGGAAACAATCTGAAAAATCTAACTGGATAAATTCCAAATGTTTCTGCAGATTTTTTTTTTTTTTCGCGTTTCTAAGCATTTGAACATAAAAGCTACCTTCAAAGGCTTATAAAAAATGAATATTTCTATATACTTCAAATTTTAAGTTATAAAAATATACAGAAGGGAAGCTAGGACTGTATATTATAAACAGAACATATAAAAAATTAAAGCTTTAATATGTAAGCCTATGCAAATGACTTTTCATCAAACTGAAATTAATTAAACTTTAATTATAGTAACAGTGAGGCAAATTTAACAGTTCTTTTTCATAAAATACTTATCTATATATTTAGGTAGATATATTTAGGTTATTTACTAAATATTTAGGTAGAAATCGAAACAAATAACTGGAATGAGGGGAAAATTAAAATAGAAACAAATAACTTCCACAAATTTAGGTAATGAACAATCTTAAGAACAAAATTAAAGAAATATTTAAATATAAGAAATAAAACATTTGTTAACAGAATTGGAAAAAATAAACCATGTAGAAACATAATTCAATGATAAAATAGATTAAAAAATACAATGGATAAAGTAACTGAAACCAAGCATAACCTAAAATTTTGATTTTGCATAAAATAAAGATATGCTAGAAACTAATAACCTATTAAAAGAAAGTTACTTATAATATTTTTTATTCTAATCAAAATAGTTCTTAGACATAAAAAAATATTGATTATTTTCAGGATACTTAACATTTCTTTATCAAGGTTACACGGCATATTACATACATAGGAATGTGCAAATTAAAGATAATTTAACTAAAAACAAATTACGTCCAAAAGTGTATTTAAAATATTTGCAATTAATACATTTAAGTATAATAAATGTACATAAATTTTTCACTAATTAAACACTAAGACAAAATAACTAATATTTCATTAATATAATGGTTTAAGTAGATGAAATTTTAATTTAATTTACATATTATGGTATCATTTACCCTAATTTCACGAGGCATTTTGGAATTAAATATTCAAAATTTAAAGTAAAAAAATATTTTGAAAATTACACCAAAAATCTCTTGTTGATACAATAGCACTCAAAATGTGTACTTAGTATCAAATGATAGTCATAACACATGAAATCTCATAATATCCTAATTATGATGGGGATGAAAGAATCTAATTCCTAATGCAAATATGAAGCATTCAATGTCATATTCAAAACTGTACATTCAATTCAAAAGAAATGACAAATGTTCCTGAGATTATTTTATTACGCTATTACTTAGTTTTTATCATCTATTGCTTCTCAGATCTTCTTTAATTTTCCACAGCATAAGTTCCATGCATGCCATGGCATCTTCTTGACTGTCATGTCCTCCAACTGAAAAATGTAAATAAACACTTAAAAATTATTCAAATGGACAATAAGAATACAATCAATTTTTCAAAGGTAACAAAGGATAATGCTCTTAAGGATGCAAACAAAAGAAAATAAATAGAGTCAAAGTATTTGTTGCTTGAAAACTCAAAGTATACTATTTATCTATTAAATGAGAATTTAGTCAAAGAAGATTTAAATAAACTGAATAATCAAACATTTCCCCCATTTATTATTTTAAGAGATTAATAATAATTCAATTAACCACTAAAGAAATAAACTTATAATAAATTTCATAATGTAATTATATACTTTCAGAATTCTTTAAGTTGAAAAATTATTTTCTAAATCAGCATTGGATAAAAATTTTAAACATTATGATTTTGATTTCAGCACACAGTATCAGTTTATCAAATTTTATAATTAGTAAGAATAGTATTAAAATTCATACTACTTCTGTATTTATCATTAATTTGTTCTTTGAGTATAATTTACCAAATTATTTTTTAAAAAATTAAAAAAAATTCTTAAAATTGAAAAATCTATAAAAGTTTGAAATTTTATAAGTTTGCTATAACATGTAGCTTTTATTAGTAAAATAATTTTAAATTAAAAATAAGAAATTGATATAAGATTTTTGCTTTTTATTATTGTTATATAAATTTTACCTTCAACAGGGACTTTTAAATTATAAATAGAGGCATCAATTCTAATTCTTTTTATGAACATTGAACAAAATGAAACTTCTTATTTAAAATGGAATGAATGTATATTTATTGAGTTTCTTACAACTATACTCTCTTCCAAATTGCATATTTAAATTATTCTTTATTAATTTTCATTTCTTTAAATCAATTATACTATATACAACAATGACAGATTCTGGTCTACACAATGGGTTGTGACAATAGAAGTATTTCACACAAAAAGGCATAATGAGCAAAAAGAAATTTAGAGAGACTAAGAAAACAAAGGCAAGTTATATAAAACAAAAGCCAAACAATATTTGCTCATGAAATTGGACAAATATTGTTTGGCTTTTGACTTTTACAAAACTTATATCCACCTTGACCTCATTGCTCCAACTCAAAAATTATTGAATCATTTCAGAAGGAAATTCTTAACAAAAAGGATCTTGCTTTTCAAAGATTGCATTTTTTATCAACAATGAAAAGAATGCTTTTAGCTAATAAGTGTTTTGGAAGTGTATAAGACTTTATGAATCTAGACACCAATTGATTTGAACAGATTATGGGAGAATGTAATATATCATGGAAATTCTGAAACTCTTAATCACATATAATAAAGACATAAATCAAGAATAGCAAAGCTTTTAAGGAAAAGGGATACTACCAGAAAAGAAAATTATGCTAGCCATTTCTAACAGATGAAAAAATAAATAAAAAGCAAAATGTCCTTTATAGTTAGCTTATGGATTTTCATAATATAGCACACACAATTTTTTCAACAAATGTTATTTTCCAAATTAACTACTCACATCAAAAATATAAGTTTAAATTTGGACCCTATTGTTAATAGACATTTTAAATGTTTAAAATTAATAAAATAAAAATGGATAATTTATGGATTTAAAACATTTTATTTTAAATAAATATGAAATAATCAGTACTTAATAAATATGGCTTTTGAATTAGTAATTTTCTTACAAAGTCATTTATTTTAGAATAATTCTTGATAATGGATGGCAAAACTAAGTATTTTAAGTGCATATGAATCTCGAAAATATTTTTAACTGTATTAGATTCATAATACTATCAAAATATCTGTTCAATATATTTGAATGATATTTTATTCACAAGTATTTGTTAACAAACATGAATTTAAACCTACAACATGACAAGAAGGCAATCGCATAAGTAAGGGAAATTGCTCATTAGTAAGAATTTTCAAAATTCAATAAAATTTGGATCCCATTAATTGCTTTTGAGTATATGGTGCTGTAGGTCAATAACTTTTATTTGGATATCAAATAGGTAACAATTAACATCTTGCAACAAAAATGTAAAAAATTTTTGGAAGTTATTCTTTAATCATCTTGAAAGATTTCAAACTAGTTCTGGATGAATTATGCAAAATAGACATTAAACTTAATCATCATCAGAAGCATTATTGATTTTTCAACTTGTTCTTGGATTAATGCTGTTCCCTATCCCCTAATTAGTTACTAATAGGATATTTCACATAGCATAGTACTACTACAAATAGTGGAAGTGATGGCAACTCATACAGCGGGACACCCTTGGGTGTCCTAGCTCAATATATGATATTTTCAGCTTTTTTCTAATTAATTCACTAAGAACTGAGATTAAATATGCTATTTTAGATAACTGGTACCAATTTCATGTGGTGGAAATGTATAATATATAAACATATTGGTTTTAATAAACATTAATTAGAAAAATAGCCACATACAGTGCTATATTTCATAACAAAAATGCAACAAAGAAAATTTTGATTTATACAATTTCTCTTACATCAAAATAAAAATGATTACACAAACTGCAAGGCTACAAATTGTAAAAGAATAGAAAAAGTAAGATAACATGAATCATAATGGAAAAAATGTAATATAAACTGGAAAAAACTCACAATTTCAGAATAAAAAAATATGAGAAAATTGCATATATTCAGACATGTTTTCAATTAAAGTGAACAAAATTTTGTATCCATGCCATTAAGTGTAATATTTACTTTTGTCATATTTAAACCATATTCTTCGAACAAGATTTGATTCTATAACAAAAAAATTATTTAAATTAATTTATTTTACTTAATAGTAGTTAACTTCCGATTCTGCCTTTCTTTTTTCAAGTACTTTTCAAGGCTCAAAGAAAAATATCCTTTATAAGCATTTAAATTTGAAAGAACAAATCAAGTTAAAGATTTTGATAGGTACATGAATTCTTGCACTACATATAGTCAAGATTGAATATGTAAGTCATGACTTCATTAAATCTTAATATACAATTCTAAAAAGTAATATTCTAAAACCCTATAAAAACACTTACTAAGAAAATGGAGAAGTTTCTTACAATATAAGGCAAAATTTAAGAAGCAATATTACTTTACTAATACAAATTTTTAAAGTATACAACAAAGATATGGATTTTAAAAAAATTACAAATATATTTTGAAAAAAAAAAAACTTTTTATTATATATATTTTTAGTATTTTTCCCATGAATAAAATGGTTAATTTCACTTAAACCCACAGTTGTATGGTAAATTCTAAGCCATTAAAAACAATCATGTAACAAGACAGAAAGGAAATCCACAAACAATCAAACTAAAGATTAGAGCAATAGCTATTCAGCTACTGGTTGAAATTATATATTCTTGAAAAAACAAATGTAATAGCATTAATTAAATTGAAGTGTTCTACAAATGAATTATTATAAATTGTTTCATATTTTAAGCAATTTTTGAAAAATATTTGAATAATCAAGTGGAAAACAGAAAATATATCAATGCATTTGTTTGAAATATAATCACAGCTTACTTTCATTTTGAATAATTTTATTCAATTTTTCACCCATTAATGTCCGTAAAGCTCTTTTGTATGGAAGTCCCATCTTATGAGGAAAAACAACAGATGTATCAACAACTGTAGTGTGGATCAACTAAAGAAAGAATTTTGAAGACTATAAATACATATTTTATGTTTTACATGCTATAATGTCAAGCAAAAGAGAGTATTTAAATTTAGTAACTGAAGAGAATAATTATAATCCTATAAGACAAAAATTTCACATATATTAACAATGATGACAACAAATGATTTTCTTCATCTTATTTTATCTGTTGAGTAGTATTCTTGTCTCCTTGAAAGTTAAGAACACTTGAAATGTTTTAAACTCAATTTAAACATACAAGTTAGGAATTATAATAAAATATAGAAAAATTTAGAAAATTAATCGAATAACTAACATAAATTATCTGCTTAAGATACTATAAGTAGGTAAAGTAATATAACTAAATTAAAAAATATACATTTAAATTTTGAAAATTAAACAAAATTCCAAAAAGAGACATTGAAACACTTGGTACATTCCAAAAATGAATTTTCCATAAAAAGTACATATTTTACTATCAAACAAGTTAGTTTCTTTTTCATTTATATACATTTTTAAATACATGTCATCTACCACCATTTCTAAAGTAGAAATTTCTTCAAAAACTTTCTGAGCTTTTACCTAAAGTATTCAGTCTTTTTCAAATAAAGCATAGAAAACTAATAAGTTTTGATTTGTACATACAATTATGCATATATATTTTTAATTTTGGGAAACCTTTTTGCTCTGCTTATTGTAAAGAAATATCAATAAATATTCAGAATTCAAAAATTATTTGATATTTATTCAATGTATCTGGGGAATTGTAAAAATAATATATATATATATATATATATATATATATATAACATTTTATTGAAAAAATTTTTTTTTAATAATTCTAGTAACAATTCAATTTCTAAAAAATGATGTGAATTTAAAATAGTCTTAAGTTTTTAACGCAAATAAAAGATTACCATAAAATGAAGTTAAAAACTGTTCAGTTAACTAAATTTCATTTTAAACTGTAAAGGAGATATGAAACATTAAATTTAAATACATATAATATATAAATCATGATTAAACAATGATGAGCTTGTTTTAGAAATATAAGAAATGTAGATTTCAATTAACTTTTTTTGTAGTGTTAACTAAGAATTTCATACATTTGGAAATAAACCATTAATGAAGAACAAGCAGACAATAAAATTTAATTTGAAATATTAAATGTCATCAATATAAATTAAATTGTAAAATAAACTATTAACATATAGTTACATTTATATGTTAACAAATATTTCCAATATAATTTGCTAAAGAATATAAATTAGTTTATAAATAATGTTAAAGATAAAATATCCTTATAGAGAAACATTAATATAACATTTTATTCTTATAAACCAAATGAAAGCAATAAAAATGTTTATAAAAATGGAATTATTAAATATATAAGTACCACAAATTAATAAAGAAAACACCCAATAATACACAGAATTTAGTGGCATGAATATCACAAATAAGACAAAATTAAAAAAAGTCCACAAAATTATAAAAATGAAGTCCACACAAATATATATTCAAATAATTTATACACACATTACATAAACAAACTTATTAGATGAGGAATGATAAAATTACTCCCTTCTTACAAGTTTATAAATTTACTTCTGAAAAAAATCATTAAAAAATTTTCGCTTTTTCACAGTAAAACACATTTTTTTAATTGGAAATCAGTTTTTATAGGAATTAAAATGTCACAGTCAATTAGGAGTTTAATATAAATGAAATTATTTCATTCACTGCAAACTCTAATACAATATCTACTAAAAGTACAAACATTTATTTAAGGAAACTTTTGTACAGCAAATCTTTTTCATTGCACTATAAATAAAATAACTAAAACAAGTATAAAAAAATTTCATTATAAATAATCATTTTTAATGAAATTAAAAATTAATTAATATAAAATATAATATAATTAATATAAAATATAATGAATATAAAATTTAGAAAATTAATCTTTTACGGAACAATAATAATATAAATAATTAAACCATCAATAAATTACACTTTTTAAATACTTAATCTTACACAAAAATTAACAAATAACATAGCGAAGAGTTAACTGTAAAAAATAAAAAAACCTATTTAATATTCTGCTGAAAAAATTATCATAAAAATGTGTATTAATTTTTTTATAAATATAATTTTACTACTACAAATAATCTAAGCATTAGAAATCATTTACAGTACCTTTAAGGCTTTAAAATCACTCTCAAGACTGTGACCCAGTAAAATAGTTTTACTATTAAACAAACATAATAGAACTGCTTGAACATCTCGAAGAGTAGCTCGGCAATTTTTCAAGTTTTCTTCAGTAATACCACTAAATCTGCAACATTGTAAAGTAAAAAAACAAATAAAAATTACTTAATAATAAAAATTAACATATAGCTATAAAAAAACTAATATAAAATTTATATCACACATGTTATTTTTTAACATGATGAATTTAAATAGGAAATCTAAACAGAAAAAAAACTTTATCATTATTTTCCTAAATGCAAAAGGATAAGAGCCGTTACTTTTAAAAATATACTTTAAAGCAACGATATACAATTCTTCTGATCTCTTATATTAATACTCACAAGACATGCATCTGCAGGAAACATTTTGCTTAGGAAACAACTATTACATTTTGACATTAACAAATATAAACTACAGTAAATACAAAGACTTACTGCAGTATACATTTATTGATGTTGACTCAATAATTTTTTCTTTCAACAAAGATGTTTAATTATTTAACAATTAAAGATAAATTGTTTTTTTAGTACAATCAAAAAAACAGAAATCAAGAATTTAAACTTCATGTATATTGATTATTACACTTCTTATACTTAAGGACTTAACAGATTAAAACCTACATATTTATATTAAATAATCATTAACCTTTAGTAACCTATATCAATAATTGTCATAACTTGATTTAAATTAATTCAAAAGTGGATGAAAATTAATTCTAAAATAAAAGATATTTATCCCTTTAAATAAACATAGTAATGATTTTTATTTTTAAAAACATATTACATTATACAATATGAATCATTATTTACTCTTCTTTAAGGCTGTTCACATATAAGTAATCTATATCTTATGGTTGCGCAATAATCAAATTGAAATGATGTGAGAGGAAGCTTTATAATTTCAGATAACTTGACAATCTGGACAATTTTAGTGCTTGGCCCTAAGACCTCAAAACTCATCCAAAAGTATTACATTGTGCAGCTAAAATGTACAAGAATTATTAACATACCTAGTATTGTAATCAAGAACTTTATTTGAAGGCTTAACAAATGTTTCATAAACAGGCTTTAAATCGGGTCCAACAACAGTAACTCTAGTCAATTCAATACCTGCAGTAGTGTAACACTAAAAACAAGATAAAAAAATTTAAAAAAGATTGAAAAAATTAAAGACAGAAAGAAGGAAAACATAGAAAAATGCTAAACAAAATTTACCATTTCACAATCAAGCGCATAAATTCCATAATATTTATCAGGTGGAGGAGTTTTCGGCAAAGTTTTCACAAAACCTCTTAAAGCAGAATTTTCAGAACCTTCAAATACATGCCCCTGTTAACATATAAATATTTAGAAAAGGAAATTACATTTTAAGTATATAAAAAGAAGTATATAAAAATTGATGTACTTACAGGACCCACACAACAGCCATCCGATTCTGAATCACCTTGACAACAACTGTATCGACTCTCAAATGCACCAGCAACTGCAAAAATTCATATTCTTAGAAACTATAAGTATTTCACGACATTACAAGTTAACTGAAATGTGAAATAAGTGAATAGTTTAAAGAATCCGCATTTTAGTAAAAACACAAAATTTCACTATGGAATCTTCATTTGTTTTGATTTCAAAGAAAAAATTTAATTCCGCATTAAAAAATATATCAAAACTTCTCAATCTTAATATTAATTTTCAACACTTTTCTAATATAACTAAGCAAAAGTGAAATGATGTACTTTATATTTTAATAAAATATTAGTAGAATACAAAATTTACAAATTTTGATTAAATCAAAAAACTGAAAATTTAATATATAAATGATACAACTAGTTATTTTATGTTAATTTTTTGTACTATCAAATCATATAATGCAATTTTTATTTATTTTCATAATTCCTTTTTCTATTATTAATAATCTATAATTTTAACATAGTATCCAGAAAATTCTTTTAAAAATTGAAATAACAAATTAGAATAATAAAATAGAAAAATATCAAATTTTAATTTCATTTATGGAATACAAAGTTTTCAAATTTCAATTTGCATAACAAAGAAAAACATATTTTACTGAGATTTACATCCATATACACACATTCATAATAGTAAGTGTGTTAGAGTATAATTCCCAACAAGACACCTTAGCAATTCAATTGCAATTTGGATAAAAAAGAAATTACTATTGTAAAAGAAAAAAATATAGCAAAACTATTCCATTCTGCATAAATTTTAAATATGGTACAATAATTTCACTTGGCATGAATAATTTCATTAAAAATGACAAGATTTAAAATTTTTTTTAATTTTGATCATTAACTTTGATAAAATTTATCAGCTATGAATAACTCTAATTCAATAAAAAAAAATTAAAGAAAAGTTTTAATTCCAAAAAATTGCCAACAAAAACATTTTTATACTTACTTCGCCTTTTCCACAAACGTCCCCAATGAAAATCGCATTCTTCGTCACGTACATAATCACCATCAACATTTACATAATAAACTTTCTGACATCTACAGCAAGTTCTTTTAAACTCTGCATTAAAATAGCAATAAATTAAATTGGGAAAAGTTAATAAATTTAAAAATAAATCTAAATATATCCATAACATGTATGCCCATTAAAATGTATTAAATTATTTAGTTTCATTACAGAAATTTGAAATAAAATTAGTACTAGACTATTTGTTAGTATTTAAAGCAGAAAATTAACAATAATTTAACAATAATTTAAAGGTATGAGCAATTAATTTCATTTTGTGCCTTGTATTTTACAGATATATATAAAAAAATTGGGTTTCTTGAATTGCATTACATAATGCAAATTTACAGATAATATTACTCAACTTTGATTACAGTACTTAGAAACACAAAATTCAACAATATTTTACTTTTCTGATGATAATGTACTTTTAGTATGTGACTTCTTTTCCTTTGATATATTCCTTCATTTGATAATTTCTGGATATTGGCATCAAATATTTTTTTTATTTATTCAGTAATTATTTTATTTGACTTTTTCTATTGATTATAACTTGTGGTTTTAACTACTCATTTTGTAAATTATTAAAAAGCCAAATTAAACAGTAAAATTATATTATTTTAAAAACTTAATTGGTAGTAATATTTGATATGACATATATGTGTTATATGTTTTAATTATTTTAGAAATTTCACTAGATGAATAGAGTGAAAAATATTCATTAAATGAATTAACATTGAAGACTAAATAACCAATTAAAGAAAATTTCTAAATTTCAGTACACCTTCATTAATTTGATCCCTGTTAAAACAAACTTCACTTAATTTGGAGCAACCATTTAGGTTATAGTCATTTATACAGTATAAATAAAAGATATATTAGCCCAATAATGGACCTTGAAAGTTGTTGATTTGGGTAAATCAAAAAAAAAAAAAAAAAAAAAAACTCTCTCCCATCCCAAGATCAGACCACTGACTTCTCATTTCTTGTCTATCTACTAAGAAAGGGAAGAAGACTGATGAGGATAACAATGAAAAAAAAGCAATTAAAAACCACTTAAATTTTGTGATAAAATATGAAAACAGCAATGAAGCCATTTCTGGATATTATGAATATTCCCCCCAAGACATTTCTGTTAACTAATTGTCCAAGAAATGACCACTAAAGTAAACCTGGACTATCATGTTCAAAGTAGTTTTTCACCTGAAGTTTATTGTATGAATAAAAAATAATGTACACATACATACTATAGTAATTTTTTCTTATGCAGTTTTACATTTCATTTTCTTAAATTCAAGACATATTTTAATGTATATGGTAGTTTATGTAATGGCTCAATTTAGAGGTTACTTTGTTTAATCTATACTTTCATTAATTAGGACCATTTGGTTTCCTGTTACTCCAGATTAATAAAGTTCTACTGTTTATAAATGAAATATACAAATTAATTGAATTAATAAAAAAAACTATTCAAAAACAGTGATAATGATTGAAAGTTTAAGAATTTTTGATTAATATAAAATTGAAAAAATATTTTTTTGGATTAAGGTACATGTATTTCATATATCAAATAATTTATTCAAAATACAGCTTTAAGAAAACATTATTAAATTATTTAAATATTGAATAATTCTTACACTACATTTAATCACTTATTTTTCAGAATGAAAGAACTTATTAATGAAATAAGAATATTCTAAAACATTTCAAAATGACTATTTGTTTCAGTTTTATAAGAACTACATCAACATATTTCAGAAAAAAAAAGGAGCAAGAGATTAAAATAAATCATGTAGAAGGAAAAAGTATTAAACTATTAAGCTCTTATATTTTTTGATATTCATGTGTTGGAAAATTTCATTTATAGCTGAGCAACAGGTTGATCTACTTTGTGAGAATCATTACTTTAACTGATCAGATAATTTTCAAACAAAAATTTTAAGCAATATGTTCAATGTCATAAGATAGTTGAATTGTGAGTGTGCTTATGATTTCTATACAAGAAATACATATTTCTCTGAAATCACATATCTTAACATTTAAAAAATCATACCATATCAGATGATTTTCAAAAATATATAAATTAATAAACTATCAAAAATATAGCAAAGTTTTGTGTGATGATTAGAAATTATTAATCTTATATTTTAATATCTTAAGATTATCTTTTACATATTAATATAAGATTTTGAGTAAATTTACATTTAAGCATCAAAACTTGATTCATAAAATTTAAAATAATGAATATGAGTGATGTCTTAATTCTTGTAAATGACTCTGTTATAAGCATATCAATTGCTACATTAATTTCATAATTGCACATGCTATAAACAAAATATGTTTCACATATAGTATTTCATTTGCAAGTAAAACAATTAATAAAACTTTATAACTTTCATTTCTTTAAAATAGTCTTGATAAGTTATATCTTTAAATTAAAATATATTTGGATTACACAAAATCTCAAACTGCAATCAGTAGTTTCAACCAAATTATTATAAAAAATAATGTGCAGTTAAAACCAAATTAGATTATAATTATTTTACATAAATGTTTAATAAAATATTACAATAAAATGAAGGGAAATAACTCAGAAATTTTTGCACAGTTAAGTAATTTCTGTTCAAACATAAATTAAAAAAATTTAAAATTACTGACAAACATGCATTTTAATAACATTATGAAATATGAATACATTAACCGCTCATACAAAAATATACCAGTCAATTTTTTTTTTAAAAAATCTACAAGATTTTCATATTTTAAAATAAATGAAAAATGCGCAACAATAAAAATTATTAGCTATTGCAATGTTTACAAATTAATGCATACAACTTAGTAGCTTATATGGTCTGTTAAAAATGTTTCAATTTTTAATACTTATTTACATATTTGATTTAAATAATGATATAATTCTGCATTTTTTCAAGCTTCAACTTAACACACATTCATTATTTCCTCTTATTTTTAACACTTCAAGATTCTTAAGAAAGCCACTGTTGAATAAATTGATTGATTATTTGCTTATTCATTAGTTCAATAAATACTGAGATGCTTTCAAATATTTTAGAAAATAGCCATTATCAAAATTTTATTTTGATAATGGCTATTTCAGAAAAAAAAAAAATTTAATGGTGTACTTTAATATTATAAATATATGTTTATTATAAATGAAAAATGGGAAAGATATATATAAACTTATTTTATTTGCTTACAAATATCAATACATTTTCTAGCTTCCTAAAATTTTTTGAAAAATCTATAAAAGTTCTGTAAAACTGGAAAAATAGCAAGTATGCAATTGAAACATTTTTATTTTTAAATTAAGCTTTTACATTAAAAATGCTAATTTTATCTACCAGTAATATGAATTTAATTAAAATCTCTAAACAAAAGATCTAGAAAAACAGTGAAAGTTCATGCCTATGAAAGACCTTTCTAAATCAAGTTAAAATGGATATTTTTTAACTTCTTAACATATTTTCCTAACAAATGTTGTTCGTATTTTAATCATGAATTTGATAAGTAAATGCTTAATCACAACAGAAAACATAGTTTACAAATTAAATCTAAATCAGTGGTTTTTATATATTTGTAAAAAATATATATATAAGTTCCTCAGATTATGTTAAATAAATATTTTATGTTAAACACAATTAGTTATACAATTAGAAATAGTTAATGAAATAGTAGTTGACAACTTACGATCATTGCAGTATTGTGACTTATTTGCATAAATTCCCTCAATGATAGCTCTTCCTGGTTCAGATGAATGAGGCATGGGAAAACCATTTTCCTTAAGCTGATCTTCAGGCATTGAATAGGTGAGAAGATGCTCATACAAAGCAGTACCTAACATTTCAAAAAATGTTAAGTAAATTCCTTCCTTAAGTAATTCCAAAACTTCATTAAAGAAAATTTGTTTTTATGAAGTTTAGCTCATTTACCAGGCATAACAGTAAGTAAAAAAATTTAATTGGCAATCTTTCCTTAAGAAAACCAGATATTTTTAAAATTTATATTTGTTTCTCATAGAAAATTGGTAGATCAACAATTAACTGTTCTATTTTACGTGGAAAAAAATATGTTGGTCTTAAAAAATTTTTCCAATGAATCAGAAGTTAATGCAATGATATATCGATGAAAAATTGGTACTTTTTGAATAAACATTTTCTTTCTTTAAAATATACCTCAGAAAATATCCTATCATGTTGATCAGATAATTACTTTTGTGTCAACTGAAAGAATTATCCATACAATAGGTAGATCCATAAGAAATCACTTTATTCAGCACTTTGTTACAAATGAAAAAGTGTAAATACTTTAGAATAAAATTACACAATTATTTTTAACATTTATATATATATATATATATATATATATATATATATATATATATATATATATATATATATATATATATATATATATCATTGAATCTAAAAAAAATCAAATTATTATTCCATAAAATGATATGAACTGTTTATTCCATAGTATGAAATAAGACTTATAGATTTAAAATAAATAATAAATATAGCTGTACTAAATACAAGTTGTTATTACTCTTTTAAGCTCTCTAACTCAGTGGTATGATATCTCTGTGGGTTCAAGGCCTTCAGTACTCATACCTGTTTTCTGACCAAGGGACCTGGTATGGGAAGCATATGTTCGGTTAGTTGGTCAGCCTAATATGAAACCCCCAATAATTAATTGACAAACATAGTTGGTACTCAGTTTTATCGACCCACTGAAGGGATGAAAGCTAAGACGATTTTGCCTAACCTGAATTATAAAACCTTGGACCTTGACTTGGGAGTGCAAACTGCTACCACTACACCACCAAGTATCAGTCTTTTAAGCAAAAAGCATATTTTTTAGCATAAATTTATTTAAAAATGTTTTAGAATTAATGATGTTGATTAAGATTTCATGTTGCACTTAATCAAATACAAATCAACCAGTTATTGTTTCATTATATGATCAGCATGCAAATAACGCATATTTATGCAAAAGAATTTTCATAACTTTAGTCTAGATGCAATCTTGATTCTAATATACTAATTCTTCCAGTTATTAAAAAGATAAAACCTTAAAATAAAAAAAATCTGTACATAAATCAACTTAGTGGGCTAAATTGATTTATTCAAAATTGTTTAATGGCTAAACAAAATCCTTATAAATAGTTTTTATAAAAAGATAAGAATAAGTCTATTTTTCTAGCTGCTTCTTAATATTATACATTTTATATATGAAAGAAAATACAACAAAATAAATTAAGATATATTAATAATATTTGATAGAAAAAATAGTTGCAATGACAAAATTTGAGATTACATTGATCTTGGTTTTTAAAGTTTTGCTATAATAAATGGTTTCATAATATTGCTCATAAAATTACTAAAATTACTTAAAAAATACATTTTGAAAATTTTTTTTTAAAAAGTACATCTCTTTCCTTGATATTTTTATTATTATTAAAAGATTTATCCATTTTAATCTATTTCTCCACACATTTACCATAAAACTGAAATAGCTTAATAAGTAAGCTTTAACTATTAACATTTTCTTTAAAATCATGAAAAATATTTTACAAGAGAAATAAAAATTTAAATACTTTTTACAAAAAACTGTCAAGCATGGTAATACATAATTATTAATGAAAAAGGCCATAAAATGTTTTTATTGTATCTATATATTTTGTTATGATATTTATAATA
The DNA here is from genome assembly GCA_030067965.1 of Latrodectus elegans. NCBI lineage: Eukaryota > Metazoa > Arthropoda > Arachnida > Araneae > Theridiidae > Latrodectus > Latrodectus elegans. The sequence goes on along the minus strand of CM057810.1, from coordinate 28,511,654 downwards.
TTATTGTTTTAGTGAAACTTACCTTTTAAATGCTTAGGGAAAAGAGTTGAAAAATTGTTTATGAAAAATATCTTTGAATTACATTATTTTTTTATATATATAAGTTAATAATTGTAATATTATATTCTTTAGTAAGTCTTGTAACTTTTTATATATGAAACCTCTTTATTTTATTAGTTTATAATATTAGCTTTTTCAAATACTTTTCAAAGTAATTGAATGATAAAAAAAGAGATTTATTTTTAAAATCAGTTTTGATTTAGGAAATTAAAATATTAAACAAATTTTACATGAAAAATCAGACTATTACACATTTTCAAATTTCCAGGCACAAAAATTCTTTAAAAATAATAAACAAGAAGTTGTGAGGATAAAAATATACAGGAAAGTGTGCTATACAGCAATGTTATTAATAAATAAACACATATAAAAAAAATTCAAAATTGTAACACAAAGGTAGTTCATTTTAATTACCTTAATGCTTAAAATGTTTATTAAAGTAGATTTACATTTGTTGAATGTTGTATATCTTTTACATTGCTGCACAAAATATTTTGTATTCTTTAAAAAAAAACTAGTGTTAAAATATTACCCTTTAATTCAGGAACAGGAGGTGGTTTTTTCTTTTCAATACTGAAACTAGTGCGTTGTGCTAATGGTCCATTCAACATAGTCTCATGTGATACAGATTTACCAGTCTTTTTGCTAGTGCTCGATGTAACTTTATCACTTTTCTTTTCATTGGAAGCCTCACTTGATTTGCGACGCAAAACTGCTAAAGCATTTGATGCGACATTCATGTATATTGCTTTGCTTGAGCTTCTGAGGTAAGCTTTTTTTTCTTCTTCTAATGCCTAAAAAAATGAATTTAAAATTTTAAGCACAAAATTTGACACAAGTAAATCTATATAAACTAATGGACTGTAATGCAAACTTGACTTGGTTAAAATTTCTAGGAAATATTCAAAAGTATAAAAATAAGTGTACAAAATAGAAATAAGCACACCAAAATTTAAGCAGTATAAAACACAGAAAACATGAAGAAAAATTAAGTGCACAATTAAAGAAATGTGTGCATATGCATACAATTATACTATACAGATTTAATTTACAACAAAAAAAAAAATACACTCTAAATTCATGATGATGGTATGCTGTTTGACCTGTTTGATCGCCAGACACATATTTGAAGAGATTTGGTTTGTTTGCCACTCAACAGTCATTTCTTGCACAAGAGGGCTAATTAAACTGGAATCTATAAGTGGATTCTGAACCACTACAAACATCCATACCCAAGATGGGATTTGATCCCACGAATTATTGAATCAAAGGTAAGAGAGCTAAACATTTAGCTACCAGCTCAGCTATATTTGAAGAGATGACAGATTGGCAAAAGAAACAAATTGATGTAATAATTTCGATTCAAAATATAAAATAATATTCAGTGCTTAAAAAATGCTTAACAAAATAAAAAACAAATAAACTTACTTCCTCATAAGCTTCTTCTTCAGTAGGAGATATTTTTAAATATTCATCAATAAAAGCATTTAAAAACTTTTGTCTTATATTTGTTGGAACTTTGCTACCGAAATCAGCTGGTATTATTGGTCTTGGTTTCGACACCTGAAAATATATTTGAATTGAAAATATATTTGACTTAAGTAAAACAAAAAGCAAAGCTGCTTTTGCAAATAATATTATGAAATAATAAAAAAAATTAATATTTTATGAAAATTCATGATGATTTTTAAAATACTTAATATCATTGATTTTATTTAAAGAGCTAAGGTATTAGTTCATATCAGAAATTGATTTATGATATACAAAGTCTTAATATTTATTCATTAATGAATGATTAGAAATACTAATAGAAGCTGATAAACAACATTAATAAAGGGCAAAAATTGAGCACTTAATTAGATTTCAATATAAATATACTTAATATATATATTTACCATATCAGGTACATGAGCTACTCGTTTTGTTGGTTTGAGCGTTTTAGTCACAGTAGGAGGCAAAGGAGTAAAACTTGATACAGTTGATTCACTAAGTTTCTTTTTTTCATTAATAGCTGCAAGAAGACTGTTGTTTGGAGAAACTGCTATTCTTCCTGCAGCTTTTCCTGGACAACTAAAACTAGCAGTTCCCTGGGCCTGGAAAATATAAATTAATTATAGGTAATGTTTTTTTTTAAACCACACAATAAAAAACTGAAAACTGCTAAATATATTTTATATAGTTCCTTAAGTTTGTTAGTTGTATAACCATCTTAAGGAATAGATGGTAATATTTAAAATAGAAATAAAATCAATAGTCAAACTTTTTTTATAATTTAGGAATTAAATACCTTAGATATTATTTTAATGGCTTTATTTAATTTTAAAGAGTTAAAGTAATGAAGTACATTATATTAAAAAGATAAATATTAAATTAAATATTTTATACTATATAGAAAAATATTTCATGATTTCAAAATAAAACAATTTTTAACACAAAATTATGGAATACCTTTAGGAAACTCTGTCTTCCATACAAATTTAAAGAAAAAGTTATCATTTTAACATTATAAAATTATATCAACAAAAATAAATGATGTGCATGAGTATTTAGTAAATAATATATATATATGTGTGTGTATATATATATATATATATATATATATATATATATATATATATATATATATATATATATATATATATATATATATATATATATATATATATATATATATATATATATATATTAATACATAAGTATCAAAATTATCTAAAAATTGCAAAAATTGTGTATTTCACATAAAATTTTATATTCATCAATAATAGTTTATGTAATGATTGTATGATTATCAAAAAGTGTCACTTTAAAAAGAATCATTAAATGAATAAACTATTGAATATTTAGCAATAAAAATTTATAATACACTTTACTTTTTAAATTATTTACTGAATTTTTAATTTAATAATATTAAAAAAGAGGTGAATGTTATTATATCTTCATCAAAGATTAGGTATAGTAAAACAGAAATAGTCGATAATTATCTGCTTATTATCATCAGTTTATCAGTATTTATAATCAGTATATTATCTGTTTTTATAATTCTTAAAATGTACTGTAAGGTGAATTGAAATTGAACCTAGTAAAAGCTAATACATTATGCGCATTCATTTTTGGGACAATTTAAAATAAAACTAATCATTGACTTTTATTATTTTTCTTAGTTTTCAAATATAAATAAGTCTATTTTAAACTAAAATATTTTCTTTTCAGTTTAATACAATATTTTTAATTATTAAGGTAGAATCGTGTTCTGATCTTTTAACATTTAATAGTTCCTATGGAAAAATTCTTCATTTAAATAATTTTATAAACTGCAAAATAAATGATAATCAGACAAATCAACGCTCATCAAATAAGGTATATAACGTCACAAAAGTTCAAATTTTTTCAGACAAAAAAAAAGCATACTCATTTCTAATATGGATAATTTAAAAGGTATACACAGTCCCAATTTTACAACTCTCTGATTGCATTCTAACACTGATATATAATTAGCTAAATAACTACACTCAATCTTACAAGTTAATTCTTCAACAATTAAATTAGAATTTGCTTACTTTTTCAAGCACTTTTTTTTTAATTCAATAGCCTTTTTGAGAAGGTAATTTTTTAAATTGCAATCTAAAACTTGAAACTCTTTATTTAATATATACACTGAAAATACTCTTACAGTTCTCTTAATCTACATTTTATGAAATTAAAAAATCAATTTAAATTTTATTTTTCAATTATGGAATTCCTCAACATAGTGCAGCTAATCAATAAAGATAAAAAATTAAGAATTTAAGATAAATAATCATTGCAACAAAATAATTTCGAAAAAAAAAAATTTAATAATTGTAACTGTAGTAATCTTTAATAAAATACTTTATTAGTTTGAAAGTTACTTGTTGGTGAAATAAAGCATTTTATTCAGATGAAAAATGTATTTATCAATGTACCAAAATCAGATATATCAATGTACCAAATCAAAGTATATCAATACAAAACCAAAAATGCAGTTTCATACATACATATGTACATACAAATATGTACATAAATTTAATCACAGCAAATCATAATATAAAAAGATGATTTCTTGGACAAAAACTGCAAGATGTTTCCCATATCTTGAGTTTAATACATTAAATCCTAAATACTCAGACACATTTACTATAAATCATGAATTTAATTAAAATCTTACATCAGTCCCCAAACTAATTAGATCTTTATATCAAATACAAAAAATGAATGAATCATTAAATGATCATATTCAGACTGCAACTTTAATTTGCAAAATAAAATATCTTAATCTCAATTAATTAGATTATCTTCATTTAAAAAATTATAATTCAATCCTTCATTTAAAAAATTTATACATTTTTATGTATTCAATTTTTTATATTTTTTCATGTAAAATAAGATTTTTTATATTTTATTCAACCACATCCTATTTTAATATTGAAGACTTGATAATTATACTATTATTAATAATTATATTATACTATTAATTATATAAAAATATTTAGAAAAATAATTTAAAACAAATCAAAATTTATAAATAATATTTAAGTTTCATTTTTAGCTTCTTGCATATAAATTCCAGTTTTAAAAATCTAAATGAATCCATAATTTAAAACAATGGTATATCCATAATTTTATATAAAAAAAAAAATTTAAAACACCTTAAATTATTAAAGAAAATAATTAAAGAAAAGAATTGTCATGCTTGAGACTTCAGCCAAGATAAGTAGTCATCACATTTACAACAATGATTTTGTTACGCAAAAAACATAAAAAATATGTCCTTTCTTAGTTATATCTATGTTGTATTTATGTTCTACCTTGATTAAATAAAAGTTTTTTTTTTAAATCAAAATAAAGATATATTTTCTTCAAATAAATCTAAAAATGTTTCTATAGCAAATTGTTTTAGAATATTTAATAAAAAATTTTTCGCAAAGAAGGAAAAGAAAACATACATTACTTTACTTGCATAGTATATATATATATATTATGCAACATTTGTAACCTTAAATATAAAATATTCTGTATTAAAGTAATGTATGTTTTTATTTCTTTCCCTTTGAAAAAAAATTTTTTTTCATTAAATATTCTAAAACAATTTATTATGGAAACACTTTTAAATTTTTTTGAAGAATACATTTTTATTTTGATAAAACAAAAACTTTCATTATTTATATATATATATATAATTGACACAACACATATATATTTTCTAATTTCTATAAAGCCAGGATTTACACAGTTCATCAAATTAAAATAAGTTTTCATCTAAATAATTAAACATATTAATTCATACAATTTTGAATTAATACATTAAATTAATTAATACATTTAAAAAAACAAAGGTATAAGTGAAGAAAATTAGTAATACGCATATGAAATCTCTGAACATGTGAATTAAGATTCTTTTCAAACTTTTAATTTTTATATTGGAATGTTTACTTCAAATGCAATTATTAAAATATTCTGAAGAACAAAGTATTTGTAATGACATTTTTTTATCGTTTTCGATTGTAACACATTTTAATGTATCAATACAAAATTAAAAACAATCCTTTTTTATCACTTTATATTTTAAATTCCATATTTTATAAAAATATAACTTTATCGAAATAATTATCACATTAGAAATCAACTGGTTTTAATCAAGATTCAGTTCAAGATAATAGTACTTACTGCCACTATTAACATCTGAGATATAAAAAATGGATGTATTAGATCAATAAGAAATGGTTTTCTATTCAAAAAAGAAAACATCTACTTCTTACCAAAACTCTCCATACTGACTGCCTCTTAGTTTTTGCACTATTTAGATACAAAATAATATCAGTTAAGACTTCCACTACCATCCGAAAGATATATGTTTTGAAGAAAACTGAGCATTCATAAGAAAATATAAAATAGAAGCTACAAATATTCTATTACAACACTTTTAGCACCAACAAGAGAAAGTTAAACATCGGAAACATGAAAATAGCTTTTTTAATAAATAAATTTAATAAGTAAATTATCATAACAATATTTTTTTATTTTTCCATATCACATAAAAGGTTTATTATATGTAACATTTAAAATAAATGTTTGATGCTTTTATTCCTTGAAAGAATGTTTGACAACTTCCTCAAGTATATTAATATATGTATGAAAAGAATGAGCTATCAAAATAAAAAAGGTACTAAAAATAAAGTTACCTTTGCTTCATTTTCTTCCCTCATTTTCATTAACTGAGCATATCGGTTGTGCATAACTAATCCTGGATTCATTGGCTGCTTAATCGACTTTTCAAGAGTCTTTGGCTAAAAAATGGTCATTTTAAATATACTTCACAAAATCACTAAATTTATTTCACTATAAATTATAAATTTAATCTAAAAGTTAAAATGAATTTAATATTAACCAATTCTTGAACGTTCATAAACATTTTCAAAAGTTTAAAAAATTAATAATTGTTATTAAGAATTTTAACTGGAAATAAAAAAATTACAAGCTATTTCAGAACTGTGTTTGTTTTAGTAAGAATTAGTTTTTAAGTATCTTTATTAGTTTTTATTAATTTAATAATGAAATTAAAAATATGCAGTATTGTGTTGTTAGAAATTTTTTTAGCAATTATTTGTGAGCATTTTTACATAGGTGTGCATCATATTTGATGAAAACCAAATTGAACACTACATATAAAATTTATTATATATATAAGCATCCACAATGCATACCCTTATACTACCTATTAAATTTTGCTAATGACACAAGAACACAAAAGATCAGGACCACAGTATTTATAATAATAACTTGGTAACAGAATACAATTAAGATTTACATATATAATAGTATGCACAGTTCAAAATCATCAAGAAATATTGTAAATTCGCTAACACAGTTAACAGTTAAGAAATCAATTTATCATTTCCTAACAATTTTTTTTATATATTAAGTTCACCATCATCTTTTCAGATATAAGAGATCTAGCAGTCCAGGACAATATTGAAGTACCTCCGGAAGGCAAAAGGGCTCCGAAAGTCATCACTGGTATGAACGACAGAAAGAGAGGGGTAACTAAAGATATGTTCTTAACAAAAATTTAATGAAAGAAATTAAAAAAGAAAATTATCTATTAAACAGAAAGCTAAATTTTAAATTAGGAGTAAAAATTAGATTAAAAAATCCTTTAGAAGTTTGGTTTATTTATTACATAACAGTCATTTCAACTAACAAGAACTAATTAGACTGAATTATACTTTAACGTGATTGTTATAGTGATTTATGAACCACTATAAGCAATCTTTGCCCAAGGTTGGATTTCAACCCAAACTGTTGAACCTAAGTCCAGAGCACTAATCATTCCAAACCAGTTCAGTTTCCTATTGTATGAGTAGATTAAAAACAACTGGTCTAAGCTGCAGACTTAGCTAAATTGGTTACTCAGAAAGCCAATGGTCATTTAAAGGCATAACAAATAGTCTATTGTATTGAAAGTGCTAAGAGCTTCTCAGTGTTTTCACACAATGGAATCAGTGTTTGAAAACTGGTACAATACACCAAAATTTGAGAAAATACATGTCTGCAATAACACAAAATAAGGATTAGTATTTAACACTAAAAGTCAGAAGAAATTGCTTTATGAATTCCACTTTACTATAACTAATATATTTAGAGAGTAACTGATACCAAAGATTTGAAGCAAACTATTTATATCAAGCTCCACCACCCATATAGGTTTGTATACTAGCAAACACATAGGGTTTGTGTTTTGTGGACTGGGAACCCATGTTCTGCTCATGGAAGGTGGGCATAGGAGCATCTTAGATAAGGATAAAAGTGAATGCATGGCAAGTTTTGTGTACAACTAGACAATTATCTATTACCTGGAAAGCTTGTTACTCAAAATAATTCTGCATTTATACAGAAAGTATTCACATAAGTGTGGGAGCAAAATGAAGATCTGGATTTGTATTTTATCAACATAAATACTGACATACATGTTAACAAAAATGAAATCTTTGAACAAAGGGATTTAAGAATGAGATCCGCAAACTTGTCCTTATCCTTTACATTGCTACAATAAAGGGTTCTGATGAATGAAAATGCCAGGCCAAATCATGCTCAGCCAGTGTAAACTTTGCAATAGTATAAATAATAATTTTAAAACATATCTTTTAGTTTATTTTTTCATCTTAAGCAATTTCTTACACTAAATACACAATATAATTAATAATTCAAACTACAAAAACAAAATAATCAGTTTTAACATCCAATCTTATATATCCCCCCACCCTTATCTAAATGCATGTAATTTATGGACTCAACACAAGTAAAAATTATATATATTTTATCACAAATTAATTTTCCAATAATAAAGTGAACTGAAGGAATTTTTGAATACCTAGTTCATTAAATATTACTTATTTCTCAATTAATCAGTTACTTTATTATGTATGAGTAGTAAGTCAAAACTGAAGGCAAGGATACACTAAATTATGGTAATGAAACAAACATCAATATTTTTTCTTACATAATATATAACAAAATTCATTAATAATCAAAAAATTGGCAATTTATATCAATAAATCAAATTAAAGTTTACTTTTTTTATTGCAGCTGCAGCGGCATGAGCTTGTCGCTTTTTTCTCACTGCACTAACATCTTGGAAGATTGGTGATTTGTTTTTAGGAATATCCTAAAGAATTTTATAATAGAAAATTTATTATTACTTTTATAAAAATATTTTTAAAAATCACTTTTTCTTTAAAATATTTTTCGATAATAAATAAAAACACTAACTTAAAATTATTTGCTACCATTTAAAAAGTTATCAAGTCATAAAGCAAACAAAAAATAAAGCAGTAAGAAATCAATTATTATAAATGGTAATCACTGATATTGCATGTGACATCTCAGTAACAAAATACTGACAGAAAGCACTTGATACAGATAAATATAAATTTAAGAAAACAATTTGCCTTTTAAAAGAATTAATTTATAATCACATAATTCTTTTATAAGAATTTTATCGAAAAACTTTATTATTGCAAAAATTGGGGAGGAAAACATTCTAAATAAAAAATTACACTCGATTAGTCTTTGATGAAGAATATTTCACAAAAATATCTCAAGGTTACACAGGAAAAGTAAATAGGAAGGAATACTAAATAAAAATATTCCCAATAAAATGATGTAAAAAAATTATATATAATCCATTGATTAAAATATTATTAAATAAATGACATAGGAAATAGTGCAATAAAATATCAGATTACTTTATAAATTTAAAATAACTTTCAAAAAGATAGTAAAATTTTATAGAGAGAAACATTTTATTACCTTTTTTGTTAAAACTGAAATTATTAAACTTTATTTGCGAGCAAAAGAATATATATTATTGCTACTTGGTAATATTTATAACTTACGATTGACAAAAAGAAATTTTTTAAAAAACAACAACTTTCAGTTATGATAATCATTGCTAAAGTTATTAATATTTGTTAATTAATAACATTTTAAAATTAGCAATATCTTTTTTAACTGCAAAGTTATTGTTAAAAAATAAGAAATTAAACATATAAGTTTACAAATATAAATGACAATGTAATTATAGAAACAGTTAACAACTAATTATAAATGATATGAGATAAATTTTTAATAATAAAGATTCAATAAAAAAATCACTAAAAAAATTTGGCACCACTTTAAATTTTTTCAAAATTTTGAACACCTTCTTAAGTTGTAAGTTTTTAGGTAATGAAGTACATTAGATTCTTTATGCTTTGAATTTTATACATGCAAAAGAAAAAGAAGAATAAATTTAATAGAAATTAGTCAACTTCTGTCAGTCGCAAAAAAAATGTATAATAATACATGTACATATGAATACATAATATAAATTGTAATAGTACATAAATTTCAATTAAATTTTATATAATAAAAGAAGTGAAATTGATTATATATAAAATAATACTGAAAGAAAAAAAAAAGATATAATTAGTAATAAATAATAGCAGATTTCTTATAAGACTTATAGTTTTAATCAGGATGGTGCTCTTTTTTGTCCACAAGTTTCTTTTATATATATATATATATATATATATTGGGAAAACAGGTAGTGACTATACATTTGAATATAGTTGTGTCCAAGGCTTTTATCACTGAATTTGTTTCCTTATTTATTTTTTTTATTTTTAATAAATTTCATAGTAGCAAAAGGAATCTCTCACAGATAGAACTGAACATTGACTTCACTTTGAGATAAATCTAGACCAAAATTGTACATTTTTCTTTAGGAACAAAAGGCTAAATAAATTTAAAATTTGAAGAAATTTGGTTTCACAGCAAAATCAGTTTGAATATGAAGTTGAAGACATAATAGTTGCAATGATCAAACTCACTTTAAGTAGTAAGACAAGACCAAACTTATAACCTCAATTCTTCTTATTACTAGATTTGCATAAGGCTCTAGATTCAATTGCAGACACTACTACACTGCAAGTGTATTATTTAGTAGTTCCAATGTAAAATATAAATTTTAACATTGGAACTACTAAATAATACACTTGCAGCTTTTAAAAATGCAGTTTTGATTATTTCAACATTTTTTAATGATCTGGTGAATAATATTTGACACTTGGAATGATAGAGATTACAATAGACTGGCTGGCAAGGGGGCTGTTCTCATTATTAAAAGGTAGTGAATTCAAATCCTGGTTAAACTGAAGATCCGTCATGTTCGCTAAAGAGGCTGGGGCACCTTACATAGGACATGGTTGCAATGTCCTTCAAGTGAAATGATACTTCTTGTATCATATGATATGGATTGGCAAACCAAGCATTGATGATATTCTGTTTGATCCCTACTTCAAAACCACAAAGCATGTTGGTGAAAAAACACTTGATGTAACGCTTTTGCTACTTCTAAAATCCTATAACATTTTTGGAAAAATTGAGTATTGAACATTAAAAGTTTAGATTTTAGCTGCCATATCTTTTCTCTTTAGAACAGAATTTAATGTGAAAGCATTAAGTCCTATCTGAATGGTTTTGAAGTAGCATTTGATATTCCTTTTCTTTAGAATTAATAATCTTAAATAGGATAGTAAGTACACAATTTGTCATATACCTTGTTTAGGAAGTAATCTGCTTCTCTTTTGATAAGAAAGTAAGCTATCATTAGATATAGCTTAGTGGATGAAAGTAAATCAAACTATCCCATTAAGTAAATCCTTAGCACACACATGAAAAATATGTCTATCACCTTACACACATTCAATAAATTATCAGATAAGACTGACAATGGTTGTTGAGAGGGAGAAATAAGCAGCTCTCATGAGAGATGCTTTTTATTAGCTCAATGGAAGATTCAAATTTAGCTAACAAAAGTATTAATATAATCTACCAAAAATGCCCATGCAAGCTACTTGCAGCTAACAAATGAGTTTGGAAATACTTATCACAAGAGAAACAGATATTATTTAATAGAAAAAGTCAGAGCCAAATGCTGAAGCAATCTCAGACATAGGATAAATATTAATTTTTCAACAATTGCAAACAATTTGATAAAGAAAATTTTCATGTTAATTTCAACTGAAATCATGTTCTATTCAGTAAAACAGTTATATTCAAAAAGGATTTTTTATGTTTTAACAAAAATTGTAAGTAACTGATTTTTTTTTAAATCTTTATGCTCATATTTGGTTCAAGTAGGAATACAAAGGTTGAAGAAAAATAATTTATTATCTGTTAACATGAGATAATGTTAAAATATATACAATAAATACTTCACTAATCTGAGACAAGTTAAAAAGCATTATAGTTTTGTTCAATTAGATAAGATCATTGGCAAACTTAGATTGCTTAAAATCTTAAGCTTAAAATTGTCCTGTGTTTCCTAAAAATGTTTTTACAGCCATTATTTATTAAGTGGTCAAACCAAAAACATAAAAAGCTTTGATTGAATATAAACTTAAATTCTATTTAGATTTCAGAATCCCTCATACTTCCTTTATTTGTGTTGAAAACACAATCATAAATATCAAAATAATTTAATAAGACTCATATATTTTAATATATTTTTTATATCATTCAGAATGCTTGAAAATTTAATAGGCTCTAATTAATCTTAATTTAGTAGGGTCTAATTAATAAGTCTGGACAATCATGACAGACTGAAACAAATTTTTTCAAACTTTCTATTCCCATATTATTTTTAACTATTTAAATTTACTGTCATATTGGAATTGTCAAATCTGGAATTTAATTGTTAAATTTAACAATCAATATATATCAAGTTTTTTATTTATTGATTATCAAACTTATATATTATTTCTAGACTGAAGAAATATATTCAAAGGAAAAATTAGCTTTAGACTAAGAGACAATAAAATTCTCTAATTTTTTAAAAGGGAAATAATAAAAATGCAGTGATTAAAATTTTTATTTTTACCATAGGTTGAGAAACTATTCTAAACATAATTAATAATGATTTAAACATCTACCATTGATAATTTCTGATCTGATTTAATAATATTAGAGTTTTATTTATTGTATTAATATTTCAGGTTTACTGTTAATATATACTTAATATCAAATTTCAAACTTCTAATGGCTAAATGAGAAAAAATAATTGAAAGCAATGAAAAGTTTGATAAATTATTTGTAAAGTATAACTTGCCTCTTTTTCATTATCTACAATATTTTCATCAGAAGTCTCATTAAATGTTTCATTGTAAATTTTCCAACATTCTTCACTAGGATCATAATCAGAATCTGAGGATATAATTATATCTTCATCTATACTGCTATTACTATTAGTTTTCTTTTTAAGTGATGGTGAAGATTTGTATTTTAGACTGGAACTTTTTGGTGTGTATGCTTCAATTATTTTTACATCATCATCATCTGTAGTACTCACTGTATCTTCACTACTTTTACCGTACTGAATCAAATTTTTCTTAGATGACCTTTTTGTCCTTATTTCCTCACCACTTTCATCCATGCTAGCATCATCTTCATTTTTCTGCTTCTTAAAAGAAGTTTTCTCCCTTGAATGTTCCCTTTCAGAATTAGATTCACTATCCGATTGCTCATTTTTCCTCTTAAATGGTTTCTTTGTGGAATTTGAATCTTTAGAGGCATGCTTCAATTTAGGAACTGAGCCTGAACCAGTTTTGGATGAAGTTAGCTTTTCACTAGCTTTATTTTTATTCACCACACTACTGCTACTAACTTTGCCATCTTGAAGTTCTGCTTCATTAGAGCTGGATACTTTTGATTTATCTTTGGTGCTAGTTTTATGTTTTAAAGATTTTTCATTGGTTTTTGATTTATTTTTTTCTATTATATTTTTATTTGTATCTTTTATTTTATCAGAATCTTTTTTTGAAGATTTTTTTAAAGTATCATTAATTTTACTAGAAATTTCATTCACTTTACTTGATGAATCTTTTGTTTTTTCATTTGTCTTTTTGGAAGAGCTTTTACTTTTCTCACTGCTTTGTTTATTGATACTTTTCTCTTTTTCAGTGCTATTTTTGGAACTTCCTAATTTTCCCTCAACTTTTTGTTTTGAAGAATCATTTAATTTGCTTTCAGTATGTTTGGAAGATGATTTTGTAGATCTCAATTTCTTTTTGTCTTTCCTTTTCTCCTCAATACTTGAACTATTTAATTGTTCATTTGATTTTTTAACATCAAGTTTTTCTTTAGTAAATTTAGTCACATTTTCAGAGGATTTATCATTAGTAGAAGTTTTGTCAGAATCCATAGACACATTAGATTCACCTTCTTTAGTATTTTGTAAAGAACTGGATATTGATGAATTACTGTCAAATGTTTTCTTATCATATTTACTTTTGATTAAAGAATCAATTTCAATGGGTGGTAGAATAGAATCAAAAGCAGAATAATCAGGTATAGAACTTTGGGAATCATCTTCCACTGAATATACATCATTATTATTGAAAGACTTATTTGAATTTTTAGATGATGTATTAACATTCTTAGATTTAGCTCCTTTAAGAATAAGTGGGGTTTTTTCAGGAATTGGTACAGGTTTCACTTGAACTACATCTCGTTTAGAAAGCTTCAGTAATTTTTCATTTCTTTTCGTTTCAATTAAAATTTTGTCTACAAGAGAAAACTCATCAACTTTTTTTTCATCAATGTCACTTTCCTCTTCTTTGTCTTTCTCAGCAGAAACCTCAGGTTTTTTTACAGATTTCATACTCCATGACGGTGGAGATGATTTAGATTGTTCATTGTCTTCAAAATCATCATCACTAAATTTAGGTGCACTAGCTAGGTCATCAAAATCATCATCAGAACTAAATCTAGGTTCGCATTCAATTAAACCTCCACCTGCTTCATCTGCAAAGGAAACAGATTTTTTGGGAATATATTTTATTTCAGTGGGATCATATTCTTCAATGTGCTTTTTCTTTTTCACTGGATTAACATATTCTGGTGAATAATTATTACTTTCAAACTGTCCATGCGGAATATTAAGCTCTTTTAGTTTTGATATTGGGGTAGGCTTATATTCAGGAACTGAAGACACATTATTAGTTTTTAAAATACTAGCAGGTTTAATAACTGGTGTTGGTACATAACAACCAGCAGCGTCCTGATCCTTAACAGTCTCAGGATAAGATGGTCTCTTTTGGTAAGGCAAATTTGAATTGGTGTCATATAAATAAGAAGAATTAACTGCTGTAATATTACTTTCTGCATTTCCTAAAGAAATAAGAAATTTAGAAATTAATTTTAAATACAATGATGCAATCACAGAAACAAAGTAAATGTATATATTTAATGATTATCATACTTAATATATTAAAATTGAAAAATTAATAAATTCATATGAATTTATAATTGCATTTCCATTGTGTATGTATGAAATTGAATACTTGTATTTAAAATATTAAGGAGGGTTTTTAATTTATAAAATGTTGCAGGTTTAAATTGGATAGGAATTTTTAGGTCTAATTATTTCCTGCTTTATGCATTTTAAATTACAATTAGAATACAAAAAATAAGAATAAGTTCAATTATTTAATACAAATGCAGTATTTTACAATTAATTAATAACAAATGTTACAAATAATGTGGTATTTTTTCATTAAGATTAATTAATATCAATCTTAAATGCTATAAGGGAATGAAAGAGAGTACCAGTTAATTTTAGATAGTTTATTATATTTATAATAATATATGAAAATTCAGTCTTTTTCAAAATAAAAGTTAATAACGATAATAATGATAGTTATAATTGTTTTATGTATAACTGTAAAAAAGTTATTAAATTTCTGTAAATTTGTTTTAATTTTGAGTAGATTGACACAAGTTTTACAGCATTAAGTCTGTAAATGGACAAGCTCAGACAAGGTTAATTTCAAGAGTTACTGTTGTGTTTTGTTTTTATCAAAGGCGGTTCAAACTGAAAAACATTTATTTAAAGTAATTTATTTCAATCTTAATTGAAATAAATTACTTCAAATATTAAACATTTGTACACACATTCAAATGCTTGCCATAATGAGCTCTATCTAAATCTAGGAAGTATAATAAACAAAATTAATATTCTACTTAGTCAAAATAATATTCATTAAATTAAATAATTGTTTTACTCATAATCTCCTAGGACTCATACATAAAAGCTACTTTATTACCAAAACAAATATATTTTAGGTTTGATTAAAAATCACTTAATTTTACAAATACATATTAAACTAGAATAGGATATTAATGCTGTATGTCCTAAAATTTAACTTCACTTTGGTTAAAAAAAAAATTATTTTATTCAAGCTAACAAATCAACAATTTATTATGACATAAACATAACAAAGTATAATTTTTTCATTAATTATATGCATTTTTAAAAACTAATTCAGCAAACTAAATAAGCAAATTTCTTTAAAATGTTTAATTCTGACAGTAAGTAGCAAATGTCAGAATGAGAGCCTGAAAGTATATGACTGTTAATCGTCTTCTGAAATGAAAAGTCAAGTAGTTTACGCTCTGGGTTTAGTTTAATAGTTCATGAATCTGATTCTCATCTCAGGTTAGGATGATTGTAGGATTTTATCTATTTTTCTTTAGAGGGAAATGTACCTGCCTATTCCAAAAAGTAACATAGATAATGAGCGCTTTACCTTTTCATTCTAAAGCAAAAAAATAACATGAAATGCAAAAGATTCTGAAAACCTCTTTATATTTTACAACCCAACTTTAGACAATTTAAATTGGGATTTTTTGATTGTGACACTCTAACTTTTAGTTAGAAAAAGTAAAAAAACTTTTACAAATGAACATGAAATACACAAGACATTTTATTAACATAAAATTTCTGTTTGAATTCTACTTTTGCTAATTTACTAATTATTTAATCCCCAATTTTGATTTTTAGCACTACCAATAACTTCAGAAAGATATAATTTTAAAAAAATTCAAAATCTTAAGAATTCGGGTAAAACAAATACACTAAGTTGTTATGATTTTATATACCATTAGGCATTATTTATAAATATCAGCAATAATTTTGGTTAATGTAGATAATTGCAGCTTTTTGGTAATACAAACACTAATAAGGTCTAATGTAATAGAATGAAAGATGAAATTACAGGAGCATATAACAGTGATAAAACAGCATGTTTTTTATGAATCGAGCACTTGAACTTTAATTCAAGAACATGAACAGATGTAAATAAGCTGGGAGAGAGGAGACACTTGTACCAGTCAGAGATGAACATGTTGGAGGAAACAATACAAATATGAAATTCAAAAACTACTTAAAGAAAAAAATATATTAAATCATATAAAATAAAAACAATCCAATGGTTGGGACAACTAATGAGAAAGAATGACCACTGATAGGCAAAATTTTTAAAAGTCAGAGAACATGAGAAAGGCCAAGGAAAAGATAACTCGATGAGGTTAAAAAGATCTCAAGAATTTGAAAATAACAAACTGGAAAACTAAGGCATGAGACAAACTATTTTGGAGTCTAATTATTAGGGAGACTATGGTCCAACATGGACTTTACTGCTGAGGAGTAAGTAATTGTGATAATTAAAATGATTATTGTCATTTTATTCTTTTTCATTTAATTTACTAAGTAGCCATAAAATGTAATTTGTTCAAAAGATACACACACACACACAGTCAACATGATTTAAAAAATCACAATTTCTTATGTCACTGTATATGGATTGCTCATATTTTCTTGTGAAGTTCATCACTCTTCAGAGCTTTGCGGATTTTATGCTAGTTTATAAAAAACCTTTTTCTCAAAACAAAATTAGATTTTTTATACTGATGATTGAACATAAAAGTGTTTCTTTTGTGGAGAATCAGGTATTAAGAATTTCATAAAAAATTTTGATTTTCAGTAAAATTATTTTTAAAGAAAAAGATTCATAAAAGTGAAAAGAAAATAGGGAATATTCTAGGTCTAATAAAAAGAAAAAGACTTAAAATTTGTAAAGAGCATACTTATAACGGATAAAGGATAATTTCTAGGCATACTTTGGTGACAAAAATATTTAAAAATGCTACACTAAGACTGATATTTAAATGAAAAAATTACTGGTTTTTTCAGTTTTAAAGTAAAATTGTCTATTATTATAGTCTTTGTCTACTATCTATAATATGCACTGTCATAAATTATATCAAAACAGCAGCTGAAAAAAATTCAAAGTCAAATAAATTGACTTGTAAATATTTTTTTTTAAAGATACAAAAAAAAAGATATATTTATTCTATAAGAGTGGAAATCCATATAAAAAAATGTTTAATTTTGCTGCTATAAAAATTTTTTTATTGAAAAGAGACACAAAAATTTTTTTTAAATAAATAACAGTAATGTAAAACTTACTTTAATTTGAATTATTTCAGAAGTTCTATTAATATTAATAAAGAAATATACACTGTCAAATACATCAGGAATCTCCAAACTAGTATATATGTATATAATTATGTAACTAAGTTTAAGTTAATTGATTGCTTTGTTGTCTTTTTTTTTTATGTGTGTGTGTGTGTGTGTATAAGAATTAGTTTGAACAAGATTATTTAATTAAAATGAATTACTACCCGAGGTGAGAAATAAAACCACAGGCTGTTGAACTGAAAGCCAGAGCTTTAACTTTTCAGTTGCCATTTCAACATAATGGAATTTGAAGTGTATCAATTGTTTAACATATTAAGTTTCATCACTATCAAATGCTTAGATAAAATGTCACAAGATGCGACAAATTTTTAATTTTTTTATTGATATATAATATTTGGTAAGCCTAAGGTAAAATTAAATGTTTCACCCCAAATAAGAGGCAAGTCTAGTTTTAATCTGGAGGAAGATTTATAAGCATTTTTCAATTACAATAAGAGAAAAAATCTACTTGTCACACTGAAAGTTTATACAATTTAAACATCATGTGCTGCAAGTTAAGGGCAATAAATTTCTAGCTCCAATAGAAATCTGTGAAATATATAACTTAATACCATTCTAATTCCAAATAGCTGCATGAATTCAGTTAAGAAGTGAGCCCAAAAGTTTCTACAAGTACTTCATATCCAATTTAAACCACTTGTTGAGGGTTCAATTACTCTAATCATAAAGATGCTGCAGTGTTCTAACAAATGTACCACAGATCTCTTATAAGATTCAAATCAGGTGATTTTTCAGACTAATTGATACATAAGAGGATGTTCATTTTATAAAGCAATCTAGTATTCTTCCTTCACAATGAATTTTGCAGTTGTCATTTTTTAAAAATAAGGACATTAACAATATATTCATCATGTAAATGTTACTTTATCATCTAGATTGTTAAAATAAACATCCCTGCTTATGTAAGTACTTACTTCAGTGAGTTATATCAATCCATAATAGGCAAAATATGCTTTAAAACAAATGGTTTGACCTCAACTCTACAAACATTCTGAAATATTTTATTTAGCCTTCAATTAACTTAACATTGATCATTCAAATAAAGCAAAAAATATGAATCATCGGACCATATTACATTTAACCAGCTAATTAGTGTCCATGTTTGGTCATTTCTAATCTACTGAAAATGCATGATTTATTGGTCTGTGTCAGCAATGATCTCTAGCACAATATTTAACTCCAAATGCTCAATATTCTTAAACTAACATGAACTGGTGAATTTTTGTTCATTAACTGTAAGAATTCCTATCTAGTTTGGAAATGATTTTAATTCACAAGCAAAATTCATCACTATTTCCCCTCTACTAGGATCTTTTCTGCTTATATTAAGTTGTTCCATGACCGCATGCATTAAATTATTAGACGTAAATTGTTAAACAGTTCACAATGGAACAACACTTATTGTATGGTATTAAACATGGTCAAGTATAATTAATAAATTTGCCACTGTCATATCCTAACACATTCCCTTTTTTAAGAACAATTCTTATTTTAAACAAAATGTTTAATTTTGATTAATTATCACAGAGACAGTGCATGCAAAGTAGAGTATATGATTTGTTAGATGTCCAACTTATATGGAGCTTCATATTTCATCAGTGTATGTATACTAGATATAATTTATTTCATTGTAATTTTAGTTTCTATGTCATAACTATGGTCAACATTCTTATATTTCAATGATTACAATAATATTTACAAAGGAAGCATGAAAAAATTATTTGAATAATAAACACTAAAATATGTATCACATGAATTGTAAAACATTAACACAGGCAAAATGTTTTGTTTTTCTTAAAAAAAATTTGCTTATAAATTTAAAAACAAATCAATAAGATATCTTAAAAAGCATGATCCAACCAATATTAAAAATAAATGTGGCTCTTTCAATAGGCACTTGAAAGAAAACACCAAATGATAAACATCCATCAACACAGGAGAGCAAAAAATCAACTAATTTAGGTACACAATCTTGAAAAATTAAACATTTTTATTTTCATGGAAAACTTAACTAAAATAAATGAATGTTATTTAAAATTACAAATTTAAACAAGCCATTAATTTTAGCTTAACATGCTTACTGCATATAATCTTTTAATTATTAACATTCATTTCACTATCAGATGCACACACAGTAATTTATCAGACCTTTTTCATAAACCAATATGTAAACAGTGCAATTCTGAAATTTTCTTTGTTGAAAACAAAAAGTTCTCTTTTATTTTCCACAATCCATTTGTTGGAAATAAAATGTACTATACTGTACTGTATATTAAAGAAAGTTTTGAATACTCTTCTTCCTCATTTCTAAAAATTTTGATTAACAATGCAAGACACAATTTTTTTTTATATAGCAACATTACCAATCTTCAAATAAAACACATTATATATACATATAGAGTGACAAATAGGTTGTGAATATAAATTGAAAAGTTAATTTCAAAATACTCTAAAAATGCAAACCTGAAGTTTCATGTTTATAATGACAATAGGGACGAAGACAAAGATGTGCTTTGTCGTACGGGCAGCGAATATTTTTGAAGAAACCATTTCTTGGGAGCATTTTTTTAAATAACACGTATTCAGCTATCCGCAAGTTAAATCAGAAGAGAAAACATTCTTTATAGTGAAGAAAAGTCATATTTGCCGTTAAAACCCGATATACTGCATAAATAACTAGTGTGTAAACAAATTATTAAATAACCTCTTGACATAAATTTTAAAATTCACATTTTTCTAATTTTATTTCTTTAATTCTTATGATAATTAATTACAACTTTACAATCTTTAAGAGTACGATGTAACAACTCTTTAAAATATTCCAAAATAACTATACATGATGAATGAAATTAGTTACTCTGTTTTGGACATTATTTAGAAAACAACAATGAATGATACAAATTGTTGCCAATATTAAATTTTCGAATTTCTCTTATAAACTAAGCACATTGTCAGGAACATAGAAGCTGTTATTTCCAAATTTTTAATTTTCTGATATCGAGTTCAAAATTATTTACAACAGAGAATATATTTTCCTTGAATTATATCTTAAAATAATTTCGAATCATTTCTTATAATTCATTCCAAACAAATCATTAAATTAGCATAACGTAGCTGTTGAAGTCTACTATTAGATTAGGGGAAAGTTAGATTAGATTTTAATTTAGTTATACATAATTGTGCTTATGATGCTACTGTTATAAAACATGTTATTTTAGTAAATCTGGGTATTTATTTTTCTGTGTGAACTCATTGATAATTTTTAATAACTATTATAAAATTAAAACTTGATTATTTTTGCAAAAACACAATTTATGTGTACAGAAATTCCACATATCTAGTAACAATTATGATCAAGGCAGTTTATTGTCATTGCTCTTGATATAAAAATTGAAAATCGGATGATGTTGCAAGTTTGCATTATAATTAAGCACATCTGAGTTACATCAATTATTATTCCTGTTACTGTGAACACCTAGAAAGGAAAATATGCTCCTAAGAAGCAAATTCGCTTATTCCAATAATGGTAGTCTTTGCCTAGATAGTTCCATTAAAGGGTGCAAAGTTTTTCCAATATACAACATGCCAAGATAATGCCAAAAATGGACTTATAATGGATATCAGGTTTTCCCCATTATCCAGCAAGCCTTAAACCCATAATGGTCTTATAATGGGAGTCAAGATTTCCACGATGTAGAAAATTCTAAGATATGCTAATACTGGACTAATAGTGGGTGCCAAATTTCCCTCAATATATAGTTTGTATATATATAGTCTCAATATAATGTATACACTCAAAATATATATATATATATATATATACTCAATATATAAGTCATTATTTGTCCTATAAAGCCAGCTAAGTTTCTACCAATTTTAGGCATGTGAAGGCTCTGCCAAAATGTAGTATAGAAAGTTAAATTCAAAATTGTTACCTTTTTTTTTTTTTTTCTAAGCTGCTTAATTACTTGTTTGTTTATTAGAAGTTTACTAGCTGAGATTAAATTTCCATAATTTCAATACATTTTAAATTCATAATTCTTGAAGTTCAACCATTACCAATCAATTTGTTGTTTATTAACAAACAGTTTTTTTTCTGTTTATTTGGAAGTGGTAGGGTATAATACAATTAAAGAGAAATAATAATATACTTCCGAGGTAGCACAAAGATGTTGGCCAATATTGCGAATACCGATGAATGCCGAAGGTCGATTCGATAATATTAAATAATATTCAGAAAATTAGTTTTTACTAAAGAATTTAGGAATTATAATGAAGTATTATTATTATTTATTTCAGAAGATTATGATTCAAACGTACTTTTTAAAGTTTATTCGTGTAAATTGATGGAGTACAAATCTTTTTTTGAAATCTGCTGAACTAATTAAAATTGACTAATTAAACTGAATTAATATTGTATAATATTACTGGGGCAATATTACTCAGTGAATGTTATTTCACATTCTTTAATATCTTCTTAACAATATTGAAAAATTTCATTTACTTTATGAAATCTAATTCTTTTTTTGTTTGTATAATAGAATACCTTTAATTTCAACTATAATGATTAATCTATTCATTGCTCATGTAATGTACTAGTTCTAATATAGTTCTTTATATTATTAATCTAGTTTTAGTTGACATATTCTTGATATAAATGTACGCAAAAGGGTTTTGATTGGCAGTGAATAATATGTAGAAGGATTTTACTTTGTTCTTGAATAGCTTCTTATAATGTATTTTACGAAAGATTAATAATATTTTAATTATGATAATAGTAAGACTTAATCATTTTTCATATTTGTTTCTTTAAATATTTCTTTTTAATTTTTAAGTTAATATTTCAATTATTGTGTGAAAAGCTTAATGAATACCTTTATGAATAATATATATTTTTATTTCAATGTTTGATTAACTATTTGTTATTTTATGTATCAAATTAATTAAATGAATAATTTCTTAAAATTGTGGGTAACTTATTGTTCTACCAAATTTTCCTTGTGTATATTAAAAATGTTAATCCTTCATGTAAAAATTTAAGTATAGGCTTTGTTCTTTTTTTCCATTTGTGAACTATGGATACTATTATCATTCGATATAAAGATCATGTTACAGAAACTTTTAAAAGATTTAATTAGTTACAAAGAATTCTGCAAAGAGAAGTAAAAGTTTGTCTCTTGTATCATTAGTTTTAGTAAAAATATTGTTTTGAATTCAAAATCTGAATCTTAAAAATTTATGAAATATCTTTAAAAAACATTAAAAATTTTAGCCATTAAATGCAAGATATATTAGAACGCAACGAGTTGTTTATTAGAAATATTGCAATTAAATTATTTCAGAACTTTGTTTATATAATGAAACATTACCATCAATATGAAAAGATTGTTTTCAGCTCAGTAGAGAGAAATGAGTTTTTTTTTTATTGAAATTGAAAATTTTATAAGTAATTCTAAATTGTATCTATTTTAATTCTGAAGCTGCCTTATTAATTTTCATTATTTGTTAAATTTTGAATATTTACAGGCAGATCATCTTTTGCAATTTACATTGAGAGATTGAAGATTGTCCACAAATGTTAAAAATTGATTTGTTTTTCATAAAATATTTTAAATGATTCAATTTTGCTCTAAATATATAATTACATAATATTCATTTGTATAAATTTTATTTTCTAATATGTTCTCTAAAGACTAAATATGAGACATAAGCAAATTTAAGTGTTGTAAATTTATATTATTCCACTTTACTGCACAAGTTATTTTTCTTGCTTATTTATTGCATTCAGCAATTAAAATTTCTGCCTATAGTTAAATTTTTAATTTTATAATTAAATTAACTTTAATGTTTTAAATATATTAGGCTATTTACGTAAACAAACATTTTGTTCAAGGTTAATTTTTGCTTTTTTAATTGCATCTGTGTGCATTAAATAAGATTTCTTTTATATTTTCTATTTCTGTAAACACACTGAAATGTGTGTAACTAGTTTGTGCATGAAATATCAAATTACATTAAATGAAGTAATTCTATGTGAAGAATATTTCTTCTTCATTCCTTAAAATTTTCACTTAATTAAAAAAAATTCCTTTTAAAATTAACTTTTTTTAAATTTTTTTGCCATTCAAAAAGTATACCTAATAAGGTATACTTTTTAAATGTCAAATTTTGAATGAACGTCATTAAAAAATTTAATATTATCTATTTTTTTACCTATATTTTTTAGTTGCTTGTGTTATAAAGAATGCAGTCATTAAGAAATGAAATAGGTGTTATAAGTTTTGTTGGAGTCACAAATTGGAATGAAAGAAAAATTCTGTCTCCCTGATACGACAAATAAGCTTGTTTATTTATTTAATAAAGGCTTTCAAGCCAATAAATTTGTGATTTATAAATTACTTCTTGATGCAAAATTCAGAATCTAATTATAAAGCGTAATTTAAGTAAAACTATTAATTTCAGTGACTTAAATGCATTAAAGTAAAATGTCCACATTTCATTTATTTCAACCAAGCATCCTCTATTCAACACAAGATACTACTGATAGCATTATAAAAATATTAGAAACTTCATCTCGTGTAAATATTTTTATCTCAAGCATAATAAGATGCATCATTAAGAAAAACTAACTGTGGCTTGTTAGATTTAATGGGTAAAGAAGTCCATGTAGGATTATAGAAAGTGCAGTATTTTTAAAATACATGCTGTGTAAAAATTAGCTATACGAAATTTTAACTAAATTAGTTACGAAATTTTGGCTACGAAAAATGTTAAGCTACAAAAATAAATCATTATAAAATTTGTGCAAGTTACTGAAAGCATTAAAAAATTCTTAGTAACATTAATTGCTTCAATTTAATTAAATAATGACTATAAAGTAGTATAAATATTTTTCAGGAATGTAATATAATTTAGTGTATATGCTTTCAAGAAAGCAGTTTCATTAAATTTCATTTATCCCTATATACTAATTCTTCTATAATAGTTTTGCAATCCTTCAATGAAATACATTTATGAATTTCTAAATGAAAACCCTTTTAAAATATTAAAATGCCTTTCCGCTATTTAAAGCATATGCATTTTTTTCAATTAAAATGAAATACTTATTAGAAGAAAACATTTAATGAATATATAAATCCCGACTAATCCATGTATTTCCAATAAATCATTATTTCAGTAACACTCACAAAATAGAATTTCTGGTAAAAAAAAAAAAGTAATAACTTTTTAGTAAAATTTGATTGTTTGCCATGAATAACATTCCTTTTAAATGTATCAACGGCTGATTTATTATATCAATAAATGGCTTTTATTTAAGATATTAAAATATGCAGAATGCTACAAAACTGTAAGATAAAATGACAAAAACTTGGAAACCACATCCACGAGATCCTCTATTTTATTGGAAATTAAGCTATAACTTTATTCTGATTGGCATAAGCAAAGAATTTAAAATTAATAGACTGAGTTAAGTTGGGAAACGTATTCATTTCATGAAAATTATTGTGTTTGTAAAAATTTAATATTAAAAAAAAGTTTACTTAATAAAAGACTAAAAATCTTGTAGGGTGAAAAATTTGTCGTCCAGTTTACATTTTTAAGTTAAAATGTAAGTTGCCGGTTGATTGAAAACCAATTAATTCAGTTTCTTTCTTTCCTTTTTTTTAATTTTTTTTATAAGTTTCTCATTAGAATTATAAGTTATATTTTAATATTATATATAGGAAAATAAAATTTATTTCATCTTCAGCTCAAGTTGAGCGAAGACTTATTGCCTGCTCGGAAAAGAAGCATATACTGAACACAGAAGCTCTAAGTCTGGCTTCCTCTAAAATTCAAGTATTAGATATTCTACAAAATGAAGATCTAAACAACATGGATTTAAACATGTCTGAAGAAAGCATTTACGGAGCTAACTTCCTTAGGACCGCAGAAAATCATATGAACTGTCTCTTAGCTGCAAAAGAAAATGGAGCAAGCACATTCAACATATTCCTAAAAGCCAACAATGGAAGGTCAATTCCGAAAAATAAACCCCGGGAATTGAAAAACAAACTGATAATGAAGATAAAAATCTTCAAAAAGATCTCTAACAAGATAATAACAAGAGACAGTCGATTACTAATGACTACGCAAGACATGGAAACACTACAGAAATATTAAATATCAAAGAGTTACAAGGGGTACCGGTACACTACCAAATCCTATGGGAAAGCATCGCTACCAGGTTTCTACTATTTAATATTCTAACGGAAACTCCACTAAAAGAGATTGCACAGGATCTGAGCGCTGAAAATGAAATCCCAATTTTAGAATTAAAAAGATTCAGTAAGAAAAACCGTAAAGTGTTTCCAGTTTTGGTATCTATTCTGGGAATAAAGGTACCAAAAGAAATAAAACTGTTCTTTACTAACCACAGAGAGGGGCTATTCCTTGACAGACCTCGCCAATGTGGTAAGTGTTTCAAATTCACTGAAAATAACAAATGCCCTTATGAAGTATTGTGCGTACACTGTGGAGACAAAAAACATGGAGAAATATGCTTAAACCAAATGAGATGCTCCAATTGTACAGGCTCGCAGAGCCGATTATAAAGAGTGCCCAACCAGAGAGGGCAAAAGAAAAAGAAATACTCAAATTTAAGGCATAAAATAATTTGACACTAAGCGAAGCCAGAAGGCGATTCGCAAACAAACACACTTCATACGCAAAGAAAGTTTACATGCCTAAAACCAGTCCAAATATAGAATCGATGCAAGGTATCTTTGATAAATTGGCCCTTAAATTGATAAACTCAATTCAAAAGATCATAGAACAACAACTAACAAAAATTTGTAATATGTTTAAAAAATCATTAGAGTCTACAGTGAATAAAATCAATGAAACATTCTTGACTAAAAGGAATGAAACGACTTCTAAATTGACCGCACCGATCTCGACTGAAAAATAAAGGAAGAAAAAATCAAAAATAATAAAAAATCCCAAATCCTCAAAATCAGACCAGATGGACTACCAGCAATATGAAACAGAGAGAGAGAGATTGATCTCTCAGATTTCTTTGTTGGATGATTAGAGTTATCTACTTTTAACTCATTTAATTATATTTTCATATTTGAAGGGATTTCAAAAATTCTTATATCAGTTATATATATGTGCTATAAATCTTCAGTTTATTAACACTTTTTGAAAATGAATATTGTACAGTGGAATGCGAGGAGCGTTACCAACAAAATAGACATATTTAAGTTAGAACCATTCATATCTGCAGATGTATTAGTTATACAAGAAACTTTCCTCAGACCCAGAGACTTATTTAATCTAAAGAAAAAAAAATCATCGATAGAAAAGAAAATAGAAGCGGAGGCGGCCTAGTGATTGCAGTGACAGAATCATCATTATCAAAAGTAATTTATAAGAACATATATAGCAGCAGTGGAACAGAAGTATTGATAGTGAAAATCATTAATAGGAACAACACTATCAGCATATTAAATATATATATTCACCCAAAGGAAAAATTTAACATAATAAAGATCAAGACTTACAAAAATACATAACACATAAATGCCTAATTTTAGGAGACTTCAATATCAAACATGACTTATGGGGCGTGGAAACTAGCACGCATGAGGGACAAAAATTGGCCGTCTGGATCAACGAGCACGATCTATGCATCCTGAACCTATCTACTCCGACGCATATTTCTCCTGCAGGAAAAGTTTCAATTATAGATCTATAGTTTTGTACTTCTAACTTATTTCGACAATGCCATATAACAATAGAAGAAGATTCATTTTTCAGTGACCATTTCCCTATAGTCATAGACGTTCTTACCCCAGATCAAACCCCAAGAGTGTACAGGATACGGAGATGGAAAGAAATCATCAATCAAATAAACGAAGAGTTGAGTAGCGAAATCAACAGTTCATATGACATGTTCCAGAATATTGCAGTTAAAGCCATAGAAGACAACAGCCATGAACAGAAAATACCTGAAAAGCAGTACCTTCAATGGTGGAATAATTTATGTAGTAAATTTTCATTTCTAAAAAAAGTGTATCTAAAGAAAGCAAGAAATACCTTAAGAAACAAGAATTGGATTTTGTACAAAAATTTGCTGCAAAATTAAGATCCATCATAAAATCCTCTAAAACCAAATATTGGGATGATGTCTGCAAGAAGCAGCAAGACCCGTACCTACTTTTCCGCATATTTAACTCAGTGAATCGTCGATACAGAGATATCCAAAATTCTAACCTCTTAATAAATTTTAATTATCAAGAAGTGCATTCACCAAAATCTCAAAGTGAAGCTTTCGCAATACACTTCAATAACAAGATATACCATGAGACAATATCAATAGACTACTCTAGACGAGAGGATACGACTTTAAATAAAAAAAAATTACAATCAACGAGCTCAATATAACGATTAAGAAAACTAGAATATCCACACCATGAGAAGACAAAATTTCTGCAAAAATATTTAAATCCCTAAATGAAGTAAACACATGCCACATACTTAAAATTTTCAATGAGATAATTGACCAATGTTCTATTCCTGACAGCTGGAAATCGTCTATTATAATACCAATCCCAAAACCAAACAAACCACAATCCACATTAAATTCATACAGACCTATATCTCTAACCTCTGTTCCTAATCTCTAAAATATTTGAAAGAATGCTGTCCTATAGAATCATAAATTTCCTAATTTCTAATCAAAAGATAGAAGAACGTCATCTAGGGTTCATACCTTTCCGAGACAGTCAAACGGCAATACAACTTTTTCACTATGATCTGCATCAGGCAAAAGCCCAAAAGAAATTCATCATTGCAATATCATTGGATATAAAATCTGCATATGACTCCGTGTACATTGATGGATTAATATACAAATGCCTACAGCTGGGAATAACAGGAAAAACTGCCAAATAGATTTATAATTTTCTTCAAGATAGAAGGCTAAAAGTAAGATGGAGAAATACATGTTCACAATCAGTTCAGTCAACAAAAGGAATTGCACAAGGTAGTGTGTTATCTCCCATTTAATTTACAATCTTCATGTCAGATTTCCATGAAACAATCCCCCTCAAGGAGTTAAACATTTAATATACGCAGATGACATACTTATTTACTGTACAGATGAAAAATTGGAAATAATTAAAAAAAAACTGCAAGAAACTTTGTATAACATAGAAAAATGGAGCAATTACTGGAAACTACAGATAGCTTATCAAAAGTGTTCAGCAGTAAACTTGTCCGGGTGTAGAGAAAATCCTGATTGGACAATACAATACAATAATGAAAAAATTGAACGGTAAGACACTCTTAAGTTTTTAGGAATAATATACAAAAAATGGAAACTTCCGGCCGTTCGTAACATATTTAAAATATAAAGCAGCTAAAGGAGTAAACATTTTAAAATCACCCTCTAATAAAAATTATGGAGCAAGATCGCATCACCTAATCCAGCTGGCAAAATCATCTATCTGCAGTATCCTACATCACACTAGCAATATTTTTTTAGCTTAACAAACCATTCAGCAAAAAATCTTTAGAAACAATACAAACATCGGCATTAAGAATTGCACTAAGATTACCTAGATTCACTCCTAATATCCTCCTGCGAAAGATTGCAAATACTGGCACAGTAGAATCTGAATTTAGGAAAATAACAAGAAGATTTTGGCTAAAACATATCTCATTGGAACAACAATTACCTCTCAAAAATATTATCCAAAACAGCTGCAATACAGTTGAAAAGAGATATCACATACCCCTAGTGAAAACAATAGAGGAAGAAAACATTAAAATATCCCACTTTATTCAATTTAAGTACCCACAAATTCACTCTCCAAACAATTGCTCCATCCATGTCGACAAATACGATTTCCAAGATAAATCTCTCACCAACCAAGAAATTATTCAATTTTTTAACGATTTTGACAATAGACTACCAAGTAAAACTAATAGAATAGTCACAGATGCATCTAAAAAAGAAGATATAACCTCTATTGCTGGATGGTCTAAAAAAGGATCATTTGGATACATAGTTAACAATATAAATTCGATCTTTTCTGCGGAAGCAATGGCGATCTGTCAAGCTATAGATGAATTAATCACATTTACGAAAGAAATAATATAACATATACTGACAGTAAATCTGTCCTAATGGCACTGATGGAATGTAACCAAAAATCTGCAAGTATAATATTAAAACATAAAATATGACAGGCCTCAAAATTCTTCAAAGAACTTCAAATTATTCGGGTTCTAGCCCACAAAGATATTATAATAAATTAAAAAGCTGATAAACTAGCCAAAACGGTCACAAAAGATAATGTTGATATAGAGTGGATTACTATAGAAGACTTTTACTCATACATCAAAAGCAACATTAAAAAAACTCAAGATAAAATATTCAAAAACAATAAATATTACCTGAGGGTTGGAGACATCCCGGAGTGGAAGACTATGGGGAGATCTCTCAATTCACGTAAAGAGGATGTATTGCTAGTAGAAGCCTAGCTGGAATGCTGCTCACTCACTGCCCTGCTTTGCAGGTTCAGTCTGGCTGATTCAGACAGATGCAGTTCATGCTATGCAGTTGATAATGCAGGACATATAACCTTATATTGCTTCAGATACAAACAGGACCGCAAACAATTTTTGCATAATTTAAAAATACAAGCGCTAATAATAAATTACAAACAGTTTATCGAAATCATCACATTGAACCCAAAACTGAAAACATTTATTAAATTCATTTTAAGCATCAACAGATTTTGAAATAGATTTTCCTAGAATAATAGAGACAAAAGCCGGAGCAGCTAAAAGTCTCAGAACAGCTACCAACCAACCAACCAACTACTTAATAAAAGAATATTAAAAAATAAAAAAATGTAATTTTAAGTGAAAAAAGAAAATTTATTTCCCTTCTCCTATGTAGTTATGAGTTTACACGTGATGAATAAGAAGGGTGAATATCATGTTTTATTCATATATGTATGTGTAGTGAAAAAATTAATCCTGAAGTATTATTTACATATTATCGAAATTCATATAACTTAATTTAAATCTTTCACGCAAGTCGTATAATACACTTGAACAAAAATATTAAAAGTCAAAAGGAAAGAATAAATACCTGAGTATTTATACAGATATATATGATTTAAACTTGATATTTCATAGGTTTTATTCATTTCAAATGATAATCAATTTTTTCTTATTTTCGTTCCACTTGTTGATTTCTTTATTATTTCCAACACTAATAACCATTAAAATTACTATTCCAGAAAGAAATGCAAATGACAAAATGATATTCATTGGATAAATATATTTTGTTGGAAAGGAAATGAGATAAATTTTCATGAGAGTGGAAAGCATAGATCCTCAGAAATCAATACAGAGATGTACCATTTCTTAGATCAATAACGACATTTATTGGCTTGGACTTGAGTCGAACTGAAGCATGTGCAGATACACCGCCACCAATTCAGCTTCCATGTGATTCCACAGATCACTCATCGTAGTAATTAGTGTATGGTGTGATAAGCCAGTCGCTTAGGAATTATTTACTGTTAATGAGAAATCTTAAAGAAAGTGTAGTTCAAGAAAGTAGTCATACATTTTCCTTATCAAGGAAATGTGAATAATACATTTCCTCGTTAACTTTTTCATCAGTAAACCAGAATTTCTTAGAGACTTAATGAAAGATAGAGCCACTGCTCTTTATACGTCATTAATGTAAGGATATTGTTCAAAATGTTTTAATGAGAACAAGAAATGATCAAAACATGAATTCAATGATATCTCCCATCATTTTTCTTGGTGATTTGCAACCATGACGATTTTAAATGTACTCTAGAGATATAAGTTCTCCACGGTGGAATTAAACAGGATGGTAGCATCATATTGAGCAGAACTGGGACTCGTCTAAAAGTAGAACTGGGATTTTTCTAAAAACATAACATCACATCATTCCTGTGTCCTGGTCATTCACTGGATACACCATTTAATTCACTTCTATCTGTGATGTAGTGTGAAGTATAGCCAAAACCCTGGTTGTTGAAATAACAGAACAGAAAATGACATTGAATTCTTCGTATTTATTATTTTGCGAAACTTATTATTTTGCAAACAATCCCAATTTTTGAAGCAGGACTCATATAAAAAAAGGGATTGTTTGGCTGTAAGATCCAATAATAACATTCAGGTAACAAATATTTCTTTTAGACTCTTAGTAATAATAGTGTGTTCAAGATATATCCAAGCATTCCATATGGCAATCTTCAACTCATTTGTTCCTTATTTTATAGACAGTCATGGGATCTTGAACTACGCAAGTAGCAGTTCAATTGCGATAAGATAAACATGGATTCATATAAACAACAATGCTAGTTCTATAAAAGTAAAAAATGTTCTGGTAAGCACCAGGCAATAATAATTAAATGTAATTTAGTGTATGATAATCAAGCTTGCGACTTTTTTCATTTACATATACTGTGAATGTTGTTTCCGCTACCTATTTTGTATGAATGTGTCAAAAAGCTGATCATTTGCATATCACAGCATCGTCTTCCTCTTCTTGTCATGGAAATTTCAGTGTGTAAGCCTATCGTCTTTTTTATGTGGCAGTTTTAATGCCCAGCAATGTAAGTTCAACCAATGTTAAGCTATTATTTAATAATTTATAAGTAATTTTTGCAAAGCAGACATTAAGTTTTTTCATCATTCACCAATATTGATCGTCTTTCAACTGATAAGGGCATATAAGACTTACATTTATTATCATTTGTTTTCTTAAGCACATCTTAATTTTCTTTAGTTGGGTTCAAACCATTATCAACACTAAAGAGTAAAACCCTTGGCGACAAACTGAAAAAAACGCCAAGCTAGAATGAAATTCTAGAAATAGTTTGATTTACCATATCTAGTGTATCGAAAGAGTCTTAAATAGATTCATGCAAGCCGCAATTATCACCAGCTAAAATCATTCGCGCCAAGGGTGTGGGTTCTGCTAGGATCCAACCCAATGTAGTTAATACAATTACATTGTCAGTATGATAAATTTTTCTCTATGCAGTTTAGCTGTTTTTGAAACTTTTGTATATAATAAGAATTTAGAACCACACATTATCAATAAACTGAGATTTGTGTTTTCTTTGTTTATGTTTTGGAAATTAAAATATTTTTGTGATGAAGTTATGCATTTTGCATATAATATGATGATTTTGAAATTGTTTAAGGTATACATATCTTTAAAATATTTATTTAAGAATAAATTTATCTTTTATTTTAAGATATTTATTCACACACACACACACACACACACACACACACACACACACACACACACACACACACACACACACACACACACACACACACACACACACACACACACACACACACACACACACACACACACACAATTTTTGATGATTTTTATAACGAATATTTAATTGTAAATTTTCGTTTATATATCTACTTTGTTTACTTCTAAAAGCTTCTATCTGAAGTTACAATAAGCAAAAATATTTTGACAAATAATCAAAATATGTTTGTTAGACTGTGTAATAGATAAAATTATTTTGCGATTTTAAAGTCATGAATTTCGTATCATGTAAAAGGTATTTAGGTTGAACGTACTTTATTTATGTTCCCATAAAAAAAGCTATTACTTTTGTAGGATATTAAATTTCTACTAGGAACAATAAGAAGTAAATAATAAGCTTATTTTATAGTATTTGAATTATATATGAAATCGTGAAGGAGCGTTGTGATAAGGAAAGTTTAAAGCATAATTCAATTTAACAATAATTTATCTTTTTTTCAAAAAATTTCTTTCCAGAAAATATTTTTAATAAAATATGTGTATAGATAGCCAAAAAATAAGGTCATTAATTCATTAAAAAAAAACCTTATCATTACTTATATGCATATAAAAGATACTATCACTTCTCAAATTTGAATTTCTGATGGTAGTCACATGGATTCAAACTTAATTTTAAGAATTTTTTTGTCATCAATTAATTTTCTTTTTTATTCTTACATTTAAGCAGAATTCTGCAGCAACATGTGCGTGTATAATCCCATGAAGCAGCAGAAAATACCTCGCCAAGAAACTTTTTTTTCCTCCAATAATAAAATTTTATTTTAAGAGATACAGTTGACCAGTTTTTAGATTTTCCATTAAAATAACGTTTTTATTATTGATGTTAAAACTAAATTTAAAATACTTAATCTTCAGTTATTTTTATTAACATTTGTGCTGCAAACAGTCGTATATTCTAAAACAATAATTTTAACACATTTTTTAGAAACTTTATTCAAGTATGTATTGGAAAGTAAAAAGAAAAGATTTGATATCAATTTGGCGGAATTTGCTTTAACTTTTCTCTTTGACGAGATTTTGTATTCATGCCAATGGAAACACCCTTCACAAGTTCAAAAGACGATAAAAATTAATAAATATTTCTCTTGAAGTAATGTAATTTTTAAAATTTTACTGCCGAATATATCAATTTTTATCAACCTAATATTTCACATTTTAAAATTACCACGCTTAATCGCGTATTAAATGTAACAGTCTGGGCAAAGAATCAATTTGATTGCCATAAAGAATACTGTCTTTCTAAAAGATTTTTCGGATGATTTTATTCATTAAAATGTAAAGTAACTGTTACTTTTATGTATCATAATTACCTCATTTTGTGACAAGTTAAATATTGTAATTTTATAAATGTTTCTTCAATCAATTCTTTTAGTTTCTTATGATTACCTTAAAAAACTAATCACTAAATTCTGTGGTTTGCAATAAAAAATGTTCCGATATTTTTCTTTAAATATGAAATAAAATAAAAAGAAATTCCTGTAAATATCTTGTCGCAACTGAGTGTTTGAAAGCATCATCGAAATTTTATTTCAATAACTCAATTTCTCAGAACTTTTTTTATCTGTATAAAATTTTAATGTTTACTTGGGTCAGTAACATAAATATATTTACATTAATTTCAGCTTTTAAAAGTTTTATGACGAACCATATTTACTTAAAAAACTATAGACTCGAAGTGAAGCTATAATTTTAATTTTAAAATTCAATTTCACAATAAGTTAAGCAGAAATAAAGATATAAGTAAAATGTATGAAAAAAAAATTATGAGAACATTATTATAAAAAAAATATCCTGCTAAAAGTCAATTTATAAAAGAATCCCAACTGCAGATTAGCACTTTATAGATTCAATAATATAACTCTATTTTCTGTATCATATTTTTCATTAAAATGAGTAGAATTTGTTGCGATCTTTTGACCTTGAATCGTAAAAAACAAACTTAAAATCAAACAGGTATCTTTATTCATGAAATATTTGGGTCAAGTATAATGCAGATAAAAAACCAAAACACAATAACATTTGGGTTTTTAAAAAAAGTAATTCATTTATGAAAGTTGAAAGGTTTAGTAAAATTTTGTCAATATGAAAAGAATAGAAAACGTGATATGTTGTTGCTTATCTCCAAGGGTCTGATGGAGTCAGACCAAATCTAGGAATCCGTTGACTGAGAGGAAATCGATGACAAGGAGGGGAGAAGTGTAGATTTCGTCCCATAGTATATTCATACAACTCAGGATATGCTCAGTACGAGCTTGGTATCCATGACATTTAGGACAGAGAGGAAATCTTGTTACCCACTGCAAAAGTGAGGCATTTCAGGTGGCCAGAGATAAGCAAGTGCTGGATTTCCTATCACACTAAAGAGCTAGACAAAGTCCCGTCTTTCTGCCCTTGTAAAAGTGGTGAGTCAAAGATACCTGCCAATCGGTTTTAATATGGGCTTTTCTCAGGGAAAAGAATTCTAGGTAGGTAAGTGCGGAAGAAGAAGGAGCACTATGACCTGAGCCCTCCTTTGCTAAAGTGTCTGCTATTTCATTGCCTCCAATATCCACGTGAGACGGGATCCATTGAAAATAGATATTATGACAAGAAGGGAGACAATTTTAAGCTTGTGTAGAATAGAAAGGCTTGTTTGGTCTCCCAAGCAGGTCCATTTTGGCATATGTTGAATTGAACTACGGCTATTAGTTAATATCCAGACATCACTATAATTAGTTTCACACGTGATAGATTCCGATCCAATGTTGATGGCTATTAGTTTGCTACGAAAGACCGAACAGAAGTCGGGATTACATTGACTAAGAGAGAGTTTGTCATGAGGAGTCTCGATGAAAATTCCGTTGCCGGTTCGGTGATTTATTTTGCTGCCATCAGTGTAGATTTTTATGTCATTTGGTAGTATATTATTAATGATTTCCAAGGCTAGTTGTTTTAGCAATTCAGGTAAACAATCCCTCTTAATGACTGCTTTAGAAAGTTCGTAATTGAAGTGAACATTGGGAGCAGGGTTCAGACCTGCTATCTTGTCTCTACTTTAGTTATTAAAGTTGAAAAAGAGAAAGACATTTTAGGAACTTTTCCTGATTGTTAATACAGATAGTTGTTTTTTCCCTCCATCATTTAGTAATACCATTAAAATTTTATTATTTTCAGATATTTTCCATTTTATTAAATTTTTTTCCTTTCTAAGCACTTTCCCAATTCTTTTTAATAACATATTGTCATATATTTTTTCTGATTGCGAATTTCTGCCAATTTACTTTGTAATTTCTTTATTTTTGAGTTCAAACTAAACTAAATTTACACTTGTAAGAAAGTTTTCTTTTACTGTTCATGAAATGACTGTCTCAAGATTATGTTTTGATTTTTCCTTTATTGCTCAAGAATATCACTTGTTTTCCAGTATATTTTACTAGAAAAGTTATATTCTTGAGTGAATGCCACCAGTTGTATAGTGTTTTGATGATAATCTACATACTTTGCGAATGATTAACGAAATGCCATACAGCAAAAGACAATTATAAATAAAATTAAAATATACTAATCAAAAACGGCTCCACCTTTTCACCTTCTAAATCCATTTGCAATCATTTTTATGACGAAAAAAAGGCATAAACTTCGTTTGCATTTAGAATACTTTTAGTTAGTGATACTGCAACAATAAAGACAAAGCATGTACCTTATATTTTCTTGCAATATATATATATATATATATATATATATATATATATATATATATATTCTCTCTCTTTCTCTCTCTCTCTCTCACACACACATGAGGAGTCAATCTTATCAATGTTCTGATTATATCTCATAGTCATTACATCCAAATAATAGATTATTAGATGCTCATTTATAAATTTGTCAAAAATTTCGTTCTACAATATCTTACTGAAACCTTTATCACATCAAATCTTGTAATTGCAAGATTGACTCGCATTTGGTGTGTTAAGATTTTCGTCTATCAAAAATCTGTACAATGTATGCCAGAGTCCAAATTTTTTTTTTGACTCACCATCATTTTAGAATAAAATCTTATCTGAACCCAAACCATCTTTTCTATCATAGCAGTAGAAATATATAGCGATAATTGTCTTGTTGAGGGCCACTTATCAATATTTTGGACAATTGGAATTATACAAATATGATTTCATGTAATTTAAGATTCTCATAATTTCTAAGAATATTTCTTCATGAGAAGATTAACTTAGAAATATTTTGAATAGTAATCACATTGAAAAAATAGTAATACGATTCATCATTTTCAATAAAATACGAAATTGTTATCATATAAGGAACCAGGTTCGACAGATGGCAAGAACAAAAGAATATCTTGTTTCTGTGTAGTTTATGAATACAAGCTCTATTTCTGAAAGGAATTCATAACTATTCGTCAATTTTTGGCTGCAGAAATTAATGGTATTATGTTAGAGAAATAAGATATCTATTATTTATGCTGACTCACGAAATATCGCACCGTATTAGAACTTAAATATTTCCTATAATTAGTCATTTAATAATGGTAACTATTTTATTTTTATGCTGTAATTAAAACAATTATGGTTTCAAGATTGTTTTCTTTTCGTTTGCAGGTTAAAATGTTGGGATTCTTCTCCTTAAGGTTTTGCTGAATTTAACTCGAAAAACCCAAATAACATTGTCACAATTATAGTTTGATCTCTATGAAATTTATTTATCAATACACTTCCTGTTTCAGAATAAATTGTTCATTTTAATATCGGAGGACCGTCAACCAATAAATATTTAAGGGTGCTCTCAAATATTAACTATAAAATTTTCATCTTTATGAAAACACATACAAAATCGTCACCTAAAACTCTCAGAATGAATTTAGTAATTTAAAATAGTAATAAATGTTTTCGCTACCTCTATCTTAACTTCTTCTTCTCAGACTGGAATTTGTACTTTCATATTTTCATGTTCAAATGATTGTAAGGCCTAATATGTTGTGACACTTGGACAAGCCAAGCTCCTTCTGCCGACGACTCTGCGAATTTAAGTCAGTAGGGGGCGTCCTTCGTTTAACCAGAGCACCACGGAGGTGAAAGTACGACTTTGCTCTAAACTGATCCAATAGATGCACCACCAGAGGATCCATTCTCTCAATTTTGACATTGCTGTGGAGGGGGAGAAGGCCTAATATTAAAATGTATGCATTCTAGGTCTTTTAAGTCGAGAGAAAGAGATAGGAGATTTCATAAAAGTTTTCCATTGTGTACGTCTTTGTTTTTTGATGCCAAGATGTGACTCACAAGATGGAAGCTACACAAAAGCTAAACTAAACTGAATTAAATTTTATCACGAAACCAAGGAGTATCTAATTCTACATTCAACCCGATGAATTTTTATTATATTTCACCACTCAAATTTAAAAACTCTAATATTGGGATTCACACACACCCGTCAATTTTTTTTAAAATTTAAAATTATTTGGTAATTTATTTAGTTATTAAATGTCTTCTGCATTATTGATTTTAAATACAGATTTTTTAATTTAAAATACTTAATGAATGTTTTTACTGTATAACCAAGAAAGAATGTCAAATTAAAAAAAATATTCTATCAACCAACCCATCAGTATTTAATTGAACAGAAAGAAATGAAATAAAGATACAGTTTTTGACTTTGAAGGTCATTTTAACTACATTCTAGCTTTATCTTCCCAGTTATTGTTTTTTTTTATTCACAAATTTTTGAAATTTTTATCACAACTGTTTAAATATTAGAAGTTTGTTGCGGTGGCCTAAATAAGAATGAAGTATTATGAATACAGTTTGTAATAAATTGAACGCTGAATTGGTATAAAGTAATAAAAAAGCCACGCTTCTATCAGTAGAACAATTAACTTTTTATTGAGTATAGTGCTATGTTTGCTGACCGAATGTCGTAATATCTTAACCCTTAAATGTCACGGAACTTCTGAGAAAATTCTTAGTCTTATGACACAGATTAAGTAACTCAACCATTTACACAGAGAAAGAATTTTTAGAAAAAAGAAAAGCAATCAAGATCAATTTGTGAAAGCAGTAAATTTTTCTTTTCTTTAAGTAATTTAATTTAAAGATTATTTTTAATATAAATGTACTTTAAAAATTGAAATCCATTTAAGTAATGTAATTTTATTAAAGATTTATTACAAACTATTTCATGTAATTTACCTATTCTTAAAATATGCTTATAAAAAAGGTGTTTATAATGGAATTTTATGTTAATTATTATCGCTTAAAAATAAGTTATTTATAATCAATACACTAAAATCACAGAAGTTTATAAGTTTATTTAAAATAATCGTTTTAAAATATTAAGACTTTTATGAAGGACAAAAAGAAAATGAATCTAAAATTTTTATATATTGTCTCATAATATTATGGATAATGGTTAAAAATAGAATTATTATCATTAAATAGAATAATATTATATATATATATTATATATATACATACATATATATATATATGTATGTATGTATGTATATATATATATATATATATATATATATATATATATATATATATATATATATATATATATATATATATATATATATATATATATATATATATATATATATATATATATATATATATATATATATATATATATATATATATATATATATATATATATATATATATATATATATATATATATAGCATAATGCACGAAAGTTGGGAATAGGATCTACAATTTCTGCATTATTTCAAACTGATGAAATCAAATCCAGTTATTTCAGTGAATACCTTAAAAATTCTTTTTGGAAAACATTAAAATACAAAAGACAAAAATAATATTTGCAGAGTACAGTATGCATGTAATTTGATAATGCATTTAATTATCATTTCATGTAGGCCTCATTAAGTGTTTATATATATATTTTAGGCTGACATTTTTTCT
This sequence comes from Latrodectus elegans, assembly GCA_030067965.1. NCBI lineage: Eukaryota > Metazoa > Arthropoda > Arachnida > Araneae > Theridiidae > Latrodectus > Latrodectus elegans. The sequence goes on along the minus strand of CM057810.1, from coordinate 28,471,344 downwards.
TAATTCCAATTGAACAAATTCTTTAGCATTTTAATTAACAATGCATATTTTCTGATTTTTCTGTACATTCCTTTTACTTTGAATGCATTTCCTGGGATTCATATTAGGAGAAAAAAAAAATTTTTGATTTCGAAAGCCTTTTTTTTTTAAATTAGTGCTAGGACTATGTCCTTTGGAATGGAAGATATGAGGTTCGATTTCTTTATTTCTGTTGAATAATGGGCGATACGGTTCCAATATTTACTTGCTCATCTGGTGATTTAGGAGCTTAGGAATTTTCTAGATTTCTTTGCATGTTTCACAGCTCGTTATATATGAAAAAATTTTCTGTAAAACATTAGGAAGTGGATGCTCACGAGAGTGTTACAGTTATTTCTAAGTATTATGCTATTTCTTATTTGGTGTCATAGCAGGTTTTAAATGTCATATTATAATGTTTTCTAATGTATAAAAGACATGAAGCTTGTATATCATGTGATTTGGGAAATTATACACATAAAATATTATTGGATTATTGCTTTATTAGTAAAATGCATAATAAAAATGTTACCTAATAAACAAAGGCTTGTTCTTAAAGCTGCATGTTTTGGATTATTATTTATGTAAATATGAAATAACTGCATAGGCACGTCTTTTTACAACGCTGATTCGTTCCAAACATATTTATGTATCTATTAGGTTGGAGAATAAGTTCGTAGCGTTTTTAAAAAAAGACAATTATTTAAACAAAAAAAAAAACAATAGGTTAATCAAGTATATATTCGCCGTTGCATTTTACAACCTCTTCCCACATCTCAACTAGTTCGTTGATGCTGTTCCGCCAAAAATCACCTGGTTTTTGGTTATCAGAATGTATATCTTTCTTAATTTATGTAATTACAGTTATATAACTATTACTTTCTATTGTTTGGAAATGATAGACATGCGCTTAAATCTATATTGTTATTTGCAACAATCTTGAGAAATGTGATATTGTAAAGATTTTATTTCATTTGGCTCAAAAAGCCGTTGGCGCAGTAGTTCCGTCTTTGCCTCCGTTACTGAAAGTAGCGAGTTCAATCCCAGACCTCGGCATGCTTTGTATGAAAATGTTTTAATTTATTTATTAAACTTTCCAGAAAGATAATTCTCGCAATTCTATATTATTCTCTTTATTATGTTTATTAATTAATTATTCAAAAAGTGTTTTGTTTTGAGTGGCGTGCATAGTAAACGCATGCTTGTAAGTACCTCGAATAAGTTGATGTACCCTGAAATAAAGTCTCGTGTAGAGTTCGATCTTTTCTTTGCTTATCGCGTACCTTGGCACTTGCTATATCACCACTCCCTAACTGAGACTTCGGTATTTTTATGTGACAATATTAAATAAAATTTTTATGATTAATGATATGTATTGGCACGTTAAAAGCCATGGGATAGCAATAAATTCTTATATTGATTGCAATAGTAAAGTGTTAGAAACATAGGTATTTCTTATTGTCATGTTTACTATTTGTGCTAAATTTAATTACATAGAAAGATTTTTGGCCTGATATTTGGCGCAGAAAATTTAATGAAATATTCACAATGTTAAATTCTATTTTTCATAAGTGGACTGATCATACATTAAACATTGAGGAAATCAACATTTGTTTTGTTTTGTCACTCAACAATCATCAATCGAATCACACTTCTAAGAGTATATCGAGGATTTCTGACTCAGTTCTCGGGTGTCATCATAGGTGTGACCATGTCAGTTAACCATGATTGAAAAATTACGAAGCGCTTGGTAATGTTCGAGTGTTCCAAAACCTTAAGATACAGTATATGGCTGCGCCGCTATTTTTGTATCCATACTATGTTCTTATCGTGATGGATTTTATTTCCATCACCATCCAAACAATGATGGACTTGTTTATTCAGTGACTTATAGCAATCATTTAAGCACTGCGCAGACACACAAGATGCAAAATCGATGTCTGAATTCATTTAGAAAAGCCTCCATTGCTCATCTTAGTGCTGATTATGATAGTTGTTGTTACTCATGACAGTTGGACAAGCCAAGCTCGCTATGTCTTGGCAATGCGAATTTATGTCAATAGAAAGCATTTTTCGTTTTAATCAGAGCACCATGAAGTACATCTTTGCTCTTTTTTAAATCCTCCAATAGATGTCACCACTAGAGGACCCTCTCCCTCAATTTTGACATTGATCTGAAGGGGAGGAAATTTTCTTCAGACCATTGCATCCATGGTAACTGCTCAACGACCGACCACAGGACATTTGATTCCATAGATTGAACGAGCACGTATATCGATGGGTCTTTGGCTGCATTGGGAATCGAGCCCCACCCTTCCGGATGGAAAGTCGATACCCTAACACTAGGCCATCACGATCCGATTATGATAGTGAAGCATGTAACCATAATTTTTTATCTTAGTAAAGAATTATTCATGCCTGTTTCGACATGAAAAGTAAAATTTTCAGGTTTGCGAATACCGAGTAATTCAGTAGACTATCGTTGTCAAAAACAAATGGTATTTGGAAACGTTTGGTTATTCCTTTCGTTATTCCAGTTAAAATATGATTTTTAAAAAAATTATAACACATGTGTGAATTGGATATTACAAAACTCCTCCTAGTTTGTAACAACGGAAAGTCTAAGTATGATAACCAAGTTAGTTTTCATTGATGGACAAATAAAATTGTTTTTCAAAACATTAATGAAATATTAATAATAAGCAGCTATATCAATATTGAAAAATTAATTAATTTTTACAGTAAAAGAATCAATTGCAAAATTTTAAGCAATATATTCATAATTCCTTTAAAAACGTTCATATAATTGTTTTAATAATTTTTTTGTTTAAAATCATAAAATGTGCAGCAAAATGAGAAGTTTTTGAAAATGAAACATTAAAATTCAAATTTATAATCATATGAAATTCTTATGTGATTTTTTTAAATAGTTTTATCCTTAATTTATGACCTTACTAAGAATTACTTATCAATAAAAATTATGTGAATTTCTATTTGTTCTAGAAGCATTAATATTTTTGATAGATTGCTATGTAGATCAAATTAGTTACTTAAAGTAAATGAACTTGTATTAATCGTGTATAATACTGCCTCAGTTTTTATAATATTTTGATTGTTATAGATGGAAATCATAATTGAATTTATAAACTCCTAGTGCTTGATTTCTTATAATTACTTTTTTATAGTTACTTTACAACAAATATTTAATTTTCTTACCATTTTTTGTAACTTATGTTTATTTCAGGAGTAACTTTCAAATGGCAATAAAATGTTTAAATTTACCTTAAAACATTATCTATAGTTAATGTAAGGGCTGCTTTTCCTATATTATGCATTGGTGAGCATATGTTTAAACAAATATTTTCTAAGAAAAATTTCCATTGGGCTTAAAATGTGAAAAAAGTGAAGAAAAAGATTTTTATTCTTTATTATTTTATTTTGAATTTATATCCTTAATAGTCTACTCAATTTTAATAGCTACATATTTTTACTAATGTATCTGAAATAAATAACATGAAAAACAAATATTAAATTATAAGCATACATGCTTTTACACAACTTAAAAAAATTTAATAAAAAATTCAAAAAATAATACTAAAATAATAATTATTTTAGAGAAATATCATTTCGAGTTTCATGTTGAAACAATTCATGATTGTTATAGATGGAAATCATAATTGAATTTATAAACTCCTAGTGCTTGATTTCTTATAATTACTTTTTTATAGTTACTTTACAACAAATATTTAATTTTCTTACCATTTTTTGTAACTTATGTTTATTTCAGGAGTAACTTTCAAATGGCAATAAAATGTTTAAATTTACCTTAAAACATTATCTATAGTTAATGTAAGGGCTGCTTTTCCTATATTATGCATTGGTGAGCATATGTTTAAACAAATATTTTCTAAGAAAAATTTCCATTGGGCTTAAAATGTGAAAAAAGTGAAGAAAAAGATTTTTATTCTTTATTATTTTATTTTGAATTTATATCCTCAATAGTCTACTCAATTTTAATAGCTACATAATTTTACTAATGTATCTGAAATAAATAACATGAAAAACAAATATTAAATTATAAACATACATGCTTTGACACAACTTAAAAAAATTTATTAAAAATTCAAAAAATAATACTAAAATAATAATTATTTTAGAGAAATATCATTTCGAGTTTCATGTTGAAACAATTTTAAAATTGAAATACTACAATTGAAAGTAAAAATGATTTTATTTACATGTTTGTGATACATTTCATCTGAGAATTTCTTAAAGAAAATATATCGTTTTTATTCATGTTTATTATAACTTATTATACTAATTAAAACTATAGTTGGCACGAATAATTACAGTCTACTATTCATGTACATAGGAAATTGATAATATTAACATTTGTTAATTCTTTAGAAACAGATTCAAGCAAAATATAATATCTTTAATACAATCTATGTTTTATTATTGCTACTTTCAAACGACTCAAATACGATCAAACAAAGACAATTCAGAAAAAAACACTCTTTTATATACAAATAAATACATGTTACAATGAGGTACCATTGTTTCTAGGGAGAACTAAATAATGATCCTTTTAATGTATACTCTTAAATGTAAAGTTATTTGGCGATAAAAGTGATATTATTATTGAAAATGATAAAAATCAAAGTAAATAGAATTTTATTTTTACACTTTTTTGATATTTCTCTAAATGAAATAAATAATTATTTACTGGGTAATAAACATATTTAATATCGATTTTACAAAATATTACACATATGTTTTAATTTAAAAATTCAAAATATTTAAAAATGATCGAAAATAAAAGCTTCGAAGTTTCTTGAATATAAGTATAGCACTAATTGAAGTTAACGTATATTTATTTTTATAAAACTTGAGAAAAAATATTTCTATTACTTAGCTGAAACATAAGCTCACTTACTCAGAGCAAATTAAATTAATTTAATATTCTAAGAACTGTATTATTAATTTCTTAAAGCTCAATTAAACAATATTTATAGCACTAACTGTGAATAAAACTTTAAATTAAAGATTTTTTTCCTACAGACACAGAAAATATGTTCATAAAACCATACAGTAGAACTCCAATTAATCGGATCTATGAGGACAGCAACCAGTTTGGATAATCAAAAATTTGATTAAAACGGTATTTCTGAAAATAGCGTTCATTATAATTAACTATTTAATTTGAAAAATGGAAGGAAAACTGCATATTGTTAAAGAAAAATAACTTTTAATCAATTAAATGAAAAAGAAACACTTTTACATGTTAAGGTACTGCAAGTACTGGTCATCAATGCAATATGTATGAGAGTACTGTAAATGAAAGTCATTGCTTGCTGAGTATCTTAGTCAGAGTAAGATTTTCACTGCCTTTATCCGTTTTCGGGCAGCAAAGCTGTGCATCCGCTTGACAGTGAAAATTTGACTTGTGGTCCCTCTGGGGCTGTTGCTCAATCCAATTCAAAGTCATTTCAGAGCCTGCAAGTTCTTCACTATCTGGTGGTCCCGTGTCTGCTTCAACTTGGACATGGTCATCTTCTTCCTCGACACTTCCATCTGGCTACCATGATTTGCTATTTGAAATTCAGAATATCATTCATAACTCATTGTTCTATATCTTCAGTACTAACTTTTGAAGTTATTTTCAAAAGAATGTGTTTTTGAATTCATCATATAGCATTTCTTTCTCTTCTTTTCTTACCTATCCAATTTTTGAGCTCATTTTTCCTTCGCTTTTTCACTCTAATTTACTGCTCTAAAATTTTGAAAGAATTGGATAATCAGCGATTCAGATAGGCAGAGTTAAGATAGTTGGAGTTCTATTGTATTTTTTTTTAATGATGATAATTAAAAAAAATTCCGTTTACTGTTTTTTTCATTTTTAAAATGCAAACTTATACTTTGTTTTACATTTTTTAAGTTCTTAATGAAATTTCGTTACCGACTACGCACAAATTAAAATTAAATATATTTCCATTGATAAGAAAGCATGTTGTCTTACTATATCTCCCAAAGATATCAATGAAAATTGGAATGTTTTATTTAAATGAAACTTTCATTATATTTTTAAAGCACATAAATTTTGCAGGTTTTGTTTTCGCAACATATGCAAATTCATAATGTTTGCAAATTGTTTAATGTATGAAACACGGTGCATTTGACACTATTTATAAAATTATTAACTCTTTTCCTTTCATTTTTTGTATAGAGAATTTATAAAAAAATGTGAATTAAACCCTTAAAGAAAATTATAATTGGCAAACATTTAAAACTATTATGAACTGATTATTTAAAAAAAAAAAAAAACATTTAACTATGAAAAATGAAGAGAAAAAATTTTTTTTCTACACTCTTGTTCTAATTTGATAAATTTTTTGCAGTAATTTGATATGTTTAAAAATGATAAAATGAAACGATGCAATATATACAATGATGTGATGAAAATTATGTTAGGAACATACATATATATATAAATCAATTTAAGAAAAAAAATTTTACAGAAAAAATGATTGAAAATTATTACAATTTCAGAGAGAAAACAAAACAAAAACACATAATTGATAAGTATTATAACAGAAACGTATATAAACTAAACAATTTCAGTTATTTCTTTTTAATTATTTTTAAAACTTGTAAAAAAAAAATAAAAAAAATAATAAATTTTTTTAAAGATAGTTACATTTCAAAATTCAATTCTTTTCATATTTTCTTAAAGTTTAGTTTGATTTGTCTCATATTTTATACATAAATTAAATATATTATCACAAATATACTATTACAAGTCCTTATTTTCAGTAAGCTATACTTTCCTGTATATAAAAAAGGATTTTGTAAAAATGTAAGCCTTTTGCAAAAACAAAACTTGTGAAATAATTTTAAGTATGCATTATTTTTATTCTTTTATCGTATTGGAGTGATAATATTCTTAAAAGTAAACAGATAAAAATGATTGCTTATGTGATTAATTTTGTAAAATTGTGAGATATATAATAATATGTTAATTAGGATAGATTTATTTTAAGTTATATAAATTGCTAATTAAAACCCAATTTATTCTACAAACTTTGCACACATAAATAGGGAAAATATTTATGACTAAAAACCTTTATTTATCAGTTAAGGTAAAATTAGAAATTTGCTTTCTTCAATAGTATGAATAAAATGAAATCTATAGTAAAACATATGCTTATATATGTTGGAATGCACGCTATGTATTGTAGAAATGTTGAATATGAGAAAATTTAGACAATATTTAATAGTAACTTAAAATGAAATCCTTTCTATTTATTTCTTGACATGATATTTTAATTGTAAATACGATAAAATGTAATATTTTATTTAAATTATGTATATAAGAAGTGAGCAAAAACATGTAATAATGAGATAAAAATAACTGAGCATTTTTAGTTTTGACATAAATAATACTTTACGTACTCACAATTTCATTTTTAATAAAATGGGTAACAACACGACTAGAACAAATAAATTCATTGTAAATATAGTACAAACACAAATTAATCTCAAAAAGTAATTCACTTATGTATATTTTTTATATGGTTTTTAATTAAAATGCTTGAATGAAGCATTTATCTTGGTCAAAAATATTTAAATATTTTGAGATAACACAAAACACAACCACAATCACGTGCATTATTTTTAAAAATCATTTGATCATCAAAAAACTATAAAATCTAAAAGTTCAATCAAAGATCTTGTTGAGATTATTATCGTTGGTTTCGCTATTTCCTTTCCCTTCAGGATTCTTCAGGATTTTTTTCATGAAAAATGAATTACACTATTATACTTAAGATTTACCTTTTGTTATAGCTTGCTATCAAGAAAATTGGAAGGATCACAAACACAATTTACTTTGTGATTTAAAATGAGTTATGAAGACATGGCAAATTCTTCACACCGTTAAGACTAAGCTCTTTAAAGTCAAAAGAGCTAAATACTTCATCCTGCATAATTGCACTATTTAGCAAGCAAATACAGCTTACATTATCAAGAATTTCTGTAACATTCAATGAATATGAATGTAATGTTTTTGAAGTAAAAATAATGTAGATGTTCCTTTTTTCATAACAAATGTCATTGTGTGACTAGTTTCAAACTTGAGACTAGAAACTAAGTAAGCAGAAATCATACCTCTGTGCACTGTAAACCTTCCATATCAATAATTGTTCTTGGATTCGGTGCTGGGGTAACGTTCAAAGAAGGAATTTCTGCTGATATAACATCTATTACCGCAATGCTAGGCCTGCGTATTCTAACTCTATCTTCACCGTTCCTTGTATTATTGGATCGTTCCATATTTGAAGCATCTCTATTAATTTCTAAGTCACTTGGTGATAAAGTTATGGGTTTGGATGGTTTCAGGTGATAACCATTTCCCATCTTGTTTTGGCGTGGTTGAACAGGTCCATTTAAGGCACTTGAAGAAAATACTTGTAAGGAGCCTCTTCCAAAATTAGCAGATTGGAGACCCGGCGACGCAGGTAAAGGAAGACTTAGACGTCGAGGTCGAACAGGTGGAGGTTCCTCTTCTTTCACTGCTTGCACAAGAGTCAGGAGTTTGTGAATTTTGTTGTTGTGATTTCGATCTTTCAGCTCCGGAGCAGGAAAAGATTGCATTCGCTTAAGAGCAGCTCTACTTCTCGGCTTAATTGTGCGAGTCTATAAAGCATAAATATATGAAATTATAAGCATAGTAACTAAAATATATTTTTACATTAAAAAGTTAAATTTATAAGGCAATTTGGCAGATTATATTTCTTATTTATAAAAAATTCTTACTTACATTTTTTGTTTATCATATTAAGCTATTGTGAATACAAACTACTTTATATATGTGGAAAAATTAATACAGAATTAAGTTATAATAAAAATTATTGCATATTATTACAAATTGAGAGTGATGTGGGAGATGTACAATCGCAATATTTTGAGAATGAATTGTAAAAACAAGATTCTATAAAAATAAAAATTCCCATGCATTCTCGATGTTGTCGGAAACTTTTAAGAGATTTTGACATGATTTTACTTTAGTTGTTTCTCGATATTTTTTATGTATTAATATAATTAAGGCATCGTGAATAGTTGAAAATACATTTAAAATGGCTCTTTCTTTAAAAAGCCCCTGATAATTATGAATTTATAGGAATTAACCACTTAACAAAAATTTACTCTCTCTCTCTCTCTCTCTCTCTAACACTGAAATAAAATTTCTGTGTATATCAAGTTAAGAATTATATTTTATTGCATGCTCTAGTGTAGATGTGGGTATTAGTATGAAACTTAAAAGAAAACTAAATTTTACTTTTCAGGATTTAAGAAAATTCAAACTGTTACCGTTTATGATACTTCAAAGGCAGCAATTGATAAAAATTTTAAGGAATACTACAATTGATATAAATTGTAGTATTCCTCAATATACAATTGATATAAATTTTGTACTTAGAAATACGATTGTTAAAACTTTTCAAATCAAAAAACATATACTACAGTAGTGTTTCGATAAATGAAATTACTGTTTTTGTTTATTAAAGCAAAAACAATAACATAATTATTCAAATAAATAGCTATCAAAAATCAGTTAGCTACCATTAGATAAATCATAATAATATGTTGTGAACTTTTTTTGCACCAAAAGTAAATCAAATGAAAGACTAGACAGAAAGTGAGCTTAATTTTTAGTTAAGTTAAAGTTGAAAATGTTTATCATCTTGCATATTATTAATTGTTTTAATTAATTTAAAATATAAATTAATTTAGGTTTTGTGCAAGATTTTAAAATGTTAAACCTTATACTTATTAATATTTAATAATTATTGTTTATTAATATAATACAATACTAATTTTAAATAAATTTTAATTTTCTCCATTAAAATTATAAGAATTTAAGAAATATATCATTTGGTAAAGTAGAAATTATTAACATTTTTCTAAGACAGCTATATTTCCACACACAATTCAATTAATTTTATCAGGTAAACTTTTGAAAAATTTCAAGGAATATACCATAAATCCAAGCTGAATTTCAGAAATATGTTTTCTTTTCATATTAAGAAAATACAAATTCACATTTAGGATCCGATTTTAGAGTTTAAGCAATGCTTTGGGGTGCTGAGACAGAAGTGTGAGCTTTTACATAAGGAAATTGGAAAAATTTCCTTTCACAAATCTCGTTCTTTAGCTGGTGTTTTTAGCTTATAGTGCCATAATACTTTTGCACTCTGAAATATATAAAGATATTAAATTTTGTGCTGATAATTTTGATAATTATTGTTATACATACCCTTGATACATCTGAAATAATTTGGTAAACTTCATCTAATCTTTGTCCCACTCTTTGTTGTGTTAAGTATATACTTGTAGACAACTTTCTTTCCACTTTTCGTATTTGCTTGCAACGCATCATCCGAGATATATAGTTCAAAATCATGGCCAAGTACCCTAATCCAAATATAATCCACAATACTACAAATGTTTTGTAAATGCCAACATAATCACCTTCAAAATTGCCTGTAAAAATTAATTTATTTTAATCATCTCTATCAGATATAATATTTAAGATTATATATTTTAATGAGAAAAAATAACTTCTAGGTAAAATATATTCATTAGAACACTAGAATAAAGATTAAAGTACAAAATACAGAAAAGGAAGTATTAAAATTAAATAATGAAATCATTAATAATTTGAAATTTTAACAATCGTACAAGAACAACTTTAACAATAAAGTATGTAACGAGAAGTCACAGAAATCAAATTAAAAGCTGTTGTAAATTGGCTAAATGCTTATCAAATTTATATAAGAAATTCATGCATAAAATAAGTTTTGTGTATGATCTCCCTACTACTATTATATCTATTAAACATAAATATGTCAATGCATTGTTATAATAAACAAATCACTCTGTATTTGTAAAATCAACAAATAAATATACAAAACACTAAACTTTATATAGTAAAATCTTTCATATATATAATTTTATACTTTGATTTTGTACTTTTTTGATGTTGTTGATAGTTTACTTATGAAATATTTTAATGAGTTTTACATGGAAAAATTAAAGTATATTAGAAATACATTTTTCTTATTGCAGATTTTATATACATTTTTCTTATTGGATTTATTTGCAGATTCTATTATTTTTAGACAATTGTTGATTTGCTTATATAATTGGTTATTAATGAAAATAATGACTATAAATTTGTTTTTAACTGTCTACATATTTTAATTTCTGATGATTATCTTTTCTAATTAAACAACGATAATTTATTTATAATTTACATTATAATATAAAGCATCGATAATTTATTTATAATTTATCTTAATTATATTATGTAGTTTATTCTGATGTTTTACAAAGATTTTAACTTTCACAGATATAGCAATCAAAACAGCTCCTACAATTTTTCAATTGAAATTTTAACAGTTCATAATAAACACGGCTGCAAATTTTTTCTAGCTACTATATATATAAAACAGTATTATAAAATGCAGAGAACAATATTATTTCATATTTTTCTGAGTGCATAAAATATTTTTATTCCCAGTTATCAAAGAAATCTGCATAAGTTCTGCAAAATATTTTCTTTATATGAAATTTTATTATTTATAACTATGAACAAAAATGGGATTTGTCTGTATAGCAATAATTTATTGAAATTTTCAGGTATATTTTCGATAGTTGCACTAGGTTTACTCAAAAATTATAAAAAGTAAATAATGCTATAAATATAAATTGTTTTTATTTAATAATAAAAAAATACTTCAACGCGACATATATTTGACCATTGGATATATATTGTGTAACTATTCATATTTATAATTTAATATAATGTGATCTTTCAAAAGCATCAAGTAAATGAATATGTTAAAAACATTTAAACTAAATAAATGTCTTAAAATAGGTGGCTTATACTTTAGGGTATCCCTTAGTTTCTCTCTAAATTAGCGCCACATTGTCAGCGATGCTAATTTATTTCTGGCAATTTTAGTATTTTGAAACCCCGTTGTTTTCTTCAAATTGTACGAAAACATGCTTGGCGATAAATAAATCGCCCTTTTTGCCAGTGTTTCTCACCTGTAACGGTAAATTATTTTGGTACGTTCTCATGGACCAGTAAGCTTAATAATTCAACACATAGGCACAATTTTGTCTCATACATAAATTATGAAGACGAAAATAATTTTGAAAGCGCAATTAGAGGCAAATAGTTGCTAGTTAGTTCTATTTTTCATCATTGGTCACATTATTTTCTAATGTAATAAATTATTGCTATTGTAATTTAGGTGCTTTTTTAACCGATAGATTGTCGGCTGATGACACTTAGGATTTTGGACAAGTAGCTGGATATTTTGCGGACCGGCAAATATTTCTTACGGATCTGCGGTGAAGAAACACTGCTTTCAAGTATATTTTCCCCCTTAAATTACAATAAATGACTTTCAAACTATTCTCTTTTTTAAAATTACTATAAAATAAATTTTGATAAAAAAAAATGAGAGAATTGAATTAAATGTTGCGAAATAATTTATCTTTCATTTAATAAAATGCTACAATGTTATAAATTAACTTATCAGCCAAATGTACTAAAGATATTATTGCCTGTCGCAATTACATTTTTGAGTAAAATTGAAAAATTATGAAAGATAAAGTTGATATATGAAAATATATATGTTTAATTAAATATTTTGCTTTCTATTTTATAGTTTAACAAAAATATTGCAGTAGTTTAACTCTTATTATATTTCTCAGAATTTGTAAACATTAATTCCTTATAATAGTTTATTTATTTAATGTTTAAAATTGTTTGGCGAGGATTATTTTATAAATGTCTATCAATTCGTTATTTTTACATACAAAAGCATTTGTTATAAAGTATTCTGAAAAATTTAATTTTGTTAGTTGAAAACTTTTTCAAAAGTTTTTATTTTTGTAACTAAAATAATTTATTTGACATATTACACATCAAATATAAAAAATTGTATATGATATCATTATAATCTAATACTATGCAAACACAAAGATATATATATATATATATATATATATATATATATATATATATATATATATATATATATATATATATATATATATATATATATATATATATATATATATATATATATATATATATATATATATATATATATATATATATATAAATTGATCTTTTAAATATCTTATGCTACTTTACGATGTTTTTTTGATAGATGGCTTATTTTTTAATATCCGATTTCACAATTGTACATTCTAAAATTAAAACAAAATTCACATTATGTTAATGAAATTCCTAAAATCATTGCAAAGGTAATTTCCTAACCACGACTTGGTATAATGTTGATAAACACAAGTACGTCAATGACTATTTTTCTTTGCAATCTAACAGGCACCAGGTAGTTTATTCCGAATTCACCTCTAGCAGACAAAAGGACAATCTTATTCTAACCACTTCTTTGTGTCGAATGCGACATAAAATTTGGCACAAAATTAGGTCTCTTCTTTGCCAAACTGGCTATTAGCCCATTCATGTTTTCTGTGATGCACCCCTTTTACAAACTAGAGTTTTAGTTGTGCGAAATTACAACCTTTTGGGAACCAATTATGTATTGCATTGAAATATCTCTGCACTCAATTTACCATTTTTCTTTAATTTTGGACTGAATTTCGAAAGTTGAAATCTATCAATTAAAAACAACTAGCTATAAAATTGTATTTCTATTCATTGTAAGTTGTAAAAAGAAAGATATTATTGTGATTTTCTTAAGAAAAATTAGAAATTTTCATGGACGTATAATTCACTTGTTACTGAGCACCATATATATATATATATATATATATATATATATATATATATATATATATATATATAGATATCTATATATATATATATATATATATATATATATATATATATATATAGATATATATATATATATATATATATAAAAGTATTTTAGAGAATATATGCATTTTCATTTGTATAAAGCTTTTAATTTAGATGTTTTTTTCTTTTTCTTGTCAAAATTCATATTTTTATGAGAATATGTTTAACAATAGTTGTTCTAATATTTTATGAGAGTTAGAAATAATCCATTTAATTATAATGCTGTATTGTAATTAGCACACCAGATCAAACGAACTTGTAAAAAGAAGTGACACGACATACCTCAACACTCAATAAAAATGATGTCACGACACTCACAAGATACAAATAAAATTCAAATAAATTTCAAAGTCCAGAAGCACACGAACATTTTTACAATTGTTTTCTTTTCAGATGCTTACTGATATTCATTTTTGGTGCGATTTTATTTTTGGTGTCTACATTCATAATTTTATAAGCTCTTGTTTAACAATCCTTGTACTAATATTATATGAGGATTAGAAACATTGCATTAAGTAATAATGCTATCATACTTTCTTTCCTTTTCGATATTTTATGTTTGTTGTTCATACATATATTTTCATGGACGTATATATTTTTTATGTGACCATTAAAATATATATTTATGATATTTCATGAAGATTGAGAAAAAATTCATTTAATTATAAAAATATACTACTTTTTTTCCTTTCCTTTCAATTTTTTTATCTTAATAACTTTAATCAATATGCATACGAAATATTTTATAAGTTTACAAATTATGTGATGTAAAATATATCATACATAGAAATTTATACTCGCTCTAATTTGTTTCCAATCTGAAACAGACATTCTTTTCTTCCAGATTACTAGCAATTTTAATGAAAAAAGGAAATAATATTTGATAAATATTTTGTGATCATAAGTTAAATATGCTTTGATTATTAATCTTCTTTGTAACTTCGTATCCGAATTAATATACGATTTAATTAATGTATTACAAGTAATTTTTGCTTTCAACTTTGATTTCGCTTTTAAGGCTTTTTGTATACTATTTGGAAATGTTCCTAGATGCTTATCAAAATCCTTGACTTAAAAGAATATACAGAATGTCTATCAAATTTATGATCAAATTATATTTATAATTTGTGATCCAAAATTTGGAATACAACTGTAGTTGTTATATCATTTTGATTTGGAAAATAAAGACCGTTAGATAAAAAATTTAACTTCCATAACGAAGGTTTTAAATTAATTTTTATAAGCAAAATACATGGCGAATGAAATTTTTTGCTTATGCTATCATTTCAATGACTGTCCGAAAATCGTTCATTAAGAATTGCATCATGATTCAAACAGTAAAAGAAAAAATAATTATAATCAAATAGTTTTACATCTTGTTGTCGACTATTGTTTAACATTTTTCTAAAGGACTTCACTTTAGCCAACCTTACTCAATAAATATTTCATTCTAATTTATAAACAACTCCATGAATATAAGCATTTATTTTATACAATTTTTATTATTTGGTACTAGGTGTGCCATTTTAAAATTTCTGTTTTGATTTTTCTTTTTTCTGTTTGATTTTTTCTGACGATTTTAATTACTTTTTTCTTATGAAATTTTTAAACTAGAATGCCAGTCTCCGATACAAGTATAAACAAGCAACAATTCTATTTTACAGTATAATTATACATGCATGAAAACTAAGTATGAATTAACTTATCGAAGTGAATATATTGTAGTTTAATTATCCTCAGTTGAAATATTTTTTTTACCTTTAATATTAACAATTCAAAAGTAAATTTTTAACGATTCACATTAAAAAAGATTACCCATTTCATTTAGAATGTACAGTGCCCAAGGGCATAAATTTATGAGCACTATATCTTTTTAAAAATGCTTTTCTTGTAGCTACTGTTATAATCGTTTCTCAGAAAACAATAAGCTATAACGTTGTATAATCTCTCTAAGAGAGAAAGAGAGAGAGAGAGAAAATTTTATAATCATATAATAAACCCTTAAAAAATCTTTAAAAAAATTCCATTTTTAAAAAGGTAAAGTTGCGAATCAATATTATTTTAAATATTTTGTCCATAAATTTCACGTAATAAATCAGTATTCACATTATTTTAACGAAGTTTTTAATAAAAGGTTTTATTTGGATACACAAAAGTTGGATTTGCAACTACAAAATAGATAATTATATACTTTGCTATTATTATGTTTTTATTTATGTTATGAATAAATGTGTATTATTTAAATACATAATTATAGAAAAAATGCATAAAATAATACTCATTCGCGTAACTATAATGTTTCAATTGCATCTTTTTTTTAAAAAAAAATTTTTTAAAGGTTTCATAGTATAATAAGAAAATTGTTAGAGATTATTACCGCAATTTTAGCTTATTGTTTTCCGGGAAAAAAAGGTTATAACAGCAGTAAGAAAAATATTCCATTAAAAAAAATAAAATGTTCATTAATGAAGGAATTAGTTTGTTTTTGATAATAAAAATGTTATGTTATCGTATGTTATCTTATATTTTAGATGCTTAATAAAAATTTGAATTTCGTTTGTGAATTAAACTGTCGTTAACACATCCATACGTATCTCTGCATTTTTGTCGGCTCACAACAGTAGTAAAGGAATAAAGGTGTTTTGATATGGAGTTCCTTTACTGATATTTTGCAAAGGAGATTGTCACAGTATTGGAAGTAGGCCAGTAAAAACTTTAACCGTGACTCAGAAAGGACGCATATCTTTTTCTGGGTAAACTAAAAGAAGACCAGAGATTTGTTTCTTTGCTATGAGCTATTAAATACATATATTTTTGCATACTAAAACTATTATTTCCTGACATACGTTTAAAAATTTTTTATCGGTTATTTCAATATTTATCTATTCATTTGAGTTTATCATACGATTGTGCAGCGATTATTCGTATTTGAGGTTGTTTAATATTTTTTAACAATGAACAACATATTTATAATTTAATTTTAAAAGCTGTTTTATGGTTTCTCATTCTTAGGACACTATTTTCATATTTTTTATTTTTAACAATTATTTAATTCAGTTGTTGCTCTCCTTTTGATGTGATCGCTGGCGAAAAATTATAATACAAGTTTTTAAGTTATTGAAACTATATGAATTCAGTAAAATCCAAATTTTATTAAAAAATTTCTAAAAATAATGTGCGCATTGACTTATAAAGGGACATTTATCAAAATGATGGTGATTTCTTGGAAATATTTTCAACATTTTATCAATATGTTTTAAGATACACTTTGTCATGCAAAAAGATAACCAAAGTGTAATTGGTTTGGTCTTCAAAAATTCGCCACTTCAATTCCCATTTCAGATGTGGAGGTTTGCTGATATTTCCCAAGGCAAGCATAAACTGGGTGATAAACTAGGTTTAAGATCATATTTATCCATTTATTAAAAATATGATCATTGCGTTGCAAGCAAATAAAACTAAATTTGTTAATAAAAGGAATTGTGTGTAACATCGTTAGATTCCGCTTTTATAATTCTCTTTATAAGGTAGTGTAATTAGTATTCATGCTAACTTCATTTAGAAAGTAAACATCGAGAATTAAGTATATTTTAAGATTTTATCATCTATATTAATCAATGTTTTCGGTAAAATTTTACAATCGGGTATTCCTTGACTTTTTGCATATCATCAAGATAAGTGCCAAAATGTGGTGAACATGATAAACGCGTCCGATACTCAAAAACTAAGTTAAGATATGGTTACCAAAAATTAAATTTATCGAATTAATGGCGAAATGTTTCACCAAAACAAGAGATACCCACTTCTTACATCGAACCCATTGTTTCATTTTAAGTGTTTTTCATTACTAATACGTTATATATAGATTAACATTTAAGACTGAATTGTACACAAGGATAGCATTCGTAAGTCAACATAATATGGCGTTTACGCCAATGCGAATAGTTTCTCGTAAATTACAGAATATATTCTATTATAGTATGATTTATCCTTAATAAAAAATATATAGTGTATGATATTGATATTATAATAACGCTTGCATGACATTGTCATGATTGATGTATACATTGTGATGTTTGCTGTTATCTTTGTCTGTAGGTAATTTCCTCAACTGTTACCCAAAAATTTATTTCATGTACTAAATTTGGTTAAAATAAGGTAATGCTTGTTTTAAATACGAGGGTCAATCTGAAATTTTTGAGATACAATTAGGTTTTTAAAGTTATACTTTAAAAACCTATAGGAAAAATTTTAGGTGTGTTCAAAATTGTCTCCTCCAGCATCAATGCACTTTTAAGATCAATGCACTTGGAAGAATTTTCCACGGATTAAATGCCTCAAGCCATTCATTTCTTGGAATAGATGAAAAAAATTTATTCATAACCACATCAATCTCTTCTTCTGAATGAAAACGACGTCCACGTAAGTTCTTTTTTAGATTAAAGAATAACCAAAAGTCGCACATAGCTACATCAGGTGAATACTGCGGATTTTCGATCACTTTAATTTGTTTTTATTTAAGAAACTCAACTGTTAATCCGGCTGTATGTAAAGATGCATTGTCATTGTGAAGCAATAGTCCCCTAACATTCAGTTCTTGTAGAATTTTTGGAAGACATTTAGTGGTATACCAGTTTGCTGTTACTCTCTACTGTCCTTCCAACTTGATGGCTTTGACCAATCCCGTACTTCTGAAGAAAACGGCATACATCACTTTTTTCAATGCGCGTTGTTTTTTCATCATTGTCGACGTGGGATCATCTTCAAAGATCCATACTTTGCTTTTTTGACGTGTTGGAAGGTCAAAAAACGGTATGTACATTTCATCACCTGTTACAATTTTAGAAATGATACGGTGGCCACCATCGTTTAGCAATTTAGGAGTTTCTTTATTGATTCTGAGACGTTCCTCTTTTGGGTGCTCAGTTAGATTATGGGGAACCCAACGGCAAACTACCTTTTTTGTATGTAATTCTTCATGAATGATTTTGTGTATGGCTGCGGATCCAATGTTAAGTTTCTTCTGTATCATTTGATAGGAACCGCTATTATTATTCATTAACATTTTTGGTATGGCAGACACATTATCCGGGATTACTGCCGACGGCGGCCTTCCTGTGTGTTCTTCATCCTGAAGAAAATTGCGACTTCTTCTAAATTCTCTAAACCATCTGAATACAGCACGAGCTGGAGATTCATCACCAAATGTTAATTGCAACCGTTGAACACATTCTTCTTGATTTAATCCTGCTTTAAAATCGTAGAAAATCATAGCGCGAAAATGTTCTCGCGTCAACTCCATTTTCTCTTGTGTTTAGAATTTATTCTACGCTAAACAAGTTGAAGTAAGTCAGTAAAAAATCGTCTTCTGTGTTAAAATACTTTGTATTTTAAAATTAAACCGTTATTTTTACATTGTAAATATTCGTCTGCGCATATCTCAAAAATTTCAGAGTAACCCTCGTATCATTAAAGACAATAAAAACTTTAAAGTCTCGAAGATTTTAATTTTTATGTTTTCTCTATCAAACAATTTAAATTTTGATGAAATTTTCTTCATATTTTACTGGTTAATTGAGATTTTCCCCCTTTAATCTAAGCCAAAATCAACCCTAGTGTTAACTCATTTAAGCAAACCAAAATCTTAAGAACAGAAATTTTTGGCTAAAGTATTTTTCTAAATTTGAATAAGAGTTATTTAAGACATTTTTTTAAAGAGTAATAATATAGATTCAGAAATTTTCATTTCCTTTGATTTATTTATGTGTTTTGCTGCTATTTTCAATAACAGTTTAATTTTAAGGGAAATTGTATTTTAATATTTCTTCGCCTCTCATAATTAACAGCACATTAAATTTTCTTGTACAATTTATATCAGGAAATAATAAATTTTTTGTAAGAAATATTTTTTCATAGAAATTAATTTGATATATAATCACACAAGGAAAGAAAAAATAAGAATCAGTAACATAAAAAATATTAATAGTAAATTGATTTTTGAATTTTTTGTTTCATATTATCACATTATATAATTAATTAATTTCTTGTATAAAAATTCTATTGATTCTATTGAATGGTAGTTTACATAGATCACACATGCTGTTTTATCTATTTAGTAATTAAGTTTAGCAAAAAATATTAAGATACTGGATCGTCAAAATTGATGTCAATCAAACGAATTATATTACTGCTTAAACACCCACTTCTAAGTGAAAAAAATGTTCCAAGTAAAAGCAGCCAAAAATCAGTCTATTTTAATCCCACAACAGCGGATTTTTTTTGTCCTTCATGGTAGAGTATACAGAAGTTTTTTTTTTCTATACCAAAGAGGACCATAATATAAAGTTCATAATTATTGTAGAAATATGTTCTTTGAATTAATGACTCTTTAATACAATGCGTTACGTAATCTTAAGCATACTTCGAATTGGAACTATGTTTCTATGTGTTTGCCATTGTGAATACAACCATTGAGCACCAATAAAATTAGACAACAATCACAGAGATTCTTCTTTTTAATTGCAACTATTTATTATTTAGACGAAATATAAATATGCAAATATCTCTATGATAAAACATTTATTTTATGAAAATTACTAATATTTATGATCCACATTCTTGAATATGCTTTCATTTTATCCTGATACATTTTATGCACAAATTTAATAATTTCAATATCATTAATCTTATCAATTATTAATATAATTATTGTAAAAAATTTAAATTTTAATTTGTAATTTGACATAAACGAATATTTACGAATGATATTAGTGAATACTCAATGTAAAAACTTAAAAAAATACTTAATGAAAATCAGTATTGAAAAAGATCCCCATATTTTACGTATGCATGCAAACGAAAATTCGCCGGACGAAAACACAAAATAATAACGATTAAACTGAATCGTCTACTTTTTGAATTGAAAATCTAATAATTGCTATTTCTGTGGTGATATTATGATATTAACTTCCATATAACGATAGTAACACATCAATACTTAGTCTGCTGATTCTGAATTAAATTAATGTCGATCTAATGATGCATAAATTCAATCATTGTCAATATTATATTTTGGTAACGTTTTACTTGCATCAAAACTTAATCTTAACAAAGATTACAAATAATAAAACATAATTTAACAAAATTTTCCTTCTTAACTTTTTTAGAAAATAGGAAATACTTTTATTCGTATTAAGATATAAAAATTTGCGGTTATTATTAAAAGAAACAAATGAAGACATCGAAGTTAATGCAATTAACTCAAATGAGGATAAATACTTTTCTATGTTCTTGAAATGAAGAAACTTTGAAAGATGTTAGTTCATTTAAATGAGAGAATAATACTAAAATATTGGTCTAGTTTTTATTGTGAGTCAAGCAAATAAAAATAATTATTTTAATATGCCAATACCGTGTAATATTTCCAGAATTTGTTTCACTGTAGAATATTACAATTTTTATATTTATTTCATTTAATACGATACATTCATATATTACTTTCGTCTTATTTTGATACATTCTTGAACAACTTAGTTTCATTAAATTCTGAAAAAGTAAACAGAGAAAGAGTAGTACAGTAAAAATTCAAATTTTTTTCTTTTATAAAACTTTTGATATTTCGCCAATATTTTCGTTATATATTTAATTTCTTTCCATTCTTGCAAGCATTTTATAAATATCGAAAGAGTTTTACTTCTAACAGTTTCTGGCGAGCTAAAGTTTATATTTCCAATACTTATATTTTAGTGCTAATAACCAGAGAAATTAAAATGCTATATTATAAAAAGTATGAAAATTAAAATTTTAAAAAAATTTTTTTTCAAGGTTAAAAATTGCTTACCGGCAACAAAATCACCAAATCCTATAGTTGACAGAGTAATGAAACAGTAATAAAAACTATCCACAAAAGACCAATTTTCGAGCCACATAAAGAAGCCTGCTGGAACTACCAGAAAAACCAGCATCCATGGAATCAAGCACTTTGCTGCAGAGAGCGACTGAGCTAATCTGGAATTCCTATCTTTCCGAGCTCGCTGAATTCCCTTCACTAATCGCTGACTGTAGTGACCGCCGATTGCAGCCAATACAATTCCTGTAAGAGGTATTCCAATTGTAGCATACACAACACAGAACAGACGACCACCAGTTGTTGACGGTGAAAGATGACCATATCCTAAAAGAAGGAAAATATTTAATATGATCCAAAATTAAAAATATTCCATTTTCTTTTTAAAACACCCAGCTTCCCATATTAAAAACATTTTATTGGTATTTATTTTTATTAAAGTGTATGGAGATTAAATACTGTAATCTATGAAAATATCGAAAAATATCCTTGATTTATCTCTAAGAGTAAATATTAATATACTTAAATAAAAAGAGATAATTTTCTAATGATACAAATTCTATGAATAATTTGTATTGCTACTTTTTTCATATTTTTATGATATTTAAAGTTTAGGACTAAACAATGTTTACATTTTAATTTTTTCTGTTAATATTCATAATAATTAAATGATTTTGCAAATTGTATTTTTGTTAAAAGAATTATCTTTCAATTTCAATTTTTCAATTATCTTTCAATTTATCCCAGATTTATCTTTCAATTTCAATTTTAGAAACAATAAATTAATCAATAGGTTAAGCCATGTCTTAAGAAACAACATAACTTTCGTTTTATAGAACACATAAACAAGTTGTGTAGAACTGTTATAAATATGTACTATTTTATTCACATGATAATTTTTTAAGGAATTTGCTTGCTCACATTTTGGAACTTTGCACACATCTTGAGCAGTTAAAATATCTCATAGTTTTCTTTTATCATTAAAGTTTTTTTATTTTATTTTTATCGGTAAATGTTTTATTAAAACTTCTCATAGTTTTTTTTAAACATTTTAAAGAAAATTATGTAGTTTAGGGTATACTTACATTTTCCTTTTTAGAATTATTGTACGTAGGGTAACAAGTATCATACTGAATAAGTGTTCAAAAAGTTATGTTAATGTACTTATCTAAAGAAAATACGCATCATTTATCTAAAATTAGTCAATATAAAATTTCATGACTTTGTTTACAATATGATAATATCTTCTAAGTGTAAAACAAAGAAACAGATTCCATTTCTATTTTGCAGTTATTGCAGAAATATACAAATATATAAATTTAATCGGTAGTAAATAATTGTGCTATTATGGACGATACAAATTATTGAAGTTGTAAACACAAATATTATTTTATTTTAATAAATTTAATATAATATTATTTTGTTTCAATAAATTTCGCAGTACATAAACCAGGAATACTTTGATAAACATTTGATGTAAGGCCGAATAGGTGACGATGAGAATTTGCACAGCGGAAGTATATAAGCAATATCCTAAGAGGAGTTATCTGCTCCATAATATTTTCGCCACAACTGACTAACAATTAACAATTGCAGAGAGACGGAACACTCCCGCTAAGCACGTTCATGCGAAGACATAAGGTATCTAATAATGATATTATATAATGCTATTATAGCTACATAAAGTATCTAATAATGCTATTATAGCTACATAAAAATTCAAAAGCATATTTAGAATTGTGGAGAGCATCCAGTAATCGTTTTTTTTTTACATTGCTGCAGAAAGAAGTATAGTACTGTCAAAGGCCCTTATTACTAATAGTCCTTGTACTAATTAATCAAATTATTTTTTTAGTTTCTTTTGTTTTTCTACATGACATCGAAATCAGCATTTTTTTTTCATGATTTTCACAATTTCATCATAGTTTGCGACTTTGTAATCTGCAATTAGTTTCCATTTCTTATATATATTTGATTATTCCTTTGAATTTGACAGTCACAATATCTAAAACACTATATATGCATGATAGAGGTGTATAAGAAAACATAGCTACTTTATTGTATAAAGAAATTTATGCTAAAAATGAGTCAATCATTTTAAAAAAAGGTAATTTTTTTTAAAAATTCATATAAACTGTGATAAGTTTTGTTGAACAAAAAGCAAAAACTATTCCTGTCCCTTAGGCCTCTTTCACACTAGACGACTTTTATAGTACGATAAAAAATATCGTCGGATATTTTATAGTGAGAAGTTAAAAACCACACAATATAGACTGCTCCTTTTCACACTGAGAAACGATATTTTATCGGGGACCAGTCTGTTGTGTGGTTTTTAATAACTTCTCACAATAAATATCGGGCGATTTTTTATTTTACGATAAAAAAATCGTCCGAAATTTTATGGTGAGAAGTTATAAAAAATAGACTGCTCTCTTTCACACTGAACGGGAAACGATATTGTGTGGTTTTTTAATAACTTCTCACACAAAATTTCGGATGATTTTTTGTCGTAAAATAAAAATTCGTCCATATTCATTGTGAGAAGTTGTTTAAAAACCACACAATAAACTGCTCTCTTTCACACTGAATGGGAAACGATATTGTGTAACCACTCTATTGGGTGGTTTTTTTAATAACTTCTCACATAAAATTTCGGACCATTTTTTATTGTACGATAAAAGTCGTCTAGTGTGAAAGAGGCTTTAGTGTTCAAATTTATAAACGTGAATTTCTGTTTCAAGTAATCTTTTTTACCTTTTTCATCATATACCCCTTAAAAAGTACATGAAATCTATAAATTTTTTCGTATAATATCGAAAACTGTCTCATTCATTAGCACAGAAGAAAGAAGATTTTCAAAGAATGATTTAATGGTTAATTAAAAACAAAAGCTAATATTTTTATGATGGTCGGCTCTAACAGACGAAAGATTGCGAATATATATTGTGTGTGATGAGCAATTTTTCTATAAATTAAATGAGAAAATACCAAATACTATTATTTCACTACATGATCTGAATGTTTATGGATTCATATTAATATTGCTTCAATATTAATTTCAAAATTTTCATCAGAGTTCTAAATTATAAAAGAATTACAATATTTATTTGAGTAAGATCCTTAAATTTTAAACCATTGATTTTTAAGGCATTTAATTAAGTCAAAAATCATATTTTAATATAGATGTATATGGATTCTTGATACAAATGTGTAGTAAATATATAAATGTTGGTTGATTTTTTTTAAAGTATGTCGAGTTGTGTTGTGATTTTCCGAATTCGGGTTACATTTCTGTAAGATGTAGCAGTTATGGGAATGGCATTGCTGCACGTTAGATATTATTCTGCTTAGCGATATGTTTACGTTAACATTGTGAAACTTTGCCAAATTTTCAGAAGAGTAAGCCTTTCTTGTCTATTAGTGCTTATCAAATAGCAAAGATGTACAAATGAACTTAAATTAAACAATTTTGTCACCTACTGTTTTCCAGGGGTCGTGTAGCCTAGTGGTTAGGGTATCGGCCTTCCGTCCGGAAAGGTGGGATTCCATTCCCAATGCCGCCCAAAAAATCAAATAAAGGAAAAGTTAGAGAAGGAAAAATATAATAATGACGAGCCACATGAAAAAAATCAAAAACATTCTTTTGGAAATTCCAGGATCTTCAGAAGTCAGTGCTGAAGATATAGGAGAATGGATTATGAATCTGACTCTAGCTTTTAATTTGCAGATAGTGGTAAACTTATTGAAAGTGTCCACGTAGAAGATGACTTTAATTTCAAGTTGAAACAGACACGGAACCATCAGCCAATGAAGTATTTGCCAGCTTTGAAATTGCTTTGAAGGGGATGGGGTGTCAGCCCAAGTGTGACAGCATTTCAATTTTCACTGTCAAGCGAATGCATGACTAAGCTGCCAAAATAAAATAAATCAGTGAAACAGTTTTCTCTGACCGAGGTGTTCTGGAAACAATGACGTTCATGAACTGTATTAATGTACTGTATTAATAAACAGCACTTGTAAGTACCTTAACATGTAAAAGTGTAGTGTTTTCATTTAATTGGTTAAGATATACAGTTTTTAAGCATGCATAAGCTTTTGATACTCGCTTTCGCTAGGGTTCACGGTGTCATGGATCTGATCTAGCTGCCGCTAGATCTTTGAAGGATTGGAAACAACAACAGTTTTTCCTGCCATTTTCAACATACAGTAGTTTATTAAATGAGATCCTTTTTTAAAAGAAATCCAATTATACGAATTTTTGATTATCCGAGAGGAGTTTGGTCTGAATTATATATATATATATATATATATATATATATATATATATATATATATATATATAATTCAGATAATTTTAGTTCTACTATATTCCCAAATAAATAGTAATTTATGGAAAAAAATCATTGCAGTAATGTGGAAACTACTCCTTAGTTCTGTAAGATTAATTTGCATGATAATATTTCTGAGATTTTGCTGTCATTGGCTGTCATTTGCTTGTAAAATTTAGAATCTAAACGTTTTAATTAAGATTGACTGTGCTCGTTGATTTATTTTTTTACTATAAAATAAACCAATGCAGAGAAATATGCTGTTTAATATTTTAATTTCGGAAAAATATGTAGTAATAACTGATGGATTATTTAGTAAAATGAATTAAAACTTAAGTGGAAAACAATTCCAAAAAGAAAATCAATCAAACAGTGTACTTCAACATTTTAAAGATTGAATAGTTACTTAAAAGAATTGATTTGACATTATTTTATGTAAAACATTTCAAGTAAAAATAATGAGTATTTTTATCAAGGTGAATTTTGCGAGCATTTTCCAACAATTTTGTTTTTAATGGAAAATAATTTAAGAAATAATACATATTTCACACATTATAAACTACATATCAATAACATGTTTGAATGTTTCAGAAGTTAAATAATATAAATATATATATTGAATGCAATATCAATTTAAATTAAAGCTAGCTTCAAAACAGAAGTTAAATGTTATGAGTTATCATTTTTTATAACTAGAGTTAGTTCAAAATACTAAAATTATTTCCAAATGATTTTAATTAATTGTTTAAAAATAATTATGTTCTCAGAATAAAACTTTAGAATAAACATTAGAATAATATTTTGATTCCAAATATTATTTATAGTTTGACATACTTTCCAGGTACAAATTTCCTTAAAATGTGATACAGGTTAATAAAATACAGTTAACTAGAATGCAAATGTCTGGTTCGTTTATATATGGACTTATTATTTTTTATAATTAACTATTTTCCTCGCTTTAAGAACTTATAATGGTTTTTCACACATAATTATGTTGCTCTAAATGGATCTTCTTTTTACAATTAGTAATGGGTAAGCTTGCTCATGGATGATATATTTCAAATACATTCACAATTTTAAATATTTTACATGAAAATGTGCTTTGGGTCCCCTGCTTGGCGCATTTTCAAAGGGTAGCCAACTGGCGCGTTTTTGCATGTTGTCTCGCGGAGTTGAATGCTCGGAGAGACACTACGCAAAAACGGTGTTTCTATGGCGACGAAACAGAAATCCGTGTTTTTAACGAATTTCACCGTTGGTAAGGTAACGAAAACAAAGACAATGGTTTTTTTACGAATTGTATAACAAAAAATATACATATAATTGTTTAACAAAAAAGACAGGATGGCCACAAAAAGTGCAATTATGGTGAAATAATCAGGGTTACCACGCTTCTCGCGTCTATCGCCCATTTGGCGAGAACGGGGTACCCAAACCACAGATTAACCAATGTGTCCTTAGTCAAAACTTTTTTACAAGAGTTTTCCACTACCCAAGAAGAAAATTCCATGTCAGTTTCGGTTTTTTGGTAATTTTTAAGAAATGTAACACGAAGTAATAAACGAAATTTATATGGTTTCGTTGACAGCAAATCATGTGATTTACTCAAAATTTCAATCAACTGAGAAATACTGAATTTTATGGTTTTAAGTGGTAACTGAATATTCAAATGCAACATAATTTGTTGTAGTAGCATAAATTCATGCATTAAAATGAATCTTTATACAATCTTGTTATAAAAATTGCAACGAAAACTTATAAAATAGAAACAAAGATGAAACTAAAAACATGTAAATTCTTTTTGATGTTTTATAAATGCTCTTTGATGAAAAACTTTTGTAATTTCATTTAGCTGACGTATAAATTTCTATCATAAAATCCTTCATTAAATTTCGTAACTTTACGATAATTTGTTATAATCTATAAATAGTTTTGAAATAAAGTTTTTAATTCTGGGCATTTAGTCTATTTTTGTTTTCATTTTCCAGTATATTCTTTGATAGAAATTGTTTTAAAATTCCGCTACTCACCAATAGTTGTGACAACAGTGATGGCGAAGAAGAAGGAATTTCCGAAGCTCCAATTACTGTGGGTGTCATTGCCTGCTTCATCGATGAGAGACATTCTGTGCGCTGCGGATAGACGCAGCATGAGAGCTTCCATGTCTGCTTTGGTAACGTTTGGATCGCCCAAACGGTTGAGTTTGTCTAGAAATAGAAAACGAAGGGTTATTCCTCAAAGTGAAAGTAATAACATAACTATTTTGTCAAAGTAATAAATAAATATACTCGACACATAAAATTCATTAGTACATTATACTTTTATATTCATTAGTATGTTAAAATTTATCAGTACATTTCACCTCATTGTTTTGGAATGCTAATTTCTTAAGATCCTACCATCAGTTACATGCATGTGTGAATTAACAATGAGTTAATTACAATAACTAAAGCGATTCAGAGATTGCTTTGAAAAATTTTTTATTTAAAAGGAATGGAATCAAAACTTATAAAACAAGCTCAATAGACAAACAGGATACGTACATTTTTTTCAAAAGCAAATGATATAAATAGATTTATCTAATGCGAAATGTCTTATAATAAGCAAAAAGTAAATAAGTAAAAGAAAAAGAAGACTTTTAGATTAAATTAGGTTAAAGAACAAAAAATATATTCAAATAAAAACGTCTATAATGAAGACTGTGCAAAAGTTCTTCAAAAATGAATGTATGCATAGTAATTATACTTTAGTATTCATTTTAATAATTCACATTAAATTGAAATTTATACAGTTATTTTAAGACAAATGTTTTTGCAAATATCTTATATCATGTACAGGAATAGTTGAATAGTACTTTACACAGCAATTTTCCAACAAAAACTTTTGGAGATTAATTCCATTTTGTGTAATCAATTCTGAAATGCTTACAGTATATCAAATAAATTTAATTTGTCGAACGAATAATCTTTTTTTTTTATATTTTTCTTTGAGTCTTGAAAAACATTTTATTGCTTCAATTGATTAAGTAACAAATGTTTCAGCCAATAAAGTATCTGATTATTTATTATTTATTCTAAAAGATCAGTTCCAAAAGATATTTATATTGGCATGTTATTAGCAATTCAATTTTAATAAAATATTGAGTTTTATTTAACTGTAGTTTCTTAAGTATTTGAATTCATTTTGTATTGTAATGAGCTTTAAATCCAATTTCAGTGCAATTTAAGAGTTTTTTTTTTTTCTATTGCACTTGAAACATACTTATAGAATAGCAATTGTCGAACATCACTTATAAGACAGACGAATAGAACAATTACTCGAATTGCACTTATAGAAGCTTTGGCATGGATAGATTAGTCCATGTTTATTGTGATCATACTCTAGCTTAAATAATTAACTATTTTTACAAGTAAAAATTGCGGAGAAAGATTCTTTCGACATTAGTTGAAATATTCCTGCTTTTACTTTCGGAAAAGAAAAAATACACTTTCCCGGAAATTCACAGTCATCTGACCATGCAAAGCGAGAGACGTGAACCGACGTTTGTCTATTAATAGCAAATACACGTCGAATCATTGAAGAGGAGTTGGAAAAAAATCGCGCGTAATACAGGGTTGACTGTGTGTGTGATGAGTTAGTACTTTTCTTTTTGCGAGCATTTCTCATCTTGCAGACATTTCAAATAGACAGACAGTCCTAACGTTTTGCACGTGAGTTTGCGGTATTTTGTGGAAAGAAATGATGCATTGATGTTTATCTAGCGGTTTTCTACTGCTATGCCTTCGTATTTATGGGTTCGCCAAAGGGGACGGGAAAGCCCGAGAAATAGCGCATTGACAACTTTGAACTTGAAACTTCTTTCACTCTTTGCGGTCTTCCGAAAGGCATCGGGTAAAAATAGATTTAAAGTGGTGCGCGCGCGTGATGTTTTAAATTCCATCATTTATATAACACTTCTATTATCTATGTTTACATTCGTGTTTTTATTGATGATATATAATGAAGTCAAAGAAATGCGTCAATATTATAGACCGAGCATTTTGCGAAAAAGGAATGTTAATTTGTATTATCATCATATTCACAGATAATTTCTTCATAGTAAGATTGTTATCCTCATTCCTATTATTCTCGAAATGAATTTAAAACATTCATATAATATTGATTTTATAAATTGAAATAAATAATTGTCCTATAGGCCCGTACCAGACGGGCATCACAAGACATACTAGTGGAAACTTGAGGTCTATGTCCTATTCTTATGAAGAAAAAAAAAGCTTCTCTTAGCCTATTTGAAGTCTGCTGACGATCAGACCACTCCAGACTATATTCTACATTGTTCGGGTCTTTGCAGTATTGATATTTTCACAAGCTCAATTTAAGTGTTAGATTTTCTTAATCACAAATTTCATAGACTTGATTTAGTGTTGCTATACATCCTAGATAGACAACAGCTATAACACAAATTAAAATAATAGTTATTCATTTAGACCAATATTGTTAAGCAGAAAATATCTTATTCTATTTCATGATATATTTATCAAAACTCAGCAATAAAAAAATAACATTATTTTGACATGGAATTGACGCTATAACTAGATAGATTTTTTATGAAAAAACTTCCTGAGCCATGAATAATTGCTGAAATATATAAGATCTATCGACAAGGTAAAAACATCAAAGCTCAGCCTAACTGCTTAAGTATTTACATTTAATTATAAGAACAAGTTTAAGATAATATTTATGTAAAGTTATTTAAAATTTTTTTATGTAAATTTAAATGAAAAACAGCAAATTTAACTTCTTATACGATTCCTTATTTTCCTGAATAGTATTTCATGAAGTTATCTTGGTGCATAAAATAATCATACTGAAAAAAGCATTCTTGTATTTCTAAAGTGTATGCCATAAAACTTTGTGGCCTTAGCTATATTTTTATGCTAGTAAAAATATATATAAAATATTTTTAAAAAATTTTATACCTTGAGAAATTATAAAATATCGAAAATCGTTTTTCCTGTACTGTATTTAGTAATATTTCCTTCGATTTATAAGAATATTCATTTTTGATGAATGAAAATGTTAAATGGTAAAAGAATACTTTTTTATTTTATATTTATATGAACTTAAACGGTTCACATAAATTTTTTGCTAAGTAAGCATGTGTTTAACATATTTTTATTCAATTAAGCAAGTCTGTACTACGCATTTGTTTATTTTGGTTTAGAAATAGGTTATAAATGTATAAATAAAAAAATTATTGAAATAATGAATGAATTACTTTATTTGACATTGAGTCCGTGAATTAAGCAACTAAGCAAATTCAATATATGATTTCTAACTAATTGAAATGTAATTAACTTGAATATATACATGCTTTAATCATTATTTCAATTGAAATTCTATCATAACAGAATTTAAATTAAAAATACTTATAAACATTTAACGTGTATTTTACGGGGAAGTGAAATTGATTTTTTGAAATATTTTGTTCTTAAAAAAAGAACTATGAGAATTTAAAGTTACTCTTTATATAAAATCAATTTGGATATACTGTATAATACAGATGAACGATTTTTCAATATTAAGAATCTGAGTTTTTAAATTGTTTAATGTTAAAAAATTATCTATCATTTATAAATTATTTTGAAATTCAATTTACGTATACTGCTTAAATTCTTAACAGAAATGTGTTAAGAATTTAAGCAAATTCTAAATCGAAATTTTGAAAAAACTTTTTTTATAAAGAATTTTTAAAAAAAAGCGAAGGAAATTTTTTTAACACTAAATCCATGCAGATGAAGAAAGCTAAATTAAATCGGTTTCTTCCTTTATGATGTCATTTTTTTTAATGAAATCATATTTGTCCAAAAATACTAGTTTGAAATGGATTTTGTGTCACTGTAATCATCCACATCGGAAATGAGAGTGTCGAAATGAGTACCTTGACTTATGATGAGTTTTGGCTATATTTCCATCATTAACATTTCCCTTAATATCCCTTAATACATTTCCCTTAATATCACAAAAAGAGAGAACCTAACATCCAAAAAAAATATATTCTTATAAACTTCATATATTATTAATTTTGATTTTTTGTAATATTGAATGCGTTACGGTTAGAAACTAGCCGAAGTTTACTTAATTTTAAACTCCTTCATAACAGAATGTTGTTAAAAACGAACTATATACGTGATTCACGATAATTTTGTTTACCTTTATTATTTTATGTAAACCCCATTTACTATGAATTAAAGTTAATAATTTTTAACAAGCATTTAGTTACGATAGATTAACTTACCTTGGAATTCAGTTCTGAGATCTTCAATTTCCCTCCTGAGTTTTTCTT
The DNA here is from genome assembly GCA_030067965.1 of Latrodectus elegans. Taxonomy (NCBI): domain Eukaryota; kingdom Metazoa; phylum Arthropoda; class Arachnida; order Araneae; family Theridiidae; genus Latrodectus; species Latrodectus elegans. Next base: position 28,438,885 of record CM057810.1, on the reverse strand, counting down.
CCAGTGGACTCTCAAGAAGCATGAAAACTAGTCCACCCAATAAAACGTAAGTGATGAACACAATAAGAAGTCCTAATAGTTCCTTCTTGCTGACGATGATTCCCTGGAAATATACTTACTCTTTCAGGACACATATACTTCTTAATGTGACATACAAAATACAGAAATAAATCTGAGTTAAACAAAAATATTGTAATAAAGTGTTTATATATATAATTTTTTCAGCAAAATGGACTTGCTTTAGTTAAAATTATTTACATCAAATCCAGTTCAAGTTATTTTCAAACATATTATAAATTGTTGAAACTTATTCCCCAGGTTAACGAAAGCCAATACCAAGTACAAAAGGCCCCGATGCGTCAGATACACATAGATCAGATTTTGTTCATCCCACAGCTGTCTCCAGGATTCTCCAAGACAATTAAGAAGGAGAGCAGGACTGGAAAAGAAAGAACAGAAACAAGGAGAGAAAATCCTCTCCTCATTCAAGAACCTCACACATTTTATGTGGCCACTTCTAATTTCGCCATAGGGGATTTAAGGGACATTTCATGACAGCGACAGACCAGTACTGTTGGCAGCGTACCAGTAATGAACCGATGGAAGACGCCATGTAGACAGTAGTTATTGTCTGTTTAAGGAAAGAGTTTCCGTGGAAATAAGCTTTTTTAAATTGCTTATCAGAAAATTACAACCATTCTTGGCGCGCGCGCGCGAATATATCCGCTATATTTTTACCATAAACCCCAGCATTCAATGGAATCCACTGAAGGCATACATATATTTCAAGAAAATAATCGTTTATAATAATGTATAAAATAGAAAAATTGTATGTATGTATACATATAAAGCAGGATTAGAAATACAAGCAAAAATTGAAAAATACAAAAATAAATACAAAACTCATATGCTTAGCAATACATTCAGTGCGAGAGCAGCTTCAATAGAATTACTAAAATATAATAATAAATCTTATAAAATGGTTAATTTTTATAAGATTAATCAAATATTAAATGGAGAATAATAAAGTGAAAATACGAAATATAGTGAACAGACAGAACAAAAAGAAAACGAAACGAAGTGCCAACATGGCTAGTTTGTTCAGGGTATGTTAACCATATTGGCACAAACCATGACTTTTCTGCTTTGTCTCCAAACAATTAATAAAGTCAATACACCCAAAGCCCTACAAATCATGTCAAACAAAATTGCCAATGCAGAAAAGCCATATTTTGTACCAACACCCCCTGAAGAAACTAGCCATATTGGTACTTCGCGTATCATTTTCTTTATGTTCCATCTGTCTATTAAGCTTTGTATTTTCACTTTATTATTCTCCATTTATATCCATTCCATATATATATATATATATATATATATATATATATATATATATATATATATATATATATATATATATATATATATTCACCGTTTAGATTAGCAACAATGTGGTCATAACAAAAATTTTGTTTACTAAATAACTAGATTAAAAATTATGCAGCAAAATTACTTTAGTATTAATTAAAGTTAACAGTGAAATTTTTTTAATATTGCGCTGTATATGTTGATAAAAGACTGTAAATTGTATAATTATAAATGATACCCTCTTAAAAATATCGAGTGAATTTTCAATCTAACAGAATGAATTTTCTTTCTTTTTAACTTAAAAATCAACCAATATAGAATTCAAATGATCTTTCAAATATTCAATCCAATTTGAATCAAATCTTCTTCGCAAAAAAATAAAAACCAAAATGATTTATCGAATACCGTTAACGAGTTACACAAATCAGACACGCTTCTTGATTAGTTAAAATCACTAGATTTTTTTAAAATGTACCTTGCTTTCATTTTAAAAAATGAGATGCTTAGAAAACAATAGGGTATTATTAAAAACTAAGATATTTAAATTTACTTCTCTCTCTTTAATGAAACTAATAGAATTATTTGAATTCACAACTTTCTTTAATTTATTATAAGTTGTTTTCGTTATTTAATTTATTCTATATTTAATTTATTATAAGTTGTTTACAACATTTGTAAGTAAAGCAGCAGAAACGTTTAAATTAATTATATTACTAGAAATAATAAACAATATTTGATTGATTTGTTGTCCCTATTTCTTTCGAATTTTCAGCATCGCAAAACATTCTAAATTACCTAATAAAATATTTGATGATAAAATATTTAAGCAAAGGAATTTATTTTACAAGTTGTTTTGTTTCAAAGTCTTTAATTCATTAAGATAGAAATTTAAGGTTTATTTAATACATTTTAAGTAATTAATTGTTTAATTTATTTTGCTTGGCATTTGTCATTCGACTGCTGTCTGCTGTTATGCATTATGTAAATTATTAGATTTTGTTTATCTATCTACACATCTATTAAAATTGTCTTTGTGAAAAGCACACTAAAAAATTGCATATATATTGCCTTTTGTAACTACGATGATAATATCACACAAACACTTCGTAAAAGCCTATTTTTTTAAATTTCAAGATGTTCTCTAAGTAGTCTATTAACATAACTAATTTATATGTATTTGTACAAATGGAATACAAAAATATAAATATTTAGTATTCTAAGAGTGATTGCATTAATTCTTCTCAATTGCATTAATCCATAAGAAATATGACATGTTTTAAGATATCGATTCGAATAAATTTCAAATTTTTAAATTTCTGGGGATTTCATCGTTGTTTTTTGGACATTATAAAATATTAACGTAAAAGTCATGAAGCGGTGATTATGGATAATAACCTGTGCTATATGTGATGAATTCCGTTTATTTTGCAGAGAAAATGATATTTTAATTCAGCAGAGCAAGGAGTGACACACAAATTTTACAAGCCATATTATATTAAAAGTTCAAAACTGAAACAATTACATTTTAGAAACAAAACAGAAAAACTTTAGCTAGCTTTTGTACTAGAAATCACTCTGCAATTGCGTGAAAAATATTCATTTTCTTCACAAATTTTGAACTGAATTTTCTTCACATTCTTGAAGATTTTCCAGATTAAGCATTATTATTTCGAGAAACAAACACATCTTTAATATCATTGACTTTTAGGAAGTCATCCTTCTGAAAGTGAATGATAATAACGATGTGTTTGCAAGACAGAGTTTAAATATGATAAATGCAAATGTAAAAAAAATAATAATAATAAAATATAGAAAATTATGCAATTCTAAATGTTATAACAATCTGATATATCTAAATTTACAAATTTGCAAGCAAATACAAATAAATATATTTCAGAATATGGGTTTAAATTATTTTGATCTGGGAGTGTTTTTTTTTATAAAATTCTAATAATTTAAATTGTTTTCTTTTTCCATCCTTTCAATTAACAAAACGCAAAATAAAATATCTATAGTTAATAATTACTAGTTAATATTTCAAATTCTATTTTGTTTATATAAAAATAAAAAATTACTGAAATCACACTCTAGATTTTAATTTATTTTTATTAATTTTGTATTTTTCAATAATTTTTACCCCAGATATATAACTTAAGCTATTATTTTGTCTATCTTAAAATATCTACTGAAATGAACGGACAAAAAAAAAACCACGGTTATTTAAATTTTAAAAATGAAAAATTATTGTATGTTTTATTATAAGTCATCATAATGTTCTTCAAATTCCTAAAGTACTAAATGTTTTAATATCGGCTTAAAAATGTTTATTTTTTCAAATTAAAGTATTATTTTCCTACATAATGATCGGAATATATCATTCTCCATTACGAATTGGGGATTGTACATATGCAACGGTAAAAGTGATAAATATTCAATGATTTATCGCATTTACTGAGATTAGTGGGGATTATAAATATTCACCGGTTGTTATACATAATCACTTTTATTATAACAGATATATAATTTACTTTGCATATTTTAGTAAACATTACAGGACGATTTCATATACAGTTAGGATTATGAAAATTTATTCCACATACAGGCGTGCATGTTTTGGCTTTAAAGAAAGAAAGTTGTGTCGCATTGAGTTTTATGCAGAGTGAAAATACACTTTATTTCATAAGCAAAAAATGAGTTGCCAAATAATATATTTAACAACAAAGCTTTCCGCACAACTTATTCTGCTTGACTAAATACCGAAATATGAATCACAGTCACTAGGAAAAGAATAAATTAAAGGTTATTTTAACAGTAAACACACACAGCAACTGTTCAGGAAATATTTTAAAATTGGTCTAAGGGCCGTACCAGCAAGTGTGCAAACTTTTGTTTCTCTTGCATCTCGAGTAAAATGTAGACAAAACAAAAGCAGTATAAAATAATTCTGAAACGTCTGAATATAATTAGCATGTTCTATTTGTGTATCTGTGGTCTGTGATTTAAAACACCAACATTTAGCTAACGGTGGTCAAAACAAAGTATAAATTTTTGAAGTGTATTTTTATTGCTTTGTTGCTTAATTTACAAAAGTCTTGTTATTTAAAAAATATTCTATTTATAGCTTTAGTTAAATTAAATTACTATCTTTTATTATGAATAAAATTAAAGGTGGTAAATTGTAATGTAATTGTTGATAAGCTTTATAAGCTTTTTTTATCTCTTGCTCGAATATTTAATAAATTCATTTATTTGATATATTATTACTAAAAATATAACAAAACCAAATTCACTTGAAAAATTAATTAGTTGCGTTTTGAAATAATTTATTATTCTTTCTAGTAGTATAATCAGTAAATAACTTTAAAAAAGCTATTTATAAAAATTTATTTATTAATCAGTTTCTAGACGAACATAAAGATTACACTAAAATAAGCAAACTTTTGTTTTATGGAATATTTTTATGTCCCTTTCAATTTTATTAAGCTACATAAGTTCATTTTATGCAAATTCATTTTAAATTAATCTATTAGAAAGCTATGTTGAAATTGAAATTTCGAAATAATTTATAATTTTATTTATTTTGCGCTAAATTTAATCATCAATACAAACATACATAAGTAATTAAATTAACATAATTTTACTGCTTAAGAAATTAATTGTTATTTAAGTAATCAAATATTGTTTCTTTTGCAATCATTACTGTTCACTAAATGGTCATTTATACAGTAAGTGTTTCTGCACTTCTACTGGCATACTGAAATATTTATTATACAAATATTTCAAATTTGATTTTCCTTGAGCTAGTATTTTATGAAAACGTTAACTTCTAGCTTTGTAACATTATCTATCTATCTGTCTCTATATATATATATATACATATATATATATATATATATATATATATATATATATATATATATATATATATATATATATATATATATATATATATATATATATATATATATACACAATTTATTTTACAATAATTTCAGTGAATTTACATATTTCTTTATAATTTTCAAATAACAATAAAAATAACTCTTTTACAAATAACAGACAGTACACTTCATGTGATCAGATATCTTATAGTATAAAAATCAAAAGTCGTTTTACTATTTCTTATAAAGTAATATTTTTTAATTTATAAAGTTTATTTTCAAGAAGAACAAATTTTCTAGAAAAGAATTTCAAAAATTAACAAACTATTTTGTCAAACAAAGTAATGGAAAACAGTTTAAAAACGTGTTTATTAATTATGTACACTTTTATCACTTGGATATTGCATCATTGTGTAAATGCCTATATAAGGTTTAAAATCTTGTCTAATAAAAACGAAATTTAAAATTTGTAAGAATAGATATATTTTCATTAAATAAAATCGAAGCAATCATTTTAATTATTAATAAGGTCTTTTCTTTAAACTCGTATTATTCTTTCCGGTATAAAAAAGTATTAATTTAATTATATTCATTAAGATAAATGATTCACTTTTAATACATTTATGTAAATTGAAGCATACTAATTACAAAATTTTTTTCAAAACACTTAAAAATACTGTTGTGACATATTGAAATCAACGATGATATTTGCAATACTATTGTATAAGTCAAAATTAAAAAGAATTTGCAATAACAAATGTCTAAACTATAATTAAAATGGTGTGTGGGGGGTCAATGTTTATTATGAATCAAATAACTACAAATTGCCTAGACCAGTGTATAAGCACAAAAATAAAAAATTATTTTCTTACTATAAAAAGGCATACAGTATATGAATGTGCACAAATTGTCTCTATTTTCAACTTCTAACAGGATCAATAGGTTATTCCTCTTAAACACTATAGTTGTTATAAATAACACACATAAATTATTATTTTTGGAATTAATAATTTTTTCAAACACAGACATGAAATATATGGATTTTCATGGCAAATAAGAATTTAAAAAAATTAAAATTTATATGTCTGCGTGAATATTTTATGACGTTTACTCTAGACTTCGGTTTTATGTCAGACTTTACATTTAAAGACTAAAATAAAACTTATATAATCCTCTATATATAAATATGACTTCTTTGCAAAGATTTCTCACCGAAATAAATATTTCTCATATATCATGATAATTTCTAGCACTTTAATTTCCTGTGTCTATTTTTACTACACAGCAGTCAAGGTACCTTGTTAATATTATTTAATTAATATACTTTTTAAATCAAAGCAAGAAGTTATAAAAGTTAAAAATGATGTATTGAAAAGTTATTTTTTCAAGAGAGAAGCTTAAATTATCAAAATAATATATTTGTATTTTTAATATCATAATCATTACAAATATGAAATGTTTTACAAAATTGAAATTATATTTGGTTTTCTAAATTATTTTAAAATTAAAACAATAAAAAGTTGATTAATTGATAAAATTTTAAAGATTGTTTGTATAAACATTGATCTTACTTCTAAAGGAAATTTGGTTTTAGGATCTCTTAATTGAGTATCACTTGCATAAAGATTCCTTGACTTGTTATATTGCACTTTAATCTTTAAAATATTTCATAAAACTATTTTTATGAACTCTAGATTTTATATCAATTTATAATCAAGTAAAATGAATGAATTAATCAATTTCATTTCTTAGAAAGGAAAATTGATGAATAAAAATGTCTATCCTCTGGGAACTCGAATAAAAAAATTTCATTATTATTATTAATGCTTACAAGTATACATTTTATTTGACATTAATCTAATTAATTATTTAGCTTTATCCCTTAAGAATTATTTTTTGGAGATTTTGTTATTAACTTCATTTGAAAAGAGCATCTGCAGTGAAAACATCAAATTCCGCTTAACGCTAAAAAAAAAAAACCCATTTAACTAACATTTTTAAAATGATAATAATTTCGACATTTCAGCTTAAAAATTCGTATTAATGTGCTTTGAAAAAATATTTTTGTTTTAAATCATTGAGACTAAAAACCGTAAATTCCACTAAAAACCGAAGACTAAAAACCGAAAATTCCACTTACCGGAATTGGTATAACTTCAAAAATTCGGTCAGATATTTTTGCTGCTTTCTCTAGAGTGAGAGGAGAAGCGGCGGATAAAATTGATTGTATTTGAGGTGGCAGCCGTTGAACAAACAATTCTATAATGAATTTTTCAGGAACATTGTGAGATGAAGCACGGCGTTGCATGACATGAAGCAGTTCGGAAGGTCTACGGCCTCTGAGATCTTCCCCAGCCAGTAATTGTCTCATTTTTTCTTGTAATGATTCCTCTGTTCGACTTATAAGTTCATGTTTGATGTGATGGTAAGGGTCGTCCTTGTCTGGGTCTAGAATGATGTCTCGGACAATGACAGCGGCTTTTGGAGGAAGGTTTGCCACGATATGATTGTATTTGACGAGACTTTCCGTTATGGGTTTCGGAAGGCAAACAGAAAATGTAATTTCACACATTCGAAACCATAGGTGAGGGTCCGAAAAATTGTAAGGCGGCATTTCTAGGAAAGACAGTTCCTTCTTCGTCATTTCTCGTCTTCGATCTGGTTTCGTAAAAAGTTCGTAATGATTTTTGTGCACTAAAGTTCAATGTTCATTGGTCAAAGCTAAATTGACGAATGATTTTTTTTTTTTTTTTTTGGATTGAAGTGTCTTTTTATAATTGAGTCTGGAGTAATAGAGAAGGAAACATTTTTTACAAAATTTAACTTATGTCATTTTAAACGTTAACCTGAACTTTTTTAAGTATTTTTTTATAAATTGACGTATCTATTTCAATAATTATTTAATAGGATTTTATGAAAAATATATTTAAAGTTACCCATAATATTTAAAACAAAAAATTTTTTAATCATTAAGTGATCAATCACTTTTTAAATTTTAAAATTTCTTGTCATAAATGTACAGCTGTTGAAATTTTCTTGTGGTATACTTTAGAAAGCAATTTCCTGTATAAAATATTAAGCAATGATGTTTTACTGCACATTTGCAAAAGCAAATTAGAATTCAAAATTATGTAAAACTCCATTTCATTAACTGCCCCATTTATTAACAATTTAATAAAACTCGAAGTTGACATAAATTGACAAAAACAATTATTTGAAACATCTTAAGCCGCTGGCATTTTGAATTATTGAAAAATACTTAAATACTGAGAAAAATTCTTTCTTCATAATAATTCAATTTTATAAAATTGGAACTGTGACTGTAATCAATTATCCAACTACTATAACTAAATAAGACTAGTATGTATTAACCAATTAAACCAACTAATTTAATACCAATCGATAGATTTACAGAATCAGGAATAAAATGAGCATCCACTATTAAAATCCATAAACATCATAATTGTTCATCAGTATCTTATAAAAATCGGCACATAAGTAGATTTCAAAAACTAAATGCAAATTTGAATGTTAAAATTGCTTGAATGAAAGATGTTTCTTAGAGAGATTTCAAACTGAATGCGAAAAAACTTAGCAAGTGCTTAGTTCTTGCCCAAATAACAAAATTACATCTAACTATTTTTGATTGAATTTTTAAAGAATGCTAGATATAAGAGCAGCCTATTTTATATAAGTGGCATCAAATCAAAAAAGACACGTGTCCCAAAAATAATGTAATAAATAACCAAATTTAATTAAAGAAGGATAAAAATTTTCTCTGAAAGTAAAAAAAATAACTGTAATATTTAGATGTTGCAGTAAATAAATGCAATGTTTGAAGTCAAATATATCTTAGTTAATGTCATGTTTCAGCAAAACTAATAAAATCAAGTTGTATGATGGCCTTCCTTTTCTTATGAATAAAGAACGTTCTGTCGGAGATATTCCAACTCTTTCGTACAGCTGTCGTTCGTTTTATTTTGAGATGCAATATTCGACCATTCATTCATTTTATAAATGAAAAAAGCGTCTAGTTAAAGCAAAAGTTATTTGTAATAAATTGCCGTTTACACGTGAAGATCAAATAACCTAAATTCTATCACTGCCGAAGCACCTGTTATAGATAAATTATGGCTTTTTAATGTTTGTTCAATAGTATATATTTCACTAAATGAATATTATGACAAAAATGTGCTTTTAGCCATAAACTAATACTACCATCATCTGCATTTTGTGCATTTTATAAAAATAACTTGGTACGAGATAGCTTTCTCAATAATATTTTTAGAATACCATTTTCAATGTTGTTCAATAGATGTATTTTATAATTTTCTTAGCATGCAGTGTACATAAAATTAAATGTGATAAAAAATAACACTAATTAATAGATTTTTACTATTGCGATTGAACAACTATAATACAAACATAAAATTTCAAACACCACACCTCATATTCAGTTTTCCTTTCTGTTAAAAAATGAAAATCTGTTTTCTGCTAAAACATTTCTTTGATAAAACTTTTTCGTGATATTTCAATGTAAAATAAGTAATTTGCACATCTATACTATAAAGCATGATTTTGATACCTATCTGTTCCTCGAAATATTGAATATTTAAGGAGAAAATATTAATTTACTCCCCCTCCCCCCGCTTACAAACTCCTGTAAACATACTCATATAATGTACCAATTGAGAAACTTTCAATCTGCTCCTTATAATGTCAATATTTAAGATAAATATTTTAGCTTGTAAAATTCATAAACACATGTATATATGAAATAATAATTTTGTAAGTTTAAACTATCATTGGAGTAGATAAACAGGATATTTTAATACGATATACTTCATAATAATAAGAGAAAATATCCATAAAAAATAATACTGAACATAGAGCAATTTAAACACGTCTATTTATCAGAAAGTTAAATATAAGAGACTGGATAGGTTGGATAAATTATGACTATTTATGTACTCACAAAGAAGGAAAATCGTTACAATGTATATCAGTTTACGAATTCTAATACTTTTGTCTTTAGCTTAGACAATTACATTCAAACATTTTACATAAAATAAAAAGTTTTCATGTTATTTACAAATTTAAGGGAATTTTTTTTAAGCAAATGAATTTTTTTTGATTTATCGAATAGAAAACAAAGTTTTTTCCATCAGATAAATATATTTCAATTTTTCTTATACGAGGCTTTTTCATTTTCAGATCGGAGTAAAAATTATTCCCATTTTAAAAACTCTGATTGAAATCTTAATAAAAGAATATCAATAATCTACTCCTTACAGATCAGTTTCTATTAAAATATTTTCAACTAACTTCAAATTTATTGTATATTTTCATAACTATTTCATTTAAATATAACATTAATCAATCAATTTTTACTTTAATTTAAACTTACCTATCATTGATGTATTTCGAAGAGAAATGTGAATAGTAATTTTTTACTTATATTCGGCTTATTTTACATTTAAGCTCATAAAAATTCAATTTATGATTTAAATATATAAAAAAAGAGTTAAAAATGAGCATATATTTGCCTACCATTGAAAGACAAGCATTAAAAACGCATGTTCTGTCCCATTCTGAGCACTGAGATTACTTCCGCCGTTTCCGTCCAACCACCGAACGGTTATTTACCTAGCGCCTCAGCGAAACGTTCTGTTCTTCAGTTTTCCAGATGAGTTCTGTGCAGCGGAGAAAATGATTCGCTGCCTAGATGCATTTTTTTAAAAAAACACTGAAAATAAACTCTTCTTTATCTTTTAATTTAAGTCTTTTTACTCAGAATCTGTTTCGATTTGGAATGATGCCATCACGTGTCCAGCCTGTCACTCGTTACAGTATTTCCCTCCAAAAGAGTTTTCATCAAGTTCTGAGGATGAGTTCAAGGGCCCAACGTAAATACTACGTGTTTCGTTAAAGGACAAGTGTTTTGAAATTAAGAATATAAAAGTCGGGCTCTTGAGGATTCGCCATAGTTAAGGTAATCTTGCAATAAGATTTGTTTCTGTATTTATCTGTTTCCAGAAGACTGTTTTTAAGGGTTGAGAAGCACTTTTGCAATGCTCGAATAAACTAACTTACAAAATATGCACGTCACTACAGTTTGACCAACACTTGAAAACCTTTTACCACATAAAATTTGAATTTACAAGTATAAGAAAAGAATTGTAGCTTTTATTGTGTGGTTTTGATACATTAATATACGATAAAACTTCTTCCTATTGCAATACATATATGTTGCAAATAATGCAACCCAATTTTAAAGAAAATGTGAGTGGTGAAGATTTTCTAAATGCTCAAATTAATCAATAACTACATTAATTGGCTAAGTTAATATTTCATTTTTAACTAATACATTTCTAACATGATTCGCAAAAATTATTTAGGTTAAGTTGTTATATCTAATTTATAAACTTTTCTCACATAAAAATTTTAATTCTATTTTAATTTCACTATGGAATTAATTAGTTGCATAAATTTCTAAATATGTAATAGAGAAAATTTAAATTTGTGTCAAGGAGTTCTTTACCGTATAGATTTGCAATTTTAATCCCAATTCGTTCTTAATTGTGGTGGCCAGCTTGTAAAATCCCTAAAAAAATTGTTGCTTTTTATATTGTATGCATTTTGGCACTACATATATTGCTTTTTATATTGTATGCATTTGTATATGACATTAATATCCATTCATAGTAAACTTCTGATCCAGTATTAACAAATCACGACCTAGATTAGTGCTATTTCAAAGCAGCTTCACCCTTAGCATAATCCCCAACTCTTGGTAAATTTCTAATCTTTTAAAAACTTGAAAAACGACCCATTTTATCGCCGGATTTAACTCTTGATAGTTGCTCATTCCATATTAATAATTAAGGGATACTCAATTTATCTTGTGATTTACTCGTTGTTTTTTTCTAATTAATTATTAACAACTTAAATTAATTATTTTCAGAAAAAAAGAAGTATTGACATATTTTCGATGTAAGTTTAATGCAATTTGATGTTTTATTAAAATATATTTGGTCCCTTTTACACTGCACTTTCAATAAAATTAAAGACATATTAGTAATAATCTAATTATTGAAATTGGGTAGGAGAACTCAGTTAGAATTAATGATATCAGGTATTATTTCATGATTAGAAACAAAAAGTATCACGAAATTCTTAATGTTTGATTATGTTTTCGTAAAATAGATAATACGAGATTCCGAAAACTCAAAAAATTAGAGTTTGATTATGAATAGCTCTAATACAACTATAATACTCATTTTCAATTAAAATTACTTTGCTAACTATCTAAATATACACACAGATTGCCAGAAAAAGGTGCCTTAAAAGTTATGTTTTTAAACATACTGGAATAAAAGATAAAGTAATTTTTAAACATTATTTGTTGTAATAAAAAAAGAAAGAAAATGTGGTAAAATTTTAAAAAAAAACGTTTTATATTTATGTATTACATTTTCTAAAACGTCAAATTTGTTTCCATGAGGAAGAAATTTATAACACTTATATTTGTTAATGTAAATTTGTTTTGAAAGCCTATAAAAATATTCCATCAAATGAATATCACCCCAACTTTCTGATTTACAGTTAAAATATTTTTACAAGCTGTTTTGGCTCAAAATCTTTCTTAACTATTCCTCATCATTATAAGTTGTTTTCAGTTTATTTCTTGACACTATTCCAGTTTTAATAAATTTTAAAAATGTCCCTGTAGTAAGTTTTTATTTTATAATAATTTTTAAATTTTAATATCAATAATTTTTAAATGTAAATTTTATAATTTTAATAAATTCCGATTTATTTTTTTAAATATTTTTGTGAATTCTTCAAATTTTCTTGGAATAACTGCAATTTAAACTAAAAATATCAAACCTAGGACAATTTCTATTTAAAAAATAATATTCTTTAAGCATATCTTTAAGGTAATTTATTTGAATCAAAAGTTTAAGTAATATTATTCACTGAATAATATTACTTTCTCAAATCGTCTCATCTTTTTAGATCCGAAGTGCTTAGAGATCCGAAGTGAAGACACCCCTAAACCCTTTTTCTTGTTTCATATTGTCTTCAATTACTTCGTTGGATGTTCCCAGTTTTAATAAACTTCCTTTCCACGTTTTTTTTTTTTTTTTTTTTTTTTTTTTTTTTTTTGAGCGCAACCCGATCCTGAAATATTATCCAAAGCTTTCTTTGCTTCCCATCCAGCTGCCCCACTTGCGGCACCTAAAGCCAATGCCTTAGCTCCGGCAATTAATGCAGGTAAAAATGGGAGCTAGTAAGTAATATTATTCACTGAATAATATTATTTAAACTTTTGATTCAAATAATTCTTAATAATATTATTCACTGAATAATATTATTAACTGAATAATATCAAATTAATTAAGGTAATTTATTTGAATCAAAAGTTTAAATAATATTATTCACTGAATAATATTATAAATAATATTATTCAAGGATAATACAAATTCCAATGTATCATGACGTATCTTATACACACACACGTGATGTGTTGATGTGTGAACAATAAGTGATGAAATCTTTCTGCAACATCCTGTTTATCAAGAATTTGTTCTTTGGGAGTTAATTTGTTTCAGCAATCATATCATGATTCAATTCTATAATTGACAATCATATGTTTTTATTTTAATTTTTGAAGAGTGTACAGTAAATTTCCTTGAGAAATTTAAAATTTCCTTTTTTATACAATAATTAATTTCGTTGAACTTAAATGATGAACTATATTAAACACAAGTTAACGATTGAGTAGTTATATTACAAAAAATTGTTTTGTCACGAGGCTTTTATGTTTCACATATAGCGTTGATCTTAGAAGACTGCATGAAGATCTACATAGTTTAAATTCATTTGAATTTCTTTAATTTATGCAGACTTTTTTTAAGTAAAGTATTTCAGTGTGGGAACGTTATCAGAGTGGAGTAAAATTGTATCCTTGTATATGAATATATTTAACATCATAATGGTTTTTTATGGATTGAGTACATATTCATTAATCTCGAATAAAGTCGATATCAACTCCTTTATAACATGTATGACAAATGTAAGCATGTAGAAAACATAAAAACGATCTCTTATTTGTTCAAAAGAGACTGCTATCGAGTCAGAGATTAATTTCACCCAAGAATCACACGACGTCTCTTAGTTAGAGTGAACTATAAGTAACTTCTATGTATTCAATTACAATGCAATATATGTTGGTATTAATTCTTGTCTATAAAGAAATTTCTTAGAAGCAAAAATATTTCTCCATATATCTTTCTTGATGGCTTTTAAATTAATCTTTAATATTCTTTTAAATTTGGTTTCAAATGTAACATTAAATCCAAGATTATTTGCAATTCAAGATTATATTTCTAAAGATCCACGTATTAATGTAAAAATATTTTATTTAGATAAATAAACAGTGCTTATATTAAACATTTTGATAGTAAGAGAGTTATTTGAATATAATATATTGTGAATTCATTTATAATGAGAGAGAATAAACTTATTAAGTTTATCGATAAAAATGAATTTCAACACACAAATTACTTTTGGAAGTCCTCTTGAATCGAACAAATCTTTTCGAAACTGTCAAGTCAATCTTTTAATATTTGCTCTTAAAAATAATCTGAGATGCTTATTTGAAAACATTATCACTTTTAAATCTGAGGAGTCTAAAATTTATAATAAATGTACATTGGAAAAGTTAAATATTAGGTTTGAAAATATGTATTGTTTTGCAACCGAAGAGGTTTTTTTTATTGGTCAAAGAAAATGTAGTTTACTCATTTCCACCCTTTTGTATCCACATCTACTGAAAAGAGTGTTTGGTATTTTTCCTTGTTTCTTTCCTATGCGTGAATATGGTCGTTTACCAATGAAAAATTCTTCGTCTTAAATCCAGAATCCACCTCATAAATTAAGAAGACAATTTATGAGCTGAACATTAGAATGACTTTAACAACCTTAGATTACTAGTCTGACCATTACACAGTGTAAAAAGTAATTTAGCACATAGAATATATTTTTAATGGAAGAAACAATGAAGTTGATCAGAGCATTTTCTTGTTTTGATTATCTATAATTTTCAGAAGAAATTAATTCGAAAAGAATGCTCTCTACGTTTATGACTCTTACTTGAAAATAAAAAACTATCACACACGTGTTACAGGATTTGAATGATTTACATAATTCTACGTAAGTAACAGTGCTTTTTAGAATGAAGCACACACACATACACAAAAGAAAGCCGCTTATAGTTGTAAATTTATAAATGTGTCGTCTGCTGTACGGTAAACCGTAATCGATCAAAATTGATGTACTTATCAAATGTTACAGAAAAATGTAATATCGTATTCGCCACCGTACATAAAATAATGTGTCAAGAATTAAGTATCAGAAAATAGTTTGTCTTCGGTTTCTCGCAATACAACTAAATATCAAACAGAAAAAGATGTAAGAATCAATTAAGAAATTCCTTTAATTATATAAAGATGACACCCACATTTTTTTCTGAAATCGCCATTGATGATGAAATTTGAAAAAACTTTCTTGATTTTCCAACTCATCAATAATATAAAGTGTGAATCATTTGAAGATAATTTCATCCCCATAATGAAAAGGCAAAGTGTCATGAAAAAGTATTATATGTTATTTTCTTCTGAAATACAAGAGTGGTCAAGATAATGACGCTGGACAGATGAAAGACAATCATGTCTAACCAGTACATCACAAACGTCTTCCAGAAACTCTTCAAGAGGACTTAAACTACGCGTAACAATGTATTATCTGATTTCACAGGATTGATAGTTGAGTTTCTTAAATAAAAATCCATTCTTGCTAATCTTTTATTTTAAGAAAGAACACTTACATGGAAGTCTTCATTTTTACAATGAGTCTAATTTGGCTGTGAATGCATAATATTCATAAATTCCAAAAAATGAATGCTTCGCGGAAAATTCGTTTGTAGAAGTGTATTCATGCTGGAGAAAACTACTCTGTGAACTCTTCTAAAAACTCATAACTATAATTTTAAAAGACCAAGACGTATCTCCAGATTCTTAGAAAGATCCTCTATTTCCATTCTTTTAGTCTTAGCCAATAACACACTTCAATGGTTTAATGATGACATTCATATCTTTATCATGTGCCAGAATAATTGTGCTTATGTCGAATATTCTCGTGTATAAAGTAATGTGAAATGAACAAACTTGACCAAAAGATATATCCAATATGTGGTTATTTCAATTGTTATATGTAACTATAACTGTTTTTAGTTAAAAAAAAAAAAAAACAAGATGTCTGCTTTTCATTTCATTTTAGTATGTTATTACTTTGGGGTATTTCAATTATATATTTTGTATTAATTAATTTCTTTAATTTAATTTTTTATTTAAAGGCAAAATCAACTAGAAGTAAATAAATTTTTAGAAGTAAACAGAATTTATATTAAATGATAAACGTATTTATTGAAAAAAAAGTTTAAAAATATCATAAACATTTGTTGGTGTTATGTCATAATGAATACAAAAAATCAATTTTACATTATTGTACATACTTTCATCGAAATATCAAATGTCATTTTCAATAAATATGAGCAAAAATTTAAAATGATCCCGTATTTAAAGCAAAGAGTATCAGTAAACATAAAAAGGGGTAATATAAACTCTATTTAACTTAAGAAATATGAAATTAAATTTTAAATGAATTTTTCTTAAGATATATTTTTAAAAAATATTGAAACTTATCCTCAAAAACTGACTGTGATGGACGATGACAATTTAAAAAAATGTATACTATAAAAATTTTAGTGGAAGAAAACTGCGAAAAAAAAAATTAAGATTATGAAAATTAATTTAGGATATTATTGAAAACAAAATAATCGTAAAAATGTGAATAATGTTAATTTTAATTCATAAAAATTGATAATTCTTTCGTATATTATATAAATACGAATTAATTTCATCATGTAATATGCAAAACGAATTGTATTCAATAGTTGCAAGATTTTTAATAATTCGTTATATATAGGATTTCACTGAAAAAGAGATACCTATTTAAAATTAGCATGAAAAATATGACATTTCCCGTCTCCTTAAAATAGATGTTGAGACATAAGACTATTCACACATGATTATTCTTGCATAAAATAATAAATTCTATTAAAAAAAAGTATTATTAATGTTAATTGAGCATAATGTCTTAGGAAGGAATACGAAAATAGTTATAATTTGCAAAGCTTCAGTTTTCTCACCTCCTGTTCACCGGAAAGAGGGCAATTTATAAAACTCATGGAAAAAAAAGAGCTTTGAGGAAGGGTTTGCGTGACATGACGTGGACAACCACATTCATCATTTCTCATATTTTCTTTGGAAGCGAGTATAACCCTTCTTTGAAATTATCTACAAGTGCACCCATCCAGCGAAAGACGCAAATAGCAGAATTAGGCTTTTTCATCTGATTCAGTTCCTCTAATGAGGCCCTTTCCACCTTAAGCTTCCGTTTCGAGAAAATGGTGCATTCAACTAATTTCTCGTGTTTTCATTGGTCATTATCCATTAAAGGTTCTTAAACTTTCCCCAAAAGCTATTTATTGTCACTGATTTTTCAAGATAATATCCATTAGAGAGATTTAATTGCGATTTTGTGGTTTAGATGCTGATGAAAATTCAGATTGCATTTTTATATACATCCTGATGGAACTATGATTCATTAATAAAGTATTTGGTGCTTGTTGAAAAAAGCAAGATGCGTTGAGATTTGAAGTTTAAATAAACTAAAATTTGGGATAGTTCAACTTTTTATAGCCTTTATTAATAAGAAAAATACTTGTGAAAGTTGGTTGCTGTTGTACTTGTAAAAGTTAGATAGTTGCTAGTTGTATTCTTCTTTACAAACATCAAGCTGTGTTGCAAAATAAAATTATAAAACAAATGAACAAAGTTTTATTCAGAATTATCCAGATTTCAAGCATAACTTGATTATTTTTACTGTTTCCCATCGCAAAATGGAAATTACTTAGTCAGTTATAAACACATTCAATTTTAAATTACTTTAAATTCACTTTACACAATCCGAAATAGGATTCAAATCCACGAACTACTGATCTGAATCCCAAAACGCTATCATACGGTTGCCAGTTTGACTAATATACAAGTTCAAACTTAGGATTGCTAAGAAAATATCTTCATTTATATAAGTTAAAATTTAAAGATTTTATATTTCCAACAAATAAAAATAATAGTTATTTTTCTACTCCAGAAAAAACACGGAATAATTAAATGGGCCTCAATAAATATCTTTATAATATAAATAAGTTATTGTTTTCAAAAATGCTTTTTTCTCACTCACGTGAAAATCACAGATTTTTCTTGCTCGTGATATTTCTAGGCTAGAGTATTCGAAAGTAATGCACAAAAAATCTTAGACAAATCTATTTCCTATGACCGGAAAAATATTTTTTCTCATTTTACACATCAATTGGCTTTACGACACTATTTTTAATGAAATCAGAGGTAGTCTATTTTATCCTAGATGTCAGCACAATTCAAATTTTCTTGAATAAAAAATAGGAACATTAATTACTGTTTTCTAAAAAATTATACGATCGTTAAGGGGTTAAGCAAAAAACCCGCACATACATTAACGTATATGTATTGAAAATTTATAAATTTGTTGTTGTATTGTTGCGGCTTATCCTCCGAATGTCTGACGAAGTCAGACAAGGTCCATCAGACCGTTGACACAAAAGATATCGAGGACCAGAAACGGGGAGAGTATATATTCTTTTTGGAAAGTCCCAAGCAGTCCAGGATGTGATTAGAAGCCTACTCAGTTTTTCATTTAAAGTAGATCTCAAAGATTATCCTCCTTTTGAAATACGTGAGACCCCTAGAATGACCGCTTGCTAGTGTAGAAATTGCGGTTTTAGAGGCTCTTTCACAATTGCGGTTCTAGAGGGCGAATGAAGAGCCAGGTTCTTTGCCCGTGTACCAGTTATGGCAGGGAGGAATCCTCCACCCTTTCGAAATTTCATAATTAACTATGAACTGATGTTCAAAAAAAGTAAGTGTTAGAAGTGGAAGGATTACCATGATAACAGCCCTTCTTGGCCAGTTTATCCGCCTGCTCATTGCTGTATATGTCTACATGCGAATGAATCCATTGAAAATAAACTTCTTGGAACTCCGAAATAAGCTTGAGTTTAAGAAGTATAGAACTGTTAGTTTGACCTCCAATTGCAATATAGTTGTGGAGGTGCTGAAGAGAGCTTCTACTATCCGAAAGGATCCATAGGTCTCCAAAATCGCTATTTTTAAGAATAGCTTCAAGGCCTTGTTCAAATGCAATTAATTCACTTTTGAAGACCGAGGATAAATCTAGGTTTCGAAGACTGATAGATAGTTTTTCTTCCGGTTTCTCAATGTGGATGCCATTATCAGCGTGGTCATCCAGTTTACTTCCGTCTGTATAAATTTTTATAGGATTGTCGGGGATCTTGTTAATGATCTCTAAGGCCAACAGTCTAAGATGAGCAAGAATCAAATACTTCTTGTTGATCGGGGCAGCAAAACTGAAGTGGAAATGGTATCCGGGTAGTCCCTTTGAGGGATTCAAGGAGTAGAGCTCAACTTGATTACAAGGCTGATGCAGAAGTTTAGCTTGACTGAAGGGACTGTTCTTCTTGAGTCTTTGATTACTATTCCCGTTGTTTAAATATAGGGAGGTTCTATTATGATGACCATATCTAAAAAGTTTATTGAAGTACTTGGTAAGGTTCGCCTTTCTCCTAATTTGGAGTGGTTACAAATTTGCTTCACATAGAACAACTTCTCTAGGGTAGCTGCGTCTTAGTCCAGTGATAATTCTAGCAGCACTGAGTTGAACCTTCTCCAATTTATCTAAGTTGGTGGCTGAGGCACATCTGTCAAATGGGAAACCACATTCTAGGATGGGCCTAATAAATGTCACATACGTATTTCGTAGAGTGAGAGCATCTGCTCTCCAGTAATTGCCAACTATGTATCTAAGAATTTTTTTTATCTTTTTCTGGCCTTTGAGACAATATGTTCAATATGCTTGCTGTTTATCCATTCAGGATCTAAAATATATCCCAGATATTTGGGATGCTTCTCGTAAACAAAGTCTTGATTATCCATTTTTAATTTTGGCTGGAAATTGTATAATTTTTATTGGTGATAAAAAATGTGGCAATGGATTTCGTAAGAATAAAGAGTTTGTGGAAATTTGACAATGCAGAAAGAGTTTTGCTAAGATTCCTATCCATATCAATTTAACTGGTTCCAGAGCACTAGACAATGATTACGTTGGCAAACATGCCAATTCCTACACCAGAGGGTGGTAGTTTATGTACGTCAGCTAAATATAGAGAGAAAGGCATAGGACTGAGTACTGACCCTTGAGGAACACCTTGACCAAACTGTACTCATTCAGAAAAAGATAGATTTGTAAAAGCATGAAAATAAAATTTTGCAATTGCCAGTAGCTTATAATAAACACAATGCATGCGAGAAGAAATGTTTTTAAATTCTTATTTTATTAAACATGCGATAGATATTTAACATAATGCAAAATTTTAATTATAAATTTCGGTGAACTTAGGCAAAATAATAATAAAAGTGATAGCAATTAAAGATAAATATTCCCCATGAATCATCCAATAAAAGGAATCGTTTTAATGATATGAAACACGATAAATATTTGCAAAAAGAAAATAACTTCATTAATTCAATAAATCACATGATATAAATGTTGTGCCCAATCATAAATATCTTCCCATTAACTTACAAAATGTACTTTGGAAGAGCTTTTCATATTTTTAAAATCATTTTTAATTAATCTTTCAGCTAACATTTTATATTTTCCAAGTATAGAAGTTATATTTTTCAAATAGAAATTTTCAGTAATGATTCAATAATAAATTTGAACTCAATTTTACATATGCTTAACAATAGTTGATTACAGCCGACAGTGAAGTTAAATTATTTCCATCTTTCAAAATCAATCACTTGATGATATATATATATATATTTATATCTGTGTGTATGTATATGTATACAATTTTTTGTGTCAGAAAAGTAATTTTGAGATAAGATAAACTGGCTTCAACAATCTTACAAAAATATCAAATTTATTTTGAATAAGGGCTATTTAAGAAACATTTTCCCCCGAAACGTCTTTAACATTTGCTTTTTAATAATTTCATCATTTACTATAACTTCAGATTTGGCTATCCTGGTTAAATTATATGTAATTATTTTTCTCTGTTCATGTTTGCGTGTTTATATGAATCATATTAAAATTCATAATGTAGAATCTATAAAAATTACTTATATTTAGAAAACTAACAGATTCTATTGATTGTTTAAAAGAAATATGTAGAAATAGACTAATATGAATATTTAAAATAATAACTCCTTTCAGTTTAATTATAATGTACGCAATTTCATATTTGCCTCATTTGAGAATTGTAACCTTTAAGTAAAATATAATTTTGATAAAATAAAATAGAATAAAAGAAAACATATAATTATAACAAATGTGTGCGTATATTTTCAATCCATCCCATTAACAAAAATAACACTTTTAAGAAACTAGAATTTGGCAACACCATAATCTTATCTCACTTCCTATTTAATAGTGTCTAAATCCCAGGCAATTTTATTTAGCTGTCTAGTTTAGATGTATTAACTACGTCAAACGGAAGGCCATTTTTAATATATTTAGATCTGTCGTGCAGTCTGCACAAAAGATTACCCTGGAATACCTTGTTGTTCTCCTTTTTTTTTTCTAATTTCGAAATCTGGAGCGGAACGTGTTCCGTGGCCCCATCGTCTGCGGTCTTGATCTTAAAGCCGGCTATAAACTTCTAAAAATATATTTCTCCGTATTCATATTCGCCTCATTTTGACTTAACTGTGCTTTGACAGACCCACGACTTTTCGAAGACAGCAACTTTTCAATCATTCTAGATGCGAAATGTGGTAACATGATTTCTTCTCAGTTTTTCAACCCCTCTATCCAGAACACTTGTGTTTTTTATTGCAGTTTCGAAAGAAGAAAAGATGAAATTAGGTAACTCTCTTTTGATGATCCGGAAGAAGATGGTGCTTTGGGCGGCATTCTCAAAAGGGATTCCCAAGATTTAAGGTACTTGTCTTGTCTGCAGTTTGAAGTTAATAGAATGCTTTTTCATCTGCTATGTTTTCACTAAATCTTCAATGTAGTTATGGAAATACATTAATGAATATTTATTGCAAAGCTTCTGTTTGTCTGCCCTATTTTATGTTGAAAAATCTATTTATGAAAACAACAACAAATTGAGATTAAAATTAAGGGAGAGGTTTTTTTTTTACTTTATTAATATTCAGCAAATTAGGTACATTTAATTAAACATTTACGAGTATTATTGAATTTTCTTGTATCAATAGGCTCATTTCAGTTATTGTGATACAACAAATATGTTTTTCCATCATTAATTTCTTTTATAATAACATTTATTTGGACTTAATACCCACAATTACATTGATAGATTAAACACATTAGTTTACTCATTTTCCTAACAATAAACGCAGAAAAACTGAATATAAAAGAGACTTTTGGTGCCTTAATTAGTTATTACATAAGTTGTCATGAAAGTTTTATTATATTGTGTATAAAGTTTTAATCAAAATGCTCAATTGCGTATTAAGTACTTCTGAAATATTTTAACTTATTTATAACTATTCTACTTGATAGATAAACTTTGATTCGTCAATGCAATAAAATGGTGTTTAATAATCAAAAGCTTAAGTTAATAAATTAAGAATATTTTAATTCATTTTAATATACATTTAACATTTTAAGTATTCAAATATTAACATCAAAAGTGAAACACAAAATTGCTAAAGATTGGTTTTCTTAATATTACAGACCATATAATTTCAATGAATTTCGTATACATCACCTGGCCTTACAAGAATAACTTCACATTCAGCAGTGCCAATACAAATATTAATCTTAGGACTGACATCTGTTTATAATTTCAGTTAGTATTGATGTATCAGTTTATGACAGTTGTAAAAATAGGATCCTCATTTTCCAATGATGATATGTGAATTTTTTTCATGTATATTATTTAACTATAGAATTTGAAATAGTTGCTTAAAACTAATTAAAGCAATTATTATCAAATGAATCTAGAAAATTCTATCAACACACGAAATGTATAAAGCAGGGGTAAGTAGATTTTTCTGGGTCAGGATTCACTTTTAATTTTTCATTTGTTTCGTGATCACTTGCATTGACGATCAGGAGTTAAACAAGTATATTTTTAGGTATGCAGATCATACAAATTAGCATCGGTGATTTATCAAACTCCTTTAGCAGTCCTCCGCTTGATCGTGGTCCTTTTAATAAGTATTTTTGACATAAACTACTCTTTCTAAAGCATGATTAAAAATTGCGGATACATAAATATAACTCTTGTACATTTTAATCATTATTAAAAACGAAAATTAAAAAATCACAATTAATATTAAATATTTTAAGCATTTGTTATTTTTTTTTAAATTAAAGGTATTATTCAGCACATATATGTTTTTCACACTTATAAAAATGCTTATTGTTTTTATGTGTGTGTGTGTGATTCAGAGTATTTATAAACTATAATTATATATATAATACAGCACTCTCATAAACTTAAATTATATATTAAAGAAGTATGAGAAAAAATGTATCTAGTATAGGTAATTGTGCAACGTTTATAAATGTGTGAAATAAGCTAACAATAAAAATCGTTTTAAATAATTAAATCTTTAAAAATGTATTTGAATTAAAGATAGAATTTTAAAATTTCGAGAAAAAACTTTTGGATTAAAACCAATTGTGAACGAAAAATAATAACATATACACAAATTAGGTTTAAAAAACGAAATCTTTAAAATTTTATTTCAATTTTTTTTTTGAAATTTAGATGATTAAAAATCTATTTAAAACTTATTTAAAGGCATTTTTAAAGACATATAATTTTTAATTAATTAATAAATTTTAAGCAACAAAGGGTGAGGGAAAACTTTTTTTCTCTTCAATTTTACAGCAAACCTTTTGAAGATTTTATAAAAGTGTCTAATATTTATTTTTAAATATGATAAAACAATTTTATAAGTATTTTAATGTAAGAAATATAGCATATAAATTGAATTTATATATTAAAGTGTATTATTCTCGATTCCTTTAAAATTCGATAATATAATCAATTGATACCTAGTTGATTTTATTCATGCATTACAAACATGTAAATTAGTTTTTAAAGGAAAAAGTAGTACTTCAATAAGATTTAGATAAGAATAAGCTACGCGTAAAAAGACTTCCAAAGTAATCAGAGTTAAAATTGTTTCCATTCAAAATCTTTCGGCTAAATGCCTGCATCACATAGGTTTAAGAATATTACTCAGAACTATGCCAGAGAGCTATAAGTTTATTCGATGAATTACAATAGTAGATGACAATATTAATTGACTTATAATATCCCATTTTGGCATTGATTCTAAGTTCTAGATTAATTTCCTAAAACATTAGAAAATGCTACTTACAAACAACCATATTTTAATTGTTTGTGAGTTTATTTCAACACTAGGTAGACAATAATGATTGGCTTATTGCTTAGCATATCCCATTTTGGGATTGATATTAAAATATTAGCTTAGCTACCTGAAAAGCTAGAAAATGCTGCACACAAAACCACTATTTCTTGAATGGCTGTTTGTGAGTTTATTAGAAGTATTTCAATTACAGATCTACAATAATTATTTACTTATTGCTAATCATATTCCATCTTGGCATTGACTCTAAATATTAGCTTAGTGCTAAAGTGCTTAAATCTGTTATTCACAAACAACATTTTCTTATGGGCAGTTGTTTAAAAAAATTCTTCGGGAGAAAATAAACGTCTAAGTGTATTTATCAACTTCTATTCCTTCTGTGTTGATATAGGTAATATCAACTTTTAAATCACAGAAACCGGTTTGTATTTGAGATTGTCATATACCTCATCAAACTACAGATATTCTTTCAATTTCACTACAAAAAAATTAGTCACATTTGATCATGAAGAAAGAACAAAGGAACATTAAGAAAATAACTAAAATAAAAACCATTAGTTATTTTTTAAACGTTTAAAAAATATTTTACGACACCACTTTTAACAAAAGGTAAATATTTGGTAAAGTTTTAAGTGATGTATTTAACTTCGATTTACTAAACTATATATGTTGTATACGAAATCTCACTGTAAGATCTTAATGGTTTTTTTTCCTGTTTGTCCTTTGCTGTTCCCTCTTTTATAACGAATATACTTAAAAGAAAATAACTCTCATGAAATAATTTGCTATAATTTATCATGAACAAATCTTAGTAATCAAGAATGAAAATCGTAAAGATCTTTCTGTAATGTTTCAATTGTTTCATGGGTAAGTTTTCATCACATTATTTTACAAACAGTAATGCTTCATACAGGTTTTGCTTTTTAAAGTTACAGTTTATACTATAAAATATATAATTAATTAAATTTACCACGCTTAAAATACTTTGAAATGTATATGGAGTTGGGTCTTTTTTAGATTTAAGAGAATATTTGAATACGTAAAGAAAATGTTAGTTTGCGAATTTTGTTATGAAAGTTTTTTGAAATGATGCATCGAACTGCTACATTAGATTGAAATATCAATATCCAACCATTTAAGATCATTCCATTACATTTATAAATAACATAATCCTTCATTTGTGGCATTTATTTGTTATTCAAGAAAACACTTCAGAAATTTTCCTCCACTGTTATTACTTTAACCTCCAAAAGAAGATTACGATAAAAGTGTGTTAAGAGTTGAAAAAAATTTAAAAACATAAAAAAACGGACTATAAAGGCTGAAATTATCGTAATTGAACATTTTTAAAATATCCTGATTCTAATCTGGGCACAGAATGTTCATTTCTCTTCAGTAACATTCAGATTTATGAGACTACAAAAGCTACACGTTGTTTCTGGTATTCTGCCAACTAGTTCAATCACTTTAGGGACCCTTTTAATGAAAATAATTGCATTCTTTTTAACTTGAGCTCTACAAGCTAATGTTATTTATATATTCAACCTTTTTTCAGTTCTTTCTTTTCAATCCCTTAAAGAATACTTTTGATAAATAATTTAAATTTACTAATTTGAGTAAATTTAATTTTTAAATTTCTTTTATAAACATATTCTACTCAATTTTAAAGTATCTTGTAAAATCTATACCATTTATAAAATTTCATTTTCTTAAAAAAAAAAATCTTTCTTATTAAAATTTTTAAGGAAATTACGATAATAATTTAACATAATTTTTAAATTATCTCATTTAACTTTCAACATATAAATCTGTGCAAAACATTTCTTTTTTAAATTTTAAACATCTTTACTGAACAAATTTTTGTTATCTTTTAGAATTCTTACAATTTACATTATAAATTATTCTACGCGATACGTTTTAATGATAATTCATAAAAAGAATAAATTCTTTCACATTCCAATATTGACTGAAAACTATAATGATAACTTTTAATTACTATTTTATTAATAATAAAATTTAAAATTTTAATTTCACATAACATTTATTATATTATGGTAAAACTAAAAGATTTAAATTTTTAAAGATTATTTTAATCTAATTTTAAATATCACTAACAAAGACTCTTTAATAAAACTACTTAATTTTGCGATAATTAAAGAAAACTATAAAAAGAGCCATAACTGATAGAAAAAAAATGAGTCTTATATAAAATTAAAACTTGTTACTTAAAGAAAGGTATCGAAGAAAACTGATAAATGCTGATTTCCGATGTGACACTTGTTGTTATTGTATCAGCATGCTTCCTTGTACCTAGCCCTATATTGGGCTCTATGAATTAAATGGAAGCAGCTGGAGGAAGTCTTCGTGATTTTGAAGTAAGGACTAAGCAGAAAAGAAGTGACAATTGTGCAAAGTCATTTGACAGAAATATCAAAATGTATATTCGAAAGAAAATATTTAAAAGCAATTGCTTTATTGATATAAGAAACCTGGAATAAGCTATTTGTAGAGTAACATCATTTTCCGAAGAAGTGTAATATACAACTGTTAAAAGATTAGAGGCAAGTAAAAACCGAAAAAAAAGTGACTGCATGATTAAATGTTGAACTTTTGTGATCCATAGACAACATTTTTTAATCAATAATTTAGCATTTGGAACATTTAGCTTGAAGCAACTATTCTCCCCAATGAATTCAATTTATCGATTTTTAATTCTTCTGTGTGCAAAAAAACAAAAACATAATTTCAATTAAATACAAAAATCTACTTTTTCGTAGATACTTGAAAGTCTATATATCCACAGAAAACTTACATAAAAATTATATATCCGAGACGAGTCATCTTGAAATGCATGTACATCATAACATTTCCACCAGAAAATAAATAACAAAGAATTGTGCACTTTGTAGATGTTCCAAATGAGATCGATGTTTAGCCTCCAAGTGAATAGAAAGCGTGATTTTGTTTGGAGAGAAAAAGAAACACTTACAAATACCCCCCAAGAATCATAAGGTTGGGATACTGTCTTCGTTCAGGTTGATAAATAGTTGAACGTATACATATAATTCCATATCATTCACGTTTATTGTAAATGTGTACGTCCATTAAAATAATATATTTTTTGCTTTTATACATATTTATGCTTGTGCATAAAGATTATTTTCTGTAACAGAACAACAGCGTTAAGCACCATTGGACTTGCATTCTCACCAATTGTAATCAGCAATGAATGATACGCTGAAGAACATATCAAGTTAGATAAGTGGACTTGAGTTTAAGTTGGTATGTTTGAGATAATATAAAGCCGTAAAATTGATTACCATTCTTCTCTTAGTAAATTTGTTGTTGTTACTTATAACATTTGGACAAGCCAAGCTCGTTCTGCTTATGGCTATGCAAATTTAAGTCAGTAGAGTGTGTCTTTTCTTTAACCAGAGCACCGCGAAGGTGAAAGCACGACTTTGATCTAAAACTACTCTTATAGATGGCCTCACCAGAGGATCCACTCCTTTAATTTATTGTGTTAACAAGTACTTAACAAGAGTAAAAAATTAATTTTCTTCCTAACTTGTAGTATGTATAATTGATAGTACTTATTACATTGTTTGTTGTATTAATTATATAACTGGAATTAATAGAAAGCTTATTGCATAGGAAATAGGAAGTTTGAAATTTTTATAAATCTTGTAGGATTTTGGATTAAGAAAATTTTCTAATACATTCCCTCTTCTTCCTGTTTACGCATTCATCGTAATCCCGGAAAAATACTTTATAAGTGATAATTTGTTAGTACCTAGACAAAAATTTCATTCTGGTGAATTCAAGAAAATTTTTTATCTTCTAAATATTCAACTATATAATAACATAATATTTAGAAGGAATTGTAGCTTACTTCTAAATGTTACAATTATTTCTTAAGAAACACAGTAATGCTTAACGGAAATAAAATTTCCAAAAAATTAATTTTTGGAAGTATTTTCGTAACAAAGATGTTATAAAATCTATGAATGTCTAAGATTTCATATATTGAAAATTTCAAAGTTCTTTAATCATAACATTGAGATAACTCTGCAACGAATCTACTTAGCGTAAGAACTTCCATAAAAATCTTAGAGATTTCAATCAAGTATAACTGTATAGATCAGCAAAGCTTAAGATAAATGATTTCCGATAATCAAAACTAAAATCTTTTGAGATATGTATTAAGAATAAAAGAAATAATGATTATTTACATTAGAATAAAAAATATCTGCTTGAAGTTAGATGGAAATAAATTTTCTTTCGAAAAACTCATTATTTCAAAAATGTATACTACAAGAAAATCTGTATAATTGTCTTTCCTGCGAGCTTGCACTAGTTCAATGTTTTCTGCTCAAAGAAAACTGTGACAAAATATTTCACCAAACAACTCCGAATATGCAGCAGTCTGAATAAATCCCGTTGATTTTCGATTTCTTAATCACGACCATTTCTTAAACGAGACCATTTATTTGTAATGTATGGGATATTATCGAAATTTCTATTTGAAATGTGTTGTTGTTACTTATGACACTTCGACGAGTCAAGCTCGTACGCCATTAGCGATGCGAATTTAATTAAGTAGGGCCTTTTGAATCAGCAGAGCACCACAAAGGTGAAAGTACAACTTTGCTCAAAATTCCTCCGATAGATGGCACCACCAGAGGATGTACTCCCTAAATTTTGACGTTGATCTGAAAGGGGAGAAAACTTTCAGACCATTACACCCATGGTAACTGCTCAACGACGGACCGAATTACTTTCGATTCCACATATTTATCAAGCAATTATATCGGATATACTCGGCGATTCTTTGGTGGCATTTGGGAATCAAACCCCTCCCTACCGGATGGAAGGCTGATGCCCTAACCACTAAAATTTAACGTTCAAAGCATTACTGCAAGTTAAGATAAAATTATTCTCAACTTCAAAAACAACTTTATTGTAGTTTTTAATGTTCATTCAGCGAAATCTGTTTTGTAAAGCTTCATGTGTGCTCTCTTAATACGATTCTCAATGAGTGCTGAATAAGTTAAGACGAACATTTCACTTAAGTGGTATTTAATAAAAACAAGAATAAATTTAACACATCTAGAATCTTTTTTAAAGGAACAGAAAAAAAAATTCACTCACGACTGAATTAGAAATTTCAAAATTTACTTAAAAAGCTGAAGACGCTAATGACTTATTAATAATTATAATCACATACAATTTTTAAATTTACAACTCAAAGCAAAAACAATATTGTTGGAGAAGACTTTGATTTGTTCCTATTAGTAAAAGAAACAATATATATATATATATATATATATATATATATATATATATATATATATATATATATATATATATATATATATATATATATATATATATATAGGCTAGAATGCTTGCTTCTAAAAATCTGGAAAAAATAGTTCATTTGTAATTTCGTACTTTTTCAATTTTCAGAAAAATTTCGCTAACAAGGTCTTTTATATCTTAAGTATATGTAATACCATCTCTGGGAGTTTTGATTTTTGAACGAATAAATTCTGTAGCATTTATGGAAAACCAATATTTTGTTGATCTTTTAGAGTAGTTTAAGTATTAAACTAAAATTATTCTGAAAATTTCAGAAACAAAATAGCGCATTGTGATAACATTGTACGTTACAAACGATTAATTTTTCTTCTCTTTTCACTGGGCCCAATTTATGAATGGCAGAACCTGATTCTATTCAACAAAATACCACTCACAAAACAATAATGTGTGATATTTTTTACGAATATATCTTCAAATAATGTATGAACAGGAATTTAAAAGAACTTAAATCGGAGCTGGAAGACTGACAGCCAATGACTGTAATCTATCAAGACTATGAGACAGAATCTGATCTTCATAAATTACTCATACTTGAATTATACGCATTTTACGAATATCCATGCAAGCTTTTGACTACGGACCTTGAGACAGCATTTTAGAGACTCCTTTTAATGGCATAAGCTTTTAAATAAATAAACAAACTCATTTATTGCTTTGAAATTCTCTCAGTGAAGCATATTTCTTCACACTTTTTACATTTAAAACTTTTCTTTCTCTAGTTAAGCAGAACAAATATAAAGTGATTTTTTTGTAAATATTGAAATTGAATTTTTATATATATAAGAAATGTTTATAATATAACTTTTATGATCATTAGTTAACTAGTCAAAAATGATAATGTTGGCATGAAATGTAATGAAGTAACAATATTTATAATTTATAATGTTATGTATAGCTATTTTGCTTAACTAATATAATAACATTTTATTATAAGATATTAAGTAAATATAAATCATATTAAATATTTTTAATGCGTTTACTGAATAAAGCAAAACATACATAAAAGCTATGCATTTAAAAGTAAAAATAGTTGCTCGTAATGTATACTGATTTTAATGATTATTTCTTAGCGTCATTATTTACTACAAATGAGCGCGATTAAGATATATTTGACTGCAGCCCTTTTTCTTACAAGTGATTATTTTGTGTTTTCGTAGAATAATTTAAGTGCTAATTACCAGGAAAAAACCGAAGAACAATGGAAAAAAGGAAAGAAAGAACTGCAAAATGTTGTTTCAGATCCAAGAATCAACAAAATTAAGCAGAAAAAGGGTTTGGCGAAAGACAAGGGAAAAAAAATCGTGATAAAGATCCGGTTCGACCCAGGATCTGTGCAGTGAGGGGGGGGGTCGAATCGCGCAAGAGCTGGAGCTGTATTATTAGTCGAACTTAGGAATAGGAGTATTCCTATTTTTGACATCCTCAGAAAAGACGTACCCCAACAAACACATCAACTGTTTCTATTATTGTCCTCAGTGGTAATGTTGGCTACTGAAATGATTTATTGCGAGTGTTTCCGTAAGCTTGATATCAAATAGATTTGTCGAATTATTGATTTTACTGAATTGAAAATCAAAAGAAATTAAAATAAAAATTGATTTAATACCCTATTCATATATTTTAACCAAATAAAGTGTCAATTGATAAATTATCTCAATAAAGAGGATGATAGAAAACTTCAGTTAAAAATTTCTCCATTGTTTGTATACGGTTCACATCAAAACAAAATAATCGCTGAAGTATTAATTTATTAAATGAATAACAAAATTCTAGATTTTGCTTCTTACACTTTTTCTCACAAAATATAAGCAAACACGGCAATCTGGTTTTGGTTATAACATATTTTGACTCTCCTTATGATGTATACATGGATATTTGAAAAAATTTACCTTTAATTATCTATTTATTTATTAAATTTAAAACTAATTAATCTCACGATTTCTCACAAACCATTCTTTCCATGAAAATTTGCTTACAAAAAATATTACTCAAGACTGAATATGTTTAACTCTAAATTTTAATAAATTGTAAGAATTAGATAATTACATGGAGTGTTTTTAAATTTATATCAAATTTATGTAAGCATTTTGACAGGAAGTATCTGTATTAAATTTTTTAATTCAAAAATATTTTAATATCAGATTGAAACAAACGTTTTCGCCACCAATAATATTGTATTCACAAAGAATTTGTTCGTTTATATTTTGTAATACAATTTTGATATTTGAAAAAAGAATTGCTTTAGAATACTGTGTTGTGAAATTACGTTAAAAATCATGAAGTACAAAGAGTCTGAAATGGAATTATCACGTTGCAAGATAAAAAGCATTATTTACCTACAATTTTCTTGCAAAATTTCTTCTATAGAATGCGCCTAAATCATATGTATAGCTATATGCACTACTGCCGTATAAAAACACTAAAGGTTCGAAAACGAAAACACCGACAGTTCAAAAACAAGGATTATGACATTTTAAAAGCAAAGTGCTCTGGGCGTCCTTTTGATGTTGATGAGGCTGGAGTGCGGAAACTTATGGAAGAAAATCAGTATTTAACCATTCGATTGTTAATTAGACACTAGTAATATGTCCATTAGTCACGCTATGCATAGCATAAACTTGACGTGCAAGTTCAATCATTGGGTGTCTCAGACGTGCTCAGACCTGAACGAATCTGCTCGAATATCTAAGCAAGGATGAATTTCTGAATTAGATCGTTGTTTGCGATAAAAAGTAAACCTACTTCAACGACACAAGTCCTAAAGGAAGGTTGGACAGCGTCCGGTGAGCGCTTTGGTGACGTCACAATCCACAATTTCAGTGACAAAAAAGTCGTGCTTTGTATCTGGTGAGATTGCCGTGGTATTATCCACAAAGAGTATTTTGAAAAAGATAAAACCTTCAACAGTACGTGGAGATGTTAGCCCGTACAGGCGCTATTATCAAATCCAACTGTTAAACTAAGTTCCAGAGCTAGATGATACTGTTCTATCAAAATGCATTTACTATCTGGAATATGTAAAAAATGAAATGCTTTGCCACACCTACCGTATAACTCAGACATTCTCCTTCGGACTGCTATCTTTTTCAAACCTGCAGTTACATGTTGCTAGTGGTATCTTCCATTACTCACTGGATGTGCGCAATGAAGATGATTTGTTTTTAGAATCGCGCTCACTAAGCTTCTGATCCGAAGGCTTTGAAAAACACACCTAAACGTTGGCCGAAAATTATAGATTTGGGTGGTGATTACTACTAGCACAGTATTGCTTTCATGATTTTTCTAACTTAATTAATAACTTTTTGATGGAAAGCTTTCTCTACAAATGATATAATGTTTTCGCAGTATAATCATATTTTTATATCTGCAATATAAGGAATATTAAATTTATATAAACAAAACAATAATTGATAAAACCATAAGCTATTTTACAGCAATTTTTTGCTAAATTTACAAGTAAATTTCACTTTTACAATTTAATTTCACAATAGTTTTAAGCTGTAGTGGTACATAATTTTTATCATATGCAACTATATGTAGAGTTTTAGTTTTCATCATACAATCCTAATAACGGTGATATTGTCTAGGTAAATATAACTTTACAAATTGATCAAAATAGTGTTCTTTCTTTTCTTGTTATAACTTTAAAACAGATATAAATCATGTTATAATAAATAATCTTGAAAATAAAATGAACGCTAAATGTATTTTCAGAACGTTAAAAATTTTTATTTAATTTAATGACATATTCTTGCCACAAAAAGCAAGTTTATAAAAACCGTGATCAAATAAATTTTAAATTAAGGAATAAATATTATGAACATATAGTTTACAATCAGTATATTATTTTATAGATCATTTGTACAATTTACGATTTAAGTTTTAGCTATCATAAACATTGTGTCTCCATAATTTTAAACCTTATGTGAATGGATTTTATTTTTATTAAATACTTCATGTTGTGCCACAACAGTAGCAGTCTCCGCATTATTCTCGTTGCTTATTGTCTTCGATATCCTTAGTAATATTTCTTTGGATTTTAAATGCAGTTATAGTCAAGCCGCTTTTTTATGATATATCATATAGTTTTTATTAAATATTCCCAATTCTTTAGATTTTTGGGTGTGTAACCTCGTTTTTTGTGTAACTTTAATTATTTCTCTGAAAAAATAAATACCTAAATATTTACACTAAAGTTGTAGCACCTGTTTAATTGATTTCTTATAAAATTCAGTTATTTTTTTGTTATGTTAGTTCGATACTTGGGTGAAAAATAAATATTAACAAATTCTTTCATGATAGGATTCTCATATATAAAACATTATCCTGGTAAAATTATCGTTTTTATCATACTATCTGATAATATATAGTTTTTAAAAATAAAATATTTTTTAAGATATACATTATTATATACTTAAGAATTAGGGTATTTCTTTTTTTTTTATAATGTTGGATAATATTGCCTCTATTTTATAAAAAAAATAACAAAGAAAATTCAACGCTTTATGCAACGCCATATTTCTGCTATTTTTTAAGAAAATAATTATCTATATATTTTGCATACTAAAGCAGGAACTTAATTAATTTCTAGAAATATTTAAGAAAGAGAGAGATTTGCTCTCTTTCTCAAGTTTAATTTCTGTATTGACATTGACTAAGTTTTTACAATTCAAGTAATTATTATTTATGTAAAAAACGAATGTCCAAGTTTAAAGCTTTATACATTTCTATTTTTTATGATCTTATTTAATAAAGCATTGTTTACCTATAATGTTCAATATTTTTAGTTTCTATAAATATTTTATCTTAATAATATTTAATAAAAATTCTTTCTCATTTGTTTTCTTTTAAAATTATGTCACTGGCCAAATATCACTGTTTGAAATATTTCTTAAGCATTTTCGAAGTGTCTCTATAAACTGAGTCTCAAAGTTTTATAAAATTGAAAAAAGTTAACGGTGAATACCATGAAAATGATATTCAATGTACCATAGATAATATATTAACATATACTAATAATATGTCTAAGTTTATCTTACCGATTAAGTTTTTAAAGACAGCCATTAATTATTTTTATTTTTCCTATTTGCCAGCAAATTGAGAAATAGATTGCTCGTAAGCAGGTCGCTAAATATCATCTAAATAATAATATGCTTTTGAAATAATCCCCTATAAGCCAATTTGTGTTTATACTTACATCTGAACTTCTGTATTATATAAATTCGAAATTCAGGGAATATAAATATTATACATTTCATTATATATAATTTTTTATTATGTTCTCATTATTATACTTTTTTGTTTTATTTACAAATAGAAGTATCTGCATATTAAAATACCATTTGGGAAGATTAAATTGGTCATATTACGTGTATAAATATCATTTAAGTTGAGAAGAAAATTTAAATTTAAAAAATAAACAGAAATTAAAGATATCATGGGAATTTTTTCATGCTTCTTCATTTATTAAATAACTGTATAAAGCAAATGATATGTGATATCAAATATTAACATTAGGACAAAATATAAACAAAATAAATGTGGAAAGATATATCCATCAATGTTTTTGCATTTAACTGCCTGCCGTATATAAGAAGAAATCTTTTCAGAACGCAAAGAAAAAAAAAGGGGGGGGGTAAAATTTTACATTCGAGTATCCCTTGATTTTTTGATGCCAAGATGTGACTAACAAGATAACATCTACACAGAAGCTAAACTAAGATAAATTAAATTTTATCGCCAAATTTTCGCCAAATCAAGGGGTATCCAATTCCATACCAAAACTGAAAAAAGAATTAAATCAATGTATTTCAGATTTCCTACATGCGTCTGTTTCTCAATAAATAAATAAACGTAAATTAATACTCTCATATACCACATACACATTTTGCTTGCCATATAATAAATAAACTAATTCTAATTCTTAAACAAAAGTGATAAATTGAGCTTAAAAGAATACACTGGATCAGAAAAGTCGTACATAAAATTTGCAGAGAATGTATAGTAAATATATAATGAATAAATATTCAAATTCAACTAAAAAATGCATAGTATCTGAAGATACAACTTTACTTAGAGTTTCATTATAACACTAGTAAATCTTTCCCATTTCAAACTTCGATATTTTCTGTAGAAAACTTTTGGTTTCC
The DNA here is from genome assembly GCA_030067965.1 of Latrodectus elegans. Classification (NCBI taxonomy): domain Eukaryota; kingdom Metazoa; phylum Arthropoda; class Arachnida; order Araneae; family Theridiidae; genus Latrodectus; species Latrodectus elegans. The sequence continues at coordinate 28,402,483 of CM057810.1, read as the reverse complement.
TTGTTTCCATCTGCCTCATACTGAGCTAAGTTCTTCAGATCATTCTTAAGCAACATATACTGAATTTTTGTTTTGAATCAAATTGATTTTCTTTAGTAGAAAATTAATCTCCTTACAACTAGGATAAAGTAATGCATAGTATAATGCAAAAAGCAAATATAACAAGATTTATATATATCAAACTTTTTTATTTTATTCAAAGAAATTATAGGTTAATTTCGGATTTTTTTTGCAAATTAGCAATTATAGTGGATAGAAAAGTAACACTAATCATAATTTTAAAAAAACATTTTAGTAAATTTTAATTTAGTAAAAAAGTTTTGGTGTGGAGCATCTGTTAAAAGTTTAAAAATTATGTAAATTTATTAAAAGCTTTTGAGAGAATTAGCGTATATTTTAACTAAACTGTTGAGCAAACCTATAAAAATGTTAATATTTTTCTGTTTTACATAATTATTATCACATCTTGTCTATATCTGTAATTTTCTGTAATTTAATAACAATATGAGGATTTAGTAGATTTACAGATTTTCCTTTATTATTTAAGTTCTTATTAAACAGTATTATAAGCCATATAATTTCATCTTTTGTTAATAAATTATTCTTATATTATGATTGCTATTTAAATTATCACAAAATTATATTTGGTGCAGGAATGATAAATGAATATTTTAACAAAATTAGATATATAACTACATTTTTATAATATTTTATTACTATTATTCTTACTTTCATAGTAAGAGTACCATTATAGCAAAATATGATATTTCTAATATTAGGTTTCAGAATTTCCCAGAAATTGTTTTTAAATATCATAAACGAAAATTCGGTTAATCTGTGGTTTGGGTACCACTTTCTCGCCAAATGGAAGATAAACGCGCAAAGTGTTGTAACACTGACTATTTCATCCTAAATGCAACTTGTGGCAATCCTGTCTTTTTTGTTATACAATTATATGTGTATTTTTTGTTATACAAATCGTAAAATAACCATTGTATTTGTTTTCGTTGCCATACCAACGGTGAAATTCGTTAAAAACACGGATTTCGGTTTCGTCGCCATAGAAAAGCTGTTTTTGCGTAGTGTCTCTCGGAACATTCAACTTCGCAAGACAACAAGCAATAACGCGCCACTTGGCAACTTTTTGAAAATGCGCCAAGCAGGGGACCCAAAGCACATTTTCACCGAAAATTCAAATAGGGCACTATTTAATAATAAATTATTATATTATAATATATAGTAAATTGTATCTGAGCTATATGTGGATATTTAAACATATTTATTATTATTATTATTATTATTATATAGATATTATATATATATATATATATATATATATATATATAATATCATATCCCAGTTAATGTTAGTCCTTATAAATAAAAATAATTTGTGCAATTACAATACTTGACAGTAATTACTTCCACAAAATTCCAAAAACAAATTTTCGGATATTTTTTAATGTACAGTTAAATAGTTTTTGCTTAGGACATACACTTTCCTTTTTTAAAAAAAAATCAAATTTATGAAATACAGTTTTTGATTTCGTTTATGGAAATTTTTTTTAGAAATACAATGTGGCAACTTCAACTATAGTAAAGCCTACTTATTAATAAACATATATTACAAATGAGGTATAATAACAGTAGCGTTTTATAAACAATAGGAACAAGAAAATAAATCAGGTCAAATTCTTATTCATTTTTAATATAATTCCACATAAAAGACGAATTTTGTGGCATCTTAAAGAATTTACCAGGACCAAATAGCATTTCAAATTGCTCACATAAATTATACGAATTTTGTAATATTCTTTATTGTTGTAGTTATCTGTTAGTTCTGCTTATTTCAACTTTTATTGTTCTAGAGAAATTTCAATAAATGCGAATAACAAATAGTTTTTCTATTAAATCAGTAAATCTTTACAAGATCTAATTTATAATTAAAAGATCTAACTGTTACTGAAAGAAACTCGGGGTTATTAGTATCCACATTATTTATTATAGTGCTAATTACAAAATTTTGAAATATTAGGGTATGAGTGAAAGACAAAATATATTAAAAGTAAAAAATTATCAAATGATGAAAATTAAATAGGGTTATAAAGCAATGAAACAAGAAAAATAAAATTGTTTTGCAGAATTAGAGTACTTGAAAAGAATTAAAAATTATTTTAATTTTTTGTGGTTAGTAAAATATATTTTTCTTACGTGGCGATTGTAATGAAGATACATTCAATGTGTGGATGTTTTAGTGTATTAATTTGTTTGATAGGATATTTTCATTAAAAAAATTTTGGTAAAAATGTCGGTAATAATTGCAATTCATCACATTCATGTGCATGTGACATTTTTACAAGATCAAGTCGAGAACTGATGATTAATCATTTAAGAAGTTTTCAAGTATCAGTTATAATATATATTTAAAGTATATAAAGTTTTAAAATAAATATGATATTTTCCTACATTTTCTGAAAAATGAGCAAAAACACATTTTGCTATAAATTATTTGTTTGACCTATTCGAATTATATTTATTCAAGAATATTCAATTGACTACTTCAAGTATTTTCTTTTATATATTCTCAATTTCTCATTCTAGCCACAATACATTTAAATCCATATTTTAATTCATTGTAATAAGCTTTTTCAAATTTTTATTTCGCAAAATGGAGTAATTTATTTTCCTATTTATTAGGATTTTTTAGATGTAAGTAAACAAAAAAAGGCTAAACTGGGTATTACGGTCTCACCTTGCGGAGCGCGAAATATCGTCTATGTCCTATGTCGCGAGGCGCGAAAAGTCGTCAAATCTAGTTCTTGTTTACATCGCCAAATTTAATCGCCAAAATTTACCAAAAGTGTTTCTAAGTGAATGTATCCCTGGATTTTCCATGATGAATTTGCGAGATATATTTCGTTTGAGTGATAAAGGTCATCCATCAATTGTCAACTATAAACGTGAGAAAAGCTTGCTCATTCACGTGAATTTTTCGAGTGAATGTGAAAATTTCGCCATTTTCATTTAGCAAAGCATTGTATTAGTTACTCGTCGCGTTATAACTTACTTGTTGCTTCTATTATTCAAAATCAATCGAGCTTTGAGATGCCAGGCTATGAATTTACGAGATATATTTCGTTTGAGTGATAAAGGTGGGAAAGAAGTTATTATGTGGTGTATGAATGTTGGTTTAATTTCCAAAATTATTTTTGTTGTAAATGTGGTGCGGAAATGAAACTTGCTGATAGAATGGATAGAAAAATGAAGGTAAGATTTAATTCCAATTATTCTCTGCGTTATATTTTTTAATTTATTTCAGATCTGTTTGCTTAATTTGTAAATTTTTGAATTTTAAAGAATTGCTTGAAACTAAACTACAGGTTTTTAGTGTAATATTGATTTGCATCATTCTATTTAAAATCACTGGATTTATCAAAAATGTTTTATTAAATATATAAATATTAATTTAATTTTTATAGTGTAAACAGTATTTTTAGTGAAATCAAAAAATTTACTTTTATGTAATATTGATTTGTATCATGATATTTGAAAAATGATTACTATTCTAATTTAATGTTATGCTTAGCAATTTTAATTGAACACTTATAGTGATTGTTTACGTTTTCTTATTTTAGTAATTTTAAATTGGGAGATTCTCTCGCCATTTGTGTCACTATTCTTATTTCAGCGTTTAGGAGGGTTAAAACTCCCGCCGTTTTTCACTCCGATTCCAATCCCATTGGCACCCTTTTGGATTGCCAACCAATTTCCAAAACGTCTGTCTCAGGTGCTTGGCAAAAACCTTTTTCGCCAAGTTCGCCAAGGTGAGACCTTAATACTTAGTTTTACCCAATAAAAATAATCATCTTTATAAACGAAATCTTTCACGAAAATCTTTTCTTATTTTTCGCCAAGGGGCACTATAAAGTATATTTCTTAGTTCTTAGTCTCATTAATGAAGAAAATGTCTCAGTATTTTTATTTGATTGCTTTCATTTTTAATATTCTTCCTTAAATTAAAAATGTTTTCATCATCATAATTAATTCTCTTATTATAATTTACTTTATACATTTATAAGTTTCAAACAATTAATAGCAATATTCATACTTTATATGTTTTTGTACTTAAAGAGCAGCCACAAATATTATTTTTTATTACAATAATTCACCAATATACAAATTGAGATTTGGATATTATGATATGCAAATTGTTCTATACATAAATAAGTGGGGAAAATTTACCGTACGGTCGCCCTTGGCGAAATTTTCAAAAAGTCGCCAAGGGTGACCGTATGACGAATTTCCGATCGAGAAAAACGGTGGGAGGAAAATAGCAGAAATAGAGACAAATGTTTCATAAATTGTTGGCATCTAACAATATGCTAAACTAATTTCACAAAATTAACAATAAATGGAGATTTATAGATTTCAAGCATCAATGGTAAAATAATAAAGTTGATATGTTAAATTATCTATAAAATTTTTGATTAAATTTTATATTAATGAATTTAAATCTGTAAATATTCATGAGAAATTAAAGACAAAAAGGGTTGCCACAAAATACTAGTTTGCAGGGTTTCCAGTTAATGTTAAATTTTTAAACTGAGTATATTTAAAGATCGATATGATTGATTGCGTAATGTCATTAAATATAGATTCACTCAAACAACGCATCTGTGCAACAAACAAATTAATTTATTATAAGCTATAAAGTAACAAAAATATCAATTTGCTTATAATTAAGGAAAACAGAATCTTTCATGAATGGTTTTTAAAAATTATGAGAAAAATTAATTTTATAAATAAATTGCTCTATTACCTGGAATGATAATAAATAACTGAGTAAAAAGTAATTTTAAAGAATAACTTCGTTATAATTTAATATAGAAGTGGTGGTAATATACATTAAGATGATCCTTAACGAAAATTGGTGATTTTTTTCACCAAGCTTATTTTCATGCATATTTAAAGAAATAAGATGACACTGAAAATACGATAGACCAATAAAAAATAAACCAACATCGCTAACAATATGGCGCCAAATTAACAGGAAACTGAGGGGCGCCATAAAGTATAAGCCACCTAAAAATTGTATTTTCACTTAAATCTGTAAAAGAATTTTAAAATATTCAAAAGTTTATAAACTTAAGATTATTTTAATCAATTAAAAATATTACATATTTTTATCGTAAATCATAATAAAAAGCAATTCAAATTTTGAATATTATAATCAAAAAATGGATTTTTCTTAAAGTATAACTATTAACTGATTTATACATGTAAAAAATTTCAGTATTTTTTATAATGAAATAAATAAATATCATTAATTAAATTTATTCAATGAGCCAATAATATAAGAATAAATCCCAAATTTTTTAATTTAAAGTATCACTGCTCAATTATATATTTATCATATGACAAAATTTATTAATATATTATTTTAAAAATCAAACACATATTTAAAAAGAAAACTTTAAAATTTATATTAACAAATATATATTAAGACAATTGTTCCATTTATGTATTATATTTTAACATCGAGGATTTTTAGAAAATCATAAAACAATTAATATGAAAATAGCTTACCCCTAGCATTTTATAACCCGCAAATAAATGTCTAATTCGCTGGATAATTAGCTAACATTGCAGCAATAAATTTATGAAAAATATGCTATTCTTTCATTGCGCGAGTTCTTAATATAATCGTTGACCTTTGTCTCTTTTGGACTTAACGATTCCATTATTTTCACATGTAAGTATACAAATATAAGTTTTTGAATTGTGAAAAGATGTATGGGATTTGGCAAAATTCCAACCCGGATAATATCGTCGATGCTTGTGATTTTGCTATTAAAATTATATATCACCATGAATAATTTTAATGTTCAATAAGAATATTTAATCATCATCATTTATGCGAAACATAATGTATTTAATAATTTATTTACTTTTTCTTCACGGATACTAAAATCATCCTAATTTTAAAAAAGTGCTTTAAAAATTCAACAGTTTCAACACAGTCTTGATGTTTATTAAGTAAGATGTTTCAGTTTTAACTCTCCTTTTTTTTGTACTATTACTATAGTAAACAGCTTTTTTTAGTTACATGTTTCTAAAGAATGTTTTATTTCTTAGGTTAGCCTCACGATTTACTTGCTTATAACAATTACAGGTACATAAAACTCAAATTATACTCAGAAATCATTCAGAAAAGAACTGGAGTGAAGAAAAGGCGAAATATCAGAAAAGGAAAAATCTCAAGAAAAGGAATGGTAAAAAAGAAGGAAGAATATTAGAATGATGTGTCGCTTGAGGAACTGCGTAACATAGTTTTATAAATTCCCGAATGCTCAAAAATTAGTGTTGAAGATATATGAGAATGGATTATAAGTGAGATTTTGAATTTCGAATTGCAAATGATGTTCAACTTATTGAAAGTGTCGAGGAAGAAAGTGACCTTAATGCCCGAGTTGAAACAGACACGAGACACTACTGACGTCTCAATCTGAATGGAAGCACATGCGATTTCGCGCTGTCAGGTGGATGCGCTACTTGGTGTCCGAAAACGGAAGAAAACAGGGGTATTTATTCACTTCGCAGTACGTACATACTGAATAAATGTACAGAACTAGTAAGTACCTTACCATGCAAAAATGTTGCGTTTTCATTTAATTGATTGAATTTATTTTTCCTTAAAAATATGTAGCTTTTTCTTCCATTTCCAGCATACAATAATTAATTAAAATGGACTCTTTTTTTTAAAAAAAAAATCTAATCAACGGAATGATTGATTATTCAAATTGAGTCCGTTCCCAATTTACTCAGGCAATTGAATTTCTACTGTAATTGTAGACACACTTATCCTAATAAGTATGTTTTACATGGTTTTTTTCCTGTTACAAATATGTATCGCACAATATTACTGAAACATCTTCTAGTATAGCCCGAAGTAATGTATATTCCAGTAACTTACAACTGCCTAAAGTTGTCATTTGCTCTATACACGGCATTAAATCTAAAATGATTTAGAGATTTATGAAACTCAGTATTCAAATGACACACGTTGTAGTAGAATTTCCCAAGTTCTATCCCATTAGTTCAAAACGCGAAAGAGTAAATATTTCAACCATCCACAGCCTTTCATCTATTATAGATGCTGTAGACTTAACCAGATCACTTCCCTTACACCATGCGAATATAGTCAATTATATAGGCAAAGTCATCCAGAAAGTAAAAGTAGGAAGTTATTTTTATGTTTTGCCACCGTACTTAACATATTAAGCTCTCTCCTACTTTATGTGAAATACATAACTTACGATTATTCAGCTGGAGTGCCTATTCAGGAAATGCAATTCAGAGCAGGACAAATTAAAGTGCTGTACAATTTATTACATGATGATATGAATTATGTCTTTGACATTTGACAGTGATTAAATGTAAAGAAATGAAAGAATTATAATGGCAAAATTTTAACGTTTATTCAATTAATTAATTTTTTAGTTATTCAATTCAATTTATTTTTATTTACATATATATCCCAGTGTAACCAATTATATTTTTTTCAAAAGCCAAAACTAAACATTTAATAACAGTTATTAATCCAAAGAATCCACTGTAAAAATAATATAAAAAATATATATTAAATGGGAAAAATATACCTAAAGCATATAAATTAATAAAGTCATAATAATTATATTAAAATCTATTAAGGCTTTATAATGTAAATTGTAAATTACTAAAAATATGAAAATCTCTTAAAATAAAAATGGATTATTAAAACGCATAAAGTACAAGGAAACTTTAAAAAACATTTACAAATTATACTTCAATAAATTAATTTACAGACATTTGAAATTTTAGGAATATTTTGAAAAATAATAATGTTTTAACAGCAATAATGTAAATTGTTGAGTAATAGTTTTGTCTCAAAAATAAACACTATACTTAAATTTTAAAGATTTATAAATTGTGTTTTACGGTATTTATAGTAATTTTGATAGTTATTTTCCTAAAATATACAGTAAATAATAATTGGCGAAAAATATAACACAGCTGAAATGTAACGTCTAAAAATATTTTAAAAATTTTAAATTGTACTTTTGTGAACTTCACTTTGCTCATTAATTTTTAAATAGTTAAGTGTCCAAAACAAGAAAAAAACTATTTTCTCTCTGAAATATACATTTAATTTTTTTAATAAGGAATTATAATAGCTTTTATATTACAATTAATAAAGTTATTTCAAATTTATTAGTTAAGTGTCCAAAATTCTGATCATTACATTATTCTGATCATTTGGATCGGACATTTGAGTTTGAAGGTTAATTTAGAATAGCTATTTCACACACACAGTTCTAACTTCTATGCTTGTATACTTCTTTTTAAAACAACTATTATAAGCTATTTTTGAAGACGTGTAGTCTTCACAATAAAGGTTTATAACAGTTCTTTTATTCACCAATATGATATCCAATATCAAATAGATGATTTTTACATTAAGAAAATTATTATAAAACTTCAAAATTATATCAGTGCTTCAGATTTATATTATGCACAACACTATAAATGGAAACAGTTTAATCATATCATAACACTTTATATCAGAAACAAGAGCAATATTATCGCTCTGTATCTCGCAAAATATGTTCTATATTCCAACCCAATAATTCAGAAAAGAACTGCCAACAATCTATGTTATAATTTTGCATTATATATGATTATAATCATCTTAACATAATTCAGTTGATATATTTAATTATATATATAATTAAAATTAATTTTTATTATTGGCATTTAAATCTGTTTAAAAAAAGAATTTCCCAAAATGCTATGTGAAAGTTGTACTTATTTGAATTGCGATTTTTTAAAAACAAAATAAATTATAATTTACTGAAACACTTTTATGTAAATTTTAACGAATTTAAATGTTTAATTCCACTTTTAGCATTAAGCACAGTTTAAAATTATGAGCACGTAAATAAACTTATAAAAGAAAAAAATCATTAATTTGTAACTTTTAATGTAATCAACAGTACCTTATTTTTCCTTCATACCTACTGATGTTTATGATGAACATTTTCATTAAACATCTGTGACCTTTACAATTCGTAAAAAGTTTACTGAACGCAGAAAAAAGCTCGTTACGAAAAAATACTAAGAATTTTATTCGAGGACTTCGATTGCATGAATTATAGAAAATTGAATACTCATAAATTTCGAAATATGCATTCGAATCAATTTATCCGGATCTCAAAAGTATAATTTTAAAGAGAAACGATGTTGTAATGTCAACGTAAAAATATTGACGCAATTTCATTGTTCAGCAGGGATATCATCAGGATCTTATAATTCAGTATTGTGTGTGTGGAGAGGAAATAAATTAGCAGAAGCACATTAGAAGATGTTATTAGTCATAAGTGACTCTGAAGGACTGTATTTCAAACAGAAGAAACGGGAGAAAGCGATACAAAAACTGAAAAGTCTCATCCAATCCATCTGCAATTCTTGACATCTCTCTTCCTCCTCTGATCTCATGATAACGAAAAGAGAAATTATCTCTTTAGAGAGTCAAGAAGGCATCTGTGATTATTGCAATCGCTACTTAAGAATTTTACAAGAAAACAGAATGAATTAAAATACTAAATAATTAAACAGTTCCCTTCATACTTGGAAATAATGAATTATTTTTCTATAAAAGATTAAACCATATTTCATATTTTTTACTTACACCTACAGAAATAAACATGATTAAAAAGATATAAAGTTTTAAATTCAATCTATCTGGAAAAACCATATATATATATATATATATATATATATATATATATATATATATATATATAATATATATATATATATATATATATATATATATATATATATATATGTATGTATATATATATACTCTTTACAAACATATTAAAATTAGTTATTACTATAAATATAATTATTATCATATTTATAGTAATTATTTTAATAGGGCTTTAAATGTGTTAAATACATTAATTACAATTAATAATCATTAATTAATAGTAAGCTAAATAGATATAGAGGCACTTTCCCTCAAAAATTAATTTTTTAAAGTAGTAACATTGTCAAAATTCAGCTTGTAACAGCTTGTTTCGAAATCAACTACGAGCTTTTACTACCTCATTAGCATTATAATATTTAAATATCTAAAGAAATATATAAGTTTATTTAATATTAAGCAATTCTTAAATTGCTTACTGTTAAAAATCCAAACACGTACATGTATTGAAAAGAATAACAATAAAACAAGTATCATAAATACTGTTATGACTCCATTGAATTTCTCAAACCAAATTCATAATAAATATTATAGGTATAACTATTTAGTATGGTGTTGGAAAAAAAACATATATGATGAATATTAAATTTTCTCGTATATGCATCAAGATAAAATGCTTTCATGATTATAAAAATTAGGAAACAAACCATTGTTTCTATGCATGCCATAACAAGAATTTAAGTAAATATATTAAAATAAATGGATGAATTAAATACGAAATTAATTTTTTTCCTTTTCAAATATAATGAAATGTTGATCATAGTATGAGATCATTATCAATGTTTATAAATTAAGATGACACAGTTTAATAGCTAAAATATTTTTTATTTTGATAATGATTGACTTTTTGTTTTGAATTAATTAGTACTAGTCGTTATTTCTTACAGATGTTCAGCTGAAGGTATTAATCTTCTTTTTTCGTTTAGATTAAAATGGGATTGGAATATTAAATACACATTAATGCTTCCTTTATAAATGTAGAAAAAATACTATTTATTTATAAATTACATTTTATAAACATCTCAATCACATTCAAATTTTGAATTCCTTAAAATTTTAATGTATTTCATTACTTTTGTAAAACTATTTTTTGGGGAAAATAAATTTTTAATTTACATATTCTAAATGATTATTTCTTACGATTAAAAAAAACAATAACATCCCGCTTAAATGAATAATATTATAGAAAAATTAATCTTTGCAGTAATTCCGTTTTCAAAATAAATAAATAGAAATGAATACCACTGGTTTAATAAAAAAAAGTACACTTTTATAAGTATTTTAATTTTTAAAATTTCCGTTACACTGATGTGAATTTCAATGTGATTCTGTGCTGTCGTCGTAAAAGGTTTATTTAAATGAATACCTTACAAACATTGTAAACAAAAGACTTCTCTGTTTCTTAAAACCTTAATTTAAGATAATCGTCTGCGTCCATAATAGAATAGTTTTCGACTTTACAAGATCTAAATTTAGAATACGAAAAAAATGCTTTAGGGTCACGTGTACCGAGTCAGTGTTCTCAGGGCTGTTATTGACGTAGTTTCGAGGTTTCTGAAATAACACTCCCCCAAAGCCCTTCACTGTTACCTGTGTGCTTCCTGTATAAGATTATCTGATTAATTAGACACAAATATTTCTCACACCTCAAGCCAAAAAATTTACTTATTAAAAGACAAATTATAAAAATAGTTGGTAAAGTACGGTGCATATAATGCATTTTGACTTTAAAAGATATTATATAAATACTTTTTTTTTTTTTTTAATTGGTAAGAATTATTTTTCGTATTCAAATTTGTAAGCATTTTATTTAGATATCACAAGTGACTCATTAAAGAAGCCATTCTCTAATTTTTCTGGATGGAATTCTATTCAGACGTGATCATCTGCATTGGAATACCCTCTATACAAAGATTTTGCGAATATTTAGCTCTACGCTTTGGAAAATACACCGGCTGAAATTTTAAGCAAGTTATATTAATCTTAATAATATTTTAACAACCATCTTGACAGCTTATATGTGTCAACTTCAGAATGGAAGGCATATTTATATAACTGTGTTCTTTTAAATCAATGATATTTATCCTGTGTAATGCATACTTATCCATATCCGTTTACTTAAAGTCTTCATTAATGATTAAAATGAAATGAATTAAGATATTCGATGCGCTATAAATCATAGACAGAAACATTCTGAAATATGAATTAAAAAGAACATATAAATAAGTATCAGATTACATGAGTTCATTAATATACACTTGCCAAAAAAAGTCTGCGTACAAACGCACGTTAAGCAGTTTACGGAGAATAAAAGAACATTATAGTGTCAAAATCAATTCAATTTTTATATAATGATTTTCCTTAACAATTCTTTAAATATCAGTAACAATTTCAGAAAGATTACACACATTGTTTCGAAGTAATAATAATAATAATAATTGAAAACTACATAAAAAGCAGTCAGAAAAAGTTTGCGTACAGATAAGAAAAATATTTAAAAAATAACTTTCGTGGATTGTCAATTAAACTTCAATGCCTGGTTGGAAAACCTTTATGTTCAAGAACGTCTTCAGATCGTTTGAGCACGGAATGAATTAACTTGGCGGTTTCTGTTGATGAAATATTATTCTATTTCATCATAATTACTCTTTTTAGCATATCTTTCGATATTACGTTACGTTATTGAATGTGTTGTGTTCCAATAAGTCCCATAAATGTTTAGAATATGTGTATATAGAATGTTTATGATGTGTGTGTGTGTGTGTGTGTGTGTGTGTGTGTGTGTGTGTGTGTGTGTGTGTGTGTGTGTGTGTGTGTGTGTGTGTGTGTGTGTGTGTGTGTGTGTGTGTGTGTGTGTGTGTGTGTGTGTGTGTGGCGATTATGTAAAAGTATGCAACTGGTATTTGATATTGTACAACAGCCAGAGATTTACTTTGTGGGCAATGTGTTTTGGATCATCGTCTTGTTGAAATCAAAAGTCATCGTCAAGGTTAAAATCATGTGAATTTTGTTTTAAACTTTCTTTTAATATATTTACATATCTCATATCATCTAATGTGGAGTCTATAAAAGTTAATCGATCAACTCCACTTGCTGCCATGCACCCCCAAAACATTACGCCAGCTCCTCCGTGTTTAACGGTAGACACAAAATTTTGCTTCTCAAAAGTCATACCTTGTTTTCTCCACACCAGCTAACACCCTTTGATGCCTAAGATACAAAATTGGCTTTCATCTCAGGGAATATTACGAAAATCTCAGGTTTATAACATAATAATTTGCGAAATATAAGCGTTTTTGCTTATTGGCAATTTAAATACATGGCTTTCTACGAGCTACATGGCCATGATATCCAGATTTTTTTCTGTAATGGTAGTGTAGTATCTTCATGAAGAGATATTTTAAACTTTCTCTAAGACCAAGTGCTATTTGAGATACAGTTATCTTTGGATTTAATCGCAAGGATTTTAAGATTCATATCAGTTCTCCCAAAATCATCTTAGATGGTCGGTTATGCCGAGGCTTTAAGATAGCAGATTCCAATGGCTTGTAATTATTGATTACTCTTTGGATAGAAAAATAAGTTTTTCCACCTATATTTCCAGTTTCTTGAAGAATTTTACTTTCATTCCTTTGTCTTAAAAGGATATTTTTCGTCCGGAATAATCTCTTTTTCTTTAAAATCCATGTTGAGTCTACTTGTTTGCAAGTTCTAATATATCATATCAACAAAAGAATGATTTTTATTTTATTTGTTGTATTGCCACCAGAGTTAAAATCAATTAGTTGTAAAAAATAAATTCAGGCAATATTTCATTTCATACAAGCTCATGGAGGCTAAAAAAATAAGATTAATTTTCAAATATCTCTGTCATTTGTCATTTGCACCTGTACACCTGATGAATTTGTGCGCAATTTTTCATTATTATTAGTATTACTTTTAAACAGTGTGTGTTATCTTTCTAAAACTGTCACTATTTAAGAAACTGTTATAAGGAAAAGATTTATATAAAAATAGAATTAATATTGACACTATAATGTATATTTATTATCTGGAGAATGTTTACTGTGCGTTTGTATGCAGACTTTTTCTGGCAAGTGTACATGCAGCTTATTGCATAGTTATCGGACCACCCAAAATGTTATTCATTTTAATGTTAAATCGAATAACATGACTAAGCATTTGAAGCTTTTGAAATAGGTTATGTTTTATCAATTAAATCATTTATTAAAAATAAAAGTTATTCTTATCATTCAAAAGTTAAATTCCAGTGTTGCATAAATATAAGATCCCATTATGTTTTTCATTTGAAATGATTTAACTTTCAAAATATAAATTGTAACTCTGCATGACAAAAAAAGCGCCAACGATAATATTATAAAGAAGAAATAGAACGAATTTTCTTTTCAAAGCTTAGAAGAAAGCCTCAATTTCAACAAATTAGAATAAAATTAAATAAAAAAAGGAAGTTATTGTTATGCATTAGAAGATTTTGTTAAATATCAGTGTTGCATAAATATTCTATTTCACTAGTGTTATTTAATTGAAAATATTTAAATTTCTAGTATCATTTTATTTTCAAAACATAAACTGTAACTTTGCATCACAAAAAAATGTGCAAACGATAATATTAAAAAGAAAATTGGAACAAAGTCTTTTGTTTTTATGAGGAATTTTACAATACCGGATAGAAGAAAATTATGTTAAGAGAACAGCTGAAAAATATTTAATTTCTAAATATTTGGTTTTTTAAAATTCTGGAAAAATATTTGGTTTTTTAAAGATTCTGGAAAATTGGGATGTGAAATAAATAAGAATCTTATAAGTTTTAAAATGCTGTTTATAATGTTTTAAGAAAAAGATATGAAAGATCTGCGAGAAAAAATAAATTGTCAGTTTATGATAATAAACCAATAATAGAGATTCCACAAAAACAAATCTTGTTTACTCGTAAAATAACACACTGCATCAGTAAATCTATCTCATATGTAACAGTTTGGTGATTCTTAAGATTAATTTCAATGTTGCTTTACAGAAATATTATTTTTGATATTATAAAAGAAAAACAAGACTAGTGAAACTTCATGCAAAAGAGAGGTTAAAGTATTCAAAAGAGATCATAATCTTGGGAAATTATTATTTTTCCAATAGAAAAAATTTCTATTTGGATGCTCTGAACCCTAATATTTACTATTAACCTAATTTCAAAACGTAGCTGATGATTTCTTCAATAGGCAAATGTTTAAAACTTGGTAGTGACGAAAACTTGGCTATGATGAGAATGTGCATCGAATGTGAGAAAAATTGACTTTTGTGGTGAAAAAAAAATGTTTTTCTAACACCATGTATCTTTTGGTTCACTTTAAAGAAGGTCAGAATAAAAAATTCAGCTAGACAAAGCTTTGTACTACATATTCATATCAATTTAATAACTATTATCAACTATGTGTTCGAATCTATTTGAAAAGCTGATTGTTCAATACTTTTTTTTAATTTTGCAATTATTTTACTTCAGGTTCTTAAAATTTTGTAATAGATACTTGAACAAAATATTTTGAAAGTGTTGATGAAATATTTAGTACATTTAAATACTGCTTTAAAGTATTACTCATGCATTTTCTACTTCATTCACTTCTTCGCGATTTAATTTAGTTTAAAATATTTGTTATTATTTACAACTTAAAATCACTGGTCTTATAATTTTGTAAAAAAAACTATATATATATATATATATATATATATATATATATATATATATATATATATATATATATATATATATATATATATATATATATATATATATATATATATATATATATATATATATATATGGAGAAAATTTCTATGGTATTTCGGACAATTCTAGAAGTATATCGCTTTATACTTTTAACACTTTTTGAGAATTTAAAGTATTTCCGAAAGTATTAAGTTTACATAGTTCAGGGATCGGTCGTTTATTGGCATAAACGAGAACCCTTGATAAATTTAGAATCGTTAAGATCATCGGATTCACATATTTCACATGCAAAAAAATCTTATTAAATTATTAATAATTTCAAAATTATGTATCATATAATCATATGTTATAAAACACTTTTTTTCCCATTTCATTAATCGTATTTTCCACAACGCTATGTTCTTGATTCTAAATTGATATTTGAACATAATAATTTACACACCATAATTAATGACATGCATTCAAATTATAAATGAATATTGTTTGGTTTTATATTACCAATATCTATAAGTATACAGATAGTATAAAATTAAATAAATTATTTTAAGTATCTCAAATAAAGAATCACTTCATTCAAAGTTCACATAATTTTAGACTAATTATATGGTTCATAATATGCTATTATAGAAACAATTGTATTTTAAATCCCTTAGTTTTTACTAGAGAAATTGCGAAATCTATAAAATTGAGTTGTAAATGAAAATTAATAATTTTCATTAAAACTCAATCTTTTGTGAAGATACTTAATTACTTAAATCAGAGGGATAAAGTATGAAGTCATACATTTTAGACAAAATTTTCATCGGGCATATAACTATTTATTATTAATAAGGCATTAAGAACAGCTTTTCCCATTTGTTCACATAAGATTCGTAATTTTGGACACTAAATATATTTTTCATATTATAAAGTTTTTTCAATTCCTACTAATAAGATTAATATTAGTGAAAAGATCCGTTTCAATTTTAAATAAATCAATGATAAAGTATATTCATATAATTTACAATAATAAATTTAGATTATAAATTTGTAAGCATATTCTTTATCTTTTTAAGAAGGAATAATTAAAACTATTAATTTTAGAAAGAGTGCTGTAAAGGCTATTTAAGCAATTATGAATTGCTTATTGTTATTAATAGTTGGGATATAATGAGTGAAGTTTAATTCAAGGTACTTTGAATGTATAACAAAAAGAGAGTCATCAAACTATTAGATCATTTAATAAAAAAAATTATAAAAGATTTTTAATTCTTTGATAATTTCTATATTCTTAAATTAGTATAATACCTCCTTAAATCCGTCTCCTGTGAACAACTCTATTCAATTACTTTCCTTTAATTTGAAAAAAAGAACTAAATTAGTTGATTAAAAAGTGTCTCGTCCACTGCGAAATATACAAGCACAATTTGCTGTAACCAAATAATTTCCCAAATATTTTGCCCTGCATATATACAGAGTGAGTCAACAAATGTATTTATACTTTGAATACATCACAGAAACTATGTTTCTCGTACTATAAGGTTCAATTTCTGGTAGAAAGCAATGAAATATGTATAATGTGGTTTATTTGAAGGGGAACTTATTATGCTTTGAAGCAATGTAATGGGTAAAAAATACATAACACTACTACTGATTCCATATTCTCTGACATTCGAATTTATACAGTAAACAAGATGGTGCACCATCATCCAGTCATTGAAAAGATAGGGCGCAGGGGGCAAACGCCCCTGGGTTTCTTCTTATGATGCATAATAAACAATGAGGTGTATATACGTAAACCACAGAAAACCAAGACACTTTTTGGATTGAGATTCAAACGGTCTGTGCACAGATCTCTTTGGACGCGTTGCTTTGATTAAATTTTAAACTTTTGTTAATGTCACTTTCTTTTTTAATTTTTAACAATTCTTAAATAATTGCATCTAAAGTTAATTGAAATTTTAAATAAGTTGTAATTATTGTCAAATACCCTTACCATACTAAAAGTGTAGTTATGGTAGCCTGTTAGGGTAAGAAGAAAAAGCAACACTTGTGTAGTTGTAACATTAAAGTAATTAATTAAAGTAGTTGTAAATTTTTCTCTTCATGTAATGCGGCTAGGAATTTTGAAAAAGAAAGTTCTGTGTGAAAGTTTTGATAACATCATTGAACATAAGATCAAAACTATATAGACACATGTTGACACATGTGCAGCAATGTTATTGGTAGAATTAAGTCGTTAAAAATATTAAAAAACAAAAAAGACATACTTTACGAAATACTTGCTCATTTTCAATTATTTTTCAAGTTTATTAATAACAAAGTTTGTATAAGGATCTCCTTATAATTCGAAAAATAAAAGTTCAAATTTTCAACTTTCATTTAATGAGTTTTTTTTTATATATTATATGATTTTCTTAATAATTTACTAAAAAAGTACATAAGAAAAACCCAATGTAAATATATTAACTTCTATTCCACAGCCATTTGAAGTGAAAAATTATACTTTCGGAAAAATATATTAATTGCGTATTATATGCATTAGAATAAATTTCTATATTAAACATTTAAAAGAAAGTTTGAATGTTGAGTTGCTATGGAAATAAAAATATAAATACTATTATCAATGATTTATAAAATAAAACTAATAAGGCTAATTATAAAAGTAAAATTATATATCCATTTTAATCGCATTTGTTTTCTGAAAACACCAGCAGATTTTATTTATTCCTTAATGAAAACGGAAATACTCCACTTAAACATTTATAACTGATTCAAAAATGATTTATTAATAAACTGTAATTGAAATATGACAACGAATATAATATATAAGATACGCTTCGGATGTATTAATTTCTCCGTAGCGTTGGAAATCAGTAATTGATCTAATAACTTATTCAGTAGTGGATTAGCATTTTTTTCTTTGACCCATAGTAGGTTTTTTGGTTAGTTATATTAAATCAAACTTATTGATTATAAATGCTTCATTTTCCTATTATAGTCACATCTAATATGCTTCTATAATTTAAAACTTATTTAAAAAGATAAATAGTTTTTAACTAGTGCAATTTTTCCTAAATTATCAGCAACATTTTAAAAATATTTATTAAACAAAGTATTTTCTCATATTATTTTTTAAAATTAATTTCTATTTTAAGAAATGGCAGCTATTTATTTATTTCCTTCTTGTGAAATTCTTTTTCAAAAAAAACGTTTTCTTCTAACATGATTAGATTACTAATAAAATATTAGTAAAATGAAATTGAAGAGAAGTTTCAAGGTATAATTTATAAGTTTTCGAATGTACTTTCATTTATATTCTTTTCTATTATAAAATTATAATTTTAAGTTTTCTATATTTTTTGAAATATTTATATTAACCAATCAGTTATGATAAAAATTGATTGAATAATCTAATGTTTAAAAAATGTATTGTATTTTTGGTTTGTTCCATAATGAAATCAAGTTATTGAAATTCAAGTTTACTAAAATTGTATAAGTGTTATCTCAACTTTACAATGAATTTTTACTTTGTTTACATGAAATTTGGTTATACAATGAAGGAAAAAATATTTTTTAAATATATTTTTCATTTTTTACACTAATTAGTGATTGCTGAAAATAAAACGGAATTCATTTTAATTTTTTTTAAAAAAATTCGTGTGGTTACATAATATTGCAACTACTCTTATAATGTTAATAATTTGATTTTCTTTTCAAAAATTCTAAAATATAGAATAAACTTGTCACTGAAGCTTAAATTATTTTACCTTCTACACTTTGATATAACTGGTTATGGAAAATGTTTTCATATTTCTCATAATTTATTTGATTCTTATTTTACATACAATCACATTACCTACATAACAATGTCAGTTGAAAGTAAACTTTTCCGAAAATGCAATTAAGTTTCAGCACGATTGTAATAATATTATAAAAACATTTTTAATTCTTAATAACTTTTTTTTCAATTATGATAATTAAAGGACAGAATGTTGAACTAGAAGCAATGAAAATTTAGAATAAAAAATTAAATTTTACAGAAATGTCTGATTTTATTTAAATCAGATATATTATTACAAACCTATAAACAGTTTCCTGAAATGGTATGATTAATAATTAACTAAAATAAATAATAAATATAAAATCATAACAGTGTATAAGTATGCTATATAGTTAAAAATAATTAAGAAAAACTCATTTTAGTTGGAAAACAAATGATTAATCAAATCAAGTAGGGAATTAATTTTATTTTTGTGTAAGCAATAGGCAACATAATGCAACATGTTTTTCAAAGTTCCATTATATCACCTATCCTGAAAATAGGAATCGGTAATGCCTGAAATTAGGATGAGTATTTAAAGAAACAAATTCTAGTTTAAATGAGTACTTAATGAGGATTCAAAATCAGCATTCCATGGAAAAGTATTCGTGGCAAAAGCTCAACTGAGTCTCCACGCTTTTGCTTTGTAGAAACAAGAATGAGTTACACTCATTCTGTGCATTTAAAACTATGTTGGAATTTTCCTTTACCTTATTGTCAAGAAGTAAAGAATTTGAGATAACATTAAAATTAGGTGATGAAAAAAAGATTAATGAACAGTAATAATGAAATAAATATTTTATTAATTATTTAGTTTATAAGGGCTTCATTACAACGAAATTTCTTAATGTAAACCTTTGAACTTTTGTTCAATATTTTAAAGTTCCGTGTATAAAGATTATTTTACGTTATGAGAAGTAGTGAACATTGTTTAATTATTTTTGAATGTTTACTTATTTAAAACAAACTCAGATCATTCAAATATGACAAATTTTAGAAGGAGATTAAGCAATTTTATCAAACAAAGAATATTTTGTTGCCTTATATTGAAATAGAATTCTTTTACTCTTTTTTATTTACTATTATTACACACAAGATTTAATATTCATATACCAAGCTACCAGAGTTAACATATTCAGTAGTAATAAATCCTATTTTTCTCTCAATGTTTGGTTTCACAAAATATAAGGCACATTTTCTAAACATTATTTGTAAGATATAGATGAAGAATTCAGTAGAATTCCAATAAAAATGTTTTGTTCATTCTTGAATGGAAATATGTAAATTTTGAAGCATTTTTTAAATTGTGTTCCAGAATAAATATAAAAGAAATAATTACTTCTGATGCCACAGATATAGAGTAAATTAACAGTAGTAGAATAAACGATAGTCTCTGCTGGAGAATTATACCTCTGTAAAATTATGATCTATAAATTTAAGGGAATGATCTATGGAAAGGCCTATGAGCAACTGTGGTGGGGAGTTAAATTTTTTTAATAAATAAATTTATTCAAATGCAAACATCATCTCTTTCATAAATAAATTTGAAATTGATTTTTATAAGAAGTTTGATTTGATTTTATCGTATTACTTAATATTGTTGAAGATTGCTATCTAAATCTTTTAAATTTCTACATTTTTAGAATAATTTAATTTACATTTGTAAATATTCTAAGAATTTTTTAATGGAATAATTTACGCTCAAGGTAAAATAATAAGTCTTGAGTGTAAACTTGATTGTACACATCATTAATACACAGTAACAGTTTTGACAACGGGCAAATAGCAATAAAAAGAAACTGCGAACTTATTTGAAGTCCCAAGTAAATATAATGGCATAAATAAAGAAAAATATTTACTTCTTGTGTAACTTGATTAATTGAAGTAAACTTGTGATTTTATTAAAATATAAAGAGAATCTGGAAAAATTGCTTGGTAATTTTTCAGTAAAGAACTTAATTTGCAATATGTATATATATATATATATGTGTATATATATATATATATATATATATATATATATATATATATATATATATATATATATATATATATATATATATATATATATATATATATATATATATATATATATATATATATATATATATATTGTCTTTAGATCTAATCTTACTTATTCAGAAAATTTACATTTGTAAATATTCTAAGAAATTTTTAATGGGATGTTTTACTCTCAAGGTAAAACAATGAGTTTTGAGTGTAAAGTTAATTGCACACATCGTTAATTCTAAAAATTTTTAACAATAGGCAGATAACAATGAAAAGAAATTGCCGATTTCCCTAAAAACCCAAAAAAATATAGCTGCATAAAGTAAGCAAAAAACTCATTATTTGTTTAGGTCTGTACTCTTTTATTAAAATTTTAAAGAAATTCGAAAAACTTTTTAAATTCTTTTCCAGTGAAAAATTATAATATATAATATATAAATAATATTTTTTTATCTTTCGAACTAAAGTTTACAGACTTGGAAAATTTCCACGGAATTAAGAAAACCCACATAAAATGTAATAATATATTAAAAGTATATCATACTGTTTTTTTAAATTTACGTATTACATAAAACTAAAATCACTCAATAAAATATTAATAATTATTTATATTAATTTATTATTTGCTTTAAAATGTACTACAATGACATACTTATAAGTTATACCGTGTTAAAAGATGATTTAACGCAGTTCATGATAATCTAACTTTACGTCACTTTTCAATTTCATTTTCTGGAGAAATAATTACTCTGAAGAAACACTTATATTATATTAATACTAAGAAACACTTATATTATATTAATATACTTTTTTTTAATATATTAATAATAATATATTAAAAAATGAATTTTTATACATTTTTTAATATATTATTATTGACTTTAAATGTCTTATAAGTTAGAAATGCAGTATTTATTATAAGAGGCTTAGAAATGTATTAGCCATCTCATTTTTGCAATTGCAATGTCAAACAGAAATTCAAAAATTTACTTTTAAATGTGCTTGTTGATAATTTAATTAAAATAATTCTCTAAGTAATTAAAGTCTATTTGAAGAATAAATAAGAAAGACTTCTAAGTCTAATTAAAGTATAAATTTATATCTATTTTTTGGCAATGTTAGCAATCACAATTTTTTTTAATAATATAATTTCGGAATTAATAATATGTAATGTAATCATTTTTACTGTAAAATTTAATTTACTTAAATGGATTTTCATTTCTTTTACGTAAAATAAAATTTTTATTTTATTTGCAATCTGAATGAACAAATTAAAAAAATTAAAAAAAAATTCTCTTCTTCTCTTTACGCATGCATGTTTTTTTTTATTTGAAACTTAGCACATGTTTATCATTTATGAGATAACATTTCAGTACAAGTAGTAAATAAACACTTCTATACATTCTTCTATCCTTCTATATGTCTAATTATATTTACTGCAATTAGTAGTAGTAATTACTTCAAAATAATTAAAGGAAACATTGCGTATAGTATAATCTGAACAAAAATTCCTCAGAATGCTTGAATTCTGTATCCTTCATTATACACAAAATGTAGTTAACTTTGTAACGTTTTGCGCAACATATTTTTCTCAGTTCAAAATTATTTTTAAGTTCTCACATCACCCAATTATAAAATTAATTTTAATCATAATAATGAATTAATTGATTGGATTTAAAATGGTTATCGTGTGTGACAAAATTTTTTCATCAAGTATATTTGTCTGTACTTCCTTTTTAAATACGAAAGAAAAGTATCTTATTTTCTAAAAACCCTTTAGTTATTTTTGAAAATATTGAAAATACTTTTAGGTTTTTAATTCTTTTATTGAAAAAGATTGGTTTATGATATAAAAACATGCCAAAAATTGATATGTAAATTATTTCAAAAATCAAGCGTGATATTAAAGAGCAATTTTTCTATTTAAAAATAAATAAGTTAATAGTATAAAGTTTTTCTAATAAAGTTAAACATATAATTTAGATTTATTTAAAAACTCAATTCATTTTTATTTAAATAAAAATAAAATTAAATCATAGTTTTTGATTTCAGTGCAATCAATCAAACATTTGCTTTTGAAATTTAGTCAGAAAAATTTTAACAAAAATGTAAGAAAAACAACTGTATAGAACAAATTAAATATACTTAACATTTTTCTGCCATAAAGTTTGGTAAAATTATCATAGTGTACCTTGTACCTCGGACTGAACGAAAATTAAATGAAGCGAGAGTTATTATTTTGATGAATTAAACATAAATTTAGCATTACTTGAAATAACTATTTTATTTGTAAGAAATATAATAAGTGTCTATATATGTAATCATCTTACATTTTTTACAAATAAAGAAATTATAAATAAATTTGATATTCGTTACATTTATATAACACTTTACATTTTGTACTGTGTATTAGTGTTATTTATATTTTATGACTATCAATAATTTAAATAATAACTTAAGCAATATAAATCAAATATTTAAATAATTTCAGTAATAACAGAGATAGAAGAAGTCTAAAAGTACAATTACATACAAGATAGTGGTATTTAAAATAATTTTAACTTCCTTATTGAAATTTAACCTATTATTATAGACAAAACGTGAGCATTACATTGAACATAGATTTGAATTTTTCAAAGATAAATTATGTTAAAAAATTAATATTGTAAGCAATAAATGAATGTCCTTAATTGAAATCTCATAAATATTTTTTTATAATTATCCAAATTTTGAAGTGCTAATAACTAATACTCACAATCATTATTATAAGCGGGTGGTTTAAATTGTTGACTTTTTTTCTTGCTTTTTTATTTACTATTATGTTAATGTTACTATTTTAAATGTTCTCTAATATTAAATGTTTGACAAAAGAGGATTTTTTAAGAAAATTTATATTTAATTTTCATTAGACATTTAATTTATAAATATATTTTTATTTCTCTCTCACTATACTTAAATATATTTCCAATGAATGCTGCAATCGCAGAAGCTGTTATGAAAAAACTAATGGCTTCATTTGAAACGACTATCATAGGCACGACAAACACTTTTACTTTAATTTCAGTGTTTAGTAAAATCTTATCTCTAATGTTTAATTGATGCTAGTATAAAATTAACATTTAGAATTTCATGAATTAGCATTCAATAATTTGATTCTTGACAAATTCTACCAATTAATTGAATATTTTATTATTGAAAATGCATCTTTATTCAGCAGTTTATTTGTTTCCATGACAAAAGTTATAATTATTTTCATATAATACAAAGTATTTACGAAATTTTTTAATTCGATAAAGAACCGGAAAATATGATGAAATCAAAATATTTAAAATGTAATTTTTTTTACTCAACTCTGAAATCATGTCCCATTACCGCTTGAATAAAAAAACTGAGTAAAATAAAAAAGCATGAAAATAAAAATAAATAGTCATGAGTTATTTTGATGTATTACGCATGGATTTAATAACACATCTTATAATATTATTCAATTTTTAAGCAATATAAGCAGATACATACAGGCAATCATGTTTATATCAATATAAATTGGATGTCTACATTTACATAATATTTTACTTTCTAAATGAAATTATTGTTATTTGATTAAAATATAATTTTTATATACATTATCCATATTGATATTACTTACTTATAAAATTATTAAAACTTATTATTAATTATATCATTCTCAGCTCATTTTACTCTCTCTCTCTCTCTCTCTCTCTCTCTATTCATTCCTAAACTATACTATAATTCTAAATCCTAACAGTAACGAAATGTTTATTAATATCAGTTTTCATAAATAGAGAAAAGCTTAATTCACACAATAGGAATACCAATTTAAATTAATTTTTGATGTATCAAGTTATAAAAAGAATTCATGACTAAAATGTTAAATATCAAGTTTTATATAATATTTATATTTTATAGATGAATTTTTTTTCCATAAAGATTGCTTTTTCTAACATGAAAATAACTCTTCTGAAATTTGTCGAAAGCAAGATTTTAGGTATTATCCATACCTTCTAAAAGGATGCTAAGGATTAAGAATATTACTCGTTTGAGGTAAGAGTGACAATTGGAGATAATCGCTTACCGTCCTCGGGATCATCCTCGTGTTGAGACGGCGATGAGTAATTGTCCTCGGGAGTCCTCATCGGATCCACGAGCATCGTCATGTCCCTCACGCGCTCGCACAAAACTGTATTTTTAGTTATTTGCTCTCTCTCTCTGTCTCTGACTGCCTTTGGACGCACTCCAGTTGGACAACTAATGTTCCGACACCAGTTGCTCTTTGCCTCGCCATTTTTTTCTCTCTTTCTCCAGCTCCATGTTTCCTACCCACCGCCAGTTCTGTTCTGGTTCTTTTTTATTTGTCTTTCCAAATCCGTCTGATCTTTTGTTTTCTTCACGGTTTGTGCTCACCTAAAAAAAGAAAAAGAGTCGGCGTCTTTCTGTATTTTAAATCAACTTCCAGTTCCAAAAGGCTTATTCGATGCCATCGAGATTTGACAAACTTCTTTAAAAAATGTCATGAGAAGATCGAATCAACAATAGAGAGATTTCTAGTGAGAACAAACTGATTCTTCGAACTTGAGATACGACCATCCTCTGCGTAGAGTCTGTCAGCAAGATCTGGAGGTCTCTTATCGTTTTTCGTTCGAAAACCCGAGAGAGGATTTTCGCGTAACATAACACGCTAAACACAGTAACACATACGATTAACTGCTTCACTCTTCACATTATTTTCAGCAACACATAGATCTGTCTTATTTAGAAAGACTCCTATAGATAGAAGGGCTTTCATTCGACGAAAAAAATTGCTATTTAATGGCTTATTTCGTCTTGTTTACAAACAATCTAAGATTTAAGATACAGCAAAGGTTTAAAATGTTTCGAAAAACCTTATACATATAGTGTATAGATTCTATTTGTGAGAAACAACATTATGTCCATGTAAGTAAACATGGAGATTATTATTTCCTTAAAAGTAGCAGATATTAGAATAACTTTTCCTTATTTTAAAATAACATTTGTCAGGAAAATTTCAAAAGCACTTTTTTCTCGTTTTTATATAAAAATATTGGAAAGATTAATTTTTTTTTCTTTTTTCTCGTAATTAAATTTATTTTTGAAATTTTCAGATGTCTTCAAGTGGTTAATTTTCTACATATAAAAGTAAATACAAATATCATTATTTCATACTTTAATGTATTAATTCAAAAAATAATATAAGATAGGCAAATATATTACGGAAGCTTCTACTTTCAGTTTGAATTTTAACACAGTAATTTTCTAATTATAACAAAAAATAAAATGCTTACCTTTCAATAGAAACTACATTTCTTTGTATATTATTACTTTTGAGTATTAATTACATAAAGACTACTATGACACATAATACTTCACTTTAAATGTATAATCATCGTGAAAATATGAGAGAGATTAAAAAAAACAGCAAACTAGTTTTCTTTTCTAAAAATAATGTCATTTTCATGAAAAACATTTATCTTAGTAATGTTCATGATAATTTTAAATCCAACGCATTAAAGTTATTTTAAGTTTATTTACATTATTTTAAGTTTAAATATAATTTTATTTATATCGTAATACATTACAAGTCACAAAAAGCTTTATTTAATTACGAAATTTCCTTTTCAATCAATTACGTGAAATATTTTTGATGTTGCTTTAAAAATACCTTCCATTGCAGTTGAAAAATTAATTGTATTTTTAGTTCAACTTATTCTATATTCTTAAGAATAAGTTGAACTGAAAACATAATAAAGCATTATATATATATATATATATATATATATATATATATATATATATATATATATATATATATATATATATATATATATATACATATATATATATATATATATATATATATATAGATATAGTGCTTCGGTATTTGTAAAAGTGTGATCTCATGGGTTTGTTCATATATATACTAAATATATAGACACTTCTTATTTGCTCTATGTAAGAAATTTAAAAAATACTTTTATAACGTGATATTTATGTTCTAGATTTTGGGAGTCAAGATAAACTAAAAATAAAAATTCTCTAAGTAACTTTTTCTCTTATATATAAATTAAAATTGTATTTTTATTCAAAATAGAAAATATTCAATGCAAAACTATTCAATATATTTAAAACTATCTATATTTACAGGCTCTTCAGAGATTATTTTTGCGGAATTTACAAAAAAAGTTAGCGTAATAATCTAAGGATTGTTGTTTTTTCATTTACAAAGATATAATAATATTTAAGTGAATCTTGTTTAAGTCATTAATTAGTGCATTTGTATCATAAAAACTGGACAGGTAAAAACGAACTTTGAAATGGTAATTTAATCGATCAGAGTTTAAAATCAAAACTGTCATTGAAAAAGCAATAATATTTTTGAAACTATATTTGTATTCAATTACTGAAGGAATTCGGTTTCAATTTTTAAAAAATCTCTCTTTATGTCATTCTGACACTAAAAGCGCTTGCTTCATTTGATTATAAAATGAATGTAATGTCTGAGTAATCAAAACCCAATTTATGTTTTAAAGTGTAACTTTTAAGAATAAGAGATCACCATCAGTGGTATTTAACCACGCAGTTTTTTGCCACAGCTCCAAATTTATTCAAAAGCCTGAGATTATTTCATTGTTTATTCCAAAATGAAGAAATTTTTCTGATTTTCCACTCTTCGAATTGGCGATAAACTCTCAAAAGAATCCGACGCTGTTGACTACGTTCAAAAGTAGACTTTGGTTTGTATGTCGAGGATAAAGCAAACAAAGTAAACGTGATTATCGCCATTTTACCTTTGATCGGAACTTCTAAGTTTCCCCTCGGATAAGCTTGGAATTTGTCATCTTGAGATTGTGTCATTTCTTCTCGAGAAAAGAATTTCGACAAGATGGCTGTCGCGGGGTTGGTGGCTGCTTCGCTTTTGCTTCTCTCGATTGTGTCTAATTCAATAGCTATACCTAAAAGTGACCTATTTCCGTTTGGAAATGAGCAGTACCTCCAATCTTCAGATGACGTGAGTTCCGCAGAGGTCCCACTTAGTGTGCCTATAATATTTTATGGAAATGAGTATCGATCAATTTATGTAAGTATATTTCAGAACACACACTTATTAGAATAACTATAGAATGTGCTTTCATGTTGAGTTATAACTGAGTTACTTTAACCGCAAAAGTTATTTTTAGTTATTTACATCTTTACGAAAATAGCAAATTAATCTTTCAGCTAAGAATTTAACACTTTGAGTTACTAAATGTGTATTGTGGGAAATACTTGCAGTTCTTAAATTATGATATAAGTTTAGTTTTATTTAAAATAAACCCATTTTTTGAAAAATTATTTTGTATAGAAAATAATCTCTTAGGAAATCCATTTAATGAAATAGTTCAAATACTTATATTTTAGTGAGATTTCAAAGAGCAAAATAAATAAGTTACACATCTTTAAGAAATAATGATTTCAAAGCCTTACCTTTCCTTTTTTCTTCAGAAATAGAATCAGATTTATGTAATATATCAGTTTTTCAGAAGATTTTATTTCATTTTAAATGGAAATTTGCTGGAAATAATCTACATTAAAACATTAAAAGTGAGATCAGTTTTTAATTTGGGTTTAACTGCTTAGTTATTACCAACAAAAAATACAATTTCTCTTTAAAAATACATAAAAATTACATAAGAATATGTGTTTTTAATCATCAACTCAATTTTATTACATAGAACTATATATAATCAACATCATTATATAAGTATTTAAAATTTTATAAATTTAAAAAACATTTAATTTATTAACTTTGAATAAACTGTTTAAATTAATATGGACGTTTAAAAAGAATATGAGCTGAAAATTTTTCCTATACAATTGCTCATAGCGTTTTACATTTCTAAGCAAGTCCAAACAAATTTAGTTAAATTTAAATGTTTTAAAATATGCTTTGTATGAACATTAAAAGCATACTTGAAGAGGAATAAATATAATTCCTTTTCATTCTGATGACAGTAGCGATTTGTTTCCAAATGAAGTTACTGGACAACAGATTGGAAGATTCGATTTTTTGGCTGTGGCGATACCTTCTACAGCTAGAAATGCTTTCACTTATTAATTCAAAACTTTTGCAATTTCTGAAATCAAATTCAAGTGTTCCTTATTTCAACCACATTTGTTGAATAAATTTTTGATTCTTTGAAAATTTTTTTAAAGTGCTTAAATACAGTTAAAAAGTTGTGACGTCATGATTTGCTTTACAGGAGAATAAAATCTTTGGAAAGATCTGTCTTTATGTAAAAAAGAGACATCATGTTATGCTCAACACTGTGTTCTGCTAGAAACGATGTCTCACGTGTCAGAAATAATAATTTGCACCACTTAAATAGTCCTTAAACATGAATGCTATCTCTAATAATTTTAGGAATGTTATACACACAGTACTCATAGACTACAAATAACATGTAGCAACTTAAGTTTAAATTCCATAAGTGAAACATTCCATATCTTAAATCCAATTGTGGTGGTATTATTTCATGGTATTTATCATTAGGAGTTATGGTGTAAGGTTAGAATAGATTTTGTACATAGGTAGTGATTTTTATATTCACTCAAGAATATTGAAAAATATTTCTAAATTACCATTTTAGATTCACCGTGTTAAAATTTAATTATATATATATATATATATATATATATATATATATATATATATATATATATATATATATATATATATATATATATATATATATATATATATTATATATATATATATATATATATATTATATATATATATATATATTATATATATATATTATATATATATATATATATATATATATATATATATATATATATATATATATATATATATATATATATATATGTATGTATGTATGTATGTATGTATATGTATACAATATATATATAGTGAAATATTTCTTTATAAATTATCTAACATTTACTATCACAAAAGAAATCTAACAGCTATTGTTTTTTATCGGTCAGGAGTATATGATTTGTTGGAATAAACATACTCCCGAGATATATATTTATAATATAGTGCCATATATAAGAATATGTAAAGATGTAACGAAAGGAAATAACCTCTGTACCGGGCTCATTCAAATCGCTCCAAATACAGTTAGAATGTTCGTCTTCTTTGCCTTATATTTAATTATTACAAGTCTTGTGAAAAAATTGATGACGTTTATAGATTATTGTATGTATTATATATCAATGCAAGTCAAACTTTTCAAAGGGTAATTTTAACAAGTCTTTCGATTACTTTTCGATATCCATTACAGTAACTCAATAAGAAGTCGAATTTCTACATAGTAATACAGTAGAGCCCCAATTATCCGAATCAATTAGAATATGGCCCTGTTTTGATAATCAAAACTCAATTATTTATAATTTTTCGAAGTGAAGCTCCATTTTAGTTAATTATTGTATTTTGAAAATCAGAGAAAAAAACTATACATTTTAAGGAAAAAGAATTTAATGAATAGGCAACACTTTTGTGTGTTAATTTACAAGTGTGTGTGTTGTACTTTTAATACAGTATTTAATCACTCTGCAAACGAAAGTCATTGTTTGCTGAACATCTCGGTCAGAGTAAGCTGTTTCAATACCTTTATATGTTTTCGAGCAACCAAGTTGCGCATCCACTTGAAAATGAAAATTTGCATGTGGTCACACTTCGGGCTGAAGCGCCATCCATTTCAACGCAGTTTCAAAGCCGACAAATGGTTGGTCCCGTGTTTGATTTAACTTAGACATTGATTGCATCTTCTTCGTCGACATTTTCAATAAGTTGACCATCATTTGCATTTTGAAATCCAGTGTGTCTTATTCATTATCTTAAATGTTCAGCACTAACTTTTGAACATCCAAGAAATTCCAAAAGAATGTTTTTGAATTCCTCAAGTTATAACCTTAATCACATCTCTCTCTCTCTCTCTCTTCTACCTTCTCGTATCTTTCCTTTCATTGAGTATATTCTTATGGAGTATCTTCATTGAGTATATTGAGTACACATTCTTTTCTCATTTTCCGTCTTTTTATCAGTGTAATTAGTTTATTTTTTTTTAATTCTGAAAGCGATTCGGATAGGTGGAAATCGAATAATTGAGATTTTACTGTAGAACACTACTACTCTGACAAATGAAATGTTTATATACAATTATATATATTAAAAATCAAAAAGAATTCTAAAATTATTGTTATTATATTCATGCATTTTAGTATAATTTGATAAAGTTTTATTTGTGTGCTTGGTTTTTAATACTTATAAAATTAAATTGTATATGAAATTTTTGAGCCTTTTCCTTAACTTGAAAAATTAAAGAAAACACCTAAAATTGTTCGATAATAAAAGGATTCATTTAAAATTAGAGGCTAGGTTAAATAATAGGTGTTAAACAAACTGCAATATGAAAATTGATATTATAATTAGAATATACAATTTGTGTGCAAAGCTCCCAACAATTTAACTTTGGGAACAAAAATTTCTGTGTAATGCTGGTTAAATAAATTAGATAACTAATTCGTAACAATAATTTCAAGGTATCACTTACAATTTGAAATTCGCATGATGGGTTACTAGATGATAACTGGAAGATCAAAGTCAGACAAGAATAGGCAGATGGCTTAATGTGAATTCTGCAATTCATGGATTTAAGTCACAATTTTAAATTTCAGATTATTCATTTAGAGGTGCGACCAAAGATAATTAAAAAGTATTTTGATTAATGATGAATAAAAATAGCTGTTATGAAGTCGCGAAACAAGAATCACAAATCAAGTTTAACTACACAATGAAGTCATGTTCACTTCTTTAAAAATTATCTTATGTTATTTTTCACTTGAAGCTGTTGATTATATTCTGAATCATGGGCTTCAAGACGAATCCCAGATTAGGTTGGTGGAATACTTGATAAACTGCTTCTTCAAAAACATATTTGATTTGAGCTGTGCAACTAATTACCCACATTTTAAAGAGCTTACGACGCTAAAAAAAACGCTTAATCAAGTATCTGTTATTGTTGCTGTCATATGCCAGCTAAACTGGCAATGTGGGGTGCGCTTCTTTACTTTTCCAACTAAGCCATATTTTGAGGTGGATTCCGACTTCTTCAGTACACACAAGCCATAGGCACCTATTTATAGGGTGGGTATCCAACCATTCACAACCCATTCATACAAGGAAAGGACAAAGACAGGATAAACAGAGAGAGAAAGTACATCCATTCCCGAATTAGGATTCGAACCCAGGACTCATCCAAGTGAACCACTCAGGCACTCATTTAACTATCTAAACCATAAAAGTGAAAAAAATTTTAAAAAAAGCATTAAAAAATAGACACAGTCGAAATTACATGAAAATGAGTTCAAGTGAAACAGACTTTTCAAAATTTTAGTTCGTAAACAAGAATTAAAACAATGTATATATGGGACAATGATAAATAAAGAACAGCCACCACTGTGTGCTTGTGTGTCCGTGTGCGTGTGTGTCCGTGTGCGTGTGTGTCCGTGTGTGTGTGTCCGTGTGCGTGTGTGTCCGTGTGTGTGTGTGTCCGTGTGCGTGTGTGTCCGTGTGTGTGTGTGTCCGTGTGCGTGTGTGTCCGTGTGTGTGTGTGTCCGTGTGCGTGTGTGTCCGTGTGTGTTTATTTCCTCCATAACTAAATTTTTACTGCGATGAGAAGATGCTTCTCGTATCATAAATATAATTAGGTTTCTCATTTTTTCTTTAATAAACACGCGACGGTTTTTCAATGTGTTCAGTCTTAACCACTGACTATTTGTGAGCGGGATGTGGGATCACAATTTCTAAACTTGAAAAGTTATTTTGGCTAATTTTAATGTGACTACGTATTTCTTATTTTAAATTTTATTTTATGTAGAATTCTCTAGGGAGAGAAAATTTAAGTGACATGAAGAATGATTATTGTTATTTAACATTTTTAAGCATAAGATATTTTTCTATCTTCAATTACTTTTTAATTTAATTTTACATAAAAAAAATGCATGTTTGCTACCATCAAGTTAAGCATGCATATCAATGTACAGTATATTTAGAGTGTATAATAGTAATAAAATATGACATTAATGGGAGCTTGTTCTATATATTTTTTTCCATTTGAAAAATAAATTTTGGATAGAATTAAAATTTAGAAATATAAAGTAATTTTAGTGGTTCTAAGTATATTTCATTTGGTTTTTGTGGTGTAAGTATATTTGGTTTGGTTTGGAAATTAATGCCGGCTTATATATATGTATACATATAAATTAATTAATTTAAATGTAATCACGTAACCATAATTATTATATATATAATAATAATCCAATTTCCATCATTTAATGGTGAATGTAATAAATGAAGTATTTAGTCTATAAAAGTGAAGTTTTAAATTTGGACTTATATTTGCCATCGGAATACATATTAAATAAGAAAATGCGAATAAGTTAATCAGTTAAACTCTGTGATGTAAGTTTCAAGAAAAATAATTTAACTATATAAAGAAAGTTTTTCTAACATTAATTGCAAATCTCCTAAACAGAAAGAAGATATCTGTTTCTAATCATTAACACAAATTTTGTTTTAAAATCAATCATTGATCATTAGAAGAAATATTTACTTAACTAATCTAAGCCTGATTAAATCTACAAGATTGTTCTCGTGTTTAAATCGGAAAAACACAGATTGTAATATCTTTAACACTATGCATTCCAGATTATTCACAAGTGTTGAGAAAAATGATTCAGTAACTGCCTCAGAGATTGTAGATGTTCAGGAAAACAGTGAAGGACAATATTTTTTACAGTGGATAATCGATGAAAGTTATCCACAGTTCCGATTACTGCAACTTAATGACGATAACTCGAAAAATATTGAAAACTGAAATTCGAAAGGATTTCACTCTTAAAATATTCGACTCAGAAAATAAGTAAATAAATCATACTTAAACAAATATTTATGTTTTTATTTATGAAATAATTCAGATACACGCATTTTTTTTTTTTTTTTTTTTTTTTGGTGATCTTTTATATTTCAGATTCGTTGTCACATATAGTAAAACTATAAAAACTTCGTACATCTATTGCATGTAATTTCTAATTTCATATTGCATATATATATATATATATATATATATATATATATCCGAGATTCGAGAATCGGGCTGAGCCTGGTTGACTCAGTCTTACATCTCTTCAGCATGCATATATATATATATATATATATATATATATATATATATATATATATATATATATATATATATATATATATATATATATATATATATATATATATATATACTAGTAGTCATACTTAACTAATAATTTTAATATTAATAAACCATTACTTAAAAATACTAGTAGAAAAGATTCATTAAGATAGGTAACAAAATATTAAAACTTGTAGCAGTAAATTGTATTTATATAATTCTCACTTCAATTGTATATATATACTATACTATAACCTCATTGTAGCCGTCTCTCCTTATCAGAGGTCCATTTAGGAAAGATATATTCTGGTTTTTAAGATATGGAACCGTATCTCAGCTCTTTAAATGAGAAAAACATTAAAATGTCTGGAGTGATATGACTTAATATGAATGCAGCTATCATGTCACCAATCTGGTACTTATCTGTTTATAGAATTTTCATAAGTATTTCTTATCAATCGAGTAAAAAGTACCTGCTCGTGTTTCATTGATGAAAAAAATTGAAAATCTGTGCTCTTTTTTTTTTTTTTTTTTATCAAAATTCAACATGACAATCAGTAAAACGATTGTAGATATTTTTTATGAACATCAATGATAAAATAATCCGATAAAAATATGTCTGCAGTCTGAAGTAAATAGGTTGTAGAATTATCAGAATGATCTGATCAAAAAGTTATTGGAAAACCTAAAAAGAAATTTCATTTAATTTGAACTAAACTAGAATTAAAGAAGAAAATCTACATGTCACTTTAGTTTAATTTTCAAACTTTATTCTATAAGATTTCTACAGTTAATACGTTATGGAATAGAATGGAACTTATTTAACTACTTTCAGAAAGAAAATAGAATTTATTTATACTTTGCATTTGAGGATTTATTAGCTCAAAAGTGAAATTTGAATGTCTTAAAATATATATTCTTATAGTATAATGATTAAAATAAACTGCTGAGAGAATTTTAGTCTTGAGGAAAATAGTTTCAATAGATGGCGCTGTCGCCTATTATTATGTATGAATGCTTTGCACTTTAAATTTTGTTTGGATTGAGGAAGGAAGTTCTCCCAACTTTTCGATGGAACATTAAGTTCCTTTATATTTCTTGAATATAATTCATTGTTTTAAATTTATATGTAATTAAGTTAATATTGTGTTTATTAACATTGTTTTTTTTTTTTTTCAATATATGATCTCTTGTTTACTTTCCCGAGCCGTGTTTTGAATGCAATCTTTCGATATTTTAGATATTATTTAGATTATAGATATAAAACTTTAGACAGTCTTGTGAACGCAAATTTTTCCTTTCCATTTATTCTTTCTTCATAAATAAAACTCATGACAATACCAAACAGTATTCTTTAAAAAACGAAACGAAATGAAATTTAGTGAAACCAATTAAAGTTTTGATTTTTGAGCTTCCCTGTGTGTTCCTACTTATATATTAGGCTTCAATTTATTAGTAAACTTATTTACAGCAAAAACTACGCGTGATTTTGTAAACAATAAAAAAGCTATCGAAAATCATACGCTTATTGTTCCAAAAAGTTATCATTCGTGCGAATAACCAACTTCCTATACTAATATAATCTAAAAAATAAAATATGTTTGCGTCTAACAAAAACATATAACCTGGATTAATTAAAAAATATTTTGCTTATTTCTCATAGATTAAAAGAATTGAAAATTATTTGCAAAATATTCCATTGCTGTAAAGTAACACAAAGGAATGATTTTCTTTTCTATTTACATTTTTAGGTGAATGACAATGGATTGCTTTCTTTCCTCACGGAAGTGCCTTCCTTTTTCAACGCGCAGTTTCCTCTTACTTACCCCATCATCGCCCCTTTGTATTCGGACACAGACACCCGTGGAATAGGTAGAATTTACTACAGGTAAGGAAAGGGCGAGTTTTGAAGAAATTAATTATGAAATTGGCTTATGTTTTATTTGGTTAAATAATTGGATGAGAGAATGTCTACTGTTAAGCGATATTTTCAATCATTCAAAATATATTGATGAACAAAGAATGTAGATGTGCGTTTTGCATTCAGCGTTTTGATTCGTAATATATTCTTTGAAAAATATAATTTAGAGTGTTCCTTGTCGAAAATTGGCGATTTTTTTTTTTTTTTTTTGTGTATGATCAAAAAAACAGAAAGGTGACAAAAATAATATACCATGATACACAATTAAAAAATTGATTATTACCATATTCAACATTATCCAACCTGATGTCAAACTGGCGAAAAACTAAAAGACACCCTAAAGTATAGACCACTTTAAATTCTTTTATAGTAAGAAAACCGACTTATTACAAGATAGTTTATGTCACATAAATATCACTACATAATATTTAAAACTATAATTTTTAAATAATATATGTTTGATAGTTAGGAGATTACATAGTTTTAATAATGCTGTAAAACTTAATGGCAGCATTCCTTATTTAAGTGCGAAAAAGTAACTTCAATTCTTACATAAAAATTTGTTGTTGAAAAAATTTTTGAAACATAGGAGAAAGAATGAAAATGTTGTTTCCAAATTCAATTGATGAAAAAGGCTATCTATTATATATATATATTTTTTTTTTTTTTGAAAATGAAATTTATTATATTGTATTCCGTTTTTAAATTTCAACTTCTTCAGAAATATATATAATGATATATTTTCATTATTATTTTTAAAATAAAATCTTATGATAGAAGAAATTATTTTTATAACTATGTCAAGTGTATAGCTTGTTAACATACGAAGCTTTGTGAACACATTTGCAAAAATAGATTTTGATAAAACATTTAAGTGATGTAATTAATGGTAGGTTTTTGTTATATCTATCACAGCTTCCTTCGAAAAGAACTCTTTAGATAAACTGCTAAGTAAAAAAATGTCAAAAAGAAAGTGAAGCACATATTTTAGTTCCATTTTAACATCATTTTTAACATAGATATATCCTTAATAGAACAGTAATATACAATTTTACAGCAAAGTCTCTACTGATATATATATATATATATATATATATATATATTATTATTATTATTATTATTATTATTATTATTATTATTATTATTATTATTATTACAAATTTACTTGTCTTAAATATCTTGTATTTATCTTCAAATACCTTAGAAAAATCTGAAATATTCAGGTTTTAGGGAAAAAATGCGCATTGGAGTCATATTCTACGTTTAGAACGTCATTTCAAGTGATTTGTCGACATTTTGGCCAGATTATTAACGACTTTTATTTATACTTTGCTTTATATATTTATATTTTTGGAAAAATTCATCGCCAAAGCTCTAGGACCATTATTCAATGACATAGCTTACAGCCTTCCAGAAACTTGGGAAACTCTTAGATTTTGCCGCCAAGGCAGGTATAAGTATCACCGACCGACATAGAAAATAAATGAGTGAAGACATACCAGGTGTATGCAAATGAAATAAGACGATTGTTTTTTTCAAAAAAATTACAATAAATTTGCAAAAACTGTTAATATTTCTTTATTTAAAATAATAACCATCGCTAGCTACACATTTTTCCCATCTTTCGGACAATTTGCAAATACCACACCAAAAAAATATTCGGTCTTTTGAGGCCAGCCACAGAGTCATCAAGCTAAGATTTGATGTTTTTATAAGAAGTCAAGCGCTGGTGCAAATAGATGGCAATCAATGATGGTACCCAATGATGCAAATAGATGATAATCAAAAAGAGCCAAGTTTGGCGAATAAGCCGCATGCGCTAAGGGCTCCATCCCGAGTGCCTTAACAATGCCCTTGGTCGGTTTAGCACGGTGGCTAGGGGCATTGTCATCAAGGAAAATCACTTTGTGCTGCCATTTCTTGTATTGCTCGTGTTTTTTGAGTATAGCATCATTCAAATCAAGTAATTGTTGCTTGCAGTAATCCCGGTTTCACCGGTTTTGAGAAGCTCATAACAGATTGGCCCCTCCTGGTCACAGAAAATACACAACATTCTCTTGCGGTCGAAGCGATTCGGCCTTGTGGTCGATTTGGACTGATGTCCGGGGTCAACATATGATCGATTACGCTTGAGATTCTCGAAATAAATCTACTTCCATCGCCAGTCATAATACGATGCAGATATGACTTGCGTTTGTAGAATACAAGGAACATTTCGCACACGATTTTTCGGTTTTCCTGGTGACGGTCCGTTAGCTCGTATGGTACATATCTACTGACTATTATTATCTTGCCCATTGTTTTGAGACGACGGGAAACAGTGCTCTGGTCTACATTCAATTGTTCTGAAAGATGTTCTTGCGAATGACCATCATTTTCATCGAATAATGCTTACAATTCAGCATCTTCAAACTTTTTTGCTGGTCTGCCACGCTACTCGTTTCTGACATCGAAGTTACCATTTTGAAACTTTTCAAACCACCTGTTGCACTGCGCACGGCTCAGAGCATTGTCATCCTATGCTTAAACAAGCATTTGATGCGATTCGGCAGCATTTTTCTTCAGATGCTAATAAAACATTGATTCTCCTCAAATCGTGATTGGAAAGCATAAAATTCGATATCTTCAACACAGTAAAGAAAACAATGCATGCTGAAACTCGTCCAAATGTAAACTAAACGTGAGTATCAAATGTCAAACTATAAAAAAAACTACGTGGCATGGTTTCGTAATGTTTGTATACATGCGTGGCGACTTCTGTTAGTAATCGTCTCATTTGATATGCAAACACCTTGTAGTCTTGAATGCTGATCTAGTGCTGTTTTCTATTGTATTAGCTGAATTGAGGATGTGTAATTATGACTTTTACAGCGGAAAGTTCCTGTACTTAGTTGAAATTACTATGAATAAAAGTCTTGTGATGTTTTAAGAGATAGTTTTATCATCTCTCCTGATGAATGCGAACCCCGGAGCGTCGTATAATGTGCTATAACAACTTTTAAAAATTATTTGCATAGTAAAATGTTTTTTCTATTGTCAATGGGATTAATATACGATTATTATGCAAATTAATTTAACGAGGATTAAATGGATTCAATCTCTTCTTTTTGAAAGGCAATAAATTTCGGTGATTTATGAGTTCCATTGCTTTTCTAAATTTATTGTTTTCTTATAAAATGTTTCTTAATATTATAAAATAACATACCTATTGCAATTAGGACATTTTTGGTTGCGTTATAATTTCTCGTCATTTGGTGGCTGAATTAGTAAAGTTTAGAATAAATTTCAATCTGTTAGAGCAAAGGAAACAAATATTATCATTTCCCTAAGATTTATTGTAAAAATTTTCAAAACAAAACTTATTAAAACATTTATTTCATGTTTTTGGTTAAACTGTTTTTTCAAAAATTTGTTTTTATTTTACAATAATGAACCACAAAACTTTGAATTTAAAATATAAAAGTATTTTGTAAAAAATTTTACTCTAAGAGAATTTTATACTAAAAATATATAAATCCCTTTCAAGGCATCAGTAAATAGACATCATTTATATTTCAAATTTTGATTTTTCTCATCTAAGTTTACTATTAGTTTTATTAGGATTAAAATTAAATACATTTCATAAATATAATTTCTTAATGAGTGAATTCTTCAGAAATTATCTTGGTAGAAATAAACATTAACCTAAACTATCTTAAAGTAAGAAATTTTGCTTAGAAAGTATCGAAACATTTTTTATTCTTGTTTCAAACAATTTGTATTTCCTTGAATACAAAAAAAAAAAAAATTGGATAACATTTCTGTTCCAGAAAAGTAAATTATCTTAATTTTCCCTATCATAAGCATCAAAATAATGAGTTTCGGCACATTATTTTGAAAATTAAATATCTCTAAGACATTTTATCATTAGATAGAAGAAATATAAAATTTAATATTTGTTAGTCATAAATAATTTAGCATTTATACTGCAATTCTCTCTCTCTATACTGAGAGGTCTATACTAAATTAATTATCTTTTACCATAACTTTAATTACAAGTGTTAATTTACTGTCATATTTCATTCTAATAGAATTATTTCATTCAGCAATATAGAGAAAATCCATAATTTTATTTAGGATTCAAATCTTTAATTTCCAAACTGAACATCAATCAGGAATTATTTCGACACATTAGAATTTTGAAAACTGTTTAAATTATAAAGTTTATAAACTTTTGATAGTATTACTATAATAAACATAGGTACTTTGTATTCATACTTTAGAACGCTATGTACCTATTCTAAAGTATGAGTATTATCTTCATACTTTTTAGAATGCATGAAGATAGTATTCATACTTTAGAATGCCCGTCAGATTCTCAAAAATTTAGTGTAATATTGTTATTGGTGTCGGTTTATTTCTGGCAAACTTGGTATTTTTGTCACCATCTTCTTTCTTCAAATACGTACCAAAACACTCTTGACAACAAAAAATCGCCTATTTCTGCCAAAGGGTAGCCTACAGTATATTTCTCCCATAAACATTTAGATTAATTTTTTTACCCAAGAGAAAGCACTTTAATGTTGACAAGATAATTGTTTTTAAGGGAAACTCAAGCATCAGAGCTTCTTGACCGAGCTGCCCAAGACATCAGGGGACACTTTACCAGCGCTTCATCCTTTCAACCCAGGAGTCTCTTTATCGCTACCTGGGATGAAGTTGGCTACTATGAAAGAGGAACAGACAAAGTAAGTAAGCCTTTAATACCAAAATTTTTTTCAAGTATTTCTTTCCGACTGCAATTTATGTTGTTGTTACTTAAGGCACTTGGACAAACCAAGCTCTCTATGCCGTTAGCTATGCAAATTTAAGTCAGCAGGGTGCATCTTTCGCTTAACCAGAACACCGCGAAGGTGGAAATACCACTTTTCCTTAAGACTCCTCCGGTAGAGGGCCCCACCAGATGATCCAATCTATCGATTTTTACAATGACCTGAAGGAGGAAGAAATTTTTTCCAGACTATTACACCCATGGTAATTGTTCAACGACGGATCACAGGACTTTGGATTCCACAGATTTAACGTGCACGTATATTGCATGAACTCCGTGGGTTTTTAATGGCATTGAGAATTGAACCCCACTCTTCCGGACGGACACCGACACCTTAACCACTATGTTACTAGGGCACCTACAGTTTATTATTAAGTGATTACATTTATTTTGGAGGAAGTAAAAATATTAGAAATATGGAATGTGTCATTCATGCAAATTATCATTATAAAGAATGTAACAATGCATGATTATTTTTAATATTTATTTATTTTTTATTTATATAACATTTTGGATTTACCTACAAATATCAAAAGTTAGTTAGCCTACATCAGTTCATTTATCTTTGTTCCATGCATAAATGCTTTTCTCAAATCTTTAACATTCATACATAGTGCATCAGTTAACAAAGTACATCTGCAAATTACTCCGAAACCAGGCAATATTCGTTTGAGTGCTTTAAATGTGTGTTTTTGTTATGCTAATCATTCAAACGTTATCAACCATCTAATATTTTGTTGTTAATTGTGTAATATTAGGTGATGTGTTCGGATATTTTGGAAAACCATTCTGTAACAATCTTTTCGAAAAATGAAGATTTAGGGAAGCCTAAATGATGAAAATATTGTTGGTACATCATATCCCACTTAGGATCCTAAAAAAATAGCGTGTTTCTTAAGGAGAAGAGAAAATAATATAACGAGTGATTTTATTAGTTCATTGGTAGCAATGATTTTATGGGTTCATAATTTTATTTTAAGTCTAATATATATCAAGTGAATTTTTTTGTGAAAAAATTGACTAAAAAGTGATAAACAGTAGTAAATAAGCTAAATGTTGAAGCAAAGCTAAAGTTAGTTGATGCAAAAGATTCCTTCGAGATAATTTTGTCGGTAAAAGGACCGTTAGGGTCACAAATCACCAAAGGCAAAAAACAGCCAAATACAGCAAAATTTAATTTTGCTTCATTGAAGAAAGGTACGATTACATTATACCTACGCAGTCGCATCCAGGTTCTGCAAGAAATAAACGTTGGTGTTTAGATAAATTTTGTCAATAATAATTATTTGGTTGATAAAGTGTAAATATAAAATATTTATATTATTTTTTAGTAGTTTCTAAAACATTTTAAACAATACACGATGCATGCAAATGGAATATTTACGCTAATTTGCGATTTCTTTCACCGTTATGGTAATTATCGTACCATATTTTTCTACTCATATTTGTTTTGTATTTTTCTTTTTTTTTTCATTTTTTTCGTTTAAACTCAGTTGTTGATGTATTTAATTTTACTGTAAGATCCAGAAGTATTTTTGTTAAGTTTTCTAAATGCTGATGTATATGATATCATTTCTAACTTTAAAAAACAAGGCATATAATGTTGTAAGCTAAATATAATCTAAAATTATAATTTCCATAAAGGTAAATACTTATCAAGTAGTAATAGCTTCCGATGGCGACGACAGTTATGTGTACTTCCTCTATCCGTCTGGAGGTGTGCAGTGGATTCAAAGCCAAGGGAAAAATCCCAATCTTCCAGATGCAAGGGCACAAGCTGGATTCATGTCAGGCGATGGAAGACTTTATACACTCAGGGGATCTGGAACTGAGCAGGCTAGAAATTTTGACAGGTAGGAAAGGAAAGCAGAAATTTTAATGATATTGTCTGTAAACTGCTTTTATTTTAAAATTAGATCTTATACATTTAGCATATACAAGATTTCATATATATGTATAAGGTATGATCAAATGAAAAGGTACGAA
Organism: Latrodectus elegans; assembly: GCA_030067965.1. Classification (NCBI taxonomy): domain Eukaryota; kingdom Metazoa; phylum Arthropoda; class Arachnida; order Araneae; family Theridiidae; genus Latrodectus; species Latrodectus elegans. The sequence goes on along the minus strand of CM057810.1, from coordinate 28,359,158 downwards.
ACGACATGGTGGGTACAAATTTTGACGATCCCATTGAAGTACAAGCCGCAGGATTTCTTGTTCCCAGAATTACTGTGGCCGTAACGAAATCCTGTCCTTCACAGGGTCCTTGAGAAAGTCGTCCAAATTGAAGCGCTTCCCTTTCAGATGTTTCGTCAGTGGACCAAACACATGCAAATCGCAGGGTGACATGACCGGAATGTAGGTCGGATGGTCCAACGTCTCCCTCTTGAACTTGGCCACTTCCATGTGTGTGACTCTGGAGACGTATAGACGCACGTTATCATGGAGCAGAACCACACCCTTCGTGAGCAGACCCAATCTTTTGTTCTCAATTGACCTGCATAGACGTCGGAGTGTCTCACAGAACGCATCGGAATTTATGGTTTTTCTGTGCTCGTGGAATTCCACATGTATGGGACCTTAAACGTCGAAAAAGACGGTGAGCAAATACCTTTGCTACTGACGGTACTGTTTTGAACATTTTAGGGTGAGGTGACGACTCGTGCTTCCACTGGTTTCTCGCCTTCCGCGGTCAGAAATAGGATAACACCTCGCTGCTCCTCAATCGTCGAATATTGCAACGCGAATAACATCCTGTCCTCATATGGACTGCTGCATCATTTGGAAGCCGATTTTCATAAGAGCCTCTGTTCTCTCCTACGCACTCGGGCGCCTGAGCTTTCTCCAATCTCAGTCAGAGACTCCAATCACACCCCGAGATGTCTCGCTACGTTCTCCCATGGCGCAATATGCAAATATTTAACTCATGCGTTTTTACGTCCTTTCGTACCTCTTCATTTGATCACCCCTTACCTTTTTCATGCATATTATTACGATTATTTAATAGGGTCATCAATTAAATGCAGATATGATTACTTTATAGTTGATTTAGTTAAGCATTAAAAAATTTTCTATATGATAAAATAAAATTTAAAAAAAAATAAGTGCTAAACATATAGGATTGTTTTGGTAATATTTGTTATTGAGAAACTTAAGACATTTATTAAAAGCTTAGCTTTTATACTATATTATCGTTCAAAAGTTTTACAATTTAACATAAATTTTATCAATAGAAAATTCAGCACCATATTCTTGGCTTATTTCCAGAAATAAACCAAATTCCTGGGTATTTTGAAAGAAGTGAGGTTTAAGCGATTTCGAGAGTTTTGAAAGTTTTCAGAGGATTTAGAAATATTTAAAGTTCTTGTTATCAAATATTTCTTAAAATAAACAAAAATTCACTTATATTTTATTACTTCTATTACTAATTACGGTAATATAGAAAGTTTTCCAGTTTTTTTTCTTCTAATGAAACTTAGAATATCTAAAAAAATTAATGTTCAGAAATTTTTTTCGATTTTCTCAACATGAATTTATGAGTTTATTACGAAAGAAACAAATGTCAATATTTATTTTGACTGCCTGAGAAATATAATTCATTGTTTTTATTATTTTGACAAGTGTTTTTGTTTCCCGCAGCATGAAACACAAATTAATTAACTTTTGTATTAAAAAATCTAATTGATATTTTTTATGAATAATTTTACGTTGTTTACTTCACTTCTCTTAATATATGCAAGACAAAACTATCCATGAAGCGAAAGATTATTGGTTGAATTTATTCTCTTGGTTGAATTTATTTTGAGTTGTTTCATTTTTGTTGAGTTTACCCCCGATTTGAAAATTTTCAAAATTAATTGTTTAATATTAAAGTTTCCGAGTAAATTCTCGTGGTTCACAAAATTCTAGGGAATTTTACATCTCTGAATGTATCATATGATCAGCCACTGCATTCATTCTTCATAAAAAGTTCCTACTCGTTTTCTTTTACAATTTGGTATCATTATTTTAGTCTCGGTGATTTTCTGGGCAGCCATGGAGTTTTGCTAGCAGGAATTTTCAATTCGGGAAATTACAGTAAATTATAAAATACTACCAAAATTTTTCTGGGCAGCCATGGAGTTTTGCTAGTAGGAATTTTCAAGTCGGGAAATTATAGTCTTAAGTAAATTATAAAATACTGCCAAAATTCAAATGGAATATATTGTAGAATCTAAAATAAAAGGATGTGGAATGTTCACTATAAAGTCGTTTTCTTTTATTAAAATACTTGTTCATTTGAATTTCGTATTCTCATTAGATCATTCGGATGTAAGAAATTTACCATAGATTGATTTCAATAAAATTAATTCTTAAGATTATCAATACGTCATTTATTGTGATGTCAAAACAACTGCGTTACTAGTATTAGGTATGTAAACTGCAAATTTGCATGAGAATAGAGTATGGAATATGGACGTATGATATAAATATTTTTCTGCAAATGAAACTCATGACGGAATGTAAATTAAAATAAAGATTTCACGCAGGAGTAAAAATAACTTCCTTTTTTTTAATTTAACAGTTGATTTCCTAGCAAAGAAAGCAACCAAAATTTTACAAATAATAAATAAATCAATTCCTTTATATTAAGCCAAACTGTAAATTAAAAAAAAAATCTTTTAGAGAAGATTTTTGGCGAAACATAAGAGGCAAACGTAAACAAAAAATGGGTGAGTAAAATCACAAATATTCCACTTTGGCCAAGAGCTTTGGACAAGGATATATACAGATATGTTGCTATATTTCGCTTCGCTATTGACCACGAATTTCTTCCTAAACATTTACGAGTATCGTATAAAAATATTGTCAAGCATTTTTTCTAACTGTACAACATACTAGAGGATATGGATGTGAACCATCTGAGTCATCGCCCTAGACGGAATTCGGGACACATGTGGAAAAGACACTGGAGCGAACGGCATACAAGATGAACGATTTATATACTAACTGTGGTTTCAGTATTGTTATCTGAGTTCATATTAAATTCATTCTTTGTTTTACTTTTAATGTTTGTTATTCTGACTACAGTTGTGTCTTCCAATCTGCCCTTTGAAATTCAAACAAAGTTTCAGTGTATCTTTCTTTTTTTTTTAAATTTAAATTCCCTGAGTAATTAAGATTTTTCTATTTTCCTTTCTTAATTTTAATATATTAAGACTGTACTCTTTTAGAAACATATTTGGTAAATCGAAAACTAATTTTATGTTACATAAATATTCCTAGCTTTTTGTTACATAATAAATACTCTTATTTCTTAGAATGTCTAATGCTAAAAAGGCTGGTGTTTGGCTTTTCCACGTCGGACGCCCTGCAGGGAGTGAGCGTAATGTTTTGCCGCCAGATATGGATTCTTCTGAAGGAATTGACAGTAAATCTGGAGGACAATCCACAGCTACCTGTGCAGATACCTTGTTGCCATGCCCACCACATTCAACTTGCGTCGACAACACAGATAGAAATGGGTTCTGTTGCGTTTGCAAAGACAATTATTTTGGAAATGGAAGAAACTGCGTCGAGAAAAGTAAGAAACAGATGTAACTCTTTTAAATTTTTATACATTTTAAATAAACTGCAATAAATGAGTTTTTTAGGGGTATATCAACTATTTAAAGGAATTAAAAATTTATCCGTTTATCAGTTACAATAAAAAAATTATTTTAGTTATAAAACACACTTCACAAATTTAAAATGATCCTATATATTTTTTCTCATTTCTTGTATTTGAAGGTTTATATCAAAATTTTAATCTATTCGAAATCTATTTTAAAATCTTTGATTTAAGATGATAACTATAATTAATTACTGTCACTGTTAAAAATATAAATTCTTGAAACTATAAATTTTTAATTTTTATTTTCACGAAATGAAAGTTTTTTTTAATCATTCAAAATTATATGATAAGTATTAAACACTCATAATATTTTAATTATTTTGGAAAATTCAATCACCAAAACAATTTCTTTTTTATTTAAATGAATCAAGTGCTTGAGATAAAAATAAAAAATTGTATGCAGAAGGTAGAAAATATTATTTATTTTCAACTTTCAATAAGGGAAAAGATTTTAGATTCAGTTATCTTAACCTTTAACTTTGCAATCCAGAGCTATTAATTTCAACTGAATAACGTTTATCAATTATTCTACTTAAGGAAAACTGAGTAGAATACGGACTAAACGTAAACGAAACTTTAGAATTTTTCCTTAATTCATACTTAATGAAAAGAATTTTAAAGTTACGTTTTTTCTCTTTGTTTACTTATGTTTTATTTTAATAATTATGAATAACTCTCCCATAAGAACTTAGCATGTAAATGAAAGATGCCCAAAAGAATACCTATAAACATATCTTTAGCAATTAAGAATTTTGCTTATCGCCAAAATTCCAGATTCTCCTCAACGAATGAATGGTAAAGTGAGTGGCATGATCAACGAGATTCCGTTACAAGAAGCTGACTTGCATGCTTACATAGTGACGGAAGATGGCAGAACTTACACAGCAGTCAGTCGTGTTCCTCCTGGAATAGGGTCAGACTTGCAAGTACTGACACCACTAGGTGGCGTTGTTGGCTGGCTTTTTGCTGTTTCAAGAAGTGGAGCTCCAAATGGATTCACTATTACAGGTTAATTATTGCTTTCTTTCGTCAAGTATGATAACGTTGTAATTGTAACTTATAGATTTTCAAATGAATACAAATATAAGATTTAATAAATGTAATAATAAACTTTTTTAATCAAATAATATAATCTGCTGGTGGAACTCTTAGGCGGAGCTTTTAATAGAACCGTTGAAGTAGACTTTCCTCAATCTGGTCACCACGTCTATATCGAAGAAACTTTCCTGGGCCCTGATGTTTTCAACTACATGCGAGTGGAAGTAAAATTAAGAGGCAGTGTCCCCTCAATACCTGTTGGATCAAAAATAGAAATTCCTGATTATGAAGAAGAATATACCAGGGTATCAGCGGGTATGTCAACATTTTTGATACTCAACTATTTTTTAGATTGTTTGAAAAATTGTATTTCGTAAATTTTTATATTTACTATAGTATTGATAATATTATTGTGTCTAGTTTAAAAAAAAAAACGTTTTACTCAATATTTCTGATCGGAAATTATTTTTTACGATGGCAAGTTATCTGATTATTGTATTATAAAGTCACATCTCTGCAGCTAAAACCAAAACTAAAAATTATTTTCGTTAAAATCGCATTAGATTTGAAGGATATTATATCAATAAATGGAATTACTTTATATATGACTTCCGCTATTTTTTTTTTACTGTTATTTTAATTTCATCACGAAAGCTATATTCTTTAGTATAATAAAAAATGTATACATTACTTGAGTTTTAGAGATGACTTCCTATTATCCATCCTGGCTTCTTGTAAAATTGAATGCATCAATAAAATGGCTATGAATTAGGGTTTTCCATTTTATTGTAATGTAAAAGAAATAATGATGTTGCTCTAACAATATACAAACAAATAACAAATAATTTCATCAAAAAACTTTGGAAATAATGCCGATGTAACAGAAAATTCTCAACTGTAGAAAATTAATAAAAAGATTAAGAATCAAATTTACTCGGGAAAAATTATCCAACATTTAAGTTTAAAACTCTGATGAAGACTATTTTAAATTAAAATATTTTTTGCCGATAAATTTTAGAATACCAACTCAGGACTTTATTTTAATTCGGAGAATATACGCCATATTTAAATTTAACTTGGACTTTTCTTGCATATAAGCTAACTCCTAAATAACAATAGTAATAAAAAGATCAAAATTATAATATATATTTTTATGAAAATAATTAAAATTTAATTTTTTACATTTTCTTTGCAATTGATAATCCTAAATTTAAAATCATAAGTAAAGTATATCAGCTTCAAATTATAGCTTGACTTATTTATTCTTATTAATATTTTTGTTATTTTTATTTAATGATAGAAAATGTTTATACACAAAAGAAGAATTTAGTAATTTAAATATTTGCAAAATATCCATCAATATATCACATTGAAAAGATTTTTAATGTAGATCTTTAATATTAGTAAATCCTTAAAAATATTCAATTGTAAAAATTAAAATTGTTATTAATTATAAATTCATTCTGTAATTGCATAAGTAAACAATTTTGAATGAATAAAAAGTTTTAAGCTACAGCAAAAAATTATTCTCTGCTTTTGACATCAATACAGCAAAATATAATTGTTTTAACTAATGCGAAAGAAATCTTAGAAATATTATTTCGCTACAAAATTTCAACAAAATCAAAAACATAGTTATCACTGATTGTTTGCTTTATATATATAGTCTGTTGCATATTTATTTCATTATATTTGCATGAAGAATACTATCTTTTTGAGAAAATTTTCAAAGAAATCGAAAATACAATCATCACTGATTGTTTGTTTTACTTTATTGCATATTTCTTTCCTTGTACCCAAACGAGGAATACTATCTAGATAAGGAAACTTTCCACGAAATCAAAAATATAATAATCATTGATTATTTATTTTACTTTATTGCACATTTCTTTCTTTGTTCTTAGATTAATAATACTGTCTAAACCTCAACGAAATAAAAAATACGATAATCACTGAGATTATTTGTTTTACTTTATTGCATATTTTCTTTGTATCTAGATGAGGAATACTATCTAGTAAAGGAAACTTTCAAGGAAATCAAAAATACAATAACCACTGATTATTTGTTTTACTTTATTGCATATTTCTTTCTTTGTATCTAGATGAGGGAACTTTCAACGAAATAAAAAAATGCAATAATCACTGATTATTTGTTTTACTTTATTACATATTTCTTTCATTGTATCTAGATGAGGAATATTTCTCAAGTATTTCTTCTTAAAATTATGAATTGTTTATGTGTAACAAATCTTAATATAAAACCCCTTTTGTTTTCAGGATTGATTCGTTCTCACGCTTCCAGGTTTTATAGGTTGGAAGGAAACAATCTCGAAGTACCCTTCACTCTGGATCAGACAATAACTTATTCGGAATGCGAAGTGCCAATGTCAAGCACTCGTCTGAAAGTAGCAAGAAACTTCATAGTGTATGACGCTCAAGAACAGATTGTACGATACGCAATGACTAACAAGGTGTCACCCTTGTCAGGTAATGATATATATCATATCCAGTTTTGTTCCTGAATATAAAGTGTATAAATGCATTTCGTAAATGGTATTGAAAATATAAGAAGTATCTAAAATTTTTAGTTTTAAATAATTATTTCAAGCAAATTATTTTTCCTCGGTGGTGCGTCAGCCCAGATCGGGCTATGGTCTACCCCAGAGTTTACATCTAGACTGTCCTCTAATTTGATAGACTCTTCCATTATTCGATTTTGATAATCTTAAGATCTGTTTGGAAATAGTCGACCCACCGGATCCTAGGTATTCCTCTTTTTCGGGCACCAATTGGCGTAGCATAGAAGATCGTTTTGATGACTTGACCATCCTTCGTTTTGATAAAGTGTCCTGCCCATTTCAATATTTGAATTAAAATAAATTTTATTTTGTCTTGCTCTTTATATAATCTATAAAGTTCCGAATTTGTTCTTATTCTTCATGTATCATTGCGTTTTACATCTCCCAAAATACTTCGCAGAACCTTTCTTTCAAAAATTTTCTATTTTCGACTTCTTTATCACTTTCGATCATCGTTTACGTTTCAACAACAGATGTAGCTATGAGCTTTATCAAAATTCTGTAGAGCAGTGATTTTGTTTTCCTGCTAATCATGGAAGATTTTAAATATCTGTGTATTCGATAGAAACATTTGTTACTAACAGTAACTCTATTACATATCTCTGGCGTTACGTTATTTGCAGTATTTAATTCAAAGTCTAGATAGGTGAAGCTGTCAACTACTTGAAATCTGTAGTCTCCGATCTCAAAGTCAACAAAACTGGTAATCATCATGTACTTCATTTTAATTTGGTTGATTGTAGGATGCATATTCCTTGTCTCATTTCCAAAGAAAGGAATACTTGGTTAAGAGTCCTTAGTGTCCAGGGGACTGTGGCGATGTCATCTGCAAATGATATCAGCTAGATGGCGATATTATCTTACAAGCATTTGTACAATGCACATAAAATTTATTATTCTCCAAAAAATTTCTCGTTTTTCATCCAAACTTACAATATGTAAACTGAAAAATGATAAGGAAATCATTTTTCACGTGTGTTTGTACATAAGCAGCTTATCTTTATTACAAATTTCTAAATGAGTTTTTAGCTTATAAATCTAAATGTAGCTTTAATTTTGTGTTTCTAAATGAATAATGCATTTATCTTAAAAAGATACATCAGTTATCACACCGGAAATTTTAAAGCTCTTATAAAACTCTTTAATTTCAAAAGTATATTTAAAATGATATTTTCACATAATGCAATTGCACTGATGTTTTGAATATATGAGGCATTTGAACAAATATTTCAGTATTAAAAACGCTCACAATAAAATGTTGATGCAAAAAAACATAAGGCCAATAAAAATATCCCATATCATTGATAGAATTATTTATAAATCATTTTAATCACGTAAATATTAAATAACATGATTTATCAAGTGAAAATAATTTCGGTAAGTTTTTCAAGTCTTTCATTAAGTTGGAACCATCTAATATGGATTTCGAATTAGTGCTAATAAATTCCGCATCCACAAATAAAAGATTTGTTGATCACTGTTAGAAACATTGGCTTTAATGTGTAGTTCAATCCAAAAGTGTACAAACAGTAGTTGAATACAAAGGAGAAGAATATTTACTTTCGATAAAAAACATATGGAAAAACATTTTTTTAAGTATAACTTTCCACTTTTATATAAATAAATGATTACATGACGTTTTGGCAAAATACTTTCGGCAGCTTCCAGTTAATATGAGAAAATGTATACATTTTTAAGTTATAGTATCGTAGTTTTCCACATATAGGATTCTTCTGAATTTCGCTTTATTTCTTGTTTAGTAAACTCTCATATTGAACATTCTAATTTGTGTAGATTAAAAATAGCAGTTTTTAGCTGATTGCGTTTAAGAGAATCAATTGAAAGCATCTGATTGAAAGAAACCTGAAACGAGACTCATGAATATAAAGTTAAATAAATATATGTTCTATAATAAGCTTCGTTTTATGTTCTTCAGTTGAAGATCCCTGTAAAGAAGGTCGTCTACAGTGTGGTCCCAACAGCAACTGTGTGGTAGAAGGAGATTCTTTCCGTTGTGCCTGTAACCAAGGTTACCAATATATCTATGAACAAAACGATGCAGAGGAAACATCCACTTGCATTGGTAAGTGAGCAAAGTAACATAAAATATTTACATAATTTTACTGTACATCTAACTTTTTACTGTGTGTGCATTCATTTTATAAAACTTAGAAAATAGAATGCAATGGTTCTTCAAGTTTGTTGAATTAAAATTTCTATAATAATAAATTTCTATAATAATAATCTTTCTAAATAATTATAAAGTAATGAAAAGTAATTCATTAAATAGCATCAGATTTATTTTAAATAATTTTGAATGCACAGTAAAGTAAGTTATTTATTTCAAGGCCCACAATTCACTAACTTAATTAAAGAAAATTTGGTAGAATTAGAGTTATTGTAGTCATTCAGTTAGTGAATGAAGTAAGAAGTAAGAAAACACTTTCTGCTAAACACTCTATACATTTACAATGGGTTCCTTCCCATGTTGGATTGAATGGCAATGAAAATGCATATAGCTTGACCAAGTCGGTTGGGAAGTCGAATTTAAGTCGGTTGGGTGCGTCTTTAGTTTAACCGCAGCACCACGAAGGTGAAAGTACGAATTTGCTCTAAGACTCCTCCGATAAATGGCACCACCAGTGGATTTCCTTTATCAATTTTGACATTGATTAGGAATTGGAGGAAATTTTCTGTAGGCCAATTCACCCATGGTAACATCAACGATTTACCGCAAGATTTTGATTAAAGAGACTTTTGATGGATCTTTGGTAGAATTGTGAATCGAACCCAACCCTTCCGGGTGGAAGGCGGACACTCTTCCTTCTTAGTCTACCATAGCCCTAAGTAATTTGTAGTTTCTGGCATTCTCTATCATTTTTGTTTTATTTTTCAGATGTCAATGAATGCGCCCTTGGCAGAGACAATTGCCATGTCTTTGCAGATTGCCTTAACTTACCTGGTTCCTTTAAATGTATATGCAAACCTGGCTACACAGGAAATGGAATAAATTGTGAGAGTGAGTACTATACAGTTTGTTCTATTCTTTGTTACGGTGAATGAGCCCATTCTTTATTTATTAACGTTCACAGAATGGAAGTGTAAATTGTTTTCCTTTTTTTTAGTGGATTTAATTTAATATAGTGACATTTGTCTCTTATTCAAAAATTTATATTCAGGAAAGAAATTGTGTTCAGACATCAATTGCGACCCCAATGCTGACTGCATTGATGACCCAGTGAGGGGACCTCAATGCCGTTGTCGCGTTGGATACCTGGGCGATGGACAGACATGTGATGTTGCAGAAGGCGATGACTGCCGAACTTTAAATTATTGCGACTTAAGGGCTGAGTGCGTTTATGACGAAATCACCCACAAACACATCTGCCAATGTAGGAAAGGATTCACTGGTATGAAAATAGTTTTTATTCTTTTCTGGCTTGAAATAGAAAATGAAAATACCTTACCTAAATTTTCCTATAACAAAGCAATATTAATAAAACTTCTTGTTTTAATACAGAAAAATGGGCACTTTTCCATTGTACCCCACTATGATAATCGCTGAAACAGGAAAGAAAAATCGTAAATATTCCCCCATCGAGTATTGCTTAAAAAGGTTATATATTTAGAAATTACTGAAAACATAATATAATTATTTTATATTTACATTTTATATAAATTAAGTAATTATTAGCTATTGACAAAACTTATTTGATCCAGTGTTTATTTCTGGCGAAACTGTTTAACAATCGCATCGGTGATCGATTGCGTAAGTATAATTTAATAATACATTTTATTGAATGAAACCAGCCGACTGATGGCCGGAGTAGTTAGCGATCCTGAATCATGAGCTGTGGGTCCCGGGTTCGAATCCCGGTTTGGGTATGGATGTTACTTTCTTTCTTTGTTCTTCTCTGTGTTTCTCTGTCCATTCTTCTGACATAATGTATGAATGTGGCCCATCCTATAAACGGTATGGTGCGGGCAACGCTACTCGCCTCAGTGACTTGGTTCACAGGTGCCCGCTGAGTGACGACAAATGAGTAGCAATTTCTGGTCTTGTTATGGCATAGGGTTCGACACCCAAGTGCCGTCATTGGAAAAAAATTCAATTAAACCAAATTTAATTTGGCTGTTTTTGCTCTTGATGATTTGTGACACTAACGTTCTTTTTAATTAAGTTATCATCAAGCTATCTTTAGCTCTGTTCAGCATTTAGCTTATTTACCATAGTTTAAAACTATTTAGTCAATTTTTACGCAAAAAATTTTGATTGGTATATATTAGATTTGAAATAAAATTTGAGCCAATAAAATCATCGTTTCTACGCTTTATTAGTTTCGCTTCTCTGTACGAAACATGCTATTTCCTTAGAATCATAAGCGGGGGTATAATGTGGAAAAGTATCGAAAAATGTATTCATAAATATTTCTATTAAGAAAATAAATGAAAATTTTATTCACGCTTTGTTTTGTGTGTAAGTACATTTTGTGCAATACTATAGATTTTGGATGCTTTCTAATACCTTAAGCTCCTTATTGTCTGTATGTGCAGGTGATGGGATTGTGTGTGTAGAAGATAGTTGTGACGTAGCTGACAACTGTAGTCCTGATGGAAGCTGTCTCTATGATGCAGAAGGTGGAGCCTATTACTGTGCATGTAAGCCAGGTTTCTCTGGAGACGGATACATTTGCTTACCAGAAGCCTCTTTTTCCAGCTGTGATGTTGCCAACAATTGCCATCCTTATGCAACTTGTGTGTATGACAGTTTAGAACAGAGGTATCTACTGAAATATATACATTAGAGTTGATATTATGTACATTTCTGAGCAATTGCTGAGGAGAAATCCCAAAAGCATGTCTCACAAAAAAAGATAAAAATTTAAGAATTATCACGGATTGATTAATATTATTTTCTTTATATATTTCTAATGACAAATTAGAGGACATCTCTAGTCAGAATAACAAAAATTAAAACTAGAGCAAAGATAACATGACAGCAGACAACAAAACTGAAATCACAGTTAATCTATAAATCGTTCAACTTGTGCCGCGAACTCTCCAGTATTTCTCCCCCAAGTGTCCCGAGTTCAGTGCACGCCAATGACTCAAATGGTTCACGTCGATTTTCTCCAACAGTTATTAGGATATCTTAAGCTCCAGTTATTAGGATCTGCACAGTTGGAAAAGAGGTATCGACAGTATTTTTATACGATATAAATGTTTCGAAAGACAATCGTGGCCAGCAGCGGCGCAAAAAATGGCCACAGATCCACAATGTTCCTTGGCAAAAGTGGAATATTTGTGAATTCATCAATCCATTTCTTGCTTTTGCTTGCCTGTTTATTGTTTTTTCTAAAATATTTTTCTTAAAGATTTTTTAATTAATCATTTGGCGGTATAAAAAGGAATTGATTGAGAGAAGCATGTAAGGTCAAAGTTGTAGATCATTCAGTGTTACCGCATGTATTGCGAAGAATATTAGAATATAAGAAGCAATATTTATTGCTAAATAAAATAAAGAAAATATTGAAATATGTTAAAATCGAACTTTTAACTTTCTTTTTAATAAATACATTGATCAATAAATAAAAATGTTAAATACTGATAACATTCACTATTGACAAGGTGTTAGTAAGGGATACATTCACCATAAAATAAAACATTATGTTTTAATTTTCTTTCATTGCTTAACATATTATCAAGAAGCTGCGGAGACATTTACTATATCCTTCTATCGTTTTACTGCAGTATTTTTATTTTTTGGAGAATACAATTAATCAGCAACACTTTACTTTAAAACAGTTCAAATATTTTAAATAAAAATCGGATTTCAGAAACGTGCTGGCCAAATGATTCATTAATTGTTCTGCTACATATCCTAGAGAATAAATGCGCTTTGGTATTTCTCGGCAACATGAAAAAAAAAAAGTTGCCACACATAAGTATGAGAAAAATAAACATCAGGTAGCAAAACATTAAAATTTTATAATTACTCAATCACATAATTGCTTACACATTTAATATTGGTAGAAAAGCCACCATAGCTTTGTTGTTTAGGATGTCGTTCTCACTGTCAAAAAAAGCAAATGAATTTGAATCTCAACTTAACCGAATATTCGTCATTTTCACAAAATATAGCTTGACCACGGTAAATAGGTCGTGGTCGTAATGTCTCTGGATCAAATATTGGGAATTTTTGATTCAGAATTACAAAGCCTCCCACCCAGCAAGAATCCAACTCTTGGATAGATTCAGTGAATATGTCTAAGAATGTTGGGATGCTTATTTCCTTACAATATTAGATAACAGTTAATCATGATACTGCATGCAACATACCAATTATTTCATATCATATTTTCAATAAGTCATTATCCTCATATAACATCAATTCTCATTTTAGATACAGTTCACTCTCACTTGATAAGAATGTATTAGACCAGTAGTTCTTTGTTCTAATTTAGTGCTCTGCAAACTATTGGTACAGTTTTGACAATGATAAACCAAAAAATGTTTTTCAAGTCGATAATTTTAATTTCATATGAATACCTGGTTACAATTTTTCGTTATTTAAAAATGTCTGTGCCATAAATAAATAACGAGATTCAAAAACTGATTCTGAGTGAGTATTTAAGGCACTTATGTACATTTATGCCGTAAAATCAAAATAATTTGACTTCTCCAATTACTATAATTTTAACATAGCAATTGAAGAAATCCTTTTTTCCTTAAAACAGGCTCAAGATTTATGTTCTTTGCAATGTTTTTGAAAATTGGAAAATAATACCGTAACAGCTATTTTTTCTTTCTTCAAACTGTTTCCAATTACATGATTTCCCTTAAATTAATGGAAATACAATACTGGCCATTAAAATTGCTACAACAAGAAGGCGACATGCTACTGACGTGAAATTTATACGAAAGGAAGAATGTGCTGTGATATGCAAATGATTAGCTTTTCAGCGCATTCAGACAAAGCAGGCGCTAGTAGCGATACCTACATTGTGTTTAAATGATGAAATTGTTCAGCTGGTTCCTCATACACAAATTGCATTTGAACGTTGTTGCTTGGTGAAAAGTTGTTGTGATGCCTCGTGTAAGAAAGAGAAATGCGTACCAGCACGTTTCTGACTTTGATAAAGGTCAAATTGCAGCGTACCTGGATTGCGGTTTATCTTATCGAAGTATTGCTGATCGCGTCGGTCGAGATCCAATGACTGTTTACAGAATATGGAATCAATGGGTTCAGGACGGTAATACGGAACGCCATGCGGGATCTCAACGGCCACCTATCACTAGCAGCCCAGAAGACAGGCATATTATCCGCATGGCCGTAATGGTTCGTGCAACCAAGTCACGAGCCGTGAGTCAAGAAACGGGGTTGTTTGGACGACAACAAGTGTCTGCACGAACAGTTCGACGACGTTTGCAGCAGCCTGGACTCTCAGCTCAGAAACCATGGCTGCGGCTTCCCTTGACGCTGCGTCATAGACAAGAGTTCCTTCAATGGTGTGATCAATGACGAACCTGGGCGCACGAATGGCGAGACGTCATCTTTTCAGATGAATCCAAGTTCTGTGTACAGCATCATGATGGTCGCATCCGTGTTTGGCGGCATCGTGGTGAACGCACACTTGAAGCGTGTATTCGTCATCGTCATACTAGCCCATCACCTGGCGTGATGGTATGGGGTGCCATTGGATAGACGTCTCGGTCACCTCTTGTTCGCATTGACGGTGCTTTGAAAAGTGCACGTTACATTTCTGGTGTGTTACGACCCGTGGCTCTACCCTTTATTCGAGCCCTGCGAAACACTACGTTTCAGCAGGACCGCATGTTGCCGGTATTGTACGGACCTTCCTTGATACGGAACATGTTCGGTTGTTGCCCTGGCCAGCACGTTCTCGAGATGTTTCACCAATAGAAAACGTCTGGTCAATGGTTGCCGAGCGACTAGCTCGTCACCAAACGCCAGTCACTACGGTTGATGAACTGTGGCATCGTGTTGAATCTGCATGGGCATCTGTACCTGTACATGCAATCCAATCTCTGTTTGACTCAATGCCCAGGCGTATAACTGCTGTTATTACTGCCAGAGTTGGTTGTTCTGGGTACTGATTTCTCAGGATCTATATCCACAGCTAAATATATTTTTTGAAAATTTAATCACTTGTTATTTCTAGTATAATATATTTGTCCAATAAATATCATTTTGTTATCTGCATTTTTTCCTGGTGTAACAATTTTAATTGCCTGTTGTGTAATAACAAGATATTTCCAAAAGTTCGAGACTAATGCATTGAAACACAAGTTTTGCTTTCATAACTTCTGCCTTTACTGTTAACAGTAATTATCGAAGTCAAAAGCTTCAATAACTCAATCTATGCTATTATGGATATAATAATTAAAAATTGAGATTAAAAATTTGTCTTTTACTACTTCCATCAATATTTTCATGATTATCGTTATTTCTATCCTGAAATACATTCTAATTTTATATGCTATTATCATCTACTTTGCCTCTTGCCTTTGATTTAACAGTTCGTATGTTCGAGCTTGGGCTGAGATATTTATGGTGGTTCAGAATCCACTTTGAGGCGTAGGTCCTGGTGTAATTAGCCTTCGTGTGCAGAAAATGACCGTTGAGCGACAAACGAGCAAACAAACATTACTTTTCATTTTGATATCGCCGATAATTTCGTCAGTCCAAAGTAATTGCAAAAATGTGTCCAACCATTAAATTTGCTTATCTCAACACAAATTAAGGAACATATTAATCCAGTTTTTTTTAAGGAATAATCTAAAATAGTATACATCCAACTAAATATTATGTAGCACATTCTTAATTTTGTAAAAAGTAAATAAAAACACATTCAAAATATCATTTATTCAAGGATTTGCCATCTTTAACAATAGAAAAAGCGATAATCATGAAAAGTTTTTGATTAATTATAGAAATCTAACTACTATCAAGCCATGTTTTATGCTTTCTTGTTGACTAATTAGGTACCTTTGCCGATGCAATGAAGGGTACAGAGGCGATGGAAGAACTTGTGTCAGAGAACAAGTAGAATTGACTTGTGATCAACTCAACAGGTGTTCTCCCCATGCACAATGTATTAGAGATAGTTACTCAGGAAAATATATCTGCCTTTGCAATGAGGTAAATATTTTATCATTTGAAAATGGGAGGCAAATAAAATTTAATTAAACTAAACGGCTTAGTTTAAATCGATGTGAATTCATTTTTCTTTTAAACAATTTGCTATACAAAGTACATAAAAGAAAAACAATAAAAACTTATTTTCTTTTAAGAATGCGTTAAGAACTGTTAATATTCATGAAACACAAATTTCTTTTTAACCTCTAAAATATATATATTCAGTTGAAAAAGTTACTCAGCTATCTCATTCAAGTTATTATAGTTTGATAATCGCGAATTTATTTGATAAGTTTTAATATAAAATAAAATAAAAATATCTAGTTCATTAATTATAATAAAATAAATTATATTGTAATAATTTTTCAAAATTTATAAAATTATTTTTTCTGAAATTACTATATAAGCAAATAAATCATATGCATTGTTTTTATTTTTATAATCTGTGAATTAATCTATTTATAAAATTTGTAAAATACCAAACTCAGATAATGAAAATTAGTTTAATATTCTAAAAGCGTTTGCATATATTATAAGGGATATGAAGGCGATGGAATGGTGTGCAATGCAATCGATGAATGCAATACAGCCGAAAATTGTGACGTCAATGGCCAATGTCTGTATGACTCAAATACTCAAAGATACCGATGCCAATGTTTACCTGGATTTAAAGGCAGAGGAAGCAGAGGTACATGCGTCCCGGATTTAGATGCTCAGTGCAACGTACGGAACACATGCCACGAAAGCGCCACCTGTATTTATGATTCTTTAGAATTAAAGTACAAGTGCCAGTGTAATGCAGGTTACCAAGGAGATGGACATCGGTGCGAGAAGTCTGCTGCATCGTGCAATGTTATCAACACTTGTCATCCAAGAGCAGAATGTATATATGATAATATATATCGAGATTATAGGTAAATGCATTTTTTAAATTAAAAGTAAATTTGTCATTTTATGAACCTAATTATGTTAATGTAATATTACATAATGATATATGAAAATCTCAAACTAAATTTTGTCTAATTTTTTGATAATATAATTTCCTGCTGTACTACTAAAAGTTTTAATCAATTAGATTCTGTTGATATTTTTAAGCGACTTTTTTTTACTCAACTAAAATTAAATGAAAAGTAAGGATCAGGAAATCTAAAAATTTTTTTTCACTATCATATGTAACCTCACTTATATTTCTTCAAAATAATCATTTTGTTTTCTCTCCTTGGGGCCAACTGACAGGAAATCATTTATCATAACACATCTGCTTCTGTCAACAATGATCACTTTTTATAAGTTCCGATTACCTCTCTTCCCTATTTTTTTATTATCATGCACATTATGTTTTAATGTATCATGCATTCGTTAGTTTTTATTAAGAAATTATTGTCATACGAATTAGTACCTTCCACTTCTTTCTTAGTGTAATGATCGTGAAAAATATAAAACAGTGTTAGCGCTATGCACCTAAATATAGTTGAGGTGCTTCACAAGATTCGCTTTTCCTTGCATTGCAGCCATAGTTGATTAGGAACTGACAGAAATAAGAAGAATCAACCTTTCTTCTACAATGTTATGCTATACCATTCCTTAAATATCATAATAAATATTGCCTTTCAATAATACAGCGATGCGTGCTCCTTGCGTGGACGTGACCCAGCAAATTGTCTCATAGTATTGGAAATTTATTTCAGAAATGGTTTGTAAAAGTGAACTTAAATTTAATTCATCCCAGTTATAATTTGTGGGTTACAGGACACTCAAATACAACGAAAACTCTTTCCCGAAAATAACATTTTCTTTTTTTTTTTTTTTTTTTTATTATACTTATGACATTTTCTTTTTTATTATTTATTATACTCACATTGTTTCGTCACAATCAACATTTCTGAATGTTGTAGTGGCTTATCCTCCAAATGTCTGACTTCGTCAGACAAGATCAATCAGATCATTGACCCTGACGAAATCGAGGACCAGAAGGGTGGATGAATTTTCGCATATTCATTATTTTTAGATAGTATATTATCTCTTATATCGATATTTTTAATGATAGCGTAACCAAATATTAAAAAAATATATATATAAGCATGACTGTGCAAAAGTGCAACTGTTGCAATGAATGATTTCATCAATCTTCAAGCAAAAGGCGTTGTGAGATTCTGCCAGTAAGCCTTGGGCTTTCTAATTAGAGTCAGGCGATATTCCTTTCCTAGAAGTGCAACAATTGTGGCAACTTTTTTCCTTTCTTCAGCCCATGACTATTTGCTGCCATATTTGTATCGGTATGAGCTTTGAAGTTATCCCCCTGTTCTTTGTGTAAAAAGATCAAACTTTTAACGCGAATTATCTTCACTCTTGCCTTGCACTTTTGTATTGCTTTAAGTTAAGTATTCAGTTACCCAACGCCAAAGCGAGCTTGCCTTGTCCAAGTGTCATAAGTAACAACAAAAAATTCCGTGGTGCGATAACCCATGTGGCCAGAGGTCTTAATGTGCCCATAACTATTTCCATGACCAAGGGGCTTGGTGTGAGAAACATATGTGACAGTTAGGTTGTCAGCCTAACCTGAAACCCCCAGTGCTTAGAGTTCCCAAGCATGCTTGATACTAAGTTTATCGACTCACTGAAGGAATGAAAGGCTGAGTCAACCTTGCCCAGCCCGAGGACCGAACCTAGGATCCGTGGCTTGGGGACGTGAAACGCTTCCATTAAGCCACCGGGCTTTTTCATAAGTAACAACAACAATATGTACTGTTCAGAAATATTGAAAGGTTAGAGGACTAGTGGCGTTATAGCCAATTTTCTTGGTACTTGTGATAAATTAATTTCACCAATCATGAGTTGTCCTTACAAAATGCATGCTTGAAATATTTAATATGATACTAACTCTTTTGAAGAGACATTTTTATTGATCTTAGCATAGATTTATGTTTTTTTATAAAGGAAGTTTATATATATATATATATATATATATATATATATATATATCTATATATATATATATATATATTAACTTTTTTATCGCAAGATGAGAAATCAAATGCGTCCTAGGTAGTCTGTAGTAAATACAAAATTTGTGTACTAAACTAATGAGAAAAGTGTGTGCTTACAAGTAGAATTCATTTTACATTTTAAAAATTATTAATGATCATGGATATTCATAGATGTCGTTGCTTGTCTGGCTATGAAGGCGATGGACAACAGTGTCGAGCCTTAAGATCTTGTCTTGAAGATCGGTACCAGTGTGATCGAAATGCCGAATGCTTACCAAATCCGGTCAATGGAGAGTACTCGTGCCGATGTGTGCAAGGGTACATCGGAGATGGATTCAACTGCAATGGTACGTAGAATTCTTTTTAAAATTTACGAAGTTAATTCAATATTAGTGAAAAACTAAAATCTATTACACCAAATGCGTTTGTGTGCTTGAACACGCAAGTCTTTCAAATGTTTATCAAAATATATCTTTCATACATGTTGTGATCTTAAGATTGATTTTTTTTTTTTTTTTTTTTTTTTTTTTTTTACAAAACATTAAAGACTTGATAAATAATTTGCACTCAATTTATTAGAAAATTTTTAGACATATTACTTAAATTTCTAATCCTATAAGTATGTGAAATATATAAATTACAATGATTTCCACCTGTTTGAATGAATCCTTTTACATTACAGAAAGAAATATATCATTGATGCTTTTAATAACCTAATAAGTTATTCAAATTGAAAGAATGAGAAGAAAGCCAGTTAATAACATGTAAATTATTATATTTTATTAAAAATTTATAATTTTTATTTCTTGATTTAACTGTGCGGAACTGGATGCATTTTACTTTTCATTCTGCTAAAATTGCAAAATTCAAATACGCTTACAAATATTAAGATTCAAAATCTTCGTTGAAATTAAATAAAAATATTAACTAATTCGTGTTTTGAAAAACTGGAATACACGTATTTTAGTTTACAAAAAAAGAGCTCTGAAGATAACATATATGTGAGAGAGAGAGAGAATTAATTAAATATGAATTATTTAAGTCACACATAACTATGTTTCACATATACTTTATTCAAAATGAAAAAATTTTGTTTATAAAATTGTCACAAATACTTTTAATTCTACAACTAATAGATTCTAACTATATAAAATAATATTGAGAATTGCATAATTAATTAATTTAAACACGAAAAGATAAGTTATATAGACATGAATTTTACAAAACAAGTAGAAAATGTGTTAGTACATAAATGATCAGCTTTTTAACACATTCATGTAAGAATTGGTGGTGGTTGTGACATCAACAATGAGCTTGAATGAAAAAATTGTGCTTAAATTCTTCACCACAAAGAATATATTTGAAAACTGTTGATTGGTGAACACTTTTTTGATGCTCGTATAAGATGGAAAAAACTTATATAAACACGTTTCTATTTTGTGTGATACAAAATAAATTATAATCTACCGGGATTTAAGTTTATCGACTCATAATATTACTAATTGCATCAGTCAAGGTTCTAAGGCTGTTTGCAGAACACTGGAAGATATGCTACACTTTAAAGTTCCGCTATTGCTAACAGCCGAAAAGAGAAAAATAATATTCGTATGTACATTAGTACATAACATGACATCACAAGCTCTAAATCAAGAAATGAGATAGCAAGCAGCAAGTGTCTACATAAACAGTGTAAAGACATTTGCAGCATACTGTATGGTTGTCTTACTTACTATGATTTCGGACAACCTTTCCACCAGACCACAAACAGGAAGACCTTTAATAATATGACCACAAACAAACTTGAATGTAGAAATA
Source organism: Latrodectus elegans (assembly GCA_030067965.1). Lineage (NCBI taxonomy): Eukaryota > Metazoa > Arthropoda > Arachnida > Araneae > Theridiidae > Latrodectus > Latrodectus elegans. Next base: position 28,338,083 of record CM057810.1, on the reverse strand, counting down.
ACTTGAAGTTTAATTCCAGATGAATCTTGATTGTGTATGACATTATGATGGTTGCGTCCATATTTGGCGACATCGTGGAACCACATTGCCAGCATGAATTAGACGTTGCTATTCTAACTTATCGATTAAAATGATAGTTTGGGAGCACTGTATAATAAATTTATTTATTTGTTGTCAAAATTTTTAGGCACTTAGAACAAAACCTGATGCATTTCTGTTAAACTCCAAAGTTCTACTCTTTATTCGAGCATAGGAAAAATCAAAGTTTCTGTATTTTGACAGTAATGTGCAGACCTCTCTTGATGAAGAAAATTTTTAAACAACTGCCCTAAGCAACATGTCTGTGTTCTCTAATAGTAACAAAACACCTAATAAATCGTTGCCAACCGTCTCTCTTGTCACAATGCGATAGTTACTACGATCGATTAAATAAGCATATGTAGGAGCGACATAGGTAACTATACCTATATATGTAATCCAATCTGTTTGCCTCAAAACCTAAGCATTTAAATGTTATTACAGTCTGTGACGGTTGCTTAGATTATTAATTTTTCATAATCATACTTTTAAATTTCTATAAAATTTAAGCACTTATTATTTACAGTATCACATTGTAAATAATACTATATTTATACAGTATCATACTGTTAAAGAAATATTATTTTGTTATTTGGATTTCTTCCTGACTTCCCAATTTTAATTATCACTAATGTGATCATACATCTTCTTTAGCAGTTTATGTATATAAATCAACAAATGCAGTCTAATTGCTTTTAAAAGTTTCATTCATATTGCTTTCAATAATTTCACTTATTCTTCTGATTAAAATATAAAACAATTCCTGAATGACATAATGATTAAATAATTTTTTGCAGCTGGAACTCATCACAGTGGTGGTTATTTGGTGTTCGCTCACGGAATGTCTCTTCTTCGTGTACCCAGTGTGCCAACTAAAAGTAACCCTGGACAATTACTGTTAATGGAACCTCATCAAACTCCTGTGGGGTTAGCGACTGATTGTCACCTTGGCCAAATTTACTGGGCTGATGCCTCTTTAAAAGTCATTCGAAGAGCTAATTACAATGGATCCGATGTTAGCATGGTTATTTCTGACGGTAAGTGAGTAAAATCTCTTTATTATTTGTGCAATTAATACAATTCAAATTAAATCGGATGGACAATTTTTACAAATTAATGAAATTTTCGAATGCTTATCTTCTAGAAACGTATTTGGAATGATTATTTTACATACAGCTTTTTCATAGACAATAAGCCCTATTCATGTACTGCAAGAAAAGAAATAAGGAAAATTCCTAAGTACTTACGAGCCATAGACAAACACAAGAAAAACAGTAAAATAACACTTTTATTTTTTATCTTCTATCGGTAACAAAGTAGGGCGTGGTGACCTAGGTGGTTAGGGCGTCGTTCTCATTATCGGAAAGCAATGAGTTCGAACCTCTGCTTAACCGACGATCCATCATGTTCACAAAAGGTGGCTGGGGCAAGTTAAAACTGGGCGGGGTCGCAATGTCCTTCAAGTGACATGATACCTCAGGAGTGGAAGGCCAAGAATTGGGTCTTCTGTTTGGTTCCTGCTTCAAAATCACGAAGACTCCAGCCGGTTGTATTTATATATAAGTTCTTAATTTATATTTCCAAAGTCAATTAATTAAATTGCTATGAAATGGAATAGAAAGAGTATTTTTCAAGCGATACTTTACCTTCATCCAATTAGAATTCTTTGACCTTAACCACATTTCTTTAATCTGTAAACCAACAATTTTAGACAGGTACTCCTCCTGAATTATCTTAATAAGATCAATTTATTATGCCTGTAAATATTCTTAATTTCTTGCAGAGAGAGGAAATCACTGATTATGATACTTCTGTAGGAATTCATTATGAATTAGATGTTAATGACTGAGAGAGAGAGAGAGAGAGAGAGAATAAAATGATATTATATAATACAGATATTTTAATAATTCAAGCAATGCTATTGGGATAAACAACAAATAAAAAATTTACGAATCCTACAATAATCATTCACATAAGTAATTGCCTCATAGCGATCCCTTTCTTTTTTACTTTCTTATTTATAACTTTATAAGAAATAAAAACTGGTATTAGTATAAAATGCTCTTATTTGAAGTCACCACAGTAAAAAAAATTTTTTTAAGTAGAATGTTTATATATTTACAGATATGCTGTCACCTGAAGGTGTAGCTGTTGATTGGTTGGGAAGGAACATATATTGGACCGATTCGGGAAAGGATACAATCGAAGTAGCTGGTCTCAATAATAAATTTCGTAAAGTTTTGATATCTGAAGAATTAAGCAATCCAAGAGGTATTGCAGTACATCCAGGATTAGGGTAATCACTTATTTTACTTAAATTATTTTCTAGTCAAAACTTGTACGTTGTGTTTTCGATTTTTTTTTTCTAAATTTCATTATATTCAAACTTTAATATTATTTCAAAAGATAAAGTTTCATGTAAGCTAATATTTATATATATTAATATTCATATATAAATAACAAACTATATTATACAAGTTTAAATACATATATACAAGTGTGTTCTTTCTTCTTTACCAGAAATTATTTTTTCAACGAGTTTTCACGTTAATAGTGTTGAGCACGTGTTCTCAATTACATCTTGGAACAATTTTCATCATTTGTTGCCGTTGTACAATTCCTCTTAACTAAGCAGTTCTTGACATAAGTTTTCAATGGGATTTAGATCAGATGAATTAAGGGCTACTAAGAGCCTTTACCCTTCAACATAAAAAAGTTTGGTCCAGTTTCGAATTGTGACAAGTGTGTGCTGAAATGTTCTTTTAAATGTTTCGATGGATGGAACAATCCTACTGTATAGTATTTTTATGTATTTGACACTTTATTATATCTTTAAAAGTTACTAAAAGTCCAGTCCCATTCATTGGAAGAAAAAATATATGTTTAGAATTGGTATTTTACACACTTTGTTGAATGATTTGGTCGTAGAGTTTCACTTTCACTTCAAATAAATGTATTTCATCAGTGAAAAAATATCACATTCTTTCACTGGTTAATAGTCTACGATCGGTGTTTTTCGACACATGCCAAACAATTTCATCATTTTCTGAGTTACAAATTTTTTCTTAGTTTTGTTACCATATGGACAATTTCTAAAGGCTTTTTCTCTACAGTTGAAGTACTCAGTTTAACACTAAAATCCTATAAATCCCTTCAAAAGTCATTGTTTTTCTTAAATTTATTTCTTGTTAAGAATTTTATCAGTATTAGTAGTTTACCGTTTCGCGCCAACGTTTTACTTTTCCTTATGGAGACGATGATCTAGAATCTTGAAATATTTTAAAAATTCTTGAAACACTTTACGACGACTTTAGGACGTTATTTGCTCAAACCAACTATATAGTGGCTATCGCTCATGATCATAAAAGTGTGTTCACTATAAACTATTAGTTTAGAGCGCTTACTTAAAGTTAATGTCCATCTTTCAATAAGCATAAGTAGCACGTTATTATGGAACGCAAAATTTTAAACACCAACTCCAAACGGAAAGGCTCACAATTGAATTAATACACTAAAACCAATCAAAAAAGAAATTTATAGTCAAGGTCGACCTACCATGCTACCTCAATGTGATTCGAGACGTTCCGAGACAACACTGGTAATCACACGAATTCCGACTTGAAAAACATGTTTGTTTTAATTAATTAGAATAGTGTAGTAAATACTATATATTTAAAAGTGAGTTAAATATCATTACCAATTATAAATATTTGACATACTTAAGGTTATTTTGTTATGCAATGATTTTAGAAGAAGTGAAAAAGAGACTAAATCAAATAACTAGCAGCAAAGAAAGCATTTTACTATCACCATTTACATCCCTGGCCACAGAAAATGCAAATGGTGGAGTCTTCTTTCAGATATATAAAAATACAGGAGAAGATAAGAAATAGATGAATAAATTTAATACGGTTTGCATGATTCCTTGTTGATGTTGCATTTCCTATGGCACGGAACGCATGATTTTTAATATATATAAATCACTTCTTTATGAATTAATCACTGAAGTATAATAGTGCTTATTGATAGATACATTAGCAATCAACAGTTTTAAGTTCAGACAAACACCGATAATTTTACAGCTATTCTATTGGCTAATTTAACGAGATTATAAATAGAAATTTAGTATTAATGCTATAATGAATTACCGAGATATCTTGAGTTGTTATTCCTTCAACATTATTCTTTCGCTTAAAATAAAATAAAATACGTAAACTTGTTTTTTTTTGCTATTGTTTCCGGTTGTCTATTTTATGTCAAGCGTACATAAAACTGATCGCATAATAATGTATGCACATTTATCAAATTGTAGTATTAAAGCAGTTCTGTTGTTATAGTTATTTATAATACTTGGATAAGACAAACTCGCTAACCGATGGTTATACGAATTAAATCAAAATGATGCTTCTTACATTTTAATCAGATATTCACGAAGGTAAAAAGGAAGATGTCTTTGCTCTAAGACTTCTCCAATAGAGGGCATCACCAGAGAATCCATTCCATCCATTTTGACTTTGATCTGGGGAAGGGGAAGAAACTTTCACCAGATCATTACAATCATGATAACTGCTGAATGACCAACCATAGTACTTTCGCTTCCACAGTATATCGCATGTTTTCGATGGGTGTTTGGCAATATTGCGAAACGAACCGAACTTCCGGATGAAAGGCCGATGACCAAATCCTTAAGTTACACTCTTAAAATAATCGAGTGGATTTCACTCAGGAGTGAAATTTCACTCTTTCATTTTCACAAAAATCAACCAATGTTTAAGATAGAAATTCACTCTTTTGAAAGATGTGGGTAAATCACTTCTTTTAAGAGGAGTAACAACATATAGTCTAAAGGGGTAAATTATATTGAAAAAAAGAGTGAATTTCAATCTTTTATAGAAGTATAACTGTGATTTATTTTATTTTGACAATTTGGTGCAGAAATTAGGTTTTAAATTCTTTATTTTAAGGATTTATGTTTTTCTTTCTTTCTTTTCTTTTCTTTTTTTTTTTTTTTTTTTTTTTTTTTTTAAAATTACAGTATAGGAATATGATTTCTTTAGTCAATAATATAACAGTACAATTAAATATGACATTTTAATTCATTTGGATAATTATATTGGTTTTTAAATTACATATAATATCAAGCAATTTGTTCAGCCATTTATTATATTACTTATATATATTTAGTTTAAGTGTGAGTGTAGCACTCTCAAGAAAAAATCGTCACACTTCTTATTTTTCAGTTTAGTTTACTATGGGCCCATAAGTACAAAATTAATTTTTACAAACATTATTAGTACAACAAAGTGTACACAATTTTAAAAAATACATAAATATTATATAAATAAATATAATTTAAGTTCTTTTGAAAAAATCATTTATTTAAAGTATAGTTAAAAATTTATTTTTGAATATTGAAAATATGCATTTTTGAAATTACAGAAGGATTAAGACAAATATTTATAGATTATTCTGTTGAACAAAACTGACTTATGTTTTGCAAATAAATCTTGTTTTATGATATATTTTCCAAGTTTATGGTTTAAACTGAAAATAATTTCTATGAAACTAAGAATGAAATTAAAAATAAAATGCAAAATTATACAGAAAACATTTATTCAATTCTTAATACAGAGAAAATTAAATAATAATATGTACATAGAAATTCTTATGTATGATTATTATGTATATATTATGATGTCAAATTAATATTGGAGCTTGATTTTTTGGATTGACAGTTTAATAATACAAAATAAGAATGCTATTTAAATAAGAATAAAAATGATAATATGCATTTTAATGCACGTATTTTGCAAAATTTAGATTTTGATCGATTATAGTAAGAATGTATTGTTTTAATTAAAGTCCCGACTGAACCATTTTTTAATTTATAAATACGAGGGTTGCTATTTATATTTCTGGCCAGGGCAATAGTAAGTGTTGCTAGGCGACCGAAGACGATTTTAATCGAAAGTTTGATATTTTTAAACATAAATTCAGCAGACGATTTACCATTATAGCTTTATTTGTGTTGTTGACAGTAAATTGAAAAGTTCTTCTCTGTCAAAAAATGGAATTGAATCGTGAACATTTTCGTGCCATTATTTTTCATAACTTTCGACGTGGATTGTCAAGACAAGAGTGCTTCGATGAACTTAATTCTTTATACAGCGATAAAGCGCCATTCTACAGCACTGTAAAAAATTGGTATAACGGAATTTAATCGTAGTCGATGTTCGATCCAGGACGAATCCCGTGCAGGTCGTCCAAAATCCGTTGTTGTGCCAGAAAAGATCAATGCTGTGCGTGAACTGATAAAGCAAGATCGTCATGTGACATACCGTGAGATAGAGGCGTCTTTGGACATTAGTATGACTAGCATCAATAAAATATTGCATGAACATTTGAGCGTAAAAAAAATTTGTTCGCGTTGGATCCCGCATAATCGGACAAACGCTCAAAAAAAGGCGCGTGTCGATTGGTGCAAGGAAATGTTGGAAAAATACATTCAAGGTACATCAAAGGCTGTGTATAACATCTACACAGGTGACAAATCATGGATCTATGCATATGAGCCGGAAACAAAACAGCAATCAACTGTATGGGTTTTTAAAGACGAGGCAAAACCAACAAAAGTTGTTCGAGGAAGAAGCACATCGAAACAAATGATTGCCTGTTTCTTCGGCATTAACGGTCATGTGGCAACAGTGGCGTTAGAGCAACGCAGGACGATCAATTCTGAATGGTACACGACCATTTGTTTACCAGAAGTCATCGGAGAAATTCGAAAAAAGCAGAAGAACAGGCGAATCATTCTTCATCATGACAATGCGAGCTCTCACACATCGACTCAAACAAAGGCATTTCTGACGGAGCGAAAGATCGAACTGATGGGTCATCCGCCGTACAGCCCTGATTTGGCACCCAATGACTTCTTCTTATTCCCACACATCAAAAATAAATTACGTGGACAACGATTTTCGACCCCCGAAGAAGCCGTTGATGCATTCAAAACGCATGTTTTGGAGTTACCTCAATCGGACTGGAAAAAGTGCTTTGAAAATTGGTTCAAACGCATGCAAAAGTGTATTGATCATCATGGAGAATATTTTGAAAAACAATAAAACCAATTTCGATCCTACATATTTGTTTTTTCATTATTAGGCCAGAAATATAAATAGCAACCCTCGTACAGTAAGTTTATCATCGTACTTAACTTCAAACACATGATAACATTTATATAAAGTATTGAATGCTTTTTAATCTTGCACATATTCAACATCAATAAATTCCTATTCCTCAGATAAAAATATTTCATATTTAGGTCTTCCTTTTGACCATAGCCAAGCAAGTACAGTTGACACTTTTGAGTGCTATTCTTCTTCTAAAGATGCCTTCACCTAATACGGAAAAAAAAAAAAGCATAATAACTAAAATTTCCATAGTATTTGCAACCTCATAAGTATCTATATAAACTTTAACACTGAAATTATATAAAAATAATAATTCAAAAAAAATTAAGCCTTATTTTTCTGCAAGTAATTTGATATCTATGTAATTATATTCTGTATTAAAATCCAGCCTAAAAAATGTACCATCCTCAATTCTCACATATTTATTCCATGTTATAGGAAAGGTTTTTGAACATATGATATTATTCTAGGAACATATTATGCAGGGCGTTTACTAAGAAAACAGTCAGCTTCTGGATATTAAATATCAAATACCAAATCTATCTGTAATAAAGAGAATAATTATTTATATTAAACTAATGGAACTTTTTATTGCAATTTAACGCATTCAAATACATTACAAATAAAATGATTTTTTTAAAATACAAGATTGAAAACTACAATATAATAAAAGACAAAAGAAATACTGCATATTTTGTAAAATATAGATTTTAATTACTTTTTTTCTTAGAATCATTAAGCAAATATCAAAATAACACCATAAGATCTTTCTTCCATTTTTATTAAAAAAAAAAAACCCTTTCTCTATAAAATTTCAACCAAATTTTTTGGCATTAAAGTAATTTAAAATATATTATTCATATACAATCAAAAAGTTTGGAAATGCATGCACAGCTTGTTTCATATTGTACCATTAAAAATCCAGATATACAAATTATACAAATTATGCAAGGAATTGTAAATTTTGGTGTGCTTAAATCATTGTGGCATTGTTAGAAAATAATATTGATACAAAAGTTTAAAACTTTCATGAATATTTTAAAATTCATCCTCAAATATGCAAAAAATACAGGTTTTATATTACCAATGCTTCATTGAAAGTAGCCAATTTTGGATACTTAGAGAAATAAATTCTGTAATACAATAGATAGTCTATTTTTTATCACAAAATGTTATATAGTTTTGGACATTTTTTTAAAAGTTCAAATATTTTTTCTCAGTGAATTTCACTAGGCATTTCAAATTCTAATCATTTTATCTGAAAGGAAAAATACATACATATGTGTGTTTACTCAATAATATCATACATGTAAAAACTATTTATGACCAAGTGAATAAATACTGGATATTTATTTTTTTAAAAACTACTAAATTCAAATTAGAAATTTAGATAATTTTAAATGAATTATAAATTTATTTTAAAGTTAATAAGGATTTAGTTTTAGCAGTAAAAACAAACAAAACTTTACTTCAAAATAGATTTAAAAACATTATTAAAATTTCTTAATGACCAAGTAATATTAATTTAATGAATAATTACCTTTCATTATTTTAAAATCAACTTTAAAAACCAAAAAAATTTAACAAGAAATTTTAACTGAAAATACTGATTGGAATTTTCCTGTCATTTACTCACTAACATCAAACAGAAAATTTACTATATTTACTTTTTTAAACTATTAAATTCAAATTAAGAATTTAGAAAATTTTACTTAAAAATAGATTTAAAAACATTAAGTTACAGCGTTCTTACTTAAACATAGCATATTACTTCAAACTTTTAAATAAATTTTACAAGCAAAATGAAATTATTAGTTTTAGTAATAACAATAAGTTTACATTTTCTCAGTCTCCATAAAACTTATTTTGATTACATATTATACAGAATATACCTGATCAGCCATTTCTTCCTTATATAGCATTTCACCATCTTCAAAATAATTACATGTTTCAGATTTGCTTTTGCTAATTTTATTCTTTTTCTTCGATGATAGCAATGACAACCATAAAATACGAATATAAATTATATTTCCATCGACAAATTGTTTAGCTGTAAATTCTAAAATATGCAAATTAATAAATTTTGATACATACAATTTATTTTCGTTTTATCTGCGAATGCTTTTACTTAGTAACAATCAAATCAAAAATTGTCAGTGAAATTTTAATAAATAAAACACAAATTGTCAGTAAAATTTTAATAAATAAAATACATCCTATCAAGTAATATTCTGCAGATTAATAATTGCTTTATATTGTATTAACATTGAAATTAAAAAGCTTCTAATTTTATTTATGAAAAAATGTATTCTTATTTATTGGTACAATGTTGTATTTGATATTAATCGCACTTTCAATTCAGTACAATACACTATATTAAATATAATATTTCTATAATATACATTGTGGATATTTAAATCAACGAGAAAATTAATAGTCATATTCACGCTGTTTTGAAAATAAAAGAATTTAAAATGCATTCATTATAATTTACTATTAATATATAATACAAATTAAATTGTGGCAGAAAATAGTATTTGAAATAAAAAATAAAATTGCCAAACACACATAGTTATATTATTAAATATTAGCAATTAATCTGAAATTTCAAATATTATATGAATATGAATTCAATATAATTCATTCATTCACACTTTCGAATACTAAAGTTTATATAACGGTGAAAAATCATAAATATGATGATTTGGTATAGGCAATCAATGAATTATAAGAAATAAAGACTCACCATAATGTTTGTCACTCCTTTTTGTCCAATTATATATTTTAAATATTCTAATAGATAGCTTTTACAAAATAAAGAACTAAATTCCTCCACTTTTAGCGAAACTAAACCGAAAGCATACAGCCACGTGATGATTTAAACCAATTAAAGCACATTACATTTGCTTTGTGTCATAAACACGTCAAAAAATGAGTGAGGATGGAGTGTTTGAAAGAGAATTTCTCTACCCAATCAGGTAGAAAAGGATTCATTTTGTATCTTTATAGAATACCAAATATCGAGTGGTGAAAAACCACTCGATTTTTTAAGAGTGTACCACTGTCCTGAACGAAGAGGGGCCACGGTGTTCTTTTTGAATAAGGCATCGTTTTCACTATTGGAAGGCAGTAAGTTTGAATCTCGATTAAACTGAAAATCCTTGTGTTCCCTAATGGCAACTGGATCACGTTAAAACTGGTCGTGTGGTCGCAATATCCTCCAAGAGAAATGACACCTCTATGGTTGGCAGGCCATGTATTAGGGGTCTTCTACTTGGTCTTTGCTTCAAAATCACGAAGAATCTTTCCGGCGGCTTTTACAGTAAGGCATTAATGTTTCTAGAATAAGCAGTAAAAATTAACAGGCTCAAACCAAATTCTATGTGTAAGATATTTTCTCTGTACTATAGTAATTATATTTCAGTTTAATCATAGTGAACTTATTGCTTTCAATAAAAAATTATGTAAAATCCTAATCTGAAATTGTGTTGAAATTTCTTCACCCAAGATAACTTTTCATTGATATTAAGAATGGAATCCCAACACAATGTAGGAAAAACTTAATATAATATAGACAGATATATTTAAATATAATAACGATGTTAAGTTTAAAAAACGAAAGATTAGCATATAAAAATAAGTTTACACTATAGGTGTTGTTTATTTAAAAATTTACCACATTTGAAATCCTCATGTAATTTGGAATGATTAGAAATGGTGTGGTTTTTCTTGTAAGTGAACAATGAAATCAGAGAATTTATTTGAATGCTTCATAACTAATCTACACAGAGTAATGTCTATCTTTTGGATTGCATATTTAGAGCAAAAATATTATTTTATTTGCATTTTCTAAATAGGAAAATGTACTGGACAGACTGGAGCAGGAATTCACCCAAAATTGAAGTGGCGAATATGGATGGTACTGGTAGAGCAGAATTAGTGAGTGACAATCTTGGTCTGCCCAATATGGTGGTCATTGATTTTGATAGAAGTAACCTTTGCTGGACAGATTCAGGTAAAAGTTATGCATATATCATTTAAAAACAGCTAATAAGTACAGTAAAGGGGCATGTATTCCAATTATATTGCATTATAAGAACAGTTATACTCCTATTTTTACTATCACAGTCCACAGTGAAAAAATATTTCTTTCAAGATTCTCTTTCAAAATGATTTTAAATATCACTGGGTAAGCCGAGAATAACTTAATTGATTAATGGAATCTTACCATACTAAGAAATAAATCAACAATCAAGAGCTTTTCCTCTATAGCGAACAATTTAAAAAATCACTTTTTATGAAACATCAGACTAAAGAATTGCTTGCAAATTACAAAAACATGGTACATGAACATATTTTCAATAACTTCATTTTAAATTGATATTTCAATTAAAATTAGAACAAAATTTGAAATTCTTTCTAATTACTCAAGTTAGTAAATATACAGAATATCATAAAAACAATTTGCTTGATTAAAAAAAATCTGTTTTAAAATCGTTGAAAATCTTAAATGGAAAACTCGTATCTTTTCCTTATTTATAAGTTTCTAGTATGTGCTCCAGTTTATCTGAGAAGATATTTTTTAAAATCGGCTTTTATTAAACAAGGACAGCTACAAAATTAAAGAACTTAGTTTTAAAAGTAGAAATTGGACATTTTCTAACGAAAAGTAATTAAGTATAAAAAATAATTATTCATAAAGGAAGACATTTCTTTTTGATTTGATAATTAATTTCCTTTTAAAAAATGTTAACGCTTATTAATTTTAACTATCTCAAATATCATTACAACCATTATTTTTATGAAGATGTATTCATGCAAAAATAATGCATTTTGATATAATAAAGAACTGAATAATCTTTTTACTAACTTTTTTTTAGGCACAGGTGCCGTATAATCCATGATTCCAAGTTCTGAATTTTTTGGCGATGAAGAAATTTTGCCAAGATGACGTATCGTGACATAAATACTAGGTTTACCAAAATAGAATTTTCTGCATAATACTTATAGGTCTTCGTATGTTTGACGTAATAAAAACGAGGTTGCCAGATATATAAGAATATCAGCTAAAAATTAACCAATCTCAGAATTTGGCATCATGGATTACACCTGTACCCTTTTTTAGATTCCAATTCTTTTATTCTCTTTTATCCAATTGGATGCAGATTTTCTATAAATGTTTGTTATTTCAGGATTGGGAAGAATAGAATGCATAGCTTTGAATGGGCAAAGCAGAAGAGTAGTGTACACACCAGCTGCATATCCATTTGGAATTGCTATTCACGATGGTCACATTTACTGGACAGACTGGGAAATGTAATTTCTTTTTTCTGCAAACCATTATTAACTGTTTCAAGTACAATTTATTTGTTTTAATACTTCGGATATGTAAAATAATAATTGTTTTAAGGTGAATTTATAAAATAATATTTCATTTAAAAACCAGCATTTGTTCCTTCTAGCTTAATATTCTAACTTCAACTATTTTTGTAAAAATGATACAGGAAAGTGAATGTTCCAGAGAAAAAAAAAATTATGGAAGAATGTTATTATCCTTAGTAGATGAATATCTAATGAGAAATTTTATAAAATGTAATAATTTGACAAAACACAAAATTAGTCTATATAAATATTTTCAATGATACATTCTAGAGAAATATATATATATATATATATATATATATATATATATATATATATATATATATATATATATATATATATATATATATATATTTTATACATTTATTTTAGAGGTCATAAAGAATTTGATTCAATTAATGAGAATTACTGTACAGAAAGCAACATGTATAATATATATTCATATATATGCTTATATTTTTAGAAAATTCTTACATCGGGTTGACATAAATGGTGGCGAAGCTGAACCATTAGAAGTACCAGCTGGTGGAAGTGGTAAAATGTATGGATTAGTATCATTACCATCGTACTGTCCATCAGGTAAACGAATTCAATAATACATTTATCAGTATTAATTGGTAGATTTGGTTTTAATTCGAATTCTAAAAATACACTATATCAATTTTAGCTTAATCATGATAAAAGATGTGACAATTCAATAATTTTTTTCTTTGGAGAAAAAAATTATATAGATTGTAGTTATTCAGTTAATGAATGTTTAAATAAATATTGTGGCTTGAAACTGATATTCTCAAAGAAATCTCATCTTCTTCGAGAACAGCAGCATTTAATAACAAAAGTATTTATACATATATTTTCATCTTGTGGTATGCAGATATCAATGATTTTATGTGGACACTGATATGCAGAGGATAAAAATTATGGGAGGAATACAAAAATATTATAATACATGTCATGCATTAAAGTTGCTTTTAAATACAATCATGGAATAAATTAAATTTCTGGCAAATCTAACACATTTTGCAAGAAATAGTAAGATTAGAAAATCAAATGATAAAATTGCCCGAAAAAGAAAAGTTAATTTGTAATTTTTCTAATTAAAAAGATACCATGTGAAAAAATTACATTAATTTTTTTACTTGCATCATTAGGATTACAAAAATATTTAATATAAAATCAAAAATGAAAACAAATAATATAAGGTATGTTTTACGGTTTCAAAGTTATGAAATTAAATAAACATTAAAACAACATGAAATTGTCTTGAAGTTTATATATCTTCTTATTCATGGAATCTATTCAGATTTGTAATTAAAACTGTTTAAATTTAGACTTAAGCTTTACTTTTCCATGATAGTAAATGAGTTTCCAATGATATATCATTTTAAATTTTATGATACAGGGTGTGAAGATCAAACACTTAACAGACGAGAACTTCCGATTTATTTAAGTGCAGATGTAAGTGATTCAAGAGGCATGGGGGGAGTGTGTCGGAGCGAGAGGAACGGTATGGGTATGTGAAAAGACGAGTGGTAGCGAAGGTACCGCTCCCAGGTAAAGGAAAATACACGTATTTCGAATAATATAAAATAAACCATCTAAATTTATGTTTGTGTCTATAATTAATGTTATGTTTTGTTAATGTATAATAAATCTGTCGTAAAAAAGAAGATATGTTGGTATTACTGAACGATCCTGGAAACGACAGGTTCGTGAAACAATCACATTGGCGCAGTCGACAGGATGTTCAAGCTTTATGAAGTAACCCGAATAGTATGAAGGGAAAAATTATATTACAATGTTTAAAGGGTCGTGCTACAGGAATAAATGCTACGTTGTCGGAAGCAGATTTAGATCAGTATGACAAAATCAAAAATTTCATTTTAAGGGAGTATAGAATAACTCCGTTACGACACAAAAAGAATTTCGATTCTTGTTATAAATTACACAATGAAAGTTATGCTCAGTATGCGTCCCGGGTGGAAGCTGCATTAGAACTGTATTTAAAATCAAGAGATATAGAAACATTTGCTAAACTTAAAGAACTTATTGTAGCTGACAAAATAAAAGAGACTGCCTACTAATAAAAGATCTCAAATATTTTTGAAAGAGACCGAAAATTGCCTTCCTGAATTGGTAAGGGAAATTGATAATTTCTTAGTTTCGATACCAAAAAGTTTTGCAAATAATTCTCACAACTATACCAAATTTATTCCCGGCCCACATGGAACAAAACAGAACGAAATTGAAAGGAAACCTTTTCCAGCTAAAGTTAGAAATAAAATTTTTGTTGAAAAGAAAGAATATTATAATTATCAGAAGAACCTAGATCCACGACAGAATCGTTTAGGAAATAATACCGCTAGTTGCGCTCCAGGTAAAAAGGTAATAAAGTGCTACAAATGTCAAGAAGAGGGTCATTTGAAGAAATTTTGTCCGCAAGTGAATACAATATCCCAGGTAATAGAAATGAAACTGGAATATTTCTAATAGAAATGAAACTGAAGAAGTAAGCAATAAAGGGTTAAATGAACTTTGCATTAAAATGGGTAATGCAAGTTTCGATTGGGAAATTCCAATCTGTGAAAAGGATGGTGATCTTTTACGAGTTGATTTAAATACAGGAGATAATAAGTTTAAAGGAATCATTGATAGTGGTGCGGAAATTACAGTGCTGCGGAAGTCAGTGGTGCCAGAAGAAATGTTGCAGTCAAGTGGGAAAATTTACTTGAGGCCTGCAATTGGATCTCCGGTTGAAGGAAAGCTTGTTTCTGTTCCGCTTAGCCTTTGGTCAGCTGATGATGATATCAGGCCGTATATCATGGTGCATGCTGCGGTTGTGGAAGGATTGCATGAGCAAGCTTTGATCACTCCTAGGGTTTTCAGTTTGTTGAAAGAACAAAAAAAGAAAATATCTTGGAGAGGAAATAAAAAATATCCACGGGAAAGGAATAGTTTCGAATACTTTCAATGTGGAAGGAAGGAAAATAGAAGTTCATAAGGAAATAGAAGCAAATCAAGAAACACTTGATTTAGAAAATTCTGAAGTAGAGGTTTCAACTACTCCAGTGGAAAGTAACTTGTTAAATGAAAAAATAATCGCTATTAAGAGAAAAGTAGATTCTTTAGCATCCACAGCAACAGCCAATGAAGTGAAAGATAAATCTAATGTTGAAGAAATATTACAGTTCTCCTTCTGAGACTGATGCTGCTGTGGAAAATGAAAAGAATAACAATCGAATAATCTCCGAAGAAGAAGCTAAAGCATCATTAGCAGAAAAATGTAAGAGAGCAAGCACAACTTGAAGCTGAGTTGGAAAAACAGACGCAGGAAGAATTGAGGAGACTAGAAAAAGAGCGTCTACGTCAGGAAGAGGAAGAACAAATAAAAATGGAAGAAGAGCATTTACGATTACTTGAAGAACATTGTCGTCAAGACGAAGAAAATTTGAGAAAAGCTATTGAAGATCACGAGCAAAGAGAGGAAGATAAAAAAGTAAAACGAGATAAAGAGCTGCGTTTGAAGGCTGAACAAGAAAGAAAAGCTAAAGAGGAAGCTGAAAAGTTATGGTTAGAATTAGAAGGAAAACTTAGCAAGGAGGAAGAACAAGCAAAAGATATCGTTTGGTCCCAAACGATATATCTTGGTCTGCAGAGAACAAAAAAGCTTTCATCTCATTGAAAGATAGTTTATGTGCTGTCACTTCATTGTCAACCCCTGATTTAAATAAACAATTTGAACTGCACACAGATGCTTCGGTTACTGGCATTGGAGCATGTTTAATGCAGAGAGACACAGATGGAAATCCTAAGCCTATAACCTTCGCCAGTCAGAAATTAACTCCAGCGCAGATAAATGGAGTACCATTGAGAGAGAACCATATTCTGTGATATGGGCTCTTGGTAAGTTTGAATCATGGACTTACGGAACTTCCATAAATTTATTCACAGATCACAATCCTCTGAAATATCTTACGGACTGCATCACGAAGAATGCCAGATTACAGAGATGATCATTGGCTCTCTCTCGCCATCAGGTCACAATAGCTCATAAGCCCGGTAGTAATAATGTTATCGCAGATGCCTTATCAAGGGTTTATGAGGATGAATATTTTTCTTTTATAATGAATCGTGTAAGAAATAGAAAATAATTTCCGATATATCGTAATATTCATATTTAACCTTATATAATATATAGTTATTTCTAATTGTTATTGGTTGTTAATTTTCATAAGGTTTGTGTGAATAATATTTGCATAATTGCTTTTTTATGTTAATATTGATTCGTATTTTCTTACTTTATAATATCGTGTTGTAATCAATATAATGGATATAGCAGTAATATAAGGATATTTTCCTTTAAAGAGAATATGAAAGAAAACTGTAAGCTAAAGCGTGTCAGCAAACCGGTTAAGCATTAAGTAGTTACATTTAGAATTTTGGTACTATTTGGCTCTTGATGGAATGGTGATGAAAGGTAAAAGAAACTTTTTAGGATTCTTCGTAGTTTCGAGTTGCGGGACAAGGTCCAGCAATGGAAACTGGAGGGAAGGTGTGAAGATCAAACACTTAACAGACGAGAACTTCCGATTTATTTAAGTGCAGATGTAAGTGATTCAAGAGGCATAGGGGGAGTGTGTCGGAGCGAGAGGAACGGTCTGGGTGTGTGAAAAGACGGGTGGTAGCGGAGGTACCGCTTCTAGGCAATGGAAAATACATGTGTTTCGAATAATGTAAAATGAACCATCTAAATTTATGTTTGTGTCTATAATTAATGGTATGTTTTGTTAATGTATAATAAATCTGCGGTAAAAAAGAAGATATGTTGGTATTACTGAACGATCCCGGAAATGACAGGTTCGTGAAACAATTACACAGGGGATTAAGTTTCTGCTAACATAAAAAACTTGTTAAATTATGCAATTTTTTTATATTATCAAAATTTACAGATTTCCGGCGCAATCTGAAATATATTTCACAGTACTTTAATCACATGTTCAAGCAAAAGAAAATGCTGATAACTAATACTGTGGGAAATAAGTTTACAATGTTTTAAAAGTTATAGATAAAAGTAATGGTGCAAAAAAGTAACTACAATAATATGTTAAAAAATCGATTCTGTGAATTTGTCAGTTGCAAAGAAAATGAAATAATTTAAATATTTAAAAAACAAAATTAGATATAATTTACTCATTTGACTTGACTGCACACAATACAAAAAATTAAATATAAAATTTCAAAATTTAAAGATAATTATTATTAAACATAGATATAACGTCAAACTGTCAAATATATGCAATTAAAACAAAAAATGAAGCTCAGTACACTTCGGATATTTGGCAGATTATGGATTAAAACGATTTCATTTATTTCAGCGACAAAATTTAAAATCTATCTTGGATTTATTAAAAAAGTGAAGATATAAATAATGAACATTATAAACACTTTCTCAATAATTTCAAGCATATTCCTTTCTAGTTTTCTTTTCTTTGCATTTTAGAAAAACTTTCTGAAGTTGTATTTGATTGGTATTAAAAAGGATAATAAAGAATCCATTGAAAGTAATCAGTGATATAGTTTTCCTCTAATTAAATTAAAGAGCAATATATAGATCAAGACAATTAATTGATTCTTCGTGATCACTGTAAAAGTTTCTGCATCAATTAGTTCTTGACAAACTATTAAACACAGAAAAAAAAGGAACACTTAAGGCTTAAGGTTATAAATAAAAGAACACTCAAGGTTGCATATTGCAATAAGTTGTTCCAAAAACTTGTTTAGTCAGAGGGATGTTTCAAGAGGAAATTCCTTTTCAAAATATATTACCAATTATGAAAACTTATTTCTACACTTTTAACTAAAAATCGCTAACAATCAAGTAAATGATATCTGGTAGATGAAGCAGGAACGAGAAGTCCAATTTTTCAAAAAAGTAAGGTAACATTAACTCACTCTTTTGTTAGTGTTGTGTATTATGAACACCTGCTGACTAGCAAAACATTCAATAAAACTTATTTGAATATTTTGTGGCATTTATTTGAAGGACACAATTTGTTGAAAATAACGACATGTAGCAAGAAAACTAATGGACAAAAAGTGTGAGTTCTACACATAAGTATTCATCCAATCTTAACAAAATATTTAAGAAATCTAACATTCAAAGCACTATAATCTTCTGATATAGCATTATGTATTTGCCTACTCTTATGTCAGAAAATGTATTACGATTGTTAATTAATTTGATAAAAGAAAATCTGTTGCAAACTCACGAACAATGTTAAAGAATTGTTTTAATGCATGAAAAAATATTGGTAGAAATACATTGAAGTCGAATGGGCATATTTTGAAGGTGAAAAAATTTCAACTAATAAATCCACACCTTTTGTTTTACAACACAATCACAAGCATTTTTATTATCACAGTTGCAAATTAATTTCAAAATTTATTATTGAACTCATCTTGAAATTTTTAAATATATACATTTCAGAATGTGAGTCATCTATAGTTTCTTTAACTGATTTTAAGATATATCCAATTACTATAAAAATTTATGATTTGTATCAAGAATTCTTGTCTATAACAATAAAATTATTAACAGTAAAAACAGATGGTACCACAAGCTACTGAACTAATTTTTCAATATTGGCAGTTACATCTAATACCTGTCTAAAATTTTCAATTAAAATCAATGGATTTTAATTGGAATCCTTTAACATTTTGGATATATGTAATACACATTTTTACTTTCAGTGGGAAGTGCTTGTGCAGTTGACAATGGTGGCTGTCGATATCTCTGTTTATCAGATGGAAGAGGAAGTCGTTCCTGCATCTGCCCTGATTCAAGTCTAGATGGAGAAGCTATTGAATGTTCAGAAACCTCATGATTAAAGAGAAAAGTTACGATCTTAATTATTTGAACATTTCTAACACTACACATCATAAATATAATAAGAAATTCATAAATTTTATGTGTGCTTCATATTTGATTGTGAATTCATAAGCATTTATATGCAATTATTTGTAGAAAGATTTTCATTACTATGCATTTCATTTTTCTTTCATAAAAATAAAGTTTTATGTATGTTATATTAAAATATTTTGTCTGTAGAATATGTTGATATGTTGGTATTTAATTTTGACAAAAATTAAACTTATTAACTACTGCATATTTTTCTGCAGAAACTTATGCACAGGACATTAATAAAAATATTAATATGAAGAATTATTTTAACTAACATAATTAATGATTTGATTTTGGCTTTGAAATTGTAGATCTCAAGAGGAATGCATATAGTTTGTGGTTGCATTTATTTCAGATTCAAATTTCATGTACTTTTTATAAAATGGGAAAAGATTTCTCATTGAGGAATATAAAACTGTAAAATATAGGAACTGTAAAATATTTTTTGCTAATACGACAGAAGAAATCTATTTCCAAGTGAAAGAATTCAGTAATTCTTCAAAGCATTACGAAAAATTTTATAAATATTTCAGAAATATGAAAAACCATCAAACATTTAATACCTGGTTGAATATTGGTTCCTTGAACACAATTGATTCTAAGGTTTATTTTCTCAAAGTGAACTCATTATCAAAATCCTCAGATTATATTATTTTTTCATTGGATTATTATTCAGTTTGAAATTTAGAGAGAGCGTATTATAGATAGCATATTTAAATGTAAATAATTCAACTACTTCTAAAGCATACATAGGAATTTTGGCATCAACTTTTCCTATGTAGAGAAGAAATGGTAACGAATTGAAAAAATATTTCATAAATTTGTTCTTTTTAGACCTTTGTAAACAAATTTTTACATTGTTTAGTATCATTATCAGGCAACTCTAGGTTTTAAAAATTAAGTATATATTGTACAATAAAAATCTTATTAAACTTATACAATTAAAATTTTACAAAACCCAGTAATTCATTTGTACAGAAATAATGATTTGCCTTCTTTTAAATAGCAAAAATCAAGATGACCAAATCAGTGATTAATGAAAAAAATAATTTTTCTTTGCAAATTTCTCTCCGACTTAACTTTTTTCTAATATTTATAGGGAAAGAATTTTAATCGTTTTATAGAATTTGGAGAGTATTAAAAATGTTATAAAAAATAATGGCAAGTTTAATTTTCAAATGTTACTATTATAATCAGGTATTATAAAAATTCCCCCATATTTTTGATCAACTGGACACGTTTTATTTCCAAATGATACGTCATTATTATCAATATTTACAGTTGTGATACGTTAATGCTTAAAACAGAGTTCGTACAGATCTCCAAAAATCAATTTAGAGTTTTCCTGGAGTCAAATCAAAAATTACTAACCAAATATCCTTTAAATGGGTAATTATTTTGAGGGGAGGAGGCAGATATAACCTGTTCTAATAAATAATGTTCTCCCCCTTTTCATATTGGATTTTATAGCTGATTCTTTCATATTTGGAAAATAGAAATCTTTCTTACAAAATAGATAATAGCCATGTATATATATTTTTTTACAACCAGGGAAAAGCCAATCTTTGCAGGTTGTTTACTGGTTGTAAAAAAAATTAATTAATTAATTAAATAAATAAATAAAAAATACAACCAGTCAATAAAAAATACAGAGTCCACTAATGATTGAAAAGACACTTTCAACCAGGCATATTAAATAATTTATTTCAACTTTTATTTCATTGATGCAATTTTCAATAGGGGTTTGGTTTGTCGCTCAATGGTCATTTTTTGCACACGAGGGCTAATTAGACTGGGACCTACGGTTTAAAGTGGATTCTGAACCACTACAAACATCTATGCCCAAGGTGGGATTCGAACCCACAAACTGTAGAACCAAAGGCAAGAACGATAACCATTCGGCTGCTAGCTCGGCTTTCAATAGGGGAGACATGGAAAGTATATTTAACTCAAAAATTTTACATTTAAATATTAATATTCAGTGAATTTTAAGCAATATAAAGGAAACAGAAGTAAAAAGAAAATATATCAATTAAAATCAACAGACTGATTGCACAACATCTTGTTTGGTGATCACTTCACTTCACACACACAAATCTGAATATTACCATGAAATTATTATGGTTGAACAAGATCTAAAGCAGTTAAGAATACAATAATCTAATACTGACTGTGCCGCAATCTATTAGTAATATACTTTTAGGTTTTCAGGAATTTTATTGAAAATTTTAAAATAATAAAACAAAAATGCATCAAAGTAAGTAAAAACTATAGGAGTAGTTTATGATTTTAAAGGAGTAAAGTAAAAAATTGCAGGTGTTTCAAGAGTAATTAAAAAAGTATTTTTTCAATTTAAGGAGTTTCCAGGAGTTGTATAAACACTTATAAAAAACCTTTTACCTGTATAAAAACACGAAAAAGATATAAAAAAGTAGTAAAGTGGACAATTTCATGTATATGAGAAGATATTTTTTGCCATTTTACCACAGAACAAATTACAAATTTAGCTTTCTCAAAAGTAACTTTCTAAATAATACTCTTCCTATTACCTGAAGAGAGAGAGAGATGAATAAAATTACTACAATACTGATTACCAGCCTTCTCATCCCGCTGAAACTTATTGGCATATTTAGTTTTTATTTGACAATAATATATTGATAAAAAATTTGAATAACTACAAGTCTTAAAATTTTTTGCAAATATTCTTTTTAACAGGTAGTTATAGTTTGCACCATTATTTAACACTTATATGAATTATTTCAAAGAAAAACAATCTGCTATAGGAATCTGACATTCGAAATTTTTATTTTATTAAAAAAGTTTTTATTATATTTGTAATACAAACACTTTATTTTATTTTACTATATTTATTACACTTTGTAATACAAAATTAAATTTTTGTAATGATATAGAATTTAAATTAACTTTAGCTTATAAATAAATTAAGGTAAAAATTAAGCAATAACTAAATTAATCAACAATGTAAATTCTTTTAAAAACTTTTAACAGAACAGATGAAACTATACAGGTCAGACAACTGACTGTGCTTACTTAAATATTTGTAACAAGAAAGAAAGAAAGAAATTCATGAAATTTGTCAAAATGACAAAAACAAAGTAAAAAAAAAAATAAATAATTTTAATTGGAAATATGTTTAGATAATGAAAGTTACATACATATATTTATATATATATACATATGCATATACATATATACACACCAGGAGAAATCCGATTACTTAGTCCCATAAAAGAAATGAATATACCTTTCTTTCCTTCTTCAGAAGAAGAAAAAAAATAATAAATAATGAAAAGGAAAGACGCGTAAATTTTTCAAGATTTATAGCTTTATTAAATTTTTATAAAATATAGACTTACATAGTTGATTTTTATGCTATAATCTTTATTGTAACTCACTATTAATTGACTTAAATTTCAGATTCTTGATGTATTTCTTACAATATTACATTGATATAAAAATATATAGAGTATATAATATATACTGGTAGGATAAATATGAAGAATCACATTGCCATAAAGTATCTTTTTCATCGTTAATGGTTAGAATTTCAACTATAATTAATGTGTATAAATGTCGTATATACATATAATTATTATGCAGCACAATCTTGATTTACAAGATAATTTTTAAAGATATATTAAAATGTTTATGGCATTTGTTTTAAGTTACTAAGACAAGAATAAGTCACATAAAAAATTAATAAAATATAATCAGTTGCTTCTCTGTATGTGCGAATTGATGTATATTTGCTAAAAATACATACATACACAATAGATTCTTTTATACAATATACAATCAACAGCAATGACAGGTCTAATAAAAATTAAGGATAAATGATGATTTGAATAGTTAACTAGAGAGTTATATAAGTTAGTAATTATAATATGAAATATTCATTAAAATATTTACCAATTTATTATTGTTTGATGTTAAAATCTGATTTAGTGGATGATCAATATTTCACAAATTTGATACTGAATACAATTAGTGTTATAAAAAAACAGTTATCTCATTATACTTATTCTCTAGATAATGAGGAAAACAAATGCATTTGCTTCACACTTTAAATAATTACATAAAAAAAACCCTAGTTTTTTGCTTCAAAGAAACTGAGCATTTTACTGAAATGATTTTTTTGCATTATGCAAAAATATCATGAATAATGGAATTTATTTTGATAAAATTAATTTTGTAGCATAAAAAATAAATAACAATTTTAATTAAAAAGTGGTTGTTTCAGTGTTTCTAAGTTAACGTTAATGCAATCAATTTTTTTTTTTAATGTGATTGATGAAAGAATTTATCGTCAAAAATATTTTTGAAGAAAAAACCAGAAACCACATGGTTCCAAATAAAAATTATGAACAGATATTTATTAAAACAGTATAGTTCTAAATATAAACATCTCCAAGATATTCAGATGAAACAGATGTTTGAATATAACAAGAGAGTATTGTTTGTATTTACATAACTGATTTTCCTGAGAAACTATGATTATCTAGGATGGCGAGTGTCACATAAAAGCAAGTAAGCTGTTAGCATATGCCATGGGTTTAACATTTGGATGAGGCTGAAAGAAACATAAATACATAATCAAATTTTATTCATAATTTCCAATAAAAATTCATAAGCAATATTACTTAAAACAATAAAATGTTTTAAATGTTTGGAACTTCAATCAAGCTATATTTCCATAAAATATACTTAAAATAAACTTCTCAATATTTAAAAAAAAAAAAAAAAAAAGTTGGTAGCAAATCTCAAAAATATGCAGCAATAAATTGTTTTTAATTTATTAAAATTATTTTAAGTTTGAAT
This sequence comes from Latrodectus elegans, assembly GCA_030067965.1. Lineage (NCBI taxonomy): Eukaryota > Metazoa > Arthropoda > Arachnida > Araneae > Theridiidae > Latrodectus > Latrodectus elegans. The sequence continues at coordinate 28,313,633 of CM057810.1, read as the reverse complement.
TATTGATTTATGATCATTTTAGCAAATGAGAATAATTTTGTTTGGGACCTACTACATAAAAGAATTTCTAACTATCACAAACATCTATTCCATTAAAGTAGGAATCTAACAAATAACTGTAGAAAGCCAGAACAACAATTACTTAGCAACCAGCCTGTCATTAATTTAACATTTAAGCTTCATAATTAAAAATATTTTTAAATTACTTAAAACTATTAAGCTAAGGAATTAATATCTTCATTTAATAGTATGAAATTTACTTACAACAGCTTTGTATGTTTCAAATTTGGGCTTCATATCTTTTCCTTTCAATGTTATATAAGCACCTTTGTTTCTCATTGTATCACTAAAATTATACAAATATTAATTTTAAACAGATTTTCACAATAAGTCAAATATTATAAAAGTTTAATAAAAAAAAAAACATAAAAAATAATGTTCTACATCATTAGCAATAACGTATTTTTTATTATAAAATCACCTTACAGCAAAATCAAGAGAAATCATCATTTATTCTATGTATATATTCAGAGCAAATGAGGGAAATAAAACTAAATAAACAAAATATTAAAATAAGATTTTTTTAAAAGTATTTTATTATTTTCGTTTTAAGTTAATTCAGGCCAAACTTCACATTCTGAAAACAAAAATGCTTACAGCAAAATAACTTAGAATTTTATAGGAAAACTTGATTTTAAATTCTTTATTGCAATAAATTATATAAATATTTTTGTTTTCTAAAATTATTCAATAAAATACATATTGAACTAAAGATGATAAGTATTATAATTTGGGGCAAACAGAATAAAAAGCTATAAAAACAAATTGCTACTTGTAAAAAATAACATTTTTAATTAAAGTGCAAACAGCAAAAGGATTTTAATGCTTTTGGTTTGGTTTATGTCACTTTAATTTTTATACTGAACAATTAATTTGATTTGAACCTATAGTTTTTATAATTATACCATTATAAGAGATTCAGAGGCATATTACAAATAACTAGACATGCACTAAGTATGGGAACTCAACTTACAAATTCTCACTTATTGTACAAGAATTCAAATTCAGCTGAAAAAAATCACTTTCAAAAAAATATATTTTCAGATAAACTAATTATTAACTGACTAAGCAACAGCAAAAACATCCAAAATGAGAAACTTTCACTTGGTAAAAAACATCACTTTTCTGAATCTTGTAAGAATTTTTACTCATAAATAACTTTAGAATCTTAATCAACTTAAATAATTTATAATAGAACTATGAAATACACATTCAGATTAAAAAATTTCAATTACAGGGAGCAAGAAATGCAAGAATTTTTAGTTACACGATTTTAAAATTAATAACATCTTATGTGAATGGAAAATGAAGAATATACATTAAAATTGAATGAATTTATAATTCATAATTATAAGAAACTTTAGATAAAAAAGATAAATGACAGTAAATATATTAACATAAAAACTTTTTTGCAACAGTTTAAAAAATCATAATTATTTAGCAAGCACTACCAGTAGTTTGGTGCTGAAAATACAGTAATGCATTTTCCATCGTGTGTAACTTCATAACCATCAGCTTTCACTTCGTGGCTACGTATAATATAATCTAATTTATTATTTGTAAGGAACTCTTTAGTAACATCTGGTCCAAATTGAACTCCAACACCTCTTTTACTTGGAGAAATGCCTAATTGTGGTTGAGGATCGGACCACAATAATTCACACATTAGTCCTGAGAAAGAAAATAATTCAACGTCAATTAGATTTCAGATTTAAAAAAAAAATATAAATTAATATACTTGGTTTAATAAGGTAATAATTCATTCTACAAAGTTGCAAATGTTACTAGATTTCATATTTTTTATGTCAATTCTATTTTAGAATCAATACATATGTTTATCATCTAGAAAAATTTTTTTGACAAAAATAACAAAATTTATTAAATATAGGCCTCAAATATGAAAAGCTCAACTAGTAGATGAAAGAAAATAATTACAATAAATGTAACCATTATTGACCAAATTTGTGATCATTTTCCATTTCCTCAAATTTTATCATTTGCAAAATATATGAAAAGAACTATTACAACCTTAAAAAATATATATATTGGAAATTGATAGTATACAATGCCAAGCTCAATAAATAATAACAGTGAAAAAATCTGGTAAACATAAATATATAGATGCTATTGTGATTAACAAAATTAAACACCTTAAATAAAATGAAAAACAAATTACAAATAAAATAAAATTTGAATTCATATACATTTAATTAAAAAAAACAAAAAACAATATCGCTTTTTTCAAGTCATGTTTCATGAGAACTTCAAACATTCTTCAATAGTCTATTCAAACAAATTTTTAAGTTAAGATAGTTCCTTTTCCCCTTACATTGCAATTTCGTTAATCACAATGTAATTAATGATACATATATATTGCTATTCTGGTTTTATAAGTTGCATCTTTTTTCTCAAATTTTTCAGGGTTCATACAGATTTCCAAGAGATATCAACATTCATATTTTCATTTTAAGTAGTTCCTAACCAAATATGAATAATTATGTACATGCAATATTTTTCAATTTTATTTGTAAATAGTTTTAACAAATAATTGCAAAAATTATCAATGAGAATATTTTTATTTAAATTAGAATTATGTTCAATGGTTACTTCAAAAACTGTATATGAATTTACAGCTACAACAGAAAAGTTTTTTAAATAATCAATATTCTTTATATTGTTGGATTATACATTGTATAAAATAAGGGATTATTTTAGAGTTTATAAACAACTTCAATAGATTCCTATTTATTAATTAATTGAATATTTCAAGATGTGTATAACAACCACTTTTTTTATATAAATATATATAATCAAAACAAATGTAACTATGCGATTAAATTTCCAAGATGATTTTTCTTCCCAATTATTATTTAATAAATGCAACTTTAAACTTTTCTTCAGTTTACATTCAAACTCTTTTAAAACTATACAATTTCACATCTTTATTCTATGCTTTTTTTATTTCTTTAATCATTCAACAGATTTTCACATTTCCTCATTATTTATACATACAAATGTATACCAATATAGGAAATATATATATATATATATTTGTATGGCTTTTTCATAGTTCACAGGTCATTTGAAAGACGTTTTTCACTAGGTATATTAAATAATTTACTGCAGCCTTAATTTCATTGATGAACAAACAATTTTATATTTAAATATTAATAGTCAGTAAATTCTTAACACTATAAAGAAAACAAAAACAAATAGAAAAAGAATCAAATAAAATCGCCTATTTGATTGCACAACATGATCTTGGTAATTATTTTATTTCACACACATAAATCTAAATACTACATCTGGTCTTGACTAAACTGGATTACAATGAAATTATTGTGACTGAATTGGATACTTAATTTAGTCAACGGTTATGAATAAAAGAATCTAATATTGATTGTGTGGCCATTCAGTAAGAACATTAAGAGCTAATACTCACTAAAATTTTCAGATAATTCCATTAGAAATTTAAAAATTAAAAAAAAATAATAATAATACTAAATAAATAAATGCATACCAGTTAATTTTGGAAGAAAAAAAATAAAATTTTTATTTTGAGGGGAAAAAAATCAGGAAACACTGCTAGCAATATCTTTGCTTGCGACAAAATGTTTAAACAGTAACGCAGAAGGAGAATTTTACTCTTTAGATTATACATTCTGAGAAAGATTTATTTTAAATACATTTTGTATTAGTCTTAATATTTTAATAAAGTATTCACATACCTCATAAAAGAACTACGAAAAATATAAGAATAATTTACATGTAAAAAACCAAAAATTTATGTTTATATCAAATTATTTATTTTATGCGGAATTTTTTATTACTCTAGTTCAATTTATAAATATTAAGCATATAAAATTACATAAAAATATAAAATACATTATTAAATAAATTTAATTCAGTAACAAATACTTTGTTTGTCTGAAATATTTTTCAAATTATCAATAATCAGTAATATTCCTAATTGAGCTGCTTATGTAAACAGGCATCTAATGTCTGCATGACTGCCAAACTCGTAGGAGTTCTCTCCTCTTAATCACTAGATTTCGGTTTAGGAAATGGAAGGTTATTAGCCTCCGTTGCTCTTTATTTACAAACAATGTGATTATTTTTTGGTTTAAAGTGACTTAAAAAGCTCTTTTATTGAAAGCTAACTGAAATTGTGGCTGACGATGTCAGCAAATAATCCCACAAAGGGAAATATTTTGTGAGAGCCTGGATTGATGAATTTCAATAAAGGAATATAGCCAGCATCCATAATGACTACAATTACTGAAATTCTTACAAAGATGTTCCAATTCCGTTAAATTTAGTGCCATCTATTGATGATGATTTGTGTTTTTTTGCAAACAGCCGACAGATAGGGTTAAAAACTCAAAGGAACATATTTAAAAACATATACATATTACATCGTGTCATCTGTTGATTGTTTAAACTACTAAAACAACTCAATACTCTTTTCCTGGGAAAATTTTGACTGTTGTTAAGTTTTTCATAGAAATGGCCAAAAATAAGTAAATTTTCCTACATTATCAAGAAAACGGTAGAAATGATGAAAAATCGGGAGTTTCCCGATAAAATCAATAAATTTGACCACTATGTAAATGCTCTGAGATAAGTACAGGAGTAATTCATGATTTTCAAGGAGTCAAATAAAAATTCCAGGAGATGTATGATTGCAGATACTAAAAAATGTCACTAATCTTGTAATATAAAAGTGAATGTTATGCTATGAAATCACAAGTAAAGAATAATTGAAAATATTCACCATAAAAATAAAAGAAAAAAAATTCATTTATTAAAATTTTGATTTTAAAAAGTGTAATTGTCAAAATCTTACCTTTTTCTGGTGGTTGCCTGTTTCTATCTATTTTACGAATATCATCCAGAGTTACACCAGGTTCTGAGAATAAACCACCATGCATAACCTTAATATAAATTGGAACTTTTTTTAATTATATCATTCTATTAAATAACTTAGAGCATGTAAAATTACACACTTGCAAATTTTACAGGGAAAAACTGAAATTTACTTTAATTTGGAAAAACTAATAATAAAAAAGTAAGCATTTATATCCAAATATGAGGAATATTAATAATGTCCTTAAATGTAAAAAAAAATTGCAGCTTTTAAGCTACATTAAATCTATATTTTAATTTTTCCTAATTTCTGAGAAATTATTTGAGGATAAAAATCTAGAAAATAATGCTAACTACATATTTCCATTTAACAGGATTTGTGAATTCTTTTGATTTCGTAGCAGACTTTTTTTAAAACATACTTTTAATCACTACTAAATAATAATCATTAATCAATGCAAAAAATATAAATAAAAAATGATAAAAAAATTGAGTATGAATTTTGATTAATAAAATGCTTTTGAAAGAAATATTTGCATCAATTAATGAAGAAAATGTCACAATAAATACAACTCTATTATAAAAATGTGTTTAATGTAATAGATACAAATATTAGAAGCTTCACTGTCCTGATTGATACAAATAAAAGTTAATAAAAATATAATTTCCTTAACAAAAAACTAATTTTCACTATGTGATTTCCTTTTATCTATCTAAGTAACAAAATCCTGATTTTCTTTTTCTTTTTATCTTGTGCCCATCTTCAACATTTCAGACAAAAGTAGGTGAGCAGCCCAATAAAGTGGTGATGAAACATATAAAGAATACAAATTAGTGTCTGTAGATTTATCTTCAAGAGACTTTATCTCAGGCACTGCCCCACTGTCTTAATCACAATTAATATTACCCCTGGAGGCACAGAAGGCAACAAGTAGAATCCTTGAGGTGTAACAAGATGTAAATGCTTCTGCAAATAATCAGTAAGCAATTACGATAAAGTGAGGCAAAGAACTGGTGATTTTACCATTTTTGTTGAGCAAGGGACTTCACTTTTTCCCACAGCTGCAACACTATATAAAGGAGACTCTCTATTATTTTTTTTAATTTACTGTAAATGATTCTTTTGATATTATGCAAAAGATAGGTTGTGATATTAGCAATCTTGCTTTAGCAAGCCTAACAGTCTGCTAATTTCCAAAAATATCAAAGACTGGGAATCCACTGGAAGAGGGGTAGCGTTCTTCCAAGACATTTAAGTTCAATCAGCTTCATTCTACAGGAATAAACTAGTGGCTCTTTTCATTACATCTTGAATTTGTGACAAGATAGTAGCTTTAAAATCAATAAGAAACACAATATTGTATTCAGAGTAACTTTTCAATTTGACGACCCCAAATAACACCACATCTCAACATCAGAGTTGTCACAATGCCACCAACAGAACAAACTAATACCGAAGAAAAATTGTTAATATTAAATTTTGAAGCTGGAAATTATGACTCATCACACCAAATTCTTAATTCATCCATAAAATTTATTTCAATTAACCACTAAAAATGTCCTTTCTATAATAAACTGGCCTTCACTCTTTGTTTTGAGAAAAGCAATATCAAAATCAGAGATCTTGATCAACTGATTAAGAATACCACATTCTAATTTTTTTAGAAATTACCCTTCTACAGTATTTTATGTACACAAAATGTTGCTAAAATTCATTTTTGAAATGATTAAGTTGTTTTCCTAAAATATTTGATGAAATTATTGAATGAGAATTCATATTAAAAATACAGTTCATATCCCAGATAATGAATTGGATGAAAATACACAATCAAACTAAATTCTCTTATTCATAACGGCAGATGTATTTTCATGATATTATGGGAAACTTTATTGTCAGTGATACATGTGAATTGTACATACTATATAGCAGCAAATTTTAATGGGCATTCATGGGCAAGTCACAAATTGGTGCCTTCAAAATCGTTTTGATATAACCTAATACTTAAATTTTATAATGCACTTATAGCACTGCTGATTTGAATATTTTTTTTCTGCTAACATTTACATTTGGAGAGTACTTTTACAATATTTATGCAATACCATAAATAGCTAATAAATGTAGATTAATATTACAGTAATAAAATAGAAATTATGAGACTACCACAAAAGATTACTTGTAATTTTTCAATTATTCTAAACTAATCTATACAGATTTTTTTCCTTGTTTAGTAAGGAATGAATAAAAACTGTAATAATAAGTTTCTTACCAATACTCGCTTGTTTAGCAGGTGACATAAAGGCAACCAATTATAAACTTCAGTGAATAACTCAGACATCTGTGCTGAATATGTGTGCAAATTAAGGATACTATTATATGGTAATTAACATTGCAATCAATGAATATTTCATTTATGTAAAAAAAAAAAAAAACTATGTTTAAATAAATATTTCAGTAAAGAAGTACTATCGCTTCAAATTTTAAGAAAGAAAAGGATATTTAGCCTTTACTTCTCCTTCAAAACCATACACTTGATTCATAGTTTGACTCTCATGATTCCCTAATAGAAAAAATTAGTACAATATAGCATATAAAATTATGACATAAACTAACTTTGATAAAAAAAAAAAAATTCTTACCTCGTGACATGAAAAAATGATTTGGATATAATAATTTAAAACCAAAAAGTGTAAAAATGCATTCTACAGAGAAAGATCCTCGATCTACAAAGTCACCATTAAATAACTATGATACAATTAAGGAAAACATTCTCACATGATCAATGAAAATTAATTGTAATAATTACTTAATATTGCATTGCTCTGTAATATATATTATTTTGTATTTCATTTGTAAAGGAAATAATAAGGAATAAAACTCATTAATAAAATAAATATTCCAACATTTTTCATAATAGATTGATCACTCAAGTTTTAATTTGGAATAAATTAGTCAAATAAAATTTTGACTGAAATTTTAGTCAAAAATTTTCATTTAGTTACCCAAGAAATTCATCAATGCCAGAATTTGATACAACATGAAAGCATTTATGAATCTAGAATTAAATAGAAAAATAACAATTTTAAAGAGGAGATAGTCATGTGAGCAGCTCCTGTAATATTACATCTTTTCAATATGAACAGTTTTTGGGTTTGTTTGTTTTTTTTTTAGTCTCCCTCCTTCTTTTTCATAACATATAATGGATAAATAACATTCTGACAGATGCTAAATTTAGAAATAAAACCAAAACAGTCTTCAATACTTTAATTATAGTTTAAGAACCCATTAAATTTTGCGACCGTTTATCTATATTTAGAAAGTAGTTTCAAAAACATAGGTACATTACCAACAATGAACTAGATAAATGTTTTGAGATCCAGTTTTCCTTATTGAATTTAAAAATTGTAATATTTTACATTTTTCTTCTTTTATTCTGAAAAATACTGATTTGTTCATTTTTTTATTTAAATAGTTCTATTTCTCAAATCAGAGAACTCCATAAAGAATGAACAGTGGACAGAAATCTATAAAGACTAAGGTTCTATTTTAATAGCATACCTGCTAACTTTCTGAAAAGTATTTCAGTAGAACTTTTCAGTTTTAATCTGTGCGACTAAAGAACAAAATTATGTCTGTACAATTTCTTTTCCCCATCTAAAGTTTTTCAAGCTGGGGCCTTTCTCCCCTCCACCCCCATAGGAAAAGGGTTTGACATGTGCATTTTCGAAGCCTCTACAACCACAGCAGAGCCCGGGAAGTTATTTGTCTCTTTTCACAGAGGGGTTGAATGGGGTGCTAATTTTTGTTTTTCGTCAATGCTAACAAGAAAAATCGCCATTATGTGCTAAGATATAAAATTTTTTGGACAGAAAAATAAAAATGCGTAAAACATGGCGATCTTGCATAAAATTTACGCATGATGCACAAAAATTGGCAGGTCTGTAATAGTTTAAATTGATTTCATTAAATAATTGGCTTCCTTACATTTCTATAGTAACAAATTTCAAAAAACCCAATTAAACAATAGTTAGTAAATAATTTATAAAATTATGAATAATATGAGAGCAATTTGTGAAGAATATTTTGTAAATTTGTTACTTTGTAGAAAATAACAAAAATTTATTCATTTCACCAAAAATATTTTTGCAGAATGTTTGAAATTTGTGTCTTATTCAATCATAATTTGCTCAATTTAGTTCATAAGTAAACTTTCAAAAAGTACACACACATAAGATATGTTCAATTTACATTATTTTTCTTGAGAAAATCACTTTTTGGAAGTTGTACTAAATACACTTGAAAATTCTATTTTGATTTGTATAGATTAATTTAAAAAAATTAGGATCCTTTTAAGAATATAACAAAACTTTTCCAGGCAGTATCAACATGTTTAATAAATAATATATTTTCAGTTAAATTCACCTGTAATTATGAACACATAATTTTTAATTATACTTTTAAATGATGACAGCAATAGATATTTGTGAAAACTAATATTGTTTCAAATCAGATTCAGTATAAATGATGAAAAGAAATAAACCCACATCTACAATAAAACAAATTTCATTAAACTATTTAATTATATTTTTTAACTTTTATTACTAAATATATATAAGGAACATTTTTAAAATTTTATTTTTATACTTCCAATCAATTAATTTATTAAGAACTTTAAAGATAAATAAAAACAATTGTATAAAATCACTTTTTAAAAAATATAAATGATAAAAACAGAAAACATATTTAATGTATTATTAAACTAAGTTTCAGTTTAAATTATTTCTTTTCATATAGATTGTTAGCATTAACACAAAAAAAAAGTTTATTCTTTTGTTTATCTTTACCAACATTTTTAAACTAATCTTTGTTTAATTACACTTAAGTATTATACTTTAATACAATTATTAATACTAATTTTTTGATTTTCAGAAGATCCAAGGCAAGACCTGATAATTTTATTGTTAATGTTAACTTATCAACTCTTTAGGTTTTTTTTTTTTTTTTTTTTTTTTTTTTTTTGCAGAATCTATTGCAGAATTTTCAAGTTCATCAATTTTACTAAATAGACCTTTCACTTTTACACATGTAAGTATTCCTTTTACATTCATCTAAATATACTTTTGCTTCAGTAGCAAAATTAAGAAGACTTTTGCTATAATTATATTATTACTGATTTCTTATGTCTTAGAAGTAATAAAAACTTAGATGAAAGCAAATTTAAAATTAGCCTCAATTTGAAATATTCCATTGTTAAATTTTTGTTCTCAGAAAATCTTCTCTTAACAAGGTCCATCATGATAAAATAGAAAAAATAAATAAAGCAATTATAATTTTGTCAGTTTGACAGTAAATTAAAAGAAAAATTATCTCTCTGCTATAATTCAGAGGACCAAAATTGTCTTCAATACAATTTTATAAGTATCCAGATGATTCTACAAATTTAAATTAAGGAAATAAGTCATTCTATGACTCCCTGTTAAAAGGCTACAGAATAATCTTAAAATAGATTAATTTCAAATGCATTAGACAATGATAAAAAAACATTTTCTTATAGGCACATATTTATTAATTAGTTTGTTATTGGTATCAAGAAGATTCATAAAATAAACAAATTTCCTCTTCATATCTGACAACATATAATTTTTTAAAAAAGATTACAAGTTTTTAGATCTCTTATATGAGAGTATGAAACTTACAATAAAACTATCATCTGCAATGGAATAATTCTGCTATGTTTTTTAATACTAAACATATGCTATAGTAAATACAAACTAAAAAAAAGCTCAAATGAATTTATATCAATATTATATTCCAATCAATAAATTTACAATCAAACAATAAGAAAAAAAAAGTGCTATAAATTGAGAAAACAATATACTATTATTTTAAATATGGGGTAAAATGAATATTTTGTTAAAATATAAAATATGTATTAACATTAACACTAAGACATAAATAAAAAGTAAATATTTAAAAAGGATACATAAGGATTTTTTTCAGACGGCAAACCATTCATATGAAAAATATTCAGCAAGTCATAAAACTGACCATGAATATCACCGCAAACAGTAAACTTATCTTCCTACAAAATCACCCAAATGAATATATTTAGAAATATTTATACATTAATATTTGATACAAATGCCATTATTTATGCAACACTTTTTATAAAGTATATAAATATGAATATTGATTTGATGAAAATAGCTTATAAAACATTAAAGGATTAAATTAAAAACTTTACACAGACATAAATTATGTGTTTAATTTGTTTTGAACATGTTTCATCTAAACTAAATAATTTTAAATGCAGCTTCACAGATATTTTAAAATGATCAAGAAAAAAATAATGCATCTTAATTTCTAACAATGAAATTTCAGATTAATCTTTTTGTGAATGCTTCAAAATGTGTTAAAGTAGGCCACAAAAAGCTATTAACTTACTGCATCACTTCTAAAATGGAAAATGCACTATATTTTTACAGACAAAACATATTTTCCTTTTTTACATTTAATTATAGATTAGTAAAAGATGATGAAATATAAAGTCATTGAAAAGAATGTTACATTATCATACTAAACAATATTAAGTTTAAATGTTATCAAATTTTTATTGGTGCTAAAATTGAAATGCCAAATAAAATTTTAACTTCTGAAACCTTTATCAACAAAAACATCATTCAACAAAGAAAAATTATTTATCATCTTAGTTCCACCCCAAGACTAACTCACATTTCAAAATAATGTAATTAAATCATTATTTTTAAATTAACCAGAATAAGTCTAGTTAAAAACTAATTGAAAATGAACTAATTCACAAACACTTGAAACATTGTATTGAAAAGCTGATATCTGTCAACCAAAATAATCTCAATTTTTTAAAGATATAATAATACTAATTATCTCAATTTTTTTAAAATAAATCTAGAATAGGACACTATAAAAAACAATAAAAATCAAATACAAATGCAAAAATTTACATCATAAAATGCACCAAAAATTTTATTATCTTAAATCAAATAGATAAAATACGTTTATTTTTCTTACAACACGAGACACCTAAAGTGTCTCATGTTTTAAGAAAAATAAAACAATGAAGAAAATATAAAATTAACTTACATCAGGAATGGTTACTTCAACCAGTGTTGGTGATTTTTCAAAGAAAACTTTGACATCAAGAAGAATCTTTAAGATTAAAAAGAAAGATTGTCAGTTGTACAATACTAAACACAAAATAACTTGAAACAAATACTGTCTGAAATTATATACAGGGTGATTCAAAACTTATCTAATAATTACAAAAATTTCGTGGAGTGGGAGGGAATGTCAAGAAAATTGATTTCACAAAGGAAAGTATGTGCGCTAAAGTATGCATGCATATGTAGAGGATACTGTCTTTAGAAAACCAGCTCGCCCGACCACTCACACTGTCATCAGTGTGCAACTGACTTGCAAGTAGTAAGATGAATCAGTTCACATATCAAGAGCTAGCAGATGCACATCTCGAATATGGAGCAGCTGATGAAAGCGTCAGCCAATTTAAGCAAGTTTATGAAGATCGATACCCCAACGGAAGAATATGGCAGAATGAAATGTTTGCACGTGTGCATCGCAATCTATGCAAACGTGGTTCACTGTGAAACAACATGCAGGATACGGGAATGAGATGACTGACACTGACTGTCAATGTTGCAGAACAAGTTTTACAGTCCATTGAAGATTATTTGAATACCAGCACACAAGCTATTTCTCACCGGCTTGAGTTCTTTCAGTCGGTTTGGTTTGTTTGTCACTCAAGGGTCATTTTTTGTACACGAGGGCTATTTAGACAGGGACCTATGGTTTAAAGTGGACTCCAAACAACTACAAATATACATGCCCAAGGTGGGATTCAAGCCCGAGGTCTCTCAGTCATCAGTGTGCAGGATACAGCAAGAGGAACGCATGCATCCTTACTATCTGCAAAGGTTACAGTTACTGCAACCCGACAATTATCTGAAATGTGTGGAATTTGCGCAATAACACATTCAAAGAAGTCCTGTGGATTCCATTTTTCCTGCTTTTGTCCTTTTTACAGATGAAGCTTCATTCACTCGTGAAGTTATGTTCAATACACACAATTTACACGTCTGGGCTTATGACAACCCACATGGTACCAGAAAACATGATGCGCAACATCGTTTTGCCATCAATGTTTGGGTGGGAATCATTAGTGACTATTTGCTGGGACCTTACTTACTACTGTATCGATTGGACAGCAGGAAATACCTAATCTTTCTCGAGATAGTGTTACAGACTTTTTTGGGCGCTGTTACTGCACATGTTTGTCAAGATATGTGGTATCAACATGGCAGGGCTCCATCTGACACCACAATTGCTGTGTGTGATAAACTAAACTTATACTTACATACATATATATATATACATACAAAAGATTTTATGAAACAATACTAGTATCAAAAAATGAATGTAAATTAAAACACAAAAGAGGCACTAAGTTCTACAACAATGCCTGTAAAACTTAGAGGTAATTTCACATCCTAATGCTACAAACTGCTAATCACATAATCCAGGTTATGAATGACAGACTCATTAGAGGAGTAAGCATGTTACTCATCTCAAAAAATATATGTTAATAGAACTAAAATTATTCAAGAAATTTTTTAACAAAATCACCAAAACAAAAAATTTATAATGATATCTACATAAAAATTCAATATTTGTTGAAAGTAAGAAAAGCAATATATATTATATGAAAAATATTTATGTACTATTAGATTGTAACAGAAATTTATTTTGGAGTAAAAAATTAGAAACATGCAAATTAGAAATATCTTAACAGCTATTGTTTTTGAACAGTAGTCCCTAATTTTTGTTTAACCAATAACAATGGATTCATGTTCAAAAGTCATGCAATATTTAACAAAATAATCTAGAAGAGCAAGTATTTTTAATTTGTAACCATATAGAAAAATATTACTTGTGAATGTACCCACTTCTAAGTATAATGTTCGGGTAACTTTAAAATAAATCCATTTTTAGTTAATTATTACTACCATCAAAAATAGTTTAAAAATAGAATTTTTACATGAATTGTTAACGTGGAAAATTAAAAAAAAATAAAGATCTTAGGCAGAATCTATCACTTTTGTTTTTTAATATTATTTGCTTTAATTTGAAATATCTGTTTAAATAATTTTCAATTTTACAATTAAATTCAATAAAATTATGATATAAAAGGTATAAATGAATAATTTATTAATTAAATAAACAAGAGTAGCTTGAACACTTTTTTTGCATTATGAAATAATCTCTTTGAAAATGATTTAAAATTTAATAATTACTTAATTTAGACTATTTTAAAATATATTATAATAAATATTACAGAGGGAATAGAAACTGTTTAAAGAACAGCTTCTACTCATTCTGTAAGCAGAGCAGTGAGGTTTCTTACAGAACATTATCACTTTAACAGATATCTCACAATAATGACAGCCTACATTAAGAGGTTATCAATATAAGGAGGAAACTTCATTACGCAGTCTATGGGAATGTGAAAATTTTTCACACAGATTTGAATACTTGGTTCAGCATTTAATTGTACCTTGGATGCTGCAGGATATCCCTGTTAAATATATCTGTAAAATTTTGCTAAGATTATTAATCTTTAAATAAAAGGTTATATATATATATATAAAGTTGCCAATACAGTCCTTTCAGAGAGAAACACCTTACCTTAAATTTAATCTAACAATACAGAAAAGAATGTGAAATGCAAACATGCATGCACATATATATGTAAAATTAGTACACATTCACAAAATTTTTCAATATCAATAAAAGGCTTTATCAATTTATCTAGATATATTTATGAAAAAAAACCTGATGTAAAAATCTCATAAACAAGAAAAATGCATAAATTTCATGAAAGAAATAAATAAAGGATACCTGATAAGCATATTTCCGATGCAGATTCTTTCCTTCTTTGTAAGTTTTCATAAGACTTTTCATGAATTCCAATGTAACTTTACCATCTTCTAATTTAGGACCATTGTAATGATCTTCAATTGCTATAAATGCAGATATAAATATGAAATTTAAAATTATAATTTATAGAATAGCAATTTATAGAAAAACGACATGAATAAAATGATATATATGTATGATGATATGAATAAATAAATGAAACAATGATATTTTACACCACAAGCAAAGCAACATTAAGCAACTATAACAATTTAGAATAATAATCAGAAGCAAACCTGTAAGATTAAGGTCTCCAAACTATTTTGATAGTTACGGAATTCAAAAAGTCATTATGGAAAAGAAGCAAAATTTAATAAACTAATTGGAATAATTAATAAATAATTTCTTTTTTAATAACACAACATAGAATGAAACTTTATAAGTCAAGAAATAATAAATCCTAATTCAATGATTTTACCCAGAGAAAAACTAAAAAACAAAATAAATGATAAAATAATTTACATATTTTAGTATCAAAAGCAAACTAAAAAGAACTTTAACTGATTAATAATTTTAATTTTTATACGTATATAAAACATTTTCAATAAAAAACATTAATATTTCATAGTTGATTTATTGGAGGAACAACTTAAGCACACTTGATGTATTCATTTTAAATGTAAATATATTTTATATCGTATAAGATACAATCACTGTGTTCTGGTTTTATAATAAATTAAATTAAAAGTTTAAAATTTTTTCACTGCAAGTTTTCAAGAGCAGTTGTCTTTTCTGACTATCAGACAGTCACCCAATCAACCTCTACAGTTGAATACCTATGAAGAACTGAAATTCAACAATGTCAAGAATTCCTAAGAACTCTTGTTTAGAGAGAGAAGCAAATTGTTCTCCAGTGGGTGCCCGGCCACTGTGGCTTATGGGGGTCAATAAGCAAGCAGATATCCTTGCAAAGAAAGGTGCCTACCTCCATCAACCTTCTACACCCTTCTCATATTGGAAGATTAAACGGTTTCTAAAGCAGCTATTTGCTACTAATGCCTCACGAGACTTATAGGCTCATACAGCTCAAAAACACTGGAGTAACTTAGGTCCTTTTATTCCTGATTTAATAAAACGAAATGCAGTTGTCACCTTTCATATACCAACAGGAGGGGTAGGAGTACAGAAATTATTTTTCAGGACACTATTTTCAAGAAATAACAGGACATTTTTCAATAATTAAACAAAACTAATGTTACTTTTACATATTAATTTCTGCTTTATGCATAAAACACATTTTAGAAAGGAATAAACTATTTAATAAATTCTGAGTTTTTTTCATTTTTAATACAAAATATAATACAATATGAAAAATGATACAGAAATTTAAACTTTCTATGCTGAACATTTTTTGAAAATTAATAAGTTACAATAATGAATGCTTTAAATTGACAGTTAATTTAAGTATAATTGAATAATGTTCATTTTGAGCTGGATGCATTAGCATTTAATTCCGATAATTTAATACTGAACTTTTTTTAACTTATCATTCACAGATGCAATGCCTGCATTCGTAGTAGACAGCATCATTTGTCCAACTTTCACATCACTCATATTATCATCACTGATAGCACATGCTATTTTTTTTAGTTGCATCATCCTAAAGTTTTTGAGCTACACACTGATTATCAAGCAACTTTTTCTTTTCTTTCTCAAGTTCATTAATTTTTTCTAATAGGTACGATTGTTCAAACTTTTTTCACAAATAGCTTCTACATTTTCCTCATCCTTTCTTCTCTTCTCTAATTGTGTTACATCTTTTAATTTTTCCATATATGATGCATATTCTGCATGAGATTTCTGAATATAATGCATCATTTTTTTGGTATATGGAACGGAGGAAACAGAATTGCCATGCATTTGAATAACACTATGACAAATCCGTAAACTTTGAACTGTTAATTCCAATAAAGCTCTCTTCTTTGTCACAACAGCTGGTTGGGAATTTACATTCAATAACGACAGACATGTATTAACCACTCTAGAAAGAATAGTATATTTTATATAACCACCAGCAATTTTTATATTGAAAACCCATTCCAATATTTACAGATATTTTGATCATTATCATAATCATTCACAATCTAAGTCACATCTTCACACATTTTAAGAATCCACTCTTCATTCATCTCATCAAAATCTGAAGAAGTTTTGTTCACATGAGGAATATGTTGAATTAATCTGCTAAATGAACTCCTATATTCTTCCTTTTTTTCTATAATAAGGAAACAAACACTGGAGATCTTTGAGTAAAGGATTTGTTATAAGAAGTTTTTGAAGCAAATACTTTGAAGTTGCTATAGCAGCTTCTGACACTTTGTAGAAATGTTTTATCAGTAAGCTCTTCCAGTACTGGTGTTGCACCATGACCTATTTCAATCATGTTTAAATTTAACCAACTTTTTCCTGAATCAACATTAATTTGTACCCAAATCAATTAGTACTGGTAAACTTTGCTTACTCAGTTCACTATTTATTTTCAAACAGCTAAACTCTTGGTCCATCCATTGACAACTGCATTAATTTTTCTAAATTCAAACCATTATTTTGAATAAAACTTACTAAATTTTTTTATTAGTTTCATCGAAGAGTAAAACTAAATATGAAGTGCCGATATTCCGAAACAAAAGTTTTGAAATACAGACCTAATCCAAAATTAATCATATACCTGACTTTTTTGTCAGATAATTTGAGATTTTTTGCTATGGAGGAATCATCAAAAATTTCTCTGTAATGTTAGCTAAATCATTCAAAGATGAAAAAGAATAATTATTTTTTATTCCCACCAAAACTAAAATGGTTTCAGCTTTAATGGTTTTCTCTGATGTCGTTTGGGGAAGCCATGATTTGTTATTCACTATTACAGTCGATGTCGAGGATTCAGATGAAGTTGATGACTTGATAGTAAATAGTGTTCGATTTTTGTAACAGTTCACAGCTTTTTTGTGTCTTAATCCATCTGCATGAGCAAGCACTTCTCTAAAACCCATATTTGAAACATTGAATTTGCTTTTGCATACGAAGCACTCTGCAGAATGAACATCATCAACACTTCGGCACCAGGTCTTGATTAGGCATTTATTCCCATCTTACAGTTCCAACCATTTGTCGGAAAATTTTGTTTTCCTTGGCATTTTTAAAAGAAAATTGTTTTTAAAAAATAAAATTCTGAGCTTGCTAATAAACATTCTTTAAAACATCCATCAAAATCTTTCAAAATGGTGCGATGAGCATTTCACGCATGTACATATAAACATAGGTGAGTAATTCTCACAATTTTCACCATCATTGTGTAAATAGTTGTGCACTACTAAAACCAGAATCTTTGTCTGTAAAGGCAGAAAATAGAATTTAATGGTAAACCCAAACCTAAATTTTTTTGACGTCAGACATTCGTGAGCAATGGCTGAAAATGAGGTGGAGACAAATGTATGGCAAATCTATTTCCGGTTTGAAACTGAACAAAAAAAGAGGGAAAATTTTCTCTTTTTTCTTGCATAGAAAGCAGTTGAAAAAAAAAATACATTCTACTGATAGAAAATTTACTACTGAAAAATAAAAAATTATTATTTAAAATTAATCTTTCAAAAGAATGTAATAAAAAAGTAAGGAATTCCAGGATTTATTTTGAAAAATAAGGACATTTCAGGACGTTTTTTTAAAAAAATCAGGAATTTCAGGACAACTCCGAGCCCTGCAACAGGACATGACTGCATAGCTCCTCATTTGAAGTGCTTGGCCACTCTCTCTGTTCCAACAAGTCTATTCTATGACTTTGGAGAAGTAATGCACAGGGACCCCTTCGTGAGGCTCTTAGCTGTTCAACGGAGAAAGTGAGATATTGGGAGGCAAGAACACTCCTTCGGCAAATGAATTTGGTCTTTTTCCGTAGTTTACATTTTTGTAACCTTTAGTTCTTTGTATTTTGCCTCGCCATAGGAAATAAAAAAAAAGAAAAAGAATTTCTTTTGAGGGAGAGAAAAAAATAACTCCAGATAAAACATTCATAATTAGCATTTTTTTTAACCTGCACCCAACCTTAGTTTTATAACCACTAGTCTATGTCAAGCAACATTCTAGAATAAAATTAAAAGTCTTCTTTCGCAGCTAATTGTGATGCCAGTAAGTTGGGGCAAGAGTAGAGGTTGATCACTAGTCATTTCTTCAAGTCCACACAAGTCATTATAGCAATGCTTATAATTTTTGATGAAAATATTTATAATAAACTTACACATAAACTTACGTACATTAAACTTAAGGCATAATTACAATGAAATGAAGATTTGATTATATTGAAAATATTATATCTATAATATATAAAATATTAAAATCAAATTTTGTTATCTAATTGAAGCTATGGTAAAAAGTTTATGGAAAAACTATGATTTAGAATTACAATTCCTTTTTTGGCTAGTAAAAAATTTATTGAATCAGTACGGAAAATAATGAAACTTTTCCTTTTGCCAATTTATTTTTATACTAAACATTTCTCATAAATTTCAGGCTGGACATTCCTTTCACAAGGACTTGTATAAGAAGAATTTCTCAAAATAATTTAGACATTGATTCCAAAGTTCATTGAATGACAACAATATAATGTTAAGAATTTTTAAAATAAAAGAATATTTCAAATGGAGTATTAGAAAGGTTTTGGTTCTAAATATGAATTTTGAAACAAATTACAATTACAAAATTAAAGATTAATAGCAATTATAAAATCATTGTGATAGAAGCTTTATTTCCTTATCATTCATTACAAGAGATACCAGGAGTAAAAGAATGCATATATTTAAGGGAAAATTTAAATTAAGTTGAACTCATAAAGGAATATATTAATAGCAAATTCAGTCAGTAATATAGTTTTTATTTTAAAACAATTGCTACTTTATTACCTATAATTATTTACAGCATTCATTTTTCTCCTTAAATTCACTCAAAATCTCAGTCACTTCCAACAATACATGTTTCATGATTCAGATTTTTTTTCTTTAATTATTTAATGTTTAATTTTAAAATTTCAGCCTTCTTTTATTTAACCATTATTTAAATTGAGAAACAATTCAAATTATTTCAAAAATTTAAGACAATAAAAAACAAAAATTATATTTTGCAATTATAAATTGTTCAGCAAATATACATTATAAAACTAGTATTTATTATAATTTAATATAACCAGTTTTAAAATAGTAAAACATATTTAGAGAATTTTTTTGTTTCTTCCTGTTTTTTATTTATTTTTAAAAGAACCCATAAAATTTTGAGACTAAAATAATGAGGAATAAAAAATAACTGTTCACAAAACTACACAAATGGTTTTATAGATAATTTTTTTTTTTTCTGAAACATGTTAAGCATAAAATCTTGTAAAAGTTCAAACATAAATTACAGAGTTTCAAGATATTAAATCTATTTAAATCAGCTAAAAGGAGACTATTATTGTTATTGGTGACATGAATGCTCATATAGACCAAGAGCAATATCTATAGAGATACCTAAGGGGCATACATTATCCATAAAGATACTAATAAAAATAATATAATTTAGATGGTCACTGTGAATAATTCTAAGGTGATAAGAACATATCTGTTACATAATAATATTGATTATGTCTTGAATGATCATAAAAATTTTAAGACTTCCAAGTGAAGAATTAAAATCAGGGACAGTGAATGTCTGAAGGAACATTGTGCAGCAGACTATGGCCCACCTTGGCCTGCAATGCCAATACAGATGAGACATTATATAAAAACAGCATTCTAACACAAATTTTGCCTATTATAATACTAAATAATTTGATGACTTCAAACAATATTCTTTAAAATTTATCACAAGTATTTTTAATTGTCCTCAAAATAATCTTTAAGGATAAAAAGAAAGAAAATGAAGATAGAACTGTTTATTTTTTTATTAAAATTATAGCTTTGGAATTACTATTTTTAATTTATTCTTCATGTAAAAAAAAATGGCAAAACTTTCAATAAAAAGTCAACTAATTTTTTTTAAGCTTCCAATACGAAACGATAACTTTTTAATGTATAACTGCAAACATAAGAATATTCAACACATTTTATCAATATTAATTCAATATATCCATTTTTTTCACAAATTAGCAATTTACTGCTTCACTGAAATTGGTCAATAAAGTAGCACATTTAAATTGTTTATAATCCTCATATAATATATTCATGAAAAATATAATTAATATCTAAATACGAGGATAGAGCAAATTACTAAGAAACCAATTACAACAATTTGAACGAGCTTATCAAGCCATTAAATATTTCCAAGAGTTAATATGTATTTGTTGTAAATTATTATTAAACTAGTCTTTCACAAATTTATCAGTAATTGTATCATGTTAGTATATTATATTTTAGATAAGACATTAAAAAATTGATCTTTAAAAATTAATAATTTTAAAATTCAGCAGCTAAAATAGAAACAATAAATTTAAGTACTTTTATTTATTGGCACAAATGTTATATACAATAATTAACATTTTCACAGTTTCTAAATTTCTTTAGCAATTGTAAAAAGAAGTTTTATATTAATTTATTTCATACTTGTAAGATGTATTAAAATTATAATTGTTTTAATATAAGAATATTATAGCATAAATCTGATATAAAACTTGAATATAAAATAAAATTATTATTTAATATAAAGTTTTAATTTAATGAATTATATATTGTTTATAATTAATGTTATTTACAATATTATAAAAATCTTTCAAAATTTTCCCTGATATTTTAAGCCTTTTTTAAATTACTTGATCATTATATATCAATATTTCAGGTTTATCAAGCTCTGTTATTTCAGACTACAGTCATAAATATTTGACTTTGCTATTCATTCAGTCTTTTTTTCTTCGGAATGCTTATCATAATTTTTTGAGATTTATATGATTTTAAAATCCCTTCTTTTTGATTTTAAATTTTTCAATTTCATTAAGGAAGGTTTTGCATTTTACTACTAGTATTCCCCTCTTTCTTCATCAAAACATAAATGGTACTTTTTCTTCCATGCAATAGTATAACTGAATAGGATGTTTCATTTATGAACCATATTGCTTATTCAGAATATCCACCTACAATCAAAAGATATTTTCTTCATAAAGCTTTTCTATTTTTTAATCTACCTATGATTAGGTAAATATCAAAAAGCAGAATATTATTTGTACTATATAAAGTGCATTTTCATTTCTTTCATGCAAAGTTATATTTTACAGTCAATAAATTTTGCATTTTAAAGTTTAAATGAGCAGTAATTTTTTTTTCATTATCAGAAACTTTAACTGTGTTATTTATCATCAAACGTCTATTGGTTAGATATGCTCTTGGTATAAGTAGTTTATCAACACAATTTAAAAAAAACTATTATTCAATTTGCTCACTAAAAATTCCCTCCAGTTTTTAGCTACAATACAAGTTACACAAATAATTCTTATCTTTAGTCGAGATAAAACTAATTTATTATTAGCTAATCTAAGCACGAGTAAAATATTTTTTAGAACTTAAGTAAAAATAAGAATGCTTTCACTCAAAATTGCAGTGATACTTGTATTGTGTTTAGTAGTTTGATCACATATGAATTTTCAGTTTTCTGAAAGTAACATCACAATTTAGTTCTCAGATGATATGATGAGGATGTTAAACTTCACTCAGAAAATCAGTTAACTATCAGATAAAATTATCTGAAATCAACTCTTTAACTGAATTGTTTATACATATTGATTGAAAAAAATTTGAAACTGGAATAAAAATTTTCTTAAAACTATGATTTTTTAATTGAAATTAAACTCAAAATGTATTAAACAATGGAAATTCTTCTACAAGATGGAAAAGTGGCACCACTCTACAAGAATATTAAATTTTGAATTTACACAACACATTTGTAGCAAATGTAATGATGCACAAATAAGTAGAACAATGAAGAATGATTATTTATATAAATCAAATTGGTAAAAACTTTGATACAACAGCTCTTCGTTTTTACAAATTTCTAATTTACGTAAATAAGGTCCCAAACACACACACACACATTGCTAGTTGTAAAAGTTATATTAAAAAACATTTAAATAACTAAATTTTAAAAAATGGGGTTTGATTTTTTTTATTGGTGAATGCTTAAAAAGGATCACAGACCAGCATTTTCATACGAGTTCTAAAGAAATTATTCCTTTAGCAGTTTTAAAAAACTGAGAAAAATTTAATGATTAAAATATTAAATAAAATTTTGGAACTAGAACAAAAACTGAAATATTACAGAGGTACCATTATTTATAATATTGAATATTTTGTTCTTAATTATAATTTCACAACTCATTTCTATTTCAATCTTTTTCTTTTTCTTTTTTTTCTTTTTTTGGTAATTATTTTATTTAAGTAAACTCATCCAAATGCATAAATTTAAAAATATCAACGAAATTTCTTTAATTCTAAATAAAATAATTTAGGAGAAATTGCCTTCTTTAGAATATTAGTTTATTTTTATTCCTGTTATTTTTTTTTTTTAATTTCTCATTTGTATATTTCTTTTTTTCAGGGTTTATACAGATTTCTAAGAATCAAATTTCAAGAGTTTTAAGGAGTTTTCCAGGAGTCAAATAAAAAATTTCCAGAAGATATTGACACGTAAATATTTTTTATTTTAAAAATTATTCTTCACCAAACATGCATTTAAGTATGTACATGCAATATTTTACAAACATTTCTGTAAATAATAAAAATAAATAATTGCAAACATTATGAGACTTTTTATTTGAATTAAAATTATTAATGATTATTTCAAAGGCTTTTAATGAATTTACAGCAGGAACAGAATTTTTTTTATTTAAATAATCAACATTCTATATAATACTGGATTATACATTGTATAAAATAATGACTAATTTTAGAGTTTTTAGACATTTCCAATAGATTTAGATAACAAAGATACTAGGAACTTTTGCATCAAACTTTTCAACATTGGAAGAAAATCTCCAGCAATAAATGGAAATATTGTTTTATCAGTTTGATTAAGGGTAAGAAAAAGTTCTTCTGCCTGAGTAATAAACATAAAAAATTGCATTTAGCAGGAAAAATGTACACTTTTGTGCAATATCAAAACTTTCGGTACCAGAGTTAGGAAATTTTTTGTTTTGAAAAATGATATATATGTTTAAAATCTGGTAACATTTCAAGCAATCTGTTGGAAACACTTATATTTTCTAACCACTGCTGTTTGCAAAACTTTAAAGGAAATTTTACGCCTGGGCCAAAGCCGTCAAAGTCATTCCTACAAGTGGGTGAGTCCTTAAATAGTCTGAAAACTGCACTTGCTGTTACTTCAACTTCTGGAAATGAGGTTTGGTTTGTTTGGTGCCCAAACATTATTTTTTGAACACAAGGGCTAATTGGATCTTACCAACAACCAAAAACTAATTAACAATCAAGATGCTACTACACTTATCCATTATTTTTAAAGCAGATTAAAATAATATATAGACATTCAAAACACATTAAGAATCCAAAAAATTTTCAGAATTTTCCTCAGGCTTTTTAACAACAACTTTATCCTCCTGAAATCGTTTTAGATACTATTTCAGGAGAATTATATATTAGATAGTATTTCAGGAGTTTTAGATACTATTTCAGAATACTGAAATTTTTATTTTTTATTATCTTTTTTGGAAAAAAGAATACAATGTATTATTAAAAAGAAGTTATTATTCATTGCAAAGAAAAAATTAAAAAATCTTATACATACTGCTTGTATAAATACTGTTTCAAGACATTTCACATCATGTTTTAATTTAAATTCAATAATTAACTTACTTATAGAGCGTAACTTTTCAGTTGCTGAGTTTAAAAGTTCTGTCATTAAATTGGCATTACGCAATTCTCTTGCATAACCTAATTTTCGAAAAATTATAAAGTTTAAATTTGCCCAGAGTAAGATGATAAACAAAATAATACACAAATTAAAACTAGCTCCATCTTGGAAGATTCAATAATAATACATTTGAATTTAATATAAGGGACATGAATCATAAAATAAGGGACATGAATCAATAAAATAAATTTTAAATAATAAAATTAACACATGAATTCTACAATTACTGGGAAAAATGTGATAATTTAAGATAAAAACAGAATCCTAAAATTAAATTATTTCAATTATAAAGCAGTGAACATGTTATTCCTTTTTATAAATTAGAATTCAGAAAAAGTTTAATCAATTCTAAGTTATTTTTCTATTTTGTTACAAAAAAATTTATATTTTATTAACTTACTCATTGTTTCTAAATTTAATGAATCAGCTACAGATTTTTTTACTTCATCCACTGCAATAGCATTTTCAAATGCTTTTCTTTTCACTATTTTTGAGCATTCCAAAAACTTCGTTTTTGCATCTTTATCATTAGGCCTAGCAGTAGTGACCTATAAATGTTCAGAAATATCTCATTATGAACTTTAAAATTTAATATATGCTAAAAAAATTGCAATTTAACAAACATTTAATAAACATAATATAACAAAAACATGAAATACGAAAGAACAAAACAATTGACTGGTTTATTATTTGCAAACGTTAAATGCAATGCAAATGATATAAAATACATAGTTTAATAAAATACAGGGTTCATACAGATTTCCAAGAATCAAATCAAAAATTTCCAGGAGGTATCGATATTCACATTAAATAATTTTTTATTTTATGTTCTTAACTAAATATGCATATAGTAATATACATGCAATATTTTTCAATCATTTCTGTAAATAATTAAAATAAACAATTGAAAATATTAGAGACTATTTTTATTTGAGTTAAAATTATAAATGATAATTTGGAAAACGTTCAATGAATTTACAGGTATAACAAGCTATTTTTTTATTGAAATAATCAATATTCTATATATTACTGGATTATACATTGTATAAAACAATGAGTAATTTTAGAGTTTTTAGACATTTCCAATAGATTAAGATAACAAAGATACTAGGAACTTTTGTATCAAACTTTTTAACAATGCATGAAAATCTCCAGTAATAAATGGAAATATTATTTTATCAGTTTGATTAAATGTCAGAAAAAGTTCTATTTCCCTGAGCAATAAATATAAAATCGTGCACTTAAGTATATTTTTTGTGCACTTTTGCACAGTATCAAAAGTTTGGGTACCATGATTAGGAAATTTATTGTTGTGAACAAATAACATATATGTTTTAAGTTACAGTAACATTTCAAGCAATCTGTTGGAAACACTTATATTTTCTAACCATCGATGTTCGCAAAAAACTTTAAAGGAAATTTTACGCCTTGGCCAAAGCCATCAAAGTCATCCCTATGAGCGGGTGAGTCTTTAAACTGCACCTGCTGTTACTTCAACTTCTGGAAATGAGGTTTGGTTTGTTTAGCGCCCAACTGTCATTTTTTGAACACGAGGGCTAATAAGACCTTCTGGAAATGAGGAACATCCATGGCTGTAAGCATTGTACAGAATGTGTAGGCTGCAGCTTCCAACAATTACAATATTTGAATGAAGGTCACTTTTTAAAAATTCAGCCATTTTAGTAGAAACAGATCAGTTCACATTTGGGCCATCCATTGACAACTGGAGTAAATCACGTGTTCCTAATTCTAAGCACTTCTCATTCACTTTTTCAAACTTAATATCTCCAGTTGAATTACTTAAGATCGTATGAGTATACCATGTTTTAACTGTATCATTATCCCAAAATCTTACTTGTGTCTGCAGGTGATTATTTAAGCTTTCATCAAAGAGAAGCACATAATTAGAAACATTCATAACATTTTCTTTCAATAAGTTGGAAAAATAAGGTGCATTTCTAAAAACTGTTAAATAAACACACTTTTTTAGCACAACTGAATTACTTTGCAATAGCACAGTCTAGAAACATTGCTTGAAAGAGGCAATTTATATTCTTACAAGAACTGTAGCTGAATCCACTGTTTAAAACTTTAAGGGCTCATAGAATTTCAGCTTTTAAAAATTCTTTTGAAGAAACAAATGAATCTAAAATTACAGAGTATGCTTTGAGTTCACATCTCTTTACAGGATCAGAAGTAAAAAAATCTTTTAAATGAGTAGATTTCTTAGCAGATATAGCTTGTTCTAATAAATAAATGTTCTTTTCCCCTTTCATATGGGATTTAATTGCTGATTGGCCCATATTTAAAATACAAAAGTGTTCCTTGCAAATCGAACAAGAGAAATGTGTTTTTTCTGAACAACGCAAAAGCTACTTTGTATGGCTTTTCCAGAGTTCACTAGTCATTGTAAAGACACTTACAATCAGGCATATTAAATCATTTATTTCAATCTTTACTTCATTCATAAACAAATTTGTCCCAATTCAATTAAATTATAGCCAATATTCATCAAGGGAGATATAGAAAGTATTTTTTATATAAAAAATTTTATATTTAAATATAGATATTCAAAGAATTTTATACAATATAAGGAAAACAACAGCAAATAGAAAAAAATTAATTAAAATCGCCCATCTTAATTCAGCAACATATAGATTTTGTTTGATAATTACTTAACTTACATAATGCTTTACTTTACATAAATTTAAATATTACTAAACCAAATTGTCATGAAATTATTGTCGTTGAACTAGCTATACTTGTAGCTAATGTTAATATAAGTCAACAGTTAGAATACAAAAACTTAATATCAACTGTGCCACCATCTAAAGGCAATATTAAAAATTTATACTAAATTAAGTTTTCTAACAATTTTATTGAAAATTTTAAAACAAAAAATTATACTTTCTAGAAAAGAAATAAGCACATCAAGGTAAGAAAAAATTCCAGGAGTAATTCATGATTTTCAAGGAGTTGTGTGAACTCTGAAAATACTAGCAATTACTTACATAATGTTAGATTTAAAGTTAATATGCAGCAATTATGAATTATACAAAAATAAAACTCTTCATAGATTATAACTAAATTTAAAAAAATGAAAGAACTGTATCCAGAAATTTTCTTAAAAGTAAACAGAAAAATTAACAATATTTAGAAAAATATTATTCATTTTTCTGTTAATTAATCAAATCTTTTAATTAATGTAACATATCTTGTTTAAATTATCAAACAGAATTATATTTCAGCAGCTCTTATAAAGAAAAGAACACTTTTTCGTCTAAGCTAACATTTGATAAGATTCTGTCCTTTAGAATTAAACGGAATGATTAAAATATCTCACGATATTGGAGAAAAGAGAATAAGCCTATGAATTAGCTCATTCTCCATTCAATCTGTATTTTGCTAGTATCATTTTTAATTGTAAAACAAATAACTCTTAAAGGAATATATAAAATAATACTTAGTCCCCCCAAAAATCCTGAAAAATATAAAAAATTAAGTTCAAAATATAAGGTTTATAATTATTTATATCATAAAAAAATGCTTAATGTTGATATTTTTATTATATTAAAATGCAAAACAATATAAAATTAGTTATGGAACTTTTCAACTCTACAGTCATATATCATAAAGCAATTATTCCAAAACTTTCTTCATAAAAAATTGTTAAACATACAGAAATTTAAAAATTGTTGAAGTTGAAAACTTACAATTTAATATGAATCCAATTTTGAGTATGTTTCATAATACTAATTACATATAAAAAATTTAATTATTAGATAGTTATATATTTTAAAAATCTAGAAAGTGAAATATTTTTATCAGCAAATAAACTAGACAGATTTTCAATTCCAAATGTGTCTCTTTAAATAAACAGTTTAGTTTTAAAAAAAGTGTTTTTTCTGCTTATAATAAGCCAATATGGTATTTGATTGCAATGATGAAAATAGAGGAACAGAATTCAAGCAAATTATTATTTTATAAAAGAATACTATAGAAATGCAATTTATTGAAAATCATATTAGCAATACTACATCTTGTAGAATCATTTTCCAAAAAGCCAAGTTGTTTCTATGTTTTAAGAATTTTTTTCATGATAATTTCCAAGAGGAATGTTTAGTACTGTACTGAACTTCGGAGTTCGTGTGGATTGAGAGTTGAAGGAAGCAACCACTCAATGAACAAACTTTTATTCGTAAAAAAATTCCACAAGATATACCAGCTGCAATAATCACTATTATACAGCTTCAATTCGTCAAATACAATAAGTAACAGCTTCTAATCACAGGTCTCAAATACCTCAGGCAGAGAACAGCTAGCATTCATGACTAATCATCTACACTCACTGACTGTCTTCACAAAACTAAACTCCTTCTATGTTGGGCTGCGGTATTTATACTTGACTTGGCAGGGAAATCTACCAATTTCGCCAAAGTTCTGGAAGCTTCTAGGCAATCTCGCTAAATATTGGTCCTAGAGCTTAGGTGATGGATGTTTCCAGAAGTATCTATTTCTCGCCAAGTTGCCAAAAATCACCAACTGTAGCCAAGTTTTCTTGCCAAAACATCGCCAAGTCACCAAATCATTAGAAAACCAGCTTTTAACGTATAACACCTCTAAATACCGCAATTTTTGCCCAAAATGTGAGTATTTCTGATCTGTCTGACATATTTTAAGGCATATACAATAATTATTTATAAATTTGTAACAGTACTTTCACCTGTAACATCAATACTGAAGTCTTCAAAATAAGAGATATTTTTCAGTTTCACTTTTCTTTATTGATGCCTAAATTCTCATAGCCTAATTTTTTTGCTGTATTGCTGTTTGGACCCTTTCACGAATAATAGTCTTACTTGATTAATGTAAGTAAAGTAATGTTCTCAACAAATAACAATTCGCCCCTTATCAATCTTCTTTTTTGATAAAGACTTTGACCTCTTACTTTTCTCTTGACTTATCTTTAAAATATCACCTAGATATACTTTGAAAAATCCTCCATACATAGTGGACAAAATCCAAATATATCACTATATTTTAACTTGACAGAATAAATGAGAATTCTCATAATAGACATTACTAAAATATAGTTAAATTTTTGTTGAAATAATAAAAATTCATTTGCTCCTACCAACAAAATATGTTATTTATTATGAATAACTAAATGCAATTTACCAGACCATTCACCATTTTATAACTTGAAAATATTTCTGAGCATTTTTCAATAAGTAAAAACAACAGAATGGAAAATAAGAGAATAAAAAGAAAACAGGATCAACATTTGCAAGTTATTTCTTTTCTTATAAGTCGTTATTATCTAAACACCTAATACAATATTTTCTATCCACTTTAATAGTAGTTTAAATTTAAAAATTCAAATGCTTTATAATTGTACTTTACAAAATTATTTCTTAGTTTATACATTCTATTGATAGGAAATACTCTCCATTTGGGAAAATATGTTATATAAAAATAAAAAATGCAAATAAAAATATGGGTAAATTTTATTACATAGAATTAATATAAACCATAAGTTAACAAAACTGATTTATAATTACTTCAATTTTATTATATAAATCAATTAGAAAATTCAATCTTAATAAAAATTTTATAACATAATACCAATAGCTAAAATAACAAATTTGATAAAATTTTACATATAATTATTTTAACAATAATAAACAAAAAAAAAATTCTTACAGCTTTGAAGTCTTTTAAAGCTTGTTTAAATTTCCCGAGTGACATATATGCTGCAGCTCTTCTATAGTATCCCTATTAAAAAATTATAAAAGGAAAATGAAATACAAATTTAAAAAATACACATTAATTTTATAAGTATATGTGCAAAATTTAACTTTCATTAACTAAACTCATACAAATATAAATACAACTTGTTGTATATTTATAAATATTTAAACTGTTAAGATTAAATATCAAAATTAAGCATCTCAAATACCACAAATAAAAGTACCACGTAATTTTTAATTTTTCTAACTTGATGAATTTAATTTAAAACATAAATAATTCATATGTTAATTTTTCCCACTATTAACACAAATTATCTTAATATAAATAGCAGCAAGGAAATATTGTGAGAATGATAAGTTTAACTAAATTAACCAATTGCTTTTATTAATTTCATTTAAAAATGAATATTTTCATTACTACTCTGATGATTAAAAATAATTTCTTTCTAAAATATAGTAAAACATAGCATTGTAAGAATGTAAATTATTTAAAAGAATGTGTTATTTTTGTCTTTCAAAATATCAAGATGCTTACCTCAATAATTAATGTAACTTAAAGTAGATGTAAAAGGCATTGCAAAATCTAAAGAATCATTTCAGTGACATACAGCACTCATTGTTAACAATTCAATTTCATTTTTTGCTATTTACTTTTATCATAGCAGACTGCAATAATTTTTTTTTTTTTAATTCACCAAAAAATTCTGAAAGAAATCAACAGCATAGAGTTGTTCTTTAAATAAAAAATTTCAATTCCATCAACCAATTTTTCTTCTGTAAATTTCTACATTTTATAAAATTCCTTGATATTCTTATAATTTTCCCCCATTTTATTATTGGGACAGATTTGCTTCAAACATACTATAGTGCATCAGAATAGAGAAATCTGAGTTATAGTTGTCAAAAAACTTGTTATAATAGTTATTTTGTGTTTGTTACTTATAAGTTGAGTTATAACAAACTAATTGTGAATAAATACTCAAGTAACAAATGAAAACTGTTAAAAAAAAATTCTTAAGCTTCATAACAGAAAAGTGTGCAAATAAATAAAATAATAAATAACTTTTAGTGTAGAAATTTATAATCATAATAAGAAAATATTTAACATAATTATTTGCCATCTTCTATTTCTTCCTACCATTAAGTAATGGCCATTTTTTACAAATTTTGATAGTAATTTTCTACAGAGTTTAAAGGACTGGACTAAAAAATATTACACAGCCAAATACATAAATAATTAATTTAAAGATACAAATTTCTTTACCTTAATGTATGACTGATCTAGTTCTATGGCTTTGGAAGCATCTGTTAAAGCATAACCAAAACATTCTGTTTTTAGGTATGCAAAGCTGCGATTCCCATAATACACAGCAACATTTGGATTATGTTCAATGGCCTGCGTATACATGTCAATAGCTTGATCAAATTCTTTATCTGATAAATGGAAAATCATAATTTATTAAAACTGATTTTACTATATTACATACTATTTTAAGCAATTTAAGAAAATTAAAATCCGTTAACATATTGCATTGACATTCATTGTGTCTAAATTAAAACAATTAAACTGATATAAATAAAATCTTTACCTTTCCTTTAATATCTTGTATCTAATACAATAGATTTTAACCAAGATACTAAGAAAACTTTTGAATACAACTCAAATGTAATTCAATAAAGATTATATTTTTAAGTAATATTTAAAAAAACAAGATAGAATTTCAAGCTATTACTTTTTAGACTCTTACACATCATATTAGTAAGTGAAAAATATTTTTGCTAATATGATGTAATGAACATAAATAGTTGTGATTAATAGGAACTCAATCTAAAACTAATAGCAAAATATATTTACCTTAAGATTTATAACAAACAGGGCATTTTATAAATATACTTAAAATTGCAAATATATTACAGATTATTAAAAGGAAGTTTATAGGATAGCTTGTTTGTTGTCATTTGAAATATAAAGCAATTTACTTATATTTTTGTAGTTAGAAAAATCAGGCATTTTTTTTTAATTTTAAAAATAAAATCTCAAAGATCAGTGAATGAATCACATAACTGAGGTCACTATTAAGATATATAATATTTTTAAATTTGAACATTTTCTCAGCTAAAACTATTGATAAAAATCTAATGATAACAATTAAACTTATTTTGAAATCATTATATATACATATATATTATTTTGCAATAACATTTAAATTTTTTTTCTAATGATCTGGAAAATTAAAAAAAAAATTAAAAGCTATTTTCTGAATTAAAAGTGATTTCAGAGTATACATGCAATGTTGTGAAATAGATTTTTCCTTTTCAAAAAATGATGAAACTATTTAATGATGATTAAACATATAAATCGAGTCATTAGCATCTTTAGAGCAGTAAAAACGTTGAATGGTGAAGCAGATTTAAAGAAACTAAAAGTAGCAAAAGGAATGAATGCACTAAATTTTTCTGTAAATAATTCTGTAAAATTAACAAATAGTCAATGAATATTTTATTCAATCAAATGCTATTTCTTTCTTTTATAAAACTACAAGATTTGTCAAATTTATTGATGTATGATTTACACTTATATATATATTTTTTTACTTACCAAAATATTTCAGGTATTTTCATTAAAATATGGCTTCTACCAAATTACCGCACAATTAACATACTGAGTTGATTTCATATATGGAATGTTTTAAATGAATTTTTTATAGATTCCTAGTAATCTATAACAATTTCTGAGTGACATCAACACATTCAATACCAATGGGATCAGTTCATGATGAAATACATATCTGTAGAGATTTAAGTTTAAATAAATCTATTAAACTAGATAAACTTCAACAAAACAGGTACTGGAAAATTTTTTTAACTAATTTTCAAAGTTGATAAATGAAGCTAACTAATGCAGAATAACTTGAATGCTTTAGAGTTTACTTTTGATCATTAAATACTTTTTAATAAGCTGAAAATAAAATTTGATTTACAATTTTCAGCAGGATGAATAAATAGTTTCTAGTGAAAAAATGTGGCAATTCAATCAATTTTATAATAAATTACTTTGATAAACTGAATGAATTAAAGGAAACCAAACAGTGTCATAACAGTAAAAATTAAATTACAGAACAAAACTATGATAATCATGACGCCGGTAAATATTTGCACTAGCAACAGAAGCATGTCTTACTTTTAAAATGTTCATTAGCTTTTTCTTTCAGCTCTTCAGCTTTTTTCTTAGCATCATCTGTTACAGACATGTTTGTTGTTTTGATTGTGCGAGATAATAATTTTATATACCTAAATTTATTCTAAATAAATTTACAATAATTTAACAACTCGAAGAAATACTCCACATGCCAATGCCATATTGTGTGTGTAGATGCCATCTTCAACTACATAAATATTAAACATAAAATGTGCTAAAAATAACAATATAATATAAAGCCTATGCAGAATTTTTTCCATCCTGTTAAAAATATATTTTATTGCAACAAGAATAATTTTAAGCAGACAGAAATTTCAGCTATCTTACTGATAGTGAATTATTAATTTGCTTACAATTTTTTTAAGTTACGCAATAATACAATCGTATTTCCATTTAAATATCCATAAAATAAAATAGTTTCAATACCTAACAGGTACATATTGAAAACCCGAAATTCATATTTGCTATGCAAAAATATACTATCATTTATAGTTTTTAATGAATAATGGTTAAAATTTGTAAATAAATTAATTACATAAGTTGTCTTTTATTAATATTTCTTCAATGTCACTGGATAATTTTTTTTTAAATCTTAAAAACACTATAAAAATAAAAGAAGATATAAAATATTTTGAAAATTGATTCGTGAATTGAATATCTATTATGGTTGTCTTTATGTGTTTAAAAACGGAAAATTTTTTAACTTAATAACTCAGA
Organism: Latrodectus elegans; assembly: GCA_030067965.1. Classification (NCBI taxonomy): domain Eukaryota; kingdom Metazoa; phylum Arthropoda; class Arachnida; order Araneae; family Theridiidae; genus Latrodectus; species Latrodectus elegans. The sequence goes on along the minus strand of CM057810.1, from coordinate 28,279,144 downwards.
TGGAAGAGCTGTCACTTAACATTAGCTTGCTAGAGGTAACAGCATCGATGCCTTGCGCTTTCAATATGATAGCTCTGTAACAGGCCATGTCTGGTGGTCTTCTACTTGATCTCTGCTGCTAAATTACGAGAATCAACTTTTGAGGTGACGATGGCACTCTAACAGGGGGTTTAGTTTTTAAAGATGCCCTGATTGACACTCCTTGAGTCAAAATGTCTACATATAAAATGTCGTCTAAGTCAATTGTCTGGGAATTTTATATAAACATAAACAATACAATTAATCTTTTGCTTTTTGATATTTTTTCACGCATAATATTTTTATCCTAACATTTATATTTGTTATTACTTTATTATATATTTTGAGTGTAATTTATTATGAAAACTATTATATTTTAAATTATTTTTAAAACTATCTTTCTACTATTTTATAAAAACATTTAATTATCATTAAATTAAAAGAAAATAACATTTCTAGAAACAAGGATATAAGAAGGCAATTACAGAATATTTGGCCTTTTAATTTGAGGTTTATGTCAGTGAGTTTATGTAACAAAAACTTGGAATAACTCTGATAGTCATAAAATACATTATATTTAAAGAAAAAACTGAAAAATCCTTATTTACTCAAAATTAGTCTTGAAATTACTGGTTCACTTATTTAAAATCTTTTAGTGATCGAATAATATGAATTGAATAATTTTTTCTTCTGGAGTAAATGTTTTTACTTGTACTATAATAAAAAATATTATGGTTTTATAATGAATATCAAAGGAAAGATGACAATAGCAAAGTTATTTCGCAAAAATAGAGGAACGTTAATATTCAATAATGAACTCAGTGTTGAAATTCAATATTTTCTTTTATTTCCAATGGCAGATTATAGACAGTTACAGCAAAATAAATAAAAAGGATAGAACAATAACACAGAAAGATACTGCAACAGAGTCTATTAATCTAACATGTCTCTAACTCTCCAATATCGCTCAGTTAGAGACGTCTTACGAACTGCAGGGCAGCTAAGAAGATGCCCTGAATCCATGATCTCACCAATGTTGCAGAGTGCAAACATTAGACGGAACGATACCAAATCTATTTAGATGTTTCCGCAGACAGTCGAGCTCGGTGGAAAAAAAAAAATTCAATATTTATTAACTATAAATAGGTTAGGCGCATTTTCGGTTATTGATACTTGATGACGTTGGAAATCATAAATTTTTACTAATTGGATTTATGTTACATGTGATATAGGAGGAAATATGTAAAAATGAAGTCTTAGCACAATATATGGAAAACTAAATAAAGGACTATATATGATAAACATGACTACATAACATAACATGTTAATAAAAGGCGATGTAATATAATCATGACTTTTTTCAGAACAATATTTTTTCAATTTTAAAATTTATTATTACAAATGATTTCAAAAAGTTCTATTTTGGAAAAAAAAAAAAAAAAAAAAACAGTCGCAGATAATCCATGTATTTTGGCATTCTTTGAACAAGTTGTACAGTAAATTGTGTAAAATCAATATTCTTTGAAATCTTTAAAATTATCTTAGTCATTAAAAAAATTATCATACTTTGTAGAATATTTATCCATATATTGTGCATTAAATGGTATATATTAAACTATGCAATATATACCAAATAATTAGAAAATATTGTCTTTGCTTCTAAATATGTTTAATTTAACTCTAAAAACACACACATACAATGTGTGTAATTTGTTTAAATTGAATAAGCATATCGTAATAAAAATTAGTATAAAATATAAAATGTATTCTTTAACTTAGCGACAAAACTATATTTTATTTAAATTCTAAAAATTAATTTAAAAAAATAATGTAGTTATATCAACAACTGATTTTGTAATCATTAAAATTCTTCTGTTCAACTTTATGTCGCGTAAGATATAGAAACTCTCAAAATGTGTAGCTTGTCAAAACTATTATTTATGAAGTTCACAGTTTTATGGTATTATGCACAAAACTTCAATTACAAGAAATCCTTTGAATAGTGTTTACAGTCATAATTTTTTTAAACACTTTTATTACTGTAAGCGCACAAAAAATGGCGCCCGTTATAGACAATGAATGTTAGTATAAACAACTTTCCAATAAAAAGTTGAGTAATATCATGAGACTGTGAATTAATTTTTTCTTATAATTGACCAAATCACTTCAAAAATGGATGTGCTGTGGCTTTTTTCCCCTTCATAAAATTGCGTAAAGGATAGAAGTAAAAGTAAAATGTGTATAGAATCGATTTTTCCTTCCTTTCTATATTCACGCTGTACAATTTTTTACGAATAATGTCGTTTTTTATATATTTGAAAAAGTATTGTTTTTCAACATACAGAATTATAGCAGTATAAATGTTTATGCTTTGCATTATAAGCCACCTGTAGGAGCTGCATTGGAACATGGAGGAAAGGAATCCCGATTTGAATGCATATTATCTTTGCAACAAAAGGAAGTTTTCTCTTTATTTGATTTGTTTTTTAACTGATGGATACATATTTTCAGATATTTTTGCGAAACGAGTAAGTAGTATGAGCAAACATAAGTAAATATCGTTAAAAAATTGAATATTTAAATAGCACTATTTTCCTAAATAACACTTTCTTTCCAAAAGCTTAACACATAGTTGTAAATTATCAAATATGCGTTAAATCAAGATGAAATTTTATATTATCATAAAAACCAAGTCCAGTTGACCTCTAATCATCTGAATATATTGAATCGGAGCTCATTCGGACGATTAAAAATTCGGTTAATTGAATTTTTTCGAAAAAAAAAAAAGGTCCATTTCCATTGATTATTGTATGTTGAAAGTGGTAGAAGAACTAAATATTTTTAAGGAAAAGAAACTTTTAATTAAAAAAAGAAACATTTTTAAATGTTACTGTACTTACAAGGGCTGTACTTTAATACAGTGCACATATTATACTTTAAATGAAAGTCATTGCTTGCTGTACATCTCGGTCAGACATTATCAAAACATCATCTGTTTTCCGACAGCCAAGTATCGTATCCGCTTGAGAGTGAGAATTTTCATGTGGTCATACTTTGCCTGACCCTCCTTTCACTTCATAGCCGGCAAATGCTTCACTAGCTGATGGTCCCGTGTCTACTTAAACTTGGACATTAAGGCTATCTTTTTTCTCGACACTTTCAATCAGTTGACAATCATTTGCAATTTGAAATCCAGTGCTGACTAATAATCCATTCTTTAATACCTTTCGCGCTGAATTTTCAACATTCAGGAATTTTCAAAAGAATATTTCGAAATTCTGCAAATAAAATCGCATTCTCATTTTTTCCCTTTTCTTTTCTTGATCTCTATCCCTTTCCTCATTTTTTTCTTTTCTCCAGTCTAATTTATTTTTCTGAAATCGATTCGGTTAGATGAAGTTCAGATAGTGGAAATTCTACTGTACCTACATTTCATACATCATCTTTGAAAATATTCTATAATTAGTTTTGCATTTTCTGTAAAATATGTGGTTATCATTTTCAGCTTTATCATGTGGAATAAATATTGGGATTTTATATTTGTAATATAAAATTCATTTGATTTAAATTTTCATATCTTTATTGGATCAATATGTGTTTGTTTATAATTTTTGCATGTTATTCTTAACCTTTTGAGTACGGCGTCATCGTTTAAAAAAAACTGCTCCTAGGACGGCGCGAGAAGAGGACATTTCCTACCCCCTTGACCGAAAGGAGAGGGTCATTTTCCTCCCATTTAAGTGCCTCAGGTTTCACCGTGAGGAATCTTTAACTTTTGAAGGAGATACGCCGCGCTAGGTCTGCCGTAATTCTAATGAAAACGTAAATGCGTTTACCATAAATACTGTACTTATCGACAAGCTATCGATTTTTTTCTTATCGTTGTTTTATATACCACATTAAGAAATGTTATAAGAATTTGAAGATTATATACATACATTTGTTAAACAAATTTAGTCTGTTTTAAAAACAATATGGCGTATATTACTTTATTACAGAGAATTTTCTGAAATAATTATTTAAAATAATTACAAACTTCTTTAAAGTAATGAATTTGCAATTATTTATAATAAAAACTGATAAGCAATAAACTAACTGAATATTTCAAAAACATTCCTAAAAGCAGGCTGCCTAATATTAGAATATGTAAATAAATAAATAAAGATATTTTGAACAAATATTTCCTTTTATGAGTAAGTACAAGCAAATTGCTGAAGTTGCATTTGAAAAAGATTAAAAGTAATCTGTGTGTTAAATACAGAAATGGTTTCAGTTTTCTTTTGATTTAAGTATATTTCTACTTATAACAAATTTCTATATTGAATGGATTAAATTATATGCTTTTATATCCTTCATTTTAAAGAAAAAGCTTAAGAATGGAATTTTTTTTTCTGCATGTTTCTGCAACTAAGTAAGAAACGTTTTGCACAATGAAGGTAGCCAGATGAATCTTGAGTTTCTCCTTTATATATAGCATTCAGGTAGATTGTTTAATAAAATTACATTTGTCATACAATAAATAGTAATATTCGGTTCATTTCGCAATGACTGAGAACTTGAAAATGTTCATTCAAAAATAATACATTCCAAAATATACTCGTATTAGTCTCAGAAAATATTTTTATAAAATTCTTATCAGAATATTAGCAAGAAAGCATTAGCATTATAGTGGGAATAAATTCTTATCTTCGGTATTTTTAGCTTTTATAAAACTATGCTTATTAAATTATTTTTAAAAACCAAATCCGTGATTAGTTTAATTTTATACAGAAATTAAAATTACGTAGAAGAAAGAGTGACACAACTAAAAGGCAACTTTTTTTAAATATCTACCACATCTCAATTTATTATTGAAAGTATTTTCATTTTTATATTTATTTTATTTCTATCTACATGTTTTTTTTTTTGTGAGATTAAAAAATACAATGTGCTCCTGGAATATTTTTTATAAACAATACGTGGAAAGGAAGAAACCAAGAAACATGTCTAGCATCTATTCCGATATTCGTGTACATAAGAAAAAAGTGACGTTTAGTAGTTTTTATTCAATAGTAAATTGGACTAAAGAATAAAATATATTTCACCTTGAAGAGCATATTTCTAACACTAAATCAAAACTATTACTTTATAAAAAATTTATTTCATTAGTCCATCTAAAAATCTAGAATGTGAAAATAGCACTTATATTACATGAATACCGTTTCTTAATGAAAATGTTTCGAAGACTATTAAATCTTTGAATTGGGAATTTCCTAATCAAGCAATATCTCAAAACCAGCAATTTTGGTCATGGTTAGACCAAGAATAGTCCTGTTTATAGGGATTATAATTGTCAAAAATGTAAGGAAACTAATGCTAATTTTCCAGGTTTTATTTTGTAATTTAGAAATAGTTGACCAGTGCAGAAGCCAGCATACCAATTTACTGGTAGTTAAGAATCATAAAATACAATATATAGAATCTCAGACTCTCATATATATGAAGTTGGTAATTAAAGAAAAACCATTAATACAATTAAAAATAAAAATATTCTTTATATGTGTAGTTCTGTATAATGTGTATGAGTAGTAGGAATATATTACTTGAATATCACTCTTCCTTTGAATTTTATAATGACTTCATCAACTGCAAGTTCTTCAGATGAATGATAGTGCTCCTTAAAAGATTTATTTAAAAAATCAAAAATCTTTCGTAATTTCCATAATCTGTCGTATTCTTCATCTAGTTTTGGTTTTTTCTTATTGTTTGTAAAACGTAAAAATCTCAATACATTAAAAAATCTATCGTGAGACATATTTTTTCTAAAAAAAAAAAAAAAAAAAAAAAAAAAAAAACAGGAGTTTTAATCAATTCATCTGTCGACCAATAACCTTTGATGTTATCTTTATCTATATGGCCCATTAAAAGAATAAGTCCTAAGAATTTTTTTAATTCTTCTACATCAATATCAGTCCACTTTGTCCCATGTTTTCTTCTATTACTTTCCGGATGTAACTCTAATATTTGAGAAGCATATCTATTTGTTTTATCTGCAATAAAGTTTAAAATTTCTTCTGAAAAAAATAAATAAAAAAATTCGTGCTCCTCAACTAAATCCTTTATTCGCTCAGAAATACCGCAATCCCCGTAAATTTAAAAATGATAGGCTTATCATCTGCTTTTGCCTTACGCCAATCAAAATCAAATGATACAGAGGAATTTGCATCATTATTGCCATCAAAAAACTAATATCCTTGCATTCAGATTCATCACATCAATCAGAATCACTGTCTGCAAAATTTTCTTCTTCTAATTCTTCTAATAAATTTTTAATTTCTTCATTAGTCAATCCTTTACGACGTGAAGCCATCAAAATATTTTTTCTAGCGACGAAAAAAGTAACTGATTGTGATGAAAAAATTTGCTAAAGTGAGGCTGAAAATGTTTCCCTTTTAAAAAGAGGAGTCAATAAAATCGTTTTTCGCTAAAATTCTCCACACAAACAAGTCCCCAATTTTTACTACTTTCACACACAAAAGAGCACAACTAAATCGCACTCAACTACCCGAAGAAACTTGAGCGGGAAAAAGTCAGGCACTTGAAAGGGGGAAAAAATCCATGGTACAACTGTTGTACCACAGCCGTCCCCTAAGACACTCACTTTCGTGGTACAACAGTTCTACCGCCGGGACGAAAAGTTTTACTTGACTCAATTTTTATTACATACTCTCTTTCGGCTAGAGTGAATAAATCAGTTCTTACTTTCATGTAATAAACATTCTAAATACATTCAGTGGGAGAAAAGAAGCAGCTATTAAACAACACGAATTGATATAATTGTAAGAGATTTCATATATCATTTGGCGAATAATTCCTTAAAGTATTACTATATTAAAATATGATGTTAATTATTTTACTACTCTAGTTCAAAAATTTCAGTTAAAGCATATAATATTATCTCTAGATTATATCCTCATCAATTCAAAATATGTATTTGCATAGAAATCAGATTATCACTAATGCTCATGTTAAATATATTTTATATATGTGAAATATCTTCATTATCATAGTATGAATTTAAATGCTTCCATTTGGTTATTAGTATCCAACTGAGGCTTATAAAATAGGCTGTTAAAGTTCATCTTCGTGAAAACCTTTATAAAATATATAAAACCATATTCTTAAATATATAATTTATGTCCATGTTACTATGTCTTCAAGCAATGCTTTTGAATAAAAATTTAAGAGTTTTTTTCCTGCATATGGTTATAGATGAATTAACCATAAAAGAAAAATTTAAGCTATCATTAGTAAAAAAATTGCTTATTATTGCTTAAGATGATACTAAAATTTAGATTATTTTTATAAAAGGTTAGTCCATCGAACGAAAAAACAAAACCAAGAATATTCGATCACGACAGTGATTCAGTGTTACGGTAAAAGTGATGATTTGATGATTATATATAATAATTGGTGATTATTCATAATCACTTCCGTAAACTTGGTAAATGTGATTTTATCAGATTTTGATCATTTTGAATTTTTCAATAATTTATGTGACGTATATGACTTTTGTTCTATTATCTGTTTTAAGATATCTACTGAAAGTAAAGTGCAAAAGAGGGCCTTTTAAATCTTTGTGAACTGAAATATTATGCTAAGTTTTATTCTAAGCCATCATATTCTTCAAATTTTTAAGAGCAAAAGAGTGAATTTTGCCTTAAAATATTTATTTTTTTCCTATTAAGATATCCTTATCCGCCATAATAATCTGAATTTATTACACTACATTTCAGGGATTTTATAAACTAGCTGGTGAAAGTTATAAATATTCAATTTATATTTACCGAGATTATAGTGATGATTATAAATAACACGGGTTATTATATATCATCAACGGATTATTTACTTTTATCTTAACAAATATATGTTGCTCTGAATAATGTTGTTTATGAATCATGCGCAACTTATAAGGTAAGTTGTAACAGACCGATATAAACAATATTGACAGTAGATGGCGCTGCTGCCCAATTTACAAACAACATCGAATGAGATGAGGAGAGTGATGTGAGAAATGGCAAGGAAGAACCATCCGGTTCCTAAATACGTTTTGTTTTGTACCACCCTGGTACTATGTAACCTTGATTTTATTTTATAATTATTAAGTGTTTTCTTTTTGTATCTAATCTTAATTATGTGTAATGTAATAAATGTTTGTTTTGTTTTAATTTCCATTTTCTTACGTCGCTACAAAATGCTTTTTCTTTTGCTTATTTTGTCAGATTGTTTCTCTTTTTGCGTCGAAAATATGCATCAAAGTTAAAAAAAAAAAAATCAAATTTCAGATAAAATTGAAATAAGTCTTTAAAATGTTGCGTTGGAAACATTCTGAAAAATTTGCATGAAATTTAGACAACTTAAGATGGGAATAAAATTTATTTCGCTTAAAGGGCAGCAAGTCAATAATTATTTTCTGACATTGCATTTGTAATACATTCAGTTTGATAAGTTGACAATTTTAATAATGATTTCTTTAGTTGGTAATGGTAATTTTCTGCAAATAAAATATAAAAGATCTTTACACACTACTGCTTATAATATGAGTGTTATGTAACATGGTTTTCCTTTATATGATATTGATAATTATTTTCCTTTGTGCTGCGCGTGTTGTAGGTTATTCACCTTTCCCTACCTTTAGATAATGATTAGTTCTTTTTCATTAAGACGGCTTGACAAAATGAGAATTTTTATGTCCATTAGCGCAGCTCAATTTCTTTTTCTTCTTAGCTAGATAATTCTTTGTAATTAGTCAATCAAAGCATGATTAATGCGAAAACCAAATACAGATTATAGAATCACTTTCAGTTTTAACTTAAAACACTAAAATTAGGAAACACTAAAATTAAGAGTTAAAAGCGCCTTTAAGCGGCTTATAGAAAATGATATGCAATTTAAAATTTTATGACAATTCTAAATTTGAGTGTGAAGAAATTAAATTTCAAAAATGAAGTAAATAAAATGCAGCTGGATAAAAGTGAAATCTCACAAAAAAGGGTGCCGCCATTTTAACTTTTGCACAATAATGAATAACCCAAATCAACTAATAACTACATTTATTTAAAAATTTAACGCAGTAGCTCGAAAGGATGAAAAAAATCTAAAATATATTAAATTAAAAAACTAAATAAATATTAACTCGAAATTAAAGTCTAATAAACAGATTTCGAAATCTTGATATAAGATTTCCTAAATTTTCAAAAAATTTAAAATGTAGCTCATTTCTGAAATGTTTTTAGTTTATTAAACTTCTACTATTGGTTAATAGCATGTTTTGATATTTAATTTGTATTCATAAATTTATTATTAATTGGCATATAAATTAGCTTTGGAATTTAAAATTACTGCTATTCTTCGAATAAAAATAATCGCTCGTTTAATAAAAGTGAAACGGAAATTGTTTCCATTATTTTTAAATTTTTTTAAACTTTTTATGGATTTTATGATATATGTTTTTAATATTTCATTGCTGTTTCAACAGGTGTTTATATTAAAAATTTAAAAATAAATAATTGAATATAGAATTTTCCAGAAAAAAGTAATAATAAATAAAATAATAAACGCAGAAATACATAAGAGGATTAAAATTAATATATATTATCACTTATATTATCCACGTATTCACTTTCATGTATAATATATCAGAAATACGTGCAAAATTCTCGTATTTTATTATAAAGGGGAAAAAAGTAAATGAATAAATAACCAAACAGAAATTTTTATTAAAAAGAACAAAATATTAAAAACATATTCATAATACTGAATATTAAGAATATATTTTAAAAATTTTTTTAAAATATGCTCTCAATTTTAAATAAGTAGATAAATGAGTGGTTAGTGTCCCTAACTTCGAAGCAGTAGGTCCCAGGCTCGAATCCTGCTTCGGGAATGAATGTTCGTTTCTATGTGTTTCTTTCCTTTCACTTTCGTGTTAAAAAGGGCATAACAGATGGGTGGTACACTGTAAAAAAAAATGCCATCACCTTCACCCCTTGTAGCGAGTAATCTGATTAGTTTAAAAAAGGGAGCCGGTAAAAAAATAAATAAATAAATAAAAAAAAAGGCTTATTTTTTTTTTTTGAAACACTGATTTTTATTTTGAAATTTCCTAAGGATATAAAATAGCAATATTATTAGAAGCAATTTTACATATGAGAAAAAAATTGTACTTTGAAACTATAAAGATATGTATATATACATATATATATATATATTTGTAAATATATATTTGACTATTCTTCATACGAGGCAAAAAAAAAAAAAAAAAAGGAAAATATAAAAAACACTTACAATAGGAATATTTTTTTCTTAATATAGGCGGGCTTTGGGGTGACTAACCCTTTGCCACAACGAGGCCGGATACTAGTACTCATTTGTCGTTATCCAGTGGGTACCTGTGAACAAAGTCACGGAGGCGAGTGATATTTACCCACGCCATACCACCACAAACCCGTTTACAGAGTGGGAAACATTCATACAAATCATCTTAGAAGAAAGGACAGAGAGAAGGTAACATCTCTGTCTGAACCGGGATTCGAACCCGGGACAAAGAGTTCAGGTGTCAGGAACTCTAACCAGACAGCCATTGGTCGGCAAAGAGGAGTAATTGTACAGCGGTATTCATATACTTCATTTCCCTTCTTAAGAATTAAATTTAAAATTATGGAATACGTTCTTGTGAATCGGTGTAAGGATTCTTTTGATGATCCTTAAGCTTCTCTTCTTAATGTCTTCGTTGTTATTCGGATTTCATATCATATAATCCAGCCTCTGTTATTGCTCTGTTTCGACATTTGTACAAATATTACATAATCAAATAAATGTGATACTTTCCACAGTAAAATTTTTATACATTAATTTAAACTCATTTCATTAATAAAAAATTTGATGGAAAAAGACGCAAAATTTAATTAACAAGTTCATTTATGTGTTATTCTTTATTGTAAATGAAGATATAAAGAATAAACAATGTAGTGATACTCAATATACATTTATTTTTAAACTTTAAAGAAAATTAAATAACAGCCTTCTTGTAAAATTTAAATTGTTTAAGCAAGATTGTTCTTTAGAGGTAGGAAACACGTCGAATTGAAAATCGAATAGAGTAGAGCTCCAGTTATCCGATTCAATTGGGAGCTGAACCCATTTATATAATCAAATATTTGGTAAGTTGATTTTTTAATGAAAGAATCTATTTTAGTTAATTATTGCATTCTGAAAATGGGAGAACTAATTCATATTTTAAAAGAAAAAGAATTTAATGAAAAGGGAACACTTACATGTTAAGGTATTTACAAGTGCTATACATTAATACAGTATTTATGTACACAGAATCCTGTAAATGAAAATCATTGGTTGCTGAACATCTTGGTCAGAGTAAGCTACTTCCCTGCCTTCATCTGTTTTCGGACTGCCAAGTCGCCCATCCTCTTGGCAGTGAGAATTTGCAAGTGGTCACACTAGTGCTGACGCTCCACCCACTTCAAAGCAGTTTCAAAGGCGGCAAATGTTTCATTAACCTATGGTCCAGTGTCTGGTTCAATTTGGACATTAAGATTATGTTCTTCCCCGACACTTTCAATAAGTTGGCCATCATTTGCTAATTGAAATCTGGTGTCTGAATCGTAATCCATTCTCCTGTATCTTCAGCACAGACATCCAGGAAATTTCAGAAGAATGTTCCTAAATTCCTGAAGTGAAGAATCATTCTCATATTTTCCCTTTTATTACATTTCCTTTTCTTAAGCTTTTTCTTTTACATTTTTCGTCTCTTTCCTGTACTGTACTCTTTACTGTACTCAGGACTGGTTTAGCTTATTTTTCTAGAGTTACTTTCTGCACACAAAGATGAATTGAACTGGAACTTACAGTTCAATTAACTCTTATGTGTTGAAACTTTACTGGTTTCTGACCATTACGAACATTCTTGCCCGTAGTGAGGATCAAAACTATAAGCCCTTTAAATTGAAAGCGAGAAGATTTCTGAAGAGAGAAAGCTTCGCTGCTGTTTTATAAGTAATTTTCTCTCTCACAAGAAACTCAGAGATTAAGAAATAAATTTATGCTGCAATATAAAAATTTAGCAAAAGCAATATTAATAATAAATCACCTAATCATATAACCCACCATTAACATTATTTCTTTTAAAATATAAGTTTTGAACTGAAAAAAAAAATTTTTCTTTTGTGAAATTTTCAAATAATTATTTCGAATAATTGTAAACTAATATTCAAGGCATTTTTCCCTATATAGTAAATGTAAATTTATCGTCATATTGAAATTAATAATTGATGGCAAAATGTTTTGCTTAAACCAATACCTTTCAAAACAAATCATTAGAAAAAAATCTATTTTAACATTAAAAAAATAAAAGATGCTCATTGAAGTGTTATTAAGTATTTAAACTTTTAAATAGCAAACAGCTTGAGTAACACTTTTAGATTAAAAATAACTTGATCTATATTTTTAGATTTTTTATATATATATATACTCATAATTTCAATTAGACTTCAAATAGAGTTTTTTTTTAAAATTTGAATATATATATTCAGTTACTTCTATATAAATATAACTAGATAAATGAATATAATTTTCAATATTTTAATTGCTTTGTAAATTTTTTCATTTAATTTAAGCCTTTTAAATTTCTGTGTATATATGTAAAATATCAGTGAATTTTAAATGGTAAAAGAAGAGTATCTACTTTCACAAACACTAGATGGCAGCATAATATAATAAATATATTTTTTTTTTAAATCTTAGATTAAACCTTCTTAAGTATTGAACAGATTAATTAGTTTTTTTACACTATATATTCTTGTATTTATGCTGGTAATTCATATTTTTAAAAATAAAACCTCCCAATAACGAATACCTAGCCTAGAGGAATTAAGCTCTTTAATTATATTTTGTCAGAAATATGTGCTGGTATGAAAAAAATCTTCATATAATTAATTTCTTATTTCACAAAATTTTTTAATAGCTTTATTCTTTATTCGATTAAATGGTCAATAAGAAGTCTCATATTAAAAATGCGCATTTTTTCAACACTCCATTGGAATAAAAATTCCGTAAAATCTTTGCACTTGCAAATCATAATAAAACTTAATATTTTGTCAACCGTAACGACTTTATAAATAAATGAACGCTGATTAAGAAATAATATTTCGATAAGAAAATAATATATGATAAGAAGAAAACACTTATAGAAATATATCATTATAATATTAATAGTATATTAAGGTTTCTTATTACTTAATGTTGTTTTTGATTGAGACAAAAAATTATTAATCTATAAATAAGTTCAGAAATTGAAAAATTACAATTTAGAAGAAACTTTTAAAAGCAGTCTTTAAAATATCAATGGCAAGACACAGCTAAAAATTTACTTGAATTTTGCAAATTATTGTTGAAAAATATACAAAATGCATTTCTATGCGGTAGAAAAAAAATTGAAATCCTATTTTTTTTTCTTGAAAAGAAAATTGTCCTTGTCATTAAGTAAAATAAAATAAAATAAAAAAATATTTAATATTAAATAAGAGCAAAAGCAAAAATAAAAGTTATAAAAAATAGTATCAAGATACTTTTTATATTAACAATTTCACACTTGTCGACTTTTATCATACGATAAAAAGTCGTCAGATATTTTATTGTGAGAAGTTATTAAAAAATCACACAATAGACTGGTAACCAATAAAATATCGTTTCTCAGTGTGAAAGAGAGCAGTCTATGGTGTGGGTTTTTACTTCTGGCGATAAAATATTGGACGACTTTTTATCTCACGATAAAAGTCGTCTAGTGTGAAAGAGGCCTAAGTATAAAAATATAACAAAAATAAATTATGCATTAATAATTTTTACATTCAATTTAATAAAAGTAAAAATATTCTTGCTTCTGAAGCAAAAAGATAATGTAACTTAGAAAAGTTAAAATGTTTTTTAGTTTCCTCATGCTAATTATTTTTTTTACAATATTTGCTATTTTTATGGGTGGAAATGATTAAAGATAATGCTATGTAAAAGTAATGATTTAAATATGTACTTCATAAAGTATGCAAAGTAGCTTTTTTAAAAAGAAGTATTGTAGGATATTATTTCTTTTCTTAATTTATTACCTAAAATACTTTTAAATTCAAAAATTTTAGACAAAAGTTTTGTCAACGTTTATTTTTAAAATATTACGAAATAGAATTTTTTAAAAACATAATCTTCAAATAATTCAAAATAAAAGAAAAAACATGTAATAATAGTCATAAAATTATTAAGTTAACATTACTGCTGTTTAAAAAATATCAGATATATTTCAAGTAAAAGATTATCAAGAAAATGAGTAATTTACTTTTGCTTTTATTTACAAATTATAAAATATAATTATGAGAGTCGATAGAATAATTAGATATAGTTTAACAGTAAATGAAGCAGGCTAATAAAATCTCTAAGCTAGCAGGCATTTCCTGATAAATATAGTTTTCTTTATATATAATTCACTTCATTTTCATTTAATTAATAAATGATAATGCTTCATTTTTACAAAGAAAGAGATACTTTTCATAGAAAGAATGCCTCAACATGCTTTTAAGTCCTTAGATTTTGTCTGACATACCAAATATAGGAGAAATAAAATGTTTTTCTCATAAAACATGCATACAGCTAAATATTATGAAATTTGAAATAAAATACATTTAGCTGTTACAGAAAATAATCAATAGTCGCTAGAAAATTGAAAAAAAAAGTTTTTAAGTAAATATTTATGATAAAAATTTATAAATTTGAAGAGGGAATTACTGAACTATAATGTACCATGAAAAATGGCAGAAAAAATGTGTTATTATTTCAAAAGGTAAAATAAAACAACTAACTGAAATCAACTTCAAGTGTAGAATAGAAGTGGAATAAAAAATAATATTCGAATGAGAAACCAAATGGTCATAAAGTGGTCAGATAAAAATTTATTTTACGTGAAACAAACGAAACATTTTATAAATATTTTTATTTATTTATTTTTTAAATAAGTGGTATTTACTACTAGATTGAAAATATCAAAAGCTGAAATATTAAAAAAAAAAAAAATTACTAATTGAATTTAGGAAAATAAGTTAAGAAATTGAGCAAAATAATTTTTTTATTGATGTGTTTACTTTCAGTAGTATATGTGAATTATGTATATGTATGTATGTATGTATGCATATACATATATAGTATACAATGTAAATGAAGTGTTTTTTACGGATAAAATATTTTTGATTAAAATATGATACTTGAAGATACTGCAGCAAATTAAATACTTTTCACATACATAAGTTAAATCATATTGATATAATTAAAAAGCAAATTTTTTAGTGAAAATTAAGTGTTTCTGAATAATATTAAAGATTATTATTGTTACATAGAATTAAAAAATATTACAAACCATATAACAATACAAGGCAGCTATAAAGGGAATACTTAATTGTGTATTAATAGTAAAGAAATAGATTTTAACAAGCATGAATGCATTCCGAATGAAATGTTGAAAACATTCAAGAATAATTGCAAACTATTACTTTATTAAAAACAATGTTAAAAAATATATATAATTTCAATATATAAAATAGCAAAATGTTGTTACACTGTTTATTAAGGTTCTTTCTTATTGTTATATATAAAATGTATGAATAACAAAATGTTGTTATACTATTTATAAAGGTTCTTTTACTATAGATATTGCGTTATTATACATTTTAATAAAATTTTTATTAATTTTTTTTACCATTCACTTTCACTTTAATTTGCTGATGGAATTGTGTTCAGTAGCTGCACACACTTCTCAAAGTTCAGTCAGATATAATTTTGTAGTTTATTATTAAATTGAGTTTTTAGTACTTTTTTGTCAAACTTTATAATGAAAATTCCTATCTTCGATTAAAATTTACCAGAAGAATATGCAAGGACATCGGAAACTTCAAAACATAAACGTTTTCGTTTCGTCTAGAGGGAAAACTATCCAATTTATAAAACTATTAAGGGAATTGTGATAGGAATCAATATCAAGATTTTTCCCAAAATTTCTATTTTTCTTTATAGCAGATTACTTTTTTTTATTTAATTAAAATAAATTTTTTTTCTGATAATTTAAGTTACACTTATAATAATTCTAAGATCCAATTAGTTCCATATGAAGAATATACTGTTTGAAAACACTTTGAGAACAAGAAATTGTAATTATAAAATCTTCTTTATAAATATAATTTCTTGTTCTGAAAGTGTTCTCAAACAGAATAATTTTCTTCCCTCGAATTGTGAGGGGGAAAAAAAATGCAGTTTTTACTTTTAAATGAAGAAAGTGTAAAAGTCAAACTTCGTTTTCTCCACTGGTCACCTTAAGGAAGCCTTTACTATTCTTTTAACGAAATGGTCTTCCTACATTGCGTCTGCAAAGTGAAAGAATATGCAGGGGATGGGGTTAGCATAACTATTTCCGTATTTCGTTCCAAAGGGAGGAACCGAAAGTGGTCGTTCGGTCGTTCTTACGCCCCGAGCGCATTCCTTGAGGTAGGGGGGCCGTGCCCCAGTGACCCTCACTAGACCACGGCCAAGGTCGTTGACTCGTCGTCTCTGGAAGCGGCAACCTCGTCGGTCGGCAGTCGAACTCAAGACTTCCTCTGGCTTCGGTTCTTCCTGGTTTCGGTTCTGGTTTTGAGGGACACCGGGGTTGTACGAATGTTCTCCTACTTCAGACTCTGACAGAACAGGTGAGTGAATGATTTGTTTACTTGAGTGAAAGATTGCATTGTTTGGAATGTTTGAAGAACTGCTTGCCGTATTTACAGTTTTAAAAATAATTTATTATGAGTGATTAATATATGAGATGATAATACCACATAGCATATGATCTCACATTTAACAGTATATAAATAATGTGGCCAAAGTTTGAAGGAGAACTTTTATTTTATTTAGTGCACGATAAAATGACAATATTTGCTCATGAATTTATATTGTTCTTCTCGGGTGAAATGCACCGAAATTAGAAAAAATAACATTTCCTCAGAAAACATATTAAACAAATAATACTTAATGATATTAAAAACTTACTGTTTAAATTTTTTGAGTCTCAGGTTTGTGATGTGGCCCTTAAATAATTATTTCTTTTTAACTCTGTTAACGAGAAACATTGTAAAAATATGACTAAAAAGGTAAATGAACTGTGATAATTTAACCTATATTTTTTTAACTATAAAGCAATTAAAGTTATAATATGAAATTGTAAGTAAGTCTTTCTAAGGATTTAGTTACCATTTTTACGTAGAGTTCAAAGTTAAGATGAACTCTTTTTATAATATAACATTTGTATGAAATAAGAATAGATTTTTTAGTTTATTAAAGTATTTTTCAACTTTATTGAATAAATGGTATGAACGGAAACATACAAATTCCTAAGTAAAATATTGCAAGAATTTAGAAATTAAGCCTAATGTTGTTTTTCACAGTAATTACTGACGGAAATTATAATGTCAACAATGCTGTTATTACAACATAAAGAAAATGAAATTTTAACTTGAATACTATAATGCAGCTATCATTTTTATGGATATTACAAAATATAAAATAAACTGAGGTTTGTTAAGCGTACGATAATTCCGCTCTTTCGTGGAATTGTTACAAGAATGAAACTGAATATACTTTTGATAAAAAATTTTAAGGAAAAAAATGAATAGATATAATTACTTAATGATAAAATTAAAATATAAAGTAATAGATATTAAGTTTAAATTCTTATTTTTAATGATCTTATCATTTGAATACATTTTCTGTGTAATGTGTAAGATTAATATCCATACTATAAAATAATTTATATCATCTGTATTCCGTAAGATGCATTTACCATATTCCGAAGCGTTAATTATCAATTAATTAAAACTTAAGCAATTATGAATGAATCCTTGACTATTTGCTCACCTTTTTACAGGCCAACATAAATTAACGGTCATGTCAAGCATAATTCATAGCACAAAAATTAACCCTTTTAATACTAGTTTGTATATCTAGCAAGAGAACATCAATCTTAAATAAATAACAAGCAGTGAGGGATTAATTTCTAAATTGATCAATGTGTACTGATTTCCTAGAAAGTTTTAATATATATATATATGTATATATATGTATGTATATATGTATATGTACATATATATGTGTATATATATGTATGTATATATATACATACATACATACATACATACATACATACATACATATATATATATATATATATATATATATATATCTAATTTTCTTCGCATGAAAAACAAAGACAACTAAATTATATTATATACAAGAACTAATAAGCAGATATTGAAAAAGTTGAGTAATTTATTTCAAATTTTGCTATAATTTCAACTACGCAAGCTTGTTTTTAAAACACACTCCCACACGCTCAACACATATGTGTACATACATAGTAACTCAATCATATTAGTATTGCATCAGGCAGGAAAAGGTAATCACATTTACAATTTTGTCGAAATAAAGCTGAAATCTGATATTTCTTGCTATTTGGACTCTAAATTGTTGAATCTGTATAACCGCATATTCGTTGATTATGTAAAAGTTTCTTAAAAACTCTATTATGCTTTAAAATTGGAAGAAATTAAATGCGAAATCTTACAACCATGACTAATTTTGGAAAATCAAGTGGTTGTAATATTTTCTTGACAAATTGTTTCGCAAATCTCATTTTGTGAAAGAAGGATTTGAGTTTTGATGTCCTTTATAAAGAGCATGAACAAATTAAAATTGATCGCAGATAAAAGTTGGGACTTACGTATGATGTTTTTATAATACTTTAGGTATTCACGCACTGTAGAAAACATTGCACAATGAGTTGTAGAATATTCAACATTTGTTTAGATACAGAAATGTAATATATATATAAGAACGCCAATATCTCATATTAGTAATCCTATCCACACCTAACCTATTTTTCTACTTTAAATTTTAATAAGAAAACTAAGAAATCATTATTAAAGTTAAAAGGCTGACTTGTTTTAACTTGAAAAAGAAATGTTTCAATTAAAATCATTTTACGTTTAATTTAAAGCATCTACAAGAATCATAAGAATTCTCAAGAGCTAAAAAAAGCAATAAGGCTTCTTGGATAATCTCATACCCATTCACCAAGGATAGTAGGAAAACTGACTGGAGAGCGTTATCACTCAAGGGGCGGAATCAGGTGGCCAACACAGGTTTATTAATGGACACTTGAGATCTATGTCCTATTCACATGGAAAAAAGGGTTTTGTTTCGGCCTATTTGAAGTGTGCTGACCATCAGGCTATTCCTGACCACATTCCAGATTGTCTCAGGCTTCCAGAACTGATCTTTTCGAAAGCCCAATTTTAGTCTTAGATTTTCTTACTGTGAAAAATTGCTTATACCTGATTTATTGTCCCTAAGCAACAGAGGTGTGCAACAACAACAGAAACTGCATAAAAGTACCTAAAAATGACATAAGAAAATAACAAGCAAAAATATGAATGTATAAAGATTTTTTCGAGCTATTCTTTTTTATGTCTATTGTAGATATTCATTTAAAATGTATTATTTTGCTATAATTTTGAAAGGTATAAGCGAAAAATAAGGGAATCTGATAACATGTTGCTTCAAATAAATTATTACTTGTTGACTAGCATACATTTTTTTTCCCAACAACCATGTACCGAGAACTTAGTAGACATTGTTAACTGGTCTACTAAGTTCACGGTACATTTGTGTGTGTTAACCGGTGTACAAATTCTCTCTAAGAGTTTATTGTTGGTACTTATTTTGGAGGGAATAAGTTTAACTCTTTCTTTACTCATAACAGAGCATCTATGTACCTCATAGCAATTTTTTATTATTTTATTGCTATAACAATAATAATATCATAGTAGACAAAATGTATCTTCTCAAAGCTTATGATTTCTAATAATGTATTAAAAACACTTCAAAATTCAAGAGAGTTTAAGTTGTACACATGTGTTACCTTCAAACAAAATTTTACAAATTGTATAAATTTTTAAGAATTGTGAGTACTGTCCATAAAATGATATCATTCCTTCTAAATATTTTTAGTGAGGTTTTTATTAAAATTCAAAGTATTTGTGTCATTCTGGACATTATTTGACCATTCTCCATGTTAAAACATATCTAATTGTTTCAGAGTGATTAATTTGAAATATGTTTGATAGAAATGTAAAATGTGGGATTAATATTTTCATTTTGAATTGTGATTTGTTCTCCATTCCTGTTTGAATTAGTACAGCTTATGAGACTAAAAACGATGTAATTTATGTAATTACAGCTAACATATCTCAAAATCATTATATATTTTTAATCTTACCTTTTGATTGAATAAAAAAAAAATTCCCTTTTTTCAAGTTTATGGATTATATTTTTGCCTAGCATATGGTGGTCATTATGAATCCTTCCTCAAGGAGAGTATTTTACTTTTTACTTTATTTACTCCTTTCTACAAAGAGGAGTATTGTTAAAGAATATAATGTTTAAAAATCTAACATATATAACTGTCCCAAATTTTAGGCTCTAGTTATTTCGCATTGGACACATTTCATTTGAAAGCTTACTTGAAGTGATTTACTTGAAAATTAGACAACTAATTTTATTTTGTGCTCTATCAGAAAACTCTTGGTTCACAAATTTCTCACAAAGTACATTAATAAAAATTATTTTTCAATCATTGAAAAAATTTTAGGATCTAACAAGTTACATATTGTTTTTATAGGTGCCAAATAAATAAACAACTGTAAAATGAAAATGCTGTGGCAATGCATATTGCTTGTAATAAGTTGTCTCCTGATGACGTCTGCAGTCAAGTGCCAGTCTGATGATATATCAGCCAATGAAGTGGAAGAGCCGTCCAGAGAAGAAGGAAAATTCTTTCCCAAACTGCTTTCACATATCTTCGATATCTTAAGTTTCAGAAAGGTAAATTCCAAGAATAGCATTTATTTCTGCTAAAATAATACATAATGAAAATAAAGATCCTAAAAAACAATTTTTTCCGCTCCACCCTTTATACAAAACGTATTTAAACTTAAAATAACTAAGGAAATTATGAATGGGGAGAGCAGTTACAAATAACTGTTACTAATTTTTCTTGACAGATATAGTGTTACTGTTCTTCCCATTAACATTAACATATTATATTAAATGTATTTAACGTAATAATTTTATGTTAACGTAATTAATGTTAATTGGGAGAACAGTAACACAATGGCAAAAAACTGTACTAAAATTGTCATGAATGCTACAAGTTTAATAGATGTTTTTAAGTATTTCAGTACAATGAATGATTGCTTGTGTGTTGTTTTAAGAAATAATTCAGGTTTAATGAAATCTTATGCAAATGAAAATATAGAAAGCCCTTTACATGCCTAGTTCTTTGCAAATGATGTTAAAGATGGTTTTTACGTTAAACAGTGCTCCAATAAAGCTTCTTTATATTTGTTTTCTCTAATTTATCTTATATTAAATTCATATTCGATTTCATTTTTGAGCAGAATAATGTAAACTATATTGCTATCACTAATTTTAACAGCAACGTTTAAAAAATTATAAATGAGTTTAAAATTATTTCAAAATAGAGAAAAATAAATGATCCTTTAATAATATCATTCTGTTTTAGTATTTTTTTTCCAAAATTATTATTATTAATGACGCATGTTCTATAGAAAATTGCTATTAATAATATGTTTTAGAAGGCACTATTAACTCTGATTTTTTATATTATATCTGTTATTTGAACATAATTCTCTTATTACAGCCTTTGGAACTTTATTAAGATTTCATCAGAACTTATCTTTTTTGCATAAATCTATTTTTGTCAATTTAAACTGATAATTTTGCTCTGTTCTTTTCTATTTTGGTTTGAATGTATACTATATCAGCCTTTAAAGAGAGTCTAAAAAAAGAAAGTTGAAAAAAAGAGATGATTCTTGTTATGATGTAGCTTATTTAGCATATGATAAATATGGTACTATGGCTGTTTGACATAAATCTGTTATTTTGCTCCACATATTCAATCTCTATGATGTCGTATTTAGATGACACTATAGCACAAAATGATTATCTCACTCCTTCCCTGAAGTGAATTCAGTCTTTAGATTTCCGTATGGTTTATTTTAATAATAAAAATATAATTGAATTTTTGACAGAGGATCTAAAATATAGTGCAGAGCGTTCTTTATAACCTGTTTTCTCACACTGTTTATTTATTTGTGAGTTGCTTTATAAGAAGTACCATTGATTACTAATGATTTTGTCACTGCGTAGTAGTCTGATAACCTGAGATTGATGCATGGTAATTTAATATCCAGTGTAAGCTAACTTCTGGGAGGGCTTTTCAGAAGTAATGGGTTGCATTCATATATTACAAAGGAGAAAACCTGGAAACCTTTTAAGCACCCACCTCGATAAACGCTCATGCAAAAAGCAGAACAATACAAATCTCCCATTGTTTAATAAGGACTGAGATCTTCAATTAGGCCACGGTGCATCCATTACAAAAGACGTGGCAATATTTTTATAAAATAAGAATAGTTGGCAATAATATTTATATTTAACTACACAATTGTTAGTATTGATTAGTTGGTCTTCAGTAATTAAACTGATATGAAAATAAGGGCAGTTGCTATGTTAAAAGACTGATACCCAAATGCAATAGTTATTGACTGTTAAATTCTGTAGATAGGTTTGTAATATTCTTTGGTCATCAGAGTAAACAAAATTTAACAGGCTGCTCAGAGATGTACTAGACAGTTGCATTATAAAAATTACTTTTTTTATAGAGATGTTTTACTAAACATATATTTGTAGCTTTTATTCTTTTATATGTTTTTATTACGTCCTTTATTTAAACACTGGAATTAATCAGACTATGATCAACAATTTAAATCGAATTTCAAATTGCTAAACACATCTACACCTTGAATTATACACAAATCAATCAATAAAAAAAACTAGTGTATTAATTATTTGCTTACCATCTTGGCTTTATTCTGTTTTAAACAGTGTAAAAGTGTTTATATGGAATTCAGTCACATTTCTGATGTATTTATTTTTAGGCTAAGATGCTTTTACAATTGGTAAACGTTTCCTTATAGAAATAATTATGCTCATTGTGGAAAAAACAATAAGTAAACCACATACTTCAAAAAAATTGTAATTCGCGATAATACATCAATTAAAAAAATTTTTTTTTCCGTATGTGAAGACAAATAAAATAATCTGAAAACAGTGCCTCTCATGTTATTCAGTGTCAGGCAAAAACATGAACATCCGGTGTTTGGTGAGGGTAATATTTATAGAATGCTCTTTACTTCTCTTAGAGGAACAAATTGGGATGAAATTGTCGAGAGTACCTGCAATTAATTGCATGTCAAGAACCCATGGAACACAGCACGTTTTCTTTTTTTCAAGCTTCTTCCTCTAATGAACTGCATTTTTTTTTCTTTTATCTCAAGGTCGATTCGGTGGAAACGAGATTCTCAAAAAGAACATGGACAATCGGGGACTCGTAAAAAAGTTCAACTGATAGCCTTGCAGGTCAAATTTAATGTAAGCAAGGAGATTGAAATAACTTCAGTACTTACGTCAGAGACATGTTTTTTGGTACCTTTCCCCCCTTTACAGTTTATTTTATTTTTTTTTTTTTAATGAATTCTTGATTGTTTGATATATGTTAATGTCAAAAAGTTTTTGTGAATCTAAAAATTGAAGTTGAAATAGATTAATTAGTTATCTCGATTCCGGATACAAATTTGAACTTGCAAAAGTTTTTTTTTGAAAAGAATGCAACATTAAATAAAAAATTAAAAAAAAAAAACTATTACAAAATGTTTTTGTAAAAATTTACTTTTCACAGATAAAAAATATATGTACCTAGAAATGTGGTTTTTTTTTTTAAAAAAATTAATATAATTCGTGAAAAAAAAGTGAAATAAATTTTAAATATATCCAATTTATTTATCATTTCTTTCAGAAAAGCTATGTTACATACTCAAAGGACATAAATCATTGAATTTACTTATTAGTTTTGATTTAACTTTTATAATAGCATGGGCAATGTAATAAGTTTTTTACTACTATTTGTCAATTGAGCACTTAGTGACCACTTAAAGAAGTTTGAATAATTAAGAGCTCCGAAATGAATTATTAAGAATGAAATGAATGATTTTGCCTTTCCTAAACATGTTAAAATTTCCTTTTCAAAATATTTTACATTTAGAGAAAAAATATTTGTAAAGATATGTTATAATTTTATTATAACTAAATAATTGATTTCCCTAAATTTTGCGTAGAGGCAAAAATTGATGTTTCTACACAAAGATTGGGCATATTTTTCCACGATAGGGCTACTTTTTACTTTTCCAGCCTGAACCAGTAGCCAAATGGTTAGCCTTCAGTTCAACAGTTCACAAGTTCGAACCCACTTTCAACTGTTGGTACTGGTCAGATTATCCCTCTTTTGCAAAAAATAATACTTAAGCGATAAACAAAATGAATTTATTTCTAGGTACTACAGTGTGCACCCAGTGGCATTGGGGGGGGGGTATAAGGATCTTAAAAATCGTTTAAAATATTTATATTTTTTCTTTCAAAAATGCAGATAAGTTTATAAATCCAGGGTTGAATATAACCTAGTGGGAGGATGAAATCCCGGATTCAATTTCAGGAACTATTGAAAAACAGAATACGGATGTTGCGATATAAGTTATTTTTTTTAAAAAACTATACTCTTTAATTATTTTGATGCTATCTGATTAAAAAATCTCACAAGTCAATGGATCAAAACTCATAAAATCAAGAGAAACTGTATTGTATTATTGCAGTAAAATCTAATTGAATCAAGGCATTTATAAATATATTTTTGATCATATTTCAAATTTAATTTGAAATTTGATAATCATTTTTAACCTTTTAATGAATAATAATTGTAAAAAAACTCAAGATTTGCAAGGTACCTTCATTTATTTTAGTGCGAATAATATAAGCCGAATTCTCTAAAATATAAATGAAATAATTATTTCTTTAGAACCACCGGACAGCTAATTTCCCCTAAAATGACGGGATAATTCCGGTGTCAATTTCATTGAGCATTTGAACTAATCACTATTTTATTCTAAGAACACATGATGCTTGCACATGATATACTCTTATACAAATACAAAGCACTCTTTTTTGGCTTTGTATTTGTATAAGAGTATATCATGTGAGTTAGTACTTTTATTTTCAAGATATAATGCGTCAAAACTGGCAAACTCGCTATTCGTAGAATTGATTGATAAGCGAAATTCAACCAATATTGTTGTTTTGAATACTCCCGTACACAAGCTTCGAGAACTAACGCCAGATGGGGCGACAAGACAACAAGTGTTCTCACCTCGGTCTGGGTTTCCTTCATTACGACACATGAATATGGCCCATTACCTATAAAAAGGTTTCCAGGAAGTGGATATTAAAATGATTATCAATGGCTATAAGCTGTTAGACTGCCTACTATACGTAGTGTCAAAAATGCATAATTCAAACCATGTTAAATGAGTTTAACACAAAAATCTTGATAAATGAGTTACATTTTTTAAAATTAGGAAACTTTACTTCATCCATTTGACTCCAGAAGTTAAAGAGCTGCTAAAATTACAACATATTGACGGAGATAAGCTCAGTTTTCTTTAAAGAGAATGTATTTGTATTTTCAGGTATTGTTCTACACTAGCCTCACCAAATATAACAATATGCTCTAGATATGTAAATTTTCAAAAACACCTCTCAAATTCATATTTTATTACTTCAATAGAATATTTCTCTCTCTTTTTTTTTATATAATTTACATCCATTTTTAATTAACAACAGCCAGAAATATTTCTAATTTTTTTTTTCCTTCTTTCATCAACTAGGTGGATATCAGTTTTGTTTTTGAATCACTGTCTCTAATTCACAGAGTCAAAAATACGTTAACTGTGACCGTCATTGATAGGGGCCTAATCAGCCGTCATCGATACAACTTTATGACAATGTTTTTACTCCTTTAATTGTTTTTTGAAGATATAGTAAAAATTTACACCTATTGTCTTTGAGTTAAGTGTAGAATCGGGTACCCTTGGTTTGGTGAAAAATTTGGTTATAAATCTTGGTGATAAAATTTATTTTCTGGTAATCCTGGTGCGTAGTTTAGCTTTTGAGTCGAAGTTGTGGTCATCTTTTTAGTCACATCTTGAAAATACTGGAATTAAACTTTTTATTGCATGTATGGTACTAGAGCCACTAATTCCTAAAATCATGAATGTTAGTAAATTAGAGGTTCGTAAAAACGAGTGTGTGTGTGTCGACAAAATTAATTATCTAACATAAACAATATTTAAATTTATTATACTGTGTCAAATAATAGTAGTTAGGATATAGTAATCAAGACTTACAAAATCTTCAAATATAAATAATAGGCCTTATATTTCAAAAAGCTGTAAAATATGTTTTAATGGTTATTTTTTATTTGTATTTGATTTATTAATTGTAGTCGATTTGTGCATAAGAGATACAAGGATATACAATATTTAAGACGAATTCCGAACCACTACAAACATGAGACTGAACCCACTAGCAGTTAAACGGAAGTCCAGGACATCAACTATTCATCAGCCCGTTCGCCAGAGCAGTTAGGCTCTTAGTGAACATGAATTATTCATGTTTGCTATGATAACGATTTTTTTTTAACTTCAAAATATGTTAATTTGTATAAATTTAAAATCATTTTCATTTTTTTTCTATCATGAAGTTCTGCCGAAAAATCTTGACATAATATCTAATATCAATCTGTAATGAAATACTTCTTAACAAGCAGTTTTAATGAACTTTTATTAGACTTTTCGTTTTTCTATTTTTAATTTCGTGTTTTTAAATGTATATTTTCTTATAGGCATTGCCCTATAATCATAGTCCCAAGATAAGTTTCTTTGAAATTTTTTCAACTCGAATTTTTAAAATATTTATTTTGTATAATTTTAAAATTATAATAAATCTAGAAAAAGAAAATGTAGTTACATTTATAATATATGTTATTCTAAGAGCAATTTTTAGAACTCATAAAATATGCAAAATAAATGTAAATAATTTTTAGAACTTTAGCTTCATAATAAATTATTATATCTTATAGCACAATTTTGCAATATGTTATTTTCATAAGGTATGGAAAACTTACTTATATAACTTCGGTTATAAAGCATTGTCTCTTTTTTGTGTCATGATAAAAAAGAAGTATTATTTTTCTATTTTTTCCATGAACATGATTTTATAAATATTTCTTTAAGATACGATTAAAATGTGTTACATTATAGGATGTTATCATGATATTATTATTTTTTTGACTTGATAAAAGTTTTTGTGAAATAATTTAATCTCTTATTTGTTTCTATTAAAAAAATTCACTCTTATTCATTTTTAAAATATTCTATAATTTTGTTCCTGATTTTTGTGTATGTATTCATAAACCACACTGTTTTTGAATTTTTGTAAAAGGATAAATGCTGTTCTTGATTTTTCGATGGATATAACATAGTAATATTCTTTCCAATATGATATTATAACGTATCTCCGTAATTTATCAACGCTTAAATCAGGTTAGTAAAATTTGTCATCCTAAGAAAATCTAATTTCTAAATTTGGGCTTGTAAAAAGAATTTGGAAATCTCTGGACAATCCAGAATGTGGTCAGGAGTAGCCTAAAAGTCAGTAAAGTATTTTCCTTTCTAATGTTATCATAGGGAACATTATTCTATTGTTGATTTCCCTGCACACTTGTTGAAATAAAATTATGGTATTATATGCAGCAAAAATAGAAATGATTTTATACTTATTAAAGTTATGGAACTTTATATATTTTTTTAAAAATTACATTTACTAGGCAATGCTTAGGTAACAGTATCCTTTACTTTGGTTTTGCAAGAGCTTTTATTATTTATTTTTATGATGAAAAATTTGATTTCTGTTCTTTTATAAAATATAAAAATTCTTGTTTACAGAGGTGGGATAAAATATTGTTCGTATTCATTTCTGGAGTGTATTTTTTTAGTGTATAATTTTAATATTTTTTGCTTCTTTTTTTCTTTAAAGTTTATACAATATTGTCATTGTTTTATTTTAGTAATATCTAAATTCTTACATTTCCGAAGACATTTTACATACATTATAACAAGAAGTTTGGATTTTTCTAAATAAAATAAAATTCTAGTTATCTGTCCTTGAATCTGAATAGAAAAATACATGAAATTTAAAGTATTAAGAGCTGAAAAGCAAGTTACAAAAAATAACTATAATTTTGATGAAGGAATCATTTTTAATTAGCTAAATGTTTTTGTTTTTTATAATCAAAAACTGATTCTAATTGTTCATGCAAAATTATTAATCATATAAATGGAGATTATAAGACTATATATACATTTATTTTAAAATTAATTCAGAGGTTTATACGGATATATAATATAATTAATGGATGTTAGTATATGAGAAATATTTTTTCTTCTTCATAATTAAAATAAACCAGATAATGTCAAATTTAGTTCCTGCAATTTTTTGCGTTTTACTTAGCTTTATTTTAGATAATAAAAGCTCTACCAAATGTCGAAGATTAACAGCTTTAAAATGACTTTGTCGTTGATTTTCCAATCCACGGGGATTTCAGTGCAGTCGGTATGTGGGGAAATACTAATAACTTCCGCAGATCGAGTTTGTGGGTCTTTTTAAAGGTTTCGAAAGCTCCAAATCTCGAAAGAGACCTTTCAAACTGAAAAATACTTATTCGTTCCTCCAAATGACCGACACTTAAGAGCGCATTTTTATGCTTTAAGGCATCAGTCACCCGAAACTAGGCTCCTTATTTCTTCCCCAGACTAGCTCCGGGACCAAGTTGCTCACTGTCCTCTCTGGGACAAGACTCATGAACCGGAAAGCATGGGAAAACTGAAATATCCCTACTTTTTCCCCAATTGCCAAGCCATGCAACTGGTTTTATTGCTACCTTGTTTATCGAATTTTATTCAATTTTTAGCGAAAGATTCCATGTTTTATCATATTTTAGGAAAATTTAAACTTCCACTGAAGAGTTGGGTTCTTTTTTTTTTTTTTTTAATAAAAAGTGGATATGATAAATGGGAAATTTGTTATTTAATTCTTTTATAAACTGGTGCACCAGTTTCAGGAATTTTTCAAACTCATATATTTTTGTTTGTTTAGCTTGTCGTTAAAAAATTATCTTCGCTATCCGAAGTTGGACTGAAAAAGTTCGATCCATCAAATCTTATTACATCAAAATAAAGGTTTATTTTTCTGGAGTAAAAAACTAAAAGCTTCATTAAAAAATAAAAGTAACATATTATTATTTTCAGAATGCTTATGTATCCAACATAGGTTCTTACAATACAACTACTGATTTATGATAGCTCTTCCAGAATTTTCTTTCATCCTTACTATTTTTAGCTTACTAATGATATCAGCTTGGGTGCTAGAAATGTCATTAAAAACATTTTTCAATCTGAGAAATAAAAAAATGTCTTGCAGAACAAAATACAAGAACAGGTTGTTAAATCACGTATTAATTTCCTGCTGTGTAAGGAAAAAATTTTAGTTTCACAAAGAATTTTACCAATGATATATTTTCTGAATTTTAACTTCAATGTAATTTCTTTTTTACCGCTGGCCGCATTAGAATATCAAATCTTGATATACAATGGATTTTTATGAAATAAGAATTTCAAAATTTTATAATTCGTAATGTTATTTTTTTAATTACTAATTTTCTTTAATATTTTATTAACTGGGAAATGCAGTTAAAAAGGGGAAGAACCACGTTAAATGTTTTCCTTCGAAATAAATTATATATTCAATATTTTTTATAATTAGATATTTATACTAACACTAGATTTCTGTTGTCCAGACGAAATAATTTTCACTGTATCTCACATGACCAATTTTGATTTGGTTTATTTAGTACCAGTTTCTGATCAAAACTTATAACAAATAGATAAAAAATTTAGAAACTAGATTAAAAATTTTCATGGAATAACAGTCAAGTGTATTATTTTTCAGTTTGTACTTTTGTATAGTTGATCCTTCATCCCATATTATTACAAGCGTTATATTAGGAATATAAGTTGAATGAGTTTTAATAAACTAGCTCACATACCAATTTCACTTCTTGTTTCAGGTCTTAAAGTGAATTTATCTTTTTTGTAGTAGAACCTGACTGCATTTCGCCCAATAATGATTATTTTTTAAAGATAAATTTGCATAATCTTCAGGTTTTATTCTTTCATTAGTCTGAAATTGATAAAATACACCTTTTAGAAGTTTTGTGTGATACTGAACGTATTCGATTGGCTTGCTCGTCACTCAAAAGTCATTTTTTTGCTCATGAGCGCTAATTTGACAAAGACCAATGGCTTAAAGTGGATTTGGACCCATTACAAATATCCAACTCCAAACCGGGATTCGAACCTACGAGTTGTTAAACAGAAGTCAAGAAAGCGACCAATCAGCTTGTCTTAATTCGAATAGGAATTTATCAACTTTTGATTTTATTTTCTCTTGAACGTGAAACAAAGGAGTTATACAATGTTCTGTAATGATTTGGTTACAGAAAAGATCATTTTAGCTTAAAAAAATGTAATTTAGTGCACTTTCCAGCCACAAGATTCTTATTTGCTAATTATGTGTCCGCTTTCTAACAAATATATTATAGAAGTGTCATTTACGTAAATTGAATTTTTGTTGATGTGTGGAATTTGTTTTCTTTTAGATTTTGTCATAAACACACACACACACACACACACACACACACACACACACACACACACACACACACACACACACACACACACACACACACACACACACACACACACACACACACACACACACACACACACACACACACACACACACACACACACACACACACACACACACGTATCATAAACATTCTATATATATATATATACATATATATATATATATATAATTTTAATTAAATATTTAAAATTAATGAATCTTATTCATTTAACTCTAATACTTCATAAATATACTCTTTATTGTCATCTTTTATTTTAAAATCAATTGATTTAACAGTAGAGAATAACAGTTCATCCGGATATTGAGACAGTTACGAATGGTGATCTTATTAAATCTAGGTGTAATACAGTTTATCTACATAAGCGTTTTATATCATTATAAGAATCAATTCCATTTTGATTAAATAAAAGACAGATTTGGAATTTTTAAATGATTGCCCATGTTATGCAATCAAATATAAATACAAATTTCGGAAACAGTCCAGTGCTTGTTATCTTGGAAGATATTACGTCGGTCATTAACTTTCATTATGAAATTTAGTATGGTGTTCTTGTTGATAAGAGAGAGAGAGAGAGAGAGAGAGAGAGAGAGAGAGAATGAATTTTATCACAGTATATGGAAAAAGTAAATCATCTTTTTAAGAACATCGTTTTGAATCTGATAGTATCAAATATCATTTCAAATGCGGGCAATCAAATTTTACTCAAAGAAAAATTTACTGTATTAGAGTTTTGTACCCTCATGAATTTACAGTAACCAAAAAAAAAAAAAAAATTTATAAAACTAAAAATGATGTTTAAATTCAATGCATCTTATGAATAATAATGATCTTAAAAATGATTGGTGTTAAAATAATGTTTTAGAGTTTCCTTATTTAAAAATATTTATTTTGTAAATAATAACTACTGTTCATAAATTTGTTATTTTGTTTATAAATTATTTATAATCATTTATTTATTATATTTTATATTAATAATAAAAAAACTAAAAATTTATTTATTATTATGACATATTAATTGCCAAATTGCCCTATGTTTTTGGAGATCCCTGCAAATAATAATTCTTGTGAAAAATGTAGAAGTAAAAACATCATAATTTTTCACACACACAGGGAAGAAAAATTCGTTGTATCACTCACAATAAATTATATATGATTAAAATTAAAATATTGTAATGAATGTCAAAAAAATACAGTATTCACTGCAGTAAAGGAGATTTGTCTTATTCGAATTCACACGTGGGGGTAATAGGACTCAAATTGTTGAAAAAAAGTCCACGTCTCTAATCAAGATAAAACAGAAGTAATTCAATCATTTGAATATTCATTTAGAGGTTTGAGTAGTTAATCAGTTTGACTACAACATGTAAGCATGACTCAATCAACGCGCGCGCGCGTTTAAGGCGATATCCTATTAAATCAGTAATTTCCCAAAATTCCATATACTTTTAACACATCGGTTGAATGGTCCCAATATTAAAGCAACAAATTTAAGTCTTTCATATTTAAAAATAGCTTTCAATAGAAAAACAAGACAACCCGGAAGCTACACAGTTAACTTTCACCAGAAAGTTGTTTTAACCGGTTCAAACTAGAAATAAAAGCGGAATGATTTTGAAAGAAAACGACTCTATACATAGGAGACAACGAACCCTAGCTGTATATAGACACTTTCCCTAAAGACATATTAAAGCTTTTCATATCAAAGACAGTCATCTGGAGCCTTGGCTTTTGAGAACTTCGCTGAGGTCATACTCTGATTCTCGTTCAAAACTATTAAAAAATGCGTCACTGAAAGAAGCCAACAAGCGATGTGGAATTTTGTCTCTTTCGCGGAGTTAAGATGTTCATAAGGATAAGTTGAATCATCCTTCGTGATATCGTGATTTACGTGTTTCTGTTATGGATGAAATTAACGTTGGGAAGTTTTTGGAGTGTAACATATTTGAATTTTCTTAGAATGAAAATAAATCCGTGTTTTTCTCTCTTTTCATATTGTTATAAAGAATCAATGGGTTGAAAGGAAAATTTAGCACTTACTTCAATGATCTTGTATAATTCTTTTTCTGTTATTCTTTAATGAGGTTCTTTTATAAGACAATTTCATATAATAAATAATCTTCCATTCAAACTAGAATTGCAATTTTTTTGTAGTCCATAAAATGCTTGTCCCGTTTACCTGTTGAAGTGGTAAATGCTGAAGATTTCTTATATATTAGTTCTTATTTTTGATTTTACTAACTATTAAAACAAGGCGAATAAAAATTCAATGCTTTCTACCTTCATTGACTAAAAGTACAATATTCTAAAATATGCAACATTTTTTTTTTTTTTTTTACAAACTATTGATCAAATAAAATAAAGAATTTTAGTTAATATCTTAATGTTGAGAATCTTTTTCGTTTTATTTATAAACATTTCGGGTATGTATTTACTGAAAAAATATTTTTTATGATTTCTTTGTAATATAAAAGTTTTCTTCAATAACAAAAATGAAAAAAATATTATATTAAATAAATATATATTAAATTTCAAATATCTCTGATAACATTTGACACAAAAATTTTGATAAAAATTACGAAAAAAACCTTTATATATTCGTGACAATTTATGTATAGTTAGTTTTAAATAATAGTCAGTTTTTAAACACGAGTTGGTATTTGGCTTTTATGCTCTATTAATTTTCCGTACACAGCTTTTGATATTGTATAAATGTAGCATGATAAATGATGTCAATTTCATGTTTCATATCGAAATAATCTTTTTTTTTTTTGACTAAATGAACACAATGATAAATGAAGCATCCTTTCGATGGGATGTCATTTCATTTTGACTCAAAATCTTTGTTTATTTTTACAAAAATTATTTCCGTAAAATTTAAATTAATAAAAATTAAGAACTCTCACTTGTGATAAATATTTTTACTTAAATAAGAATTAAGTAAGACTTATCATAAGTAAGATTAAAAATTACGTTTTCAAAGTCAGTGAAATGTTCCCTTGAGTGTGTTTATCAAATATTATCATTACTAAAAAAAAATCCTAAAAGATGTAAAAAAAAAAAAAAAAAAAAAAAAAAAATAAAGATTATAATTAAAAAAAGTAAGATGACTTAAGCGATAATATTTTTAATAAGAAAATTTTTTAAAGGAATGGATTTTGGAAATCATTTTACAGCATTATATTACTTATGGTTTTATACAAAATTTACCGGTTATTGTTTGTCAGTTATGCTAACCTAAAAAATAGTAGTCGGCTATATATATTTTTCTACAAGCTATAGTTCTATTAAGAAGCTTTTCTTTAAAGCTAGTATTAAAGTAAAAATATCTTAATAGAACTATGCTTTATTGTAAATTAAAACAAGTAATTGTTCAAATTTACAATAAAGCATAGTTGAAAAAATCAGATAATATTAAAGAAATTAAATAAAATGGTAAAGAGAACAAAATGAGGATTCAATGGAATCAGCAGGTTTGATTGAACATTCATAAATTCTTGCATACAACTCGAAGGAGGATGCTTTGGTATTCTTGAATGTGTTTCATAAATACATATACAGTGTGTGAAATATCTAAAATTAAGGAGTGGTATATATTGATGGTAATTAAAGTGGGTAATGTACATATACACACGTCAAGTGGCAAATATACAATATTTTAGGAGTTTCTTTAATAAAAACCAAATTACTTTTCTGAATTAATACTTTTTAGTGTCATACAAATAAAATTCATTGGATTAGCATAACAAAGTAAATTTTGAAGCTTACAAAAAAAAGTGGAATCAAATTGAAAAATCAAAACAGAAATATTTTTAAATTGAGTCTAGGCAGATAATATGTTCTTTTATAATGATGAACAAAAAAACACATTTTTATAATATATTTGTTCTATTAAGGTCTAATTAAGACGTAATTAAGAACAGAATAAGTACTAATACTGTTCACTTTCATTATAATTATTGTAAAGTAAAAAAGGTTGTTAAGAAATAATTGATAAAATAAAACTAATTTTTAATAAAACAACAGCAAATATGTATAATTATATATAAACTTATATCTATTATAAACCTATGGTACAATGCTAAGTACATGTATATTAAAAAAATATCAAAATAATGTTGATGAAGCATTATATTATAATCAATTTTCTATTTAGCGTAGTTTGTAAATTTAGAAAAATGTCATTGTATCAATCAAACCCAGTTGGCCTTGATTTTGGTTATAAATGGATATTATAACTAGTTTTCTCTGTAAACAAAGAGAGATATGTGATAAACACATCTTGATAAATATTTATGCTCCCTATCATAAAATATCTAAGCATTTTTTATAAGATCTACATTATAAGATTTTTAGGTGATATTACAATAAATGTCAAATATAATTGGCTTAAATTTATCCAAAATTTAAATGTTTTTGTGTAGAACGTGTGACATATTATTATTATTATTAATTCCTATTTAAAGTATACTTTTACTTTTTTAGTAATTTATAATTTTTATTTGTATTTTTTAAAAATTATATTACATTTATTAAGTTTTAAAATATTTAAATGTTATATTTTTAATTAAAAAGTTTAAAATTTACTAAACAGAATCTTACAAATAATATTTTATAGGTAGTTGCTGAATTGAAGGTTGGGAAGACGTCGCCAACCATGTGTTTTGTATGCAAATTTGGCGTTGCCCTCCTTCAGCATTTTGTGGAAACTGAGAAGCCGAAGGAAGAAATTGCTCACATTGCTTACACTATTTGTTCTACACTAAAATTAGATAGTGACAGAGTGTGCGCGGGCATCATCAACATGTTCCAGGTAATGTGCATTTATTGGCTGAGAAACAGAAACCTAATTTCTTAGAACATTAAGCAATCTTTCTTACTCAGTAAAATTAATTCTTGAATCTTATTCCGAATGGGAAATTCGTTAAATTAAACAATTTTTTCATCGGGTACAATGTAAGCCAAGAATAATGTCTTTTGTTTTGATAAGAAATAAGGAATGAAATTATGAAGTAAATCCTTTTCTTATAGAATAGTTTGGTTAAAAATATTGAATGTAAATATTTTTGTTAAAGACTAATATTTTTAGCAATTTTATATTCTAGGAAAATGTGACGCATTATCATTAAATTAATTTGTAGAATGCATGCGCTGTAATTATATTTAGCACTCTCCTCCCTCGCTTTACAAGACCTTACATTTCAAATTCCGGGTGAAATTCCCAGTACCAATGTTTAAGAAATTCGAAAACTGCTTGCAGAGGCAGACTGACTAACACGGGCAGCGTAGGGGTCATCCACGTTAGTTCGAACTATACACTTGGGGAAGTAAATTCACTTTATTTGAATGATGCTTCTCTCTCAATAGGCACTAGAGGGACGTAACAGCTTCCTATACTTTTAGAATCTTATTAATATATTTTTTGAAAGCTATTTCTTTGTTGAAACTGTAATCAGCATTTGCTCCGACTAAATTCCATCGAGAACTTCTTTCTCAAAATCAAAGAGAAGTGCTTGAGCTGTTCAGTAATCAGTTTTTAGGTACCTACTTCGAAATAGTTTACTTTAAAATATGCTGATTTTCACAGGTTAAAATAATATATATTTAAAAAAAAGGTAAATTATATTATTTTTAAAATTATTTTATCACATGTCAGTCTGGTATTTTTAACATTTTAATAGATCCAACTGTAACTAAGTCGCTGCGAACTAGATTGAAGTTTAAATGTATAGTTAAGTTAGCAATTTATAATAATGTATGTTTTGTATGAAAATTTTCCATTACTGTATTATTACAAAAAAAAAAAAAAAAAAAAAAAAAAAAAAACTTATTATAAAAATTAATTTTTCAAAATCAAAGTTAAATAATTGCAATGTGTAGAAGATTTTATTTTATTTTAACATTCGACTATGACCAACTCGAATTTATCGTTTTCATTGGAATAATTGTTCATATGAAAATTTATAAGTATACTTTATTTACTAACATAACTCAAGATATATATATATATATATTCAAACTTAGTGCATAATGAAATATAATTCAATGAATAATTTTAGACCAATGTAAATTTTACATAAACAAATACTTTCAAAAATTTTAATAAAGAAACTTTTGGTATGTAGCCATTAGTTTGAAGGAATGTGATTTTTTCAGGAATGCTGAAAATTACGTAAATCTATAGGTTCACAAGATGTAAATATTGTTTGATATTGCTAGTGCTGCCATCTGCTAGAATAGAAAATAAATAAATTCTATTAAACAGATGTGAAATGCATCATGTAAAATAATACTTGTAGCTATATTTTGTACCCTTATAAAATACTTAAAAAGTTATGAATTTTGGTATAACATGAAAAAATTTTATATTTCAAATTAAAAATTTAATACATTGATGTGGTTTGTGTGATGGACTTTCGCGACAAACTGTAGTCACTTCATCTCAAATTAAATAATTTTTTATATTTACTCAAAATAAATTATATTTATAGACTTGTGGCTTTATAAACAGACATAAAACAATAATGCTATAAAATAATAACAACAAGATAAGTTAAGAAAAATAATAAGATAATTTAAAAAGTTTTGAATTAGCCTTTAATTACTGGTGCTGCCATCTATTAATGTAAGTAAATTTTAATTAGTGTTTTCGGGGTAATTATTTATTAAATTATTTAAAAATTTGTTTCATCAGAACCCAAGTAAATTTATTTTCAAATAAAATATATATTTATACAATACACATATTTTGTAAGAAACAAATCATAGAAAATTCCAAAAATTAAATTTTTGATCAAAAACATTTATGTTGAAATGTCTTAATGCATTTTTTTTTATAATAAATACATTAATAATATTTTGGGAAAAAATTAACTTGCTCAGACATGCTTATTATCACTAAAGGAAGTAAAATTTATAATATTCATAATTATGAGGATCATGATTTCAACAACTTTTCATTGTAACTGGAATCCTATTGATGATGAAAATATCCAGAAAGCTGCACCAAATTAAAAGAAAAATTCCTCACTATCTTTTAAGTTTAAAAGAAAACCTAAGTAAAAGCATTTCATAACAGCAGTAAGATAAATTTAAAGCGAAAAAATATGTATTTACTATTGCTTAGAAGGTTCTTAACTAGAAGAAGATATGCAAGCAATATATATTTTATCTTCAAAATGTATTAAGGAAATTAAATTTTAAGAATGATACTTCAAGATTCATTTAAAAACAAAAGGTGTATAGAATGTCATACCTGATAAAAATTGGTTTATTTAAAAATGATTTTATTTAAATATCTTGGCATATTTATTTAAGTATCTCGCTATAATCATTTACATTCTGAAACTTTAAAAAAACATTTATTGTTGTATATTGAATTTCTTTTTAAACTCTGTCAAAAAAAACTAAATAAAAGGGCATTTTTAATAATTAAATTTCATAAATAAACACAATAATAATTGAAGTCATCAATTATGTTGTTCTTTGAAGCAATTAGATGTAAAATTATGACTGCAGACCCTAAAAAGATGTTTTTCATATTTTTGTGAATAAATTTTAAATTTCTCTTTTGCTTTCAGGATGAAATGATGTATATTTTCAAAAGGACCACACTTGGTCCCCAAGAAGTATGCGGTGTACTCATGGGTAATGAGTGCTCCAGGATCACATCACCACTTCATAACTGGACAGTGCCCCTCACCCCATTCCCTAAGCCACCAGTAGAAAAAATTAAAAATCCTCTGGTAAGGAATATTTTTAAATTGTTATTCATTGTTTTAGAAATGAAATTAGGATTGCCATGATGAAAAAAATTCAGAATATTCCATTTTTTTAAAAAAATTATTCATTCCATTTGTATTTGTTTAATTTGATATGTCAATGAAAGACTTAGAGGAAGATATACTCTTCCCAAAATTAAAGATGGTTATATGATACAATTAGAGATTTAGCCACCAAGAAAACAAGAAAATGGAAATCTGAGCTTAAGAAAAAAAAAGTTTGGAGTGACTTTGTTCAGCAAACCCTGGACCGTAACACAATGATGAAAAGAAGATGAGACATGTTTATAGTGATATGTTTCAAATACGTACACAACACCAAAAATTGAAATTTGAGAACTATTTCAAATACCACAAGTTTTCATTTAAACAGATGATGAGTGAAGCCCAGAAAATGAAGAAAAATTATTTAATCTTCTTTTTGTAACATAATCAGGTAGCTCAATTTTGTATGAAGAGCTCGCGTTCCACGTCACCATATATCACAATCTTTCCACTGAAAAATATAAGTAAATTTTTTAAGAAGATTAAAAATAATTTTTAATGTCGAGCGTTTTTTGAATTATTAATAATTTTATATTATAGAACGATTTTTAATATAACAATCATAAATGCAAAAAAAGTTATATTTAGAGCTATTTAACATTTGTTTTTATTTCAATAAAAAATACTTGATATAGATTTTATTTTATTTTAATAAATATATTCACAACAACTACATTGATGTTTACTTACTCCTACTGAGAAATGACTTCAATGTCTGATAAATTAATTCTCATTGATACTAATGTGTGTGTGTGTGTGAATGCATTTGAAAAAATAGTTTCTCAATCAATACATTAAAAGGAATTTGTGGTTTGCACGATAAATCTTCCGTTAGAAGATACTGAGAATTATTTTCTTGAGATGTAAATCATAATACATAAAAAACTATAATGCATGCCGTAGATGTGATACAAAAATCAGTGACAAAAATTTTCTTGTAAGATAATCACAAACTGTAAATTTTATCAATTTACCACTTTATTATCACCTTATCCATCATTAAAAGGCAAATACAAAGCAAAGGATACAATTAATAATATTGAACTATTCATCTTATTGAACAATATAGTCACTTTTTGCAACATTTTCTTCAAGTAAAGATTGTAAAATGA
Organism: Latrodectus elegans; assembly: GCA_030067965.1. Lineage (NCBI taxonomy): Eukaryota > Metazoa > Arthropoda > Arachnida > Araneae > Theridiidae > Latrodectus > Latrodectus elegans. The sequence continues at coordinate 28,239,278 of CM057810.1, read as the reverse complement.
TCCAGAATCAAGCAAATTTCAATATATTTGAAATACTTATTTTCCATTTATTCCTTAATTCTATTTATAATGTAACACTAAGATGCAAATAATTGCATTTTAATGTCTTACATGAAATGATAAATATGGAAGCATTTATAATTTCTGAATTATTTTATTCTGTTATTTCTGAAGCATCTAGTAATTCTAACACACTTTTAAGAACCATTTGAGAAAAGAATTTTAATGCTTAAAAGACTAAATTAAATAGAGGTATAGCACATAATTCGTTGATAAGACATTCTTAATATTCATTAACACATATGTTTTTGTTGTTATTAATCCCACAATTGGTCTAATTCCATTACTAGACAAACTCCACAAGTCCATAAACAGTCAGAAAATCCAAAAACATATAAGGGGCTTTGAAAAAGCCTCTTCCAAGACAAAACTCAAGCAGCTCTATATACGCTCAGGCGATACCTATTCAGTTTTATATTAAAAATAAAAAAGGTTTTTGTTGTGACAATTTACGGCAGATAACTATCACAAATATATATTTTTATGATTGTTTGTTTTTCTCTCTCCTTCTCTTAACTTTAAATATTATACTTTTACTGCAGATAATTTTTAATATTAAACTATATTTTAGCATTAACAAGTAGTTTCATATATTAAGTTGAAATTTAAACATGATATAAATTAGAATTTAGTTTAAACTTCCTCATGAAACGTAAATGTACTTATAATGCGATTTCCATTCAGCCAGGATCACCAGTGCTGAAGGTGCTTCACCTGTCGGATACTCATCTGGACCCCTACTACCAAGAGGGTGCCAACGCCGACTGCAAGGAACTCATGTGCTGCCGGATGACGGACGGCTTAGCGCCGACCCCGGCTCAAGCAGCTGGAAAATGGGGAGATTACAGGAACTGCGACACCCCTCTCAGAACCCTGGAGCACATGCTTAGGCACATCACTTCTCACCACAAAGTGAGCGACTCTCCCATTTTCCTGCCTATTCAGGAAAATAACTCATTCTCCCGTGCACACATTTAATTAGAACTATAGAAGATTCTGTGCTTTATTAAAGCATGCTTCACACACATTGTATTATTTATTTAAGATATATTAATGTTAGAGGAAAGGTGAATTCAGATTTTCATGAATTCATATTTGGCAAAAATATTTAAATATATTTTTGGGACTATTAAATTTTTCTAGTATTTTATTTTGGAAAACATATGTTTTATGTACTTTAACAGCTCTTAATACATAGGGAATTGCTGCTAAGAAAAATTAATTAGATTAAATATGGTTTTCCAAAAGTACTACTCTTGTTTATAGTGTATTCAAAAATGTAAGTGATGACTTATAAATTTGGCTAAAATAATAAAACATTCATTTATGCTTTAAAAAGCTGTTATATGAATATTGAAATTTATTTAAAAACAGATCGATGTAAGGGTAAAAAGTTCTGTTTACATTAATTGGTTTTTGAAATATTTTTGGATGCTCATTTCGTGTTATTTATTGATAGGTTAAAAAAAGGTAGCCTATTTTCTTATATTCTTCTCAACGTTATCTACATGATGCATATTTTATAGAAATTATTACAATCCCCTAACAGAATTGTAATTAATAAATTTTTGCAATTCATTCAAAAGTTCAAATTTCAAAATTACATATTTTTCGTATAATTGTAAAAAAAAAAAAAAAAAAAAAAAAAAAAGGTCAAGAAACACCAATTTTGCCGTCCGTATAAATGTATCTACTTTTTGTCTTTAAAATTTGTTTCCATGCACAGTTGATAATTAATGAAATGTAGATACTGATTTCAAATGTAAATATGCATTTCATTGTGTTTTTTGATGCTAGTCAATTTCAGTAAGTATGTTTATAATAAACTTAATATATTCAGTGACATGAATTGAAACTAAAATTTAATTTATAAAGGTATGAAAGATGCCAATTTTTATTTAGTAATATTCTATTTTCACGTGAGTTTTATGATTGATGGGTGATTTACATTGATGGGTATAAACATCTTTTTGTAAGTTTGGTTTATAGAATCACAGAGATTATTTCACTTTATAGTGTGCAAAAGTGACAATGGTATTGATAACACTAGAGTTTTAAATGAGTAGATCACAGAGTTCTCTGTTTCTAATTGCCCCTTATGGAAATCATTTAAAAAATTCTCAGTTTTATATTTAGGAAAATTTTCACTTATCAAATACAGATAGTTTTTTAATCAACAATTGAGTTAAGTAATGATTTAAAATTTTCAGTTATGAATGGCAAAGGCAGTTGAATGGCGAATTCTGTTACAAATAGGACAATAATAGGTTACTGGATAAATATTTTTTCTTTAAGAAAATTATTTCAAGCAAATTATTTTGCTAATTATACTATGAAAAATGCTTCAGATACTTCGAATATAAATGTCTAACTTTTTTTATGTTTTATTCATTGATCTTCCATCATAAATGACATGTAAAATGCTTAAGGATATTTTATTTCTTAAAAGGAAACACTTGCGCTTACTTATACATATTAAGGAATTACTAAATGGTCACCAACTAATGATTAAATAATAATAAGCTTTACAATCTTTTAATGAGAATGATTAAAATGAATAACAATTTTATATGATTTTAATGCATTTTTCTCAATTTTTTATTCATTGGTCATTTTTAGACTTTTTTGCAATTCTTTGGGGAAAAATAAAAAAGCGCCAAATTGGCCGCCAATGTTTGTTTTATATCATTAGAGATGCCATTTCGATCATCGAAGTAAAGGAAGTAGTAAAGCTCATATACTGAATAAAAAATTTACTAAGCAGTACTTATTAAAAAATATGTTTAGACAATTTACAATAAAACTAATTTTATATAATGAGTATTTCTTGTTTTCAGATAGATTACGTTCTGTGGACAGGTGATATTCCTCCCCATGATGTCTGGAACTCAACAAAATCGGAGCAAATACGATTACTTCATAAAGTATCCCGAATTCTTGCCCGTCATTTGCCAGGAATTCCAGTTTATCCAGCTCTTGGTAATCATGAAAGTGCAAGAATTAACAGGTAAAGTAAAAATTTCTCATACATTTCTGTAAGGAGGCAAATTTATTATCTATTTTCACTCTTAATCGAATCGTGTTCAACACCGAATAAAATCCTTAGTTTTAATTAACAAAGAACAAAACGTATACTATCCATTTTCAACTTTTAACTTAAGCGTTACTACAAAGCGTTTACTACAGAACAAAACTGCTTGGAATCTTACTTTAAAATAGTGAAGTATTTTCAGTTGCCTTGAAATTCAATTACTTGACACCGCTTAATAAAGAGCTCAAGAGCCGAAACAGTTGCAAAGCACTTTGATATCCACCATATATTATTGGTGTCTTAAATAAATTTTCAGGCATAATATACGGTATTTTTGCATAGCAAAGGAATGAACTCAAGAATTTCACAGCTATTAATCCCTGCAGAAGTTTATGTGGAAAGTAGAAGGTTACATGTGTCACATATCAACAGATCATTAAGATTGAATCCCATACACATCTAACATTTTGAATAGATTTCCGTACCATTCATCCATGATGAGTATTTTTAAAATTCTAATATTTAGTATCAAGCAACAGGTAGTCTGATAGCCAAAGACCGTTGCGAAGTGTCAAATATTTGAATGTCGACGCTTTTTATCTTTTGGAAGGCCTTTTTAAAAGTAGTGAATCGTATTCAAGTGTTTCCAGGTAAAAAATGGGAAAACTTTCAAACATTTATTATGTGACCACAGAAAGAAGAAACCCAGTTTCGATCCATTTTATGATCATTGGGATTGAAACTAGAATCTTTTATTCCATGAGTGTGATCTCCACCCATTAGGACAAGTGAAGTCCAAATGAAAATATCAAATCTTGATTTTTAACTTTAGAAGTTTAATATACAGTTTAGATATGGAATCTTTGTAACAACAACAAACAAGGTCCTTATTGTTGGGTTAAAATTTCATGTTGAAATGTTTATTAAGACATGAGAGAGAGAGAGAGAGAGTGAGTGAGAGAGAGAGAGAGAGAGTGAGTGAGAGAGAGAGAGAGTGAGTGAGAGAGAGAGAGAGAGAGAGAGTGAGAGAGAGAGAGAGTGAGAGAGAGTGAGAGAGAGAGAGAGAGAGAGAGAGAGAGAGAAATTGACTTCATTAACCAATCCAGTCATTAAAAATCTGAAAATTAGCAACACATACTTTTTTCTAGTATAAAGGAATTTAGGAGATAAATATGAATAATTATATTATACTGAAATGTCACCACAGAAGTCTTTATACGACTTTTCAAATCACGAAATATGACGATTTTATAGAAGTGCATATGGTATCAGTCACGTTAAAGCCTCACAAACAGTTATTGGATGACAGTATCACATATATATTAAAATGCATGCAAAGGTTAAAACAAAATAAATTGGAAGCACCAGTATGTACTGAAAAAATATTTGAAAGCATGTTTCTCTCAAGTAATATAAGATATTATAATAACTATTCTTATTAAATAATTTCTTCAAGTCCTTTCATCCAACTTTTTTACTGTTACCAGATAGATGTCATTTTAAAAACTAAACTGTTTCACTATACCTATATTATCAGCTAAATAGTACTATAAATTTACGTATTATACAATAATTATGCTGCTACAAAATGATTGTTTGTTTCTCAGTGACAGATTTGAATACAAGCCTCTTTTATATTGTAATCATGATGTCTAGAAAATACATTTGACTCTGTTTGGGATAAAATAGTCTAATTTGCTTTAAAAAGTTATAGAAAATCACGAAAATATGAAATATTTAATGAAATTAAAAAATCTTTTCTTAAAAAAATTTCAATGTTACTTTAAAAGATGTGTACATACTAAATATCGATACAAGTGCAATCAGAGAAGAACTAACGATACACGATTTCTTGCTCTAAATATTGCATTAATTTTTCATTAAAACAATAAATTATAAATTTTTATTGAATTTTGAATATTTTGAATGTATATTGATTTGTTTTATCCTATTAGGATGGTTTAAGAAGTCATTTACGAGGGTCACTATCAAATTTTTGAGATACAACTAGGTTTTTAAAGTAATACTTACAAAATTTTAGGTGTGTTCAAAATAGTCTCTTCCAGCATCCTCTAGCATTTTTGTAGACGAATTTTCCACAGATTAAATGCTTCAAGCCATTCATTTCTTGGAATAGATGAAAAAATGCATTTATAGCTAAATCAATCTCTTCTTCTGAATGAAAACGACGTCCACGTAAGTTTCTTTTTAGTTTAAAGAATAACCGAAAGTCGCACATAGCTAGATCAGGTGAATACGGCGGATGCTCAATCACTTTAATTTATTTTTTGCTTAAGAAACTCAACTGTTAATCCGGCTGTATGTGAAGATGCATTGCCATTGTGAAGCATTAGTCCTCTAACATTCAGTTTTTGTAGAATTTTCTGGAAAACATTTAGTGGTATACCAGTTTGCTGTTACTGACTTCTGTCCTTCCAACTTGATGGCTTTGACCAATCCCGTACTTCTGAAGAAAACTACATTTTTTCAGTGCGCGTTTTTTTCTCACCATTGTCGGCGTGGGATTATCTTCAAAGACCCATATTTTGCTTTCTTGACGTGTTGGAACGTAAAAAAATGGTATGTACGTTTCATCACTTATTACAGTTTTAGAAATGATGCGGTGGCCACCATCATTTAGTATTTTAACAGTTTCTTTACTGATTCTGACACGCTCCTCTCTTTGGTGCTCAGTTAGATTATGGGGAACCCCACGGCAAACTACTTTTATCATATGTAATTCTTTATAAACGATTTTGTGTATGGCTGCGTATCCAATGTTAAGTTCCTTCTGTATAATTTGATAGGTACAGCAATTATCATCCATTAATAACAGCGATTATCATCCATTAATTTCGTATGGCAGACACATTATCCGGGAATACTGCCGACGGCGGCTTTTCCGTGTGTTCTTCATCCTAAAGAAAATTGCGACCTTTTCTAAATTCTCTAAATTATCTGAATACAGTAGCATGATCTGGAAATTCATCACCAAATGCTAATTGCAACCGTTGAACGCATTCTTCTTGATTTAATTCTGCTTTAAAATCGTAGAAAATCATATCGCGAAAATGTTCTCGCGTCATCTCCATTTTCTCTTCTGTTTAAAATTTATTCTACGCTAAACAAGTTGAAGTAAGTCAGTAAAAAATCGTCTTCTGTGTTAAAATACTATGTATTTTAAAATTGAACCATTATTTTTATTTTGTAAATTCTCGTCTGCGTGTATCTCAAAAATTTCAGAGTAACCCTCGTATTCGAGTTAATTGTTTTGAAACACAAAGTTGTTATTAATAATATTAATAATCCTAAAAAGTCATGAAATAAATTTCTAAAATGAAATTTTAAAAACATTATTTATCATTCTAATAAGATGTTGTTGAGTTACTTTACTGGTTTAAGCAGCAACTTTATCTACAGTAAAGTATACATTTATGTAAGTCTTTATATCACGCGAGTTAATCCTAAAATGAAAATACACGATCGTTTTGCAACAAAAATCAAACTCTTTCTTTAAATAACCATAAAATGGTATATATATATAATTCTAACATTTATCAAATAATGCTTAATAATGGAAACATAAAAAATTAAAATTTATTAAGAATTATTTCAGAACATTAACCGAATAATTAGAGCCACGCATTTACACTCTTTATATTAAAATTGAGCCCAGTTAATTATTGATACTGCACAGTGTGTATGCGCAATATAAATAGTTTATTGCGCACAAATTTAATAATAAGATTAAATAACTTCGTGTTAACTGTAACGAATTTAAACTAATTTAATATTAATCAAAGTGTTTATACACTTAAGTTTTCATAGAATTAGATCAAGAACAGAAAAATTCTCCATAATAAGGCAAATTCTCTGTTTTTAAATACACATACAATAGTACAAAATCTTAAAATATATCAAACGTTCCTATGAAAATATACTTTAAAATCAATACAATTCCCTTAAACCCATCTGAGAACAAAAGAAATGCGCTAATTATGCCATTACTGATTTATTGATCAAAATATTAAGTAATAAAGATTTGTATATTTACCTTGCATTAGTATAAAGTTAATTGTTAATACTACATAGTGTATACACATTATGAATAGTTAGCTGTACACACGAATATAGTGAAACCTGTGTTCATATAGCGGTTCTTGCTATTTGGAAAAATGAGCATTTTTTGTTGTTTCAATATGAAATATTAAGAATACATTTAAGGATATTTCTTGACATTATGAAACGTAAAGCACTAAGAAGCCATTTTCTATGATATTTGACTCCAGACTGAATGAGGTCGAGTAGGCAACCGAATGGTTGGCACTTTTACCTTCGATTCAGCAGTTCATGGGTTCGAATTCCACCTCACGCAAGGATACCTTCAGTGGTTTCGGAAACCATTTTAAACTTAAGGTCCCAAATGAATCAACCTTCATTAAAAAATTATTGTGTGTTGTGTAAGAGTGATAAATAATCAAGATTAAATTTATAAATATAAGAAAATGATACATATTGTAATATGATATTTATTTATAATGCTAATTTAGTATTTATATTTTTGTATAATATGGAGTTTATATAAAGCTATATATAGGTAATTTATTAACAGAAAAAATGAGCAATTGTTTATTTATATATTTGTATATATAACACTTTTTTATATATAAATATACACGACTGGCCATTAAAATTACTAAACCAAGAAAGTGACATGCTACAGACGTGAAATTTATGCGAAAGAAAGAAGGTGCTGTGATATGCAAATGATTAGCTTTTCAGCGCATTCAGAGAAAGCAGGCGCCAGTAGCGACACCTACATTGTGTTTAAATGAGGAAATTGTTCAGCCGGTTCCTCATACACAAATTGCATTTGAACGTTGTTGCCTGGTGAAAAGTTGTTGTGATGCCTGGTGTAAGAAGGAGAAATGCGTACCAGCACGTTTCTGACTTTGATAAAGGTCGAATTGTAGCGTACCGGGATTGCGGTTTATCTTATCGCAGTATTGTTGCTCGCGTCGGTCGAGATCCAATGACTGTTAGCAGAATATGGAATCGATAGGTTCAGGACGGCAATACGGAACGCCATGCGTTATCTCAAAGACCACCTATCACTAGCAGCCAAGAAAACAGGCATATTATTCGCATGGCGTTAATGGATCGTGCAACCACGTCACGAGCCGTGAGTCAAAAACGGGGTCGTTTGGAAGACAACAAGTGTCTGCACGAACAGTTCGACGACGTTTGCAGCATCATGGACTCTCAGCTCGGAGACCATGGCTGCGGCTTCCCTTGACGCTGCGTCATAGACAAGAGCTGCGTCATTCAAGGGTGTGATCAACGACGAACCTGGGCGCACGAATGGTGAGACGTCATCTTTTCAGATGAATCAAGGTTCTGTGTACAGCATCATGATGGTCGCATCCGTGTTTGGCGGCATCGTGGTGAACGCACACTGGCAGCGTGCATTCGTCATCGTCATACTGGCCCATCACCTGGCGTAATGGTATGGGGTGCCATTGGATAGACATCTCGGTCACCTCTTGTTCGCATTGACGGTGCTTTGAAAAGTGCACGTTACATTTCTGGTGTGTTACGACACGTGGCTTTACCCTTTATTCGAGCCATGCGAAACCCTACATTTCAGCAGGATAATGCCTGACCGCATGTTGCTGGTATTGTACGGACCTTCCTTGATACGGAACATGTTCGGCTGTTGCCCTGGCCAGCACGTTCTCTAGATCATTCACCAATAATAAACGTCTGGTCAATGGTTGCCGAGCGACTGGCTCGTCACCAAACATCAGTCACTACGGTTGATGAACTGTGGCATCGTGTAGAAGCTGCATAGGCATCTGTACCTGTACATGCAATCCAATCTCTGTTTGACTCAATGCCCAGGCGTATAACTACTGTTATTACTGCCAGAGATGGTTGTTCTGGGTACTGATTTCTCAGGATCTATCCAGCCAAATTTTTTGAAAATTTAATCACTTGTTATTTTTCTAGTATAATATATTTGTTCAATAAATATCATTTTGTTATCTGCATTTCTTCCTGTTGTAGCAATTTTAATGGCCAGTAGTGTATATATTTATCTTATTGTTTTATATAGGGATGCTGATAATGATTCACAGTTACTGTATTTTTATAAAGAAGTATCGATTTATAATTTTACAGTTTAAGATCTACCGACAGAAGGGATACTTTAGGCTTGACATTCGCTGAACAGCCAGCCTAATGGTTAGCGCTTTTGCCTTTGGTTCAGCAATTCCTGGGTTCGAATCCCACCTTAGGCATGGATGCTTGTAGTGGTTCGGAATCCATTTTAAATCGTAGGTCCCGGTCTGAGTAGCCCTCATGTACATAAAATGACTGTTGAGAGACGAACAAACCAAACAGGCTTGATATTATTATATAAAATATCAACGGATAATATATTAACTGCATATTTATACCGATTACATAAATCTACGCAATTTGAAGATTTTAAAATTTTATTGGAGGAATTAGATTTTAGCTAAAGCATGTAAACGTATTTAAACATTATCTATTCAAGTATCTTCGAAACTGGTAAATAGAAGCTGAAAGGTTTGCGTTCTGGCCTTTGGAGTCTGCGGTTTATAAATTTGGTTTCCTCCTGATGCATAAATATTCATATAATGTTTTTTAAAATATACTTTAAATTATAAATCTCGGTCTATTTAGCCTTCTGTTGTATAAAAATGACCAGCTGGAACACTAACAATAACCAATAAATCATGCTTATTCAATCCATCATATACAATCGATTGTATAACGTTAGATCACGACGCTGTTATGTTTCTATTATCGCCGAACAGGCAGCCGAATGGTTAGCGCACTTGCCTTCGGTTCTACAGTTCGTGGGTTCGAGTCCCACCTTCGGCGTGGATATTTGTAGTGGTTCGGAATCCACTATAAACAGTAGGTCCCGGTCTAATTAGCCCTCATGTGCAAAAATGACCATTGAGTGACGAACAAAAGCTTATTTTAACCTGAGCATATACTATTGATCTTTTCTAGTTACATATTATAAAATTTTATGTTTTCATCGTAATGTTATCTATGAAATTTACTATTAGGTATATATAGTTGCTAAGTTAATATAATAAGAATAAATTATATAAAACTTTACGTTATTAATTTGAAATTGTTAATTTAACAATTGATTAATTAAAATTTTGACAGTGAATTTAATGCTCAATGAATATTAGTATTTAATAAATATTTTCTCAAGTTGAATGATAGAAATATTTTACTTAAGTCAAATAAAATGTGCTAATTTACTTGAGTAGATTTGGTTTCATATTGATAACTATACAAATTTTCAGTCAAAAATGTCCAAATATTTTCTGGCTTGTGCTCCAAAGTTGAGCAACCTCTTTTGAACAAAAATGCAACGACTTCTACTGCAATGTTTAAAGACACCTGTCTGCTATTTTGAATTGGAGGAAAAATGCGACCTTGCAGTATATGATCATGGGTGACTAGTTTGGCGAGAGCTCTAGCAGCAACAAGGAACACTTCGTCACACACATATTTGATTTTACAAGCTATGATTGCTAATGATATTCCTGGGAAAATATAAGCGTTGTTAGCTTGACTAGGATAGAAAAGTCGGTTCTGGAAGGTGACAGGAGGAAATGCGGTTCCGCTTGCAAAAAGGCATTGTCCGTTTGTATATGCATATGCTTGCTCAGCAGTGCATTCCGCTTTTTCTGTGGGGTTGCTAAGAGCAAAAATTATGGGTTGTTTGCAATTTTCCAACATTTTCTTCAAAACTCCTTCAGTGAAGACACCTGTTTGAGATGATGCCCCTATAAGAACTGTTGGTTTAATTTTCTGCACCATTTCTTCCATATCTGAAGTTGGAGGGCAATCTTTAATAAATTTTTTCTTGTGTTCCATATTTTCATGAGAATTTCTACTGTTTGTGATTAAACCTTTAGAATCAACAAGCCAAATCTTCGCCAAAGCATTTTCTTTGGAAATTCCTTCTTCCATTAATGCCAATAGAAGTAAATTTGCTATGCCGATTGCAGCCTGTCCAGCTCCATGAAAGAGAAACGTGTGCTCGGTTAGATTTGAGTCGATACATTTCACACTACTCAAAATTCCAGCTACTGCAACTGATGCTGTCACTTGGATATCATCATTGAATGTGCAGTAATCATCTTTATATCTTTCCAATAAGCGAAATGCATTGTCATTACCAAAATCTTCATACTGAATTAAACAAGTTTTCCCATATCGCTTGACAACTGCTTGCATGAACTCATCTAAAAACTCTTCATATTTCTTACCGCGCACTCGTTCTTGCTTAACACCGATGTAAAAAGGATCTTCTAAGAGACTTTTGTTATTTGTGCCCACATCAAGGGTTATTGGAAGCAAAATGGAAGGCTGAATACCAGCTGAAGCAGTGTACAGGGACAGCTTACCGATAGGTATACCCATACCGTTTGCACCAAGGTCACCAAAACCAAGAATCCGCTCGCCATCAGTTACTACAATAGCTTTTATATCCTTAAAAGGCCAGTTACCAAGGATATTATAAATGTTTCCTAAATCGTTTATCGTTATAAAAATACCTCTAGGTTTTCGGAATATGACACTATATGCTAAACAAGCTTCTCCTACTGTTGGTGTATAAACAAATGGCATTAGTTCTTCTGGATTCTCACATAAGACGCGGTAAAACAGGCGTTCATTTGTATCCTGGAGATCTCTAAGAAGCAGGTATCGACTTATATTATTAACACAGCTTCTAATGTTGTGTAAAACTACCTGCGACTGTATTTGGGCTGTTCTGACAGCAGCTGGTAAAAGCCCATGTAGATGAAGTTGTTCTCGCTCTTCAAAATCATGAGCCAACTCCTTATATTGAGAAGGATTGCCAATAATATCCATGCTATTGTATACTTAGGCTGATTATTATACTTTATAAATGTGTGCTGACAGAATAAGTTAAATAACTTTTTATATTTATATATTAGAGAAACACATATAGCAATTATAAGTTTTTGGTTTTCACTTGTCTTGAGATTGTAGTAAACATACATCTACCTAAAATAACAAAACTGAAAAAATAAAATAAATTGTATTATTCTTGAAATTATTTCTCATTGGAAATTAGACTTTTCAAGAAAGCTGTGTTCAATTTAATATTCATTTCATTACTTCTCGGACTAACTTCATTAATTAAATGTGAAGTGCTTTGTACTGCCAACATATCTTAGACTGGAATCACGATTACATGATGAAGTCCACATCTGAGCTGACATTCTTCACTAAAAGTTTTCAAACGGGTACCTCTTGATTTCTTAGCATTTTTTGACGCCAAGATAGGCACTAAGACATGACTAACAAAATAGCTTCGGTACAAAAGCTAAACTAAGATAAATTAAATTTTGTTACCAAATTTTTCCAATAACTAAGGGATACCCAATTCTATACAGAACACCATTCTTTTTAGTTTTCTGATTGCAGCAAAAAATTATTTGGTAGAATTTACATATGTAAATATCTGAATGTGTCATTAAATAATTCAAAACAAAAAATTATACTTTTACTAAGTTTAATTTTAAGGCACAGAGTTAGAACTATCACAAGTAAAATCTCCTGCGCAGTTAACTATCTCATATATTGTAAACAGTGTAAACTATTTAGAAATTATTGAGGTAGAGACTCAGAAATGAAAATTCAGAAGACACTCCAAAATGATCAAATAATTCTGATGTCAATTTTTAATCTCTAATAAATATTTTAAGAAAATTTCTCAAATACAACTTCACAATTTTGACTAATATATATTTCACGGATCTTTCTTATCGAAACTATATAATATAAGAAAATAATTTGTGTGTGTGGCTATCTTTTGTGATTTATTAAATTTCATTGCTTATATGAAACACCAAAATGTGATTCAGAGTAAATTCAGAATTTAATAGGTCACAACCAAGCTATACTTAATTTCTTTAATTATATTTTTGAATTCTTTGAAAGCTTACAAATTCAATAAAATTAAAAGTAACGCCATATCATCAAATGATGATAGAATTTTTGTTTGTTTCTACAAGGAGTAATCTCAATCTCATGTTCGTTTTTGAATTTCATGTGTCAACAGAATCTTGTTTTTGAACCAATGTAGCTCTATCTTACAAGAAAAATATGGTATTATTGATTTTTTTTATATGAAATAGGACATAAATAAAATTGTTACTAGTAATTGATAACAATTTTAAACTGCTTCTCAAGAGCACCTATTTTGAATGTTAATATTTAGGCTAGAAATAAAAGTTGTATCCAATTTACAGAAAAAGCCAATTATTTCATTTTATAATTTATACAGAAACAGAATGTTTATTTTGATAAAAATTCATTGCCAGTATTAAAATGAATATTTGTAATTATTTGTAAATTATTCTTTAAAATATGAATTGAAGAACCAAAATATTATGACTACTTGCAGAGTTTGACATTGTGTTGAAGATACTTGATCCAGTTTGGACGATAATTTTTCCCGAAGAATGTGAACCATCATTACTATAATTCTATGAGTGCTTCATGGAAAAAACTGCTGTTCTAATCTATTTGGAGAGAATAAAAATTATTATGGCACGAAGACTCAAAATGAGTATCTTCTGAAATTGCATGATTGATAGTTTGTTCGCATGGAGTTTTTGTGAGTACCTATGTCAAATGTATGAATGACGATAAAACGAGCAGTGGACTTCAGTGTTGGATGCCCATACCACACACGATGCAGCACGTCAGAAGCTTAAAATAACATCGGTGACAAACTGTGCAAATAACACTCACTTGGGAGTTTAAAAATATGTTCTCTGTGACCAACATGATATTCATTTGTCAACAGAGCAACTGTTTGCTGCCGATCTTTTTTTTACCAAGCAGTATCGCTTGTAATTTTCAGTGTTCATTAATGATTTGATGACGTTTGTGGGATCTGTTTCTTATCTTATAGTCATTCGTCCACTTGGCATAAGTACTCATACCAATTGCTCAGAAATAGCCGATGACAGTTTCAGAGATACAATTATGAATTTTTATGCCATTATACTCGATTATTTTATCAAGTTAGCTTAGATCAGCAAACATTTGCCTGCTATATTACAGGAATTATGCTTCAAGATCTCCGTGACAGTTTATGTAGCGTTTCTGCTGGATAGTGCACATGCACTTCTTCAAAGGAGAGCAAATGTTTGCAAGCTGTCATAATGTTTTGGCTCTTCACTGTACATTGATTATTAGGCACAGATGCTGTGTAATCCAGAATTCCAAATTTTGAATTTTTTTAGTGATGAAGAAATGTTGCCAAGATGACGTATTGTGAGGGGCGCTATGCCGTAAATTCTAGGATTCCCAAAATAGAATTTTCGTCATAATTTTTATTGGCGTCCATATTTATGAAGTAATAGAAAGCAGATTAACAGATACATAAAAAAATCCGCCAAAAAATCACCAAATTCAGAATTTGTCATCCTAGATTATATGGCATGTGCCGATGATTAAATTTATAAAGTGAAAAATTTTAGAATTAGTGTAGAAAAAAATCTTAACGCGTGGGTGCGTTGGCGCGTATTTTTTACTACTGTGGTTTAACTTTTTCTATTCAATTGAAAAATATTTTTCTCAACAAAATATAAGAAGTGCCAAGAAATATAAGATTATGTTTGACATGAATTTTTTTTATATTTGTTAAGAAAACTATTATCCGAAGTATTTCTGAATTAAACGGTAAACATCCATAAAATAATTATTTTATATTCATATATACTGAAACTGCCATGCAGATTTTAACTTGAAGTAGCATTTACTTCGTGTGAGAATGTTTGACAGATTTCTTCATTTGATAAAATTGTGTTTGATTTTAAAGCACAGTACTAATATTGATATTATGATTAAAATTTTGCGATTCCGATTTAAAAAAAATTGTTTCAGATAACATTATATAGATTCCTTTAAAAATAAAAATGAAATAATAAGAAAATATATCACTTATTTGAAGCTTATTAAAAGCATAAATAGTAATTTATTCATACATTTTAATCAGTTAACTTATTTATTTTGTAAGTACATGTAAGTATTTTGTTTCAATGTAAGGAAAAATTTTAAATAAAAAATAATTATTTTAATATTTTATAGTATTAATTCAAGGTTATTAACTTTCTTTTTGCATGATAAAATTTTAAAGCAGGATATTTTCCGAGATATTGAACAGTATAAAAATAAGCCATCAAAACATTTAAGCATTACTACCAAGCTAGCATAAAGAAAATCTTAACAAAATTATGTAACTTAAATTGTTCAGAAGTGGTCAGGTCAAACTTCTAGTTTTCTGATAAAAATAAAATTTTTACTAGAAAGCTATGGTGAGTCAAAAATAAAGTCATTTGGAAACACTAAGACAGTATAAAGAAAAACAAATAATGTTAAATTCTGTATATATTCTATAAGAGCTTTATTTCTTAAAGTGTTTTAGTGAACATTATAATTTATGAATGCTAGTCTTTTGCTTATATAATGTGATGTAAAAAAGTAAATGAATTCATTCATTTGAAAATTTAATGCAATTATGTTCAAAATTTTACAATTTATAATATTATCCTGGTAAACTTGAAATTTACATTAAATACATAATTAACACTATTACTTAAAAAAATCTTGATATTTTTCATTTCTAAAATTTAACAGTTTTCAAAAATTAAAAATATGTCTTTAAATTTTATGAAAAATAAAATTAAAACGTAAAAAGAAAAATTATAAGATTAACTTGTGCAATGAAGCTTCTAAAGTTAAGTGAGATGCAAGCTATTAAAATGTCGTAAAATTTTGTGGAGAATTTAATGTGAGCGTAAAAATTTATAGAGCCCGTAATGAGGGCGTAAAAATTTGTTTTTTTTGGAAAAATAAACCAATTCAAATAAAGTTACAAAAGAGCATGTTCTTCAAAAGGCTTGTAATGAAAACGCTACATTTTGAAATCATCACCATCTTTTAGAGATGATTGAAGAAATATTGCTCATTGTGGGTTCTTTCTACGCAAGGATGATATCAAGTTTTGTAATTTAAATTATTGTAATGCAACAATTATTCCATAGAAGTAATCTCGTTGTCATAGTTAGATCTACTACCAGTAAGCAAAGGTCGCTATTTGGTATTCATTAATCTGAACTTGTCACCTGAATAAAAAAATCTAATTGAGAAGTAATTATCTAGGATAAGTGCTGACCATTTTAAAGGAAAATAAGAGATTTAATATATATAAGGATAATGACACAGTTATCGTTTAAATCTTCAAACAAATATCAAGTTTATCTAATTGAAAGCACTATTTTTGAATAAACCACACAAATTTTTAATTTAAGCGGCCATCAAAATAAGTTTGATCAGCTTCTTATTTAAGTTTTTTTATCATTTTGTAATCAATTTAAATGACCGCAGGAAAGATTCGAGAGAAAAGAAATGCATCTACTAATGTGTTAATAATTGTATAACATTGGGAATAAGGAATTCATGAGTAATCATAAATTCTCCATTAAATTCACTAAAAGTGGTGACATAACGCTTCATTTATTCTTTGTCTTATCTCCTGGGAAATTAGGCACGTTTAATTGAATATTCAATCTCAGAATTACAATAGAATTTGTTGTTAAAGAGAAAAATGCTTGTCTTTGTATAACACAATTTTTTCAGATAGTAATTAAATATTTTAAAACATCTTTCGATGCAAACAATATTGTAAAATTGTTTTAGAATCATGAAAAACAGTTGCAAAAATAACCTGAAAGTGCAATTTATTTGTATGTTACTCTTTTGATAAGAATATTTTCTGCTCTTTTTTTGTATACAAATTTTATGATATTTATAGAGACTTATACAATTTCTGGACTTTATTTTGCTCTTGATTGTTTGAACTTAAGTTTTTAATTCCAGACATTCTTGCACAAAGTGCCGGGATATGACAAACTAAACTTCATAATGAATTATTTAATAAGAAGATTCTTGCTCTAAAATATTTTTAATACTCAACATTTTATAAGGGAATAATAATTTTATGTTTGGATGAATTCAAATTACTTACAAATAAATTTTTTACTTTGATATTTGAATATGATTGACGCTTAAAAGGAAAATTAAATATTGTTTTTTTTTCTTTTTCAGTTTTCCTCAACCAGAAGTAAGAGGTAAATTTTCCATACAATGGTTACATGAAGAAGTAACAAAAGCTTGGGGACGGTGGCTTCCCAGAGACGCTCAGAAAACACTAAGGGAGTGAGTGATTAAATGTCTCAAGCTTCACACAAATCATTTCTATATAAAATTATTATTTAATTTTTATCAAATGATCAGACTTACATTACAGGTTTTCGGAAGTGCTTCTTAATATTAATATTAAATTATATTTATGTACAAATATCCATTTTATTCTATATATGATTCCTGACGCAAAGAAGGATTTTGAAATTTATATGATAGAGAAGAAAATTAATATTTAAAGATTTAGTTACTGGATTTAATAGAAGAAATATGATGTATTAATCATTAAGAATTTTTCCATAGAAAAAGTAATATATTGTAATTCTTATTCATATGTTTATTGTAAACTTTAGCACACATCATATCAACATAATAACTGCATATTAATCCAGTTATAATAAGGGTATGACAACAATTCAAAAGGATAAAAACTTCAAAATCAACTAATACATGAAGAAGAGTCATTATGTAAAATGTAATAAGATATATGCAGTTAAGTAACACCAAAATTATCTAATTTAAAAAACAGCTTTGATAATATATTGCGATTGATCAATTTGATACTATGATTATGTAAATACTTGTCGTTTTGCATATTTCAAACTGGAGTATAAAAACTATTTAATATTGGGTTATTGTTATGCCGAGAGGCAGCATTTCATTGTGTAGGTAACTAGGAAAATTAAAGCGCATTGCATTATAGATAATCACAATTTTTCTAGAAGACAGATTGTAAAAAAGTACGATCTTATAGTCAAGCCATATACTAACGGTGCTTGTTAGACAACACCATTTTAATATTGTACGCTACACCAACTAGTTTTTTTTTCGTTTCACTGGACAATAACGCTTATGTCCAAGCGATTACCATCATCCATGACTATCTGTAGAGTTAAGGGATAATGCGTACCAAGACTAAATTATCCGATTCGAATCACATTGAAAATTTTTAAGATGGAATAACCACCCTACTTTCTTGGAAAAATATTCTAACATAAAGAATGATAATTGCTTGACTCTGCAATAGCTTATTGCTTTCGATTGTAGTTAGAAGCCATTATCATAAATATCAACCTAATTTTAAAAGGCTTGTGTTCAATAAAAAATAATCTCAAGTGCCTTACTCAATAATTGTCAAGGCTTCCAAATTATGAAATAATAATACTACTACTACTACTAATAATAATAATAATTATATATATATTTATATATAAGGATTGATGTTTATGAAAACAATTGCAAAATATTTTGAACATTTTTATACTGTTGTATGAATTATGCTGCAAAAATAAATAATGTATTTAAAATGCTTATAAAATAAAATAATATTCCATATATTAATAAGTGTAACAAGCTAAATTTAAAGATGAAATGGGTTAACTGCAATCTCAAAATATTGTTTTGGTCAGAATTACTGCTAAAACTTTTGTATACTTCCTTTTGATAGATCTCTGTCAGAGGAAGCACATTTAATTTAAATTCGAAGGAAAACTTTCATTAAAATAAATTACACAGAAATTTGATTTATAT
The DNA here is from genome assembly GCA_030067965.1 of Latrodectus elegans. Lineage (NCBI taxonomy): Eukaryota > Metazoa > Arthropoda > Arachnida > Araneae > Theridiidae > Latrodectus > Latrodectus elegans. The sequence goes on along the minus strand of CM057810.1, from coordinate 28,220,356 downwards.
GCAAATAACAGACTCAAAAGGATTTGTTGACGAATTCCCATGAGCTCCGAATGGGTCGACAAATAAGCAATAGCAATTAAAATTTGAGATCTTAAGCACTCTTGTGAATCATTCGTCTAAACCTTCAGAAATTTTCTTAACTATTTCACAAACAAGCTTGATTGATCTAATCACACTATCTAAGTAAAGGAAAGTACGTTATAATATTTGTGTAGATAACGTGTTGTGGATAATACCCGTGAATCAATAAAGCATAGAGAAATATGAGTGGTAAATTTTGAAGAGTTAGTTTTAGTTTTTTTTCTGTTTAAACTTATTATTAATTTCTGTTGGGGTTATAACCTTGAAAGTTAATTATTATTTGGAAGAAATACAGATTATAAATGAGAAAATCAAAACTGATATGAATATTCTTTTAATAACAATGTACATTAACTTCTTACCTTGGTATTGAGTTTTGTATAATATTTACATGAACAACGGAATATTCCATAATATACAAATAAGTAGAGCATAAAATCTTCTCAGAACAAGTTTAATGAATATTGTGAGGTAATGTTACAATTAAATTGCTAAATTTAAGTAGGGGCATTTAGAAAATTATCAACAAAGATGCCTTTATTGTGATATAAATATTTGAGGTGATTTTAATGATATTTATTGGTACTTTAGTACTACATAAGTGCTGCCCTAATTTGGGGAAATTAAAATATTGTTTGCTTTGATTTTTAACCAAGAAGAAAAATTCCTTTATTTTTTGTCATGAGTTAAAATGTTGACTCTTAAAATAGCCTAAAATACAAATTCTTGATATATATTGCTTCAAAAATAAATATAGGACAGAAATGTAAAAGACGAGCATCAGTAATTAATACATATCAAATTATTATCTAGAATAACGTAATATAAGAACTTGTCATAAAAATGCAATATTATAAGAATATATCATCAACAATATACTAAATTGCCTTCTAATTTATATTGATCATATGGAGTATATTTTTATAATATAGCTTGAAATGCTTAGGTGACTTTTTACAAAATAATTGATTTTATCATATAGAAAGCAATTATTCGTATCTTTTTAAAAGGTATAGGAATTACTCAACAAATAAGCACAGTAATGATCTTCAATAGGGTCTTTTAATAACATCTAGAAATTAATAAAAATCAGATCAACTTTTGTAATTATTAAAAGTTAAAATCTTAAAAGACGCTCTGTAAATATTGGTTTTCTCATAATTTTAGTTGATTCTGAAAATTTTTTAATTTATAAAATTTCTAATATATATATATATATATATATATATATATATATATATATATATATATATATATATATATATATATATATATATATATATATATATATATATATATATATATATATATATATATATATATTAAATTTTTAATTACTCTTTATCTTTTTCAGGGGCATGTATTATGCTGTTCGTATTAATCCTGGACTACGACTTCTTTCACTCAATATGAATTACTGTAATAGCCAAAACTGGTAATGAAAAAATATTTTTTTAAGAATAAAATGCAAATAGTAGAATTTCATATAATATTGTTATCCAGCTCATTAAAAGATGAATTTCTTTGTTATTAAATTATTAAGTATTTTTTTCAAGTTGAGGGTATTTCGAAAAACATTTAAGGAAATATTTCTATATTTATAAAGGATTAATTGAATTTAGAAGTAAAATTAAATTTCTCTTAAATTCCATAACATTAATTTCAGACAGTTCAAATAACTTTTGATAAAATTTCCAATTTACACTATAAAGAGGTAAAATTCTTCAACCGGAACTTTTATTTCATTATGTATCTTTTGCCAATCAGAGCCCATAAAATCTTATGTCCGCAATTCGGTAAGCTGAATGTTTCGCCACATTTTTCTTTCAATAAATCTAGTTGTTTGGTCCTTAATGATTAAAAGTAATACCTTTCCATTTTGTGAAAATTTCACAATTACTTGTGTGAATTAAAATTCACAATTACAAAGCACACATCCATACTAGTTAAAATAAAGTCATCAATTCGCAAAAAACAACGCTAAACATTAGTGTTTTTATCATAAATTTTATGTGTGTGTGTGTGTTTTGGATATATATTAACACTCTTGAATAAATCTTATAGGGTATTAAATTAAATTTTGTGTTAAAACAATTGAATACACTTTTTTTTGCTCTAAAACGGGCTTAATATATAAAAATTTATTTTTGGAAGTCTGTATTTTGAGAGTTTTATTTAGTATCTCAGAAGCATTTGGAATTTTTTTCAATACTTATGAATATATTTAAGGCAGAAAAATAAACAATATAAGAAGGATATTGATTATTGTGTTATTGATAAAGAAATTTTATATTTTCTAAATGATGCGTTAAGCGGAAGTAATTAAAGTTATCAATTCTGAAAGCTGTCTGTAAAATGTCATCAACTTCGCGCCTTTCTCGATTTTACTTTCCATCAATAGTCTTTTTCTCAAAATGAGTAAATCAAATTTCCATATCAATTCCAACTAATTAAATTTAATTTAAAATGGTGACTAATTTGCAGTGTTTTTCTACGTCACAGGATATTTATACACAATGATAAGACTTAGCTGCCTTGAAAGATATTATAGTTTAATTTTCTGTGATGGTTGATGTAAGAAATTTGTTAATTCTTATATCTTAAATGTATGTATGAAACTCCCTTAGAAGAAAAGAGCAATTTTAAGAATAGATATTATTATCACAAGTTTAAATTAAAGGTTCAATATAAATTAAACTAAAGTTTTCATTGTTAATTTATTACAAAAATAAGTGTTTCCGTTTTCAGTTCATTTATGTTTTTAGCTCTACAAGAAATTAAAAATCCAAGCTTAATTTATCAAGATTATTTCAATAAAATTGTGTTATTTTCTTTTACAATCATAAATATTATTCCATCGTATCTCAGTTAATAAGAATTCCGTCTGTGAATTGAAAGAATATTTTAATTAATGATGAAATTATGAACTTTCTTTGTTAAAGAGTAAAAACATCGTTTTATATTATTAATATAAAAAAAATCAATTACAATTCTCCAAAAGGAACTAATACAATGGGCTATATTTATAAACACATGCAAACTGGTTACAAAGTGGTATAGTTCAAAGTTACATACATTTTCAAAAAAATTTTTTTTCTTTTTTAAAATGTGCTTTCAATTTTTATCAGTAGAAAAAAATGTAATGAACATCAGAATAATGAATTTTGGGAATTTTTATTACTATCAACAGATGGCAGCACCTACTCACTGACTATAACTTTTCCGAGAGAACCTGGCAGCAAACAAGAGAACCAGTTGGAATCTCTGACGCGCGTGGTTCTAGTATTACTAACTTTATCTGTATAGCTATGTGTGGTTAAATTATTTGTTAAACTTGTGTTGCCTAATTATATACAGTTAGTGATTTATATATCTATCTATTTATCTATATATATAAACGGTTTAAGTTAATTCTAATAATAGGTAACTAACTATAAGGTGCAGTTTTACCTTTTAATGTTTAAATACCCTTTAATTTAAATGTCCTTAGAATTATATTTGTGAAAAAAAAAAAAAAAACACATACTGTTGTTCCGAAAATCAAACAGCATTTATCCTAATACATCACAATATAAATAAACTGTCTTTTTTCACATTCTAAACTGCATATTATTCAATCATTTATCTTATTAATAATTGTTACGCGTGGGGAAACTAAAAAAAATTAAAAAAATGAGTTTGCTTATAAAGAGCTCAAGACATAAGTCGTGATCAAACACTGGAGCACCCAATACTTTTACATATGAAGATAGTTTTGACTTCATCAGAATCCTGTGAAAAGAAAAACACCTTAACTCATTCATACTCAAAGAAGACGCATCAATTTTTTATTCATTCCGGTTCATATGAGGACAGTTGGCGGATCAAAAATCTGAAGTTCTAGATAGTATACATTGACAAAGGTTTCATTCGATGACACATGTTGTTGAAATAAAACTATTCAAAGATCTCTGAAAAGAAAAATACAGGAATAAAAACAAGAAAGAATAAAAAAAGTGGGAAAAATTACCGAATCGAAGACATCGCCCAAAATTAGGTTTTTAGAAGGAAACAAAATTTCAATTTTGCTGCAATTTTTTGAATCAACCTTTTGATTAAAAAAATCTGATTGTTGAATTCAACGCAAGACTTTTGTAAATTCGAGAAGAGCATTGAAAACAAACTTTACGTTGCCACCACTATATGAGAAACAAAAAATTTTAATAAAAAACTCCACTAGGAGACGACATTGAAAGCAAACGATTTGTAAACTGTAAATGTCACATGGCAATAATTGTTTTATTTTTTTGATAGTTTGACTCAAGAAATGTTTATTTAGCTATTAGTGCTTTTAATAGTATAATGGATGAAATTTGCTTTGAAAATTTCCATATGTACAAAGATTTTTAGACAATTTTTTTCACGAAAATTAATTATTAGATTATCCGAGTCATCAATTATAATTTGATAAAATGCTCTTATATGTGCACTTTAATGCAAAATAGTAATTTCTAAATTTTTATCTTTATAAGAAATATATATATATATATATATATATATATATATATATATATATATATATATATATATATATATAGATATATATATATATATATATATATATATATAATGAAAAACTTTACCGTATTCATTAAATTATTTTAATCTAAATTAAAATGTTCACAATTCTTAATAGACTAAACTAAAAATCTTATATTAATATCTTCGCATTTAATATGTTTTCTATGTAAGATAATTTTTTAACAGAACTGTTCCAAAGAAAAAATAAAGGAAATTCCTTTTTGATAATTACATTAACATTGGAATAATTCCTTTTTTTGGCTAAGGCAAATACGGCATATAATTGGATTTTTAGCCAACAAAACAGCTAACATTTTTCTGCACAGAATTTCTTATTCCAAAGAATTAAAGAATTACTTTGAAAAGATGTTGATGTCTTTTTTCCAAAGTTCTTAAATGTTGGAAAAGTTTTTGTGTACATGAAAATTGTATCGCCACAAGCCTTCTTTCTTTTCTGAAGTAGTTTTTTTTTATTTAGTTAACCTTATTAATCTTTGGTGTGTGAAGAAACCTTACCGTAGCTTTAGGATTAAGACATTTTATAAGAAAATCTTAATTGTAATACAGAAGAATTAATTTACATATATTCTTGAATGTGTTAAGAGCAGTATTTGACTTTTTAAAAAATATATTGCTACTCAATAGATAAGTATAAATTAATTCGTAACTTCTCTATTTATATCTCTTATATTACTCTTAGACCTAACTGAACAAACTAGCTTGAAGTAATTACGCCATTTAAATGCTAGGAGAATAAAATGAAATGAGATATCATTTCTAATATTTTAATACTCTTTTTTATATGTTTTGGTAATTGTAATAATCTATTGGTAGTTATGCCAAATCCCTATTTAAAGGACTTTTTAATGATGTGACTGAGATGATTTTTATTAAAATATATTTATCATGTTGTAGTTTAATAATTTCTCCCTTATTTGTTAAATACTATTAATTTATTTTACTATGCAAAGTAAAACTCAAATTATATATATATCGGAAACACATGGGAATTGGCACTATTCGGATAATAAAAAATTTGATTAATTGAATTTTTTGGAAGAAGGATCTATTTTAATTAATTATTGCCTGTTGAAAATGAGAGTAAAAATTGCATACATTTTAATGAAAAAGAATATTTTTACATGTTAAGGTACTTACAAGTGCTGAATATTAATACAATATGTGTATTCAGTGCTGTCAATGTAAAGCCGTTGCTCCGAATATCAAGTCATTACTCAGAACATCTCGGTCAGAGTAAGCTGTTTCACTACCTTCATATGTTTTCGGGTAACCAAGTCACCCATCTGCTTAATAGGAAGAATGTGGTCAAGTGATCATTTTCAGACAGACGCTCCATCCACTTGAAAGTAGTTTTAAAGATTGCAATTGCTTCACTAGCTGATGGTCTCATCTCTGCTTCAACTTGGACATTAAGCTCATCTTCTTCCTTTAAATTTAATAAGCTTAACATCATTTGCAATTTGAAATCCTGGATCAAATTTGTAACCCATTCTTCTATATTTTCAAAAGTGTTTTCTGAACATCCACGAATTTCCAAAAGAATACTTTTGAATTTCTCAAGTGACACGCCATTCTCACCATTTTCCTTCTTTTAAATTTCCTTTTCTGGAGTTTTTTTTTTCTTTTTCTCATTGTCATTCTCTTTTTCAGTCTAAATTATTTTTCTGAAATTATGAAAGCGATTCGGATAATTGCAGTTGTACTTTACCTTATAACAATATATTGTAAAATTTGTTAACTTAAATGCATACAATTATAGAAGTTGGCGCATATTTAGCTATAATACCATAAAATACTTGAATTTAATGTCCATAAAACGCATAAATTTATATCTTATTTCTTAAAATAATGCAGCTATTTTAAGAAGTGATTCATAAATGTGTAACAATGATTAACTTATAGAAACATATAATGCTGTTTAATTATGTCAGAGATTTCCTAGTACAACACGTAGCTTTTAGTTTTAACGTAAGCATAAAAGTGACTCATTGATATGGGAATATTACATGTTATGTTTTTAAACATCATATTTATAAGCAAAATATCAAATGAAATTATTTAAAGTTTTTTTTATTATTTTTTTTATTGATGGATAAGTATACATGGATAAGTTTGGCAAACTTCAATGCTTAAATAATATTTGGGAAATTCTATATATATTTCCAAAAGTATTAAAAAATCTTGGATATTGTGTTAATTTCGTTAATTTTAACAGTATATATATATATATATATATATATAAATAAAAATATTTTATTCAAAGCGATAGTTAAAGCAACATTTTCTAAGCAACACATTTATAGGAGTTTCAATTCGCATAAAAAACTAGAATTTGTACTCACATTTAAATTTGAAAATATATTTTTAAATGGACAGAAATACATATGGCTGAAAATAATCGAGGTGGTTTGCTTAATCTTTAGCAGTAGATAAATAGTTTAATCTTGTGATATATATCTATATCACACACACACATATATATTTCAAAATTTCAAATGAGCATATTTACTTTTTATTTTTATAAGAATAATGGTAGTAGATACTATTTTCAGATTTTTGAAATTCAAGCCATTGAGTAATCAGTCCGATAATATAAATACAAATCTGTTTAACATTAAGATAAAAATGTTTTTGATTTAAATATTGTAGTTTACGGCATCAATTTCAATTAAATTTAACATGAAGTAAATAGTTATTTCATGCATTTAGATTTTAGCTGTTCATGCGTTAATACTATAATAATTTAATTCATATTATATTTTTATTTAATAAGTCTTCAGCTTTTGTAATTTTTCATATAAATTTTGCAATAGTTAAAAATGTTGAACATATGCGTTTAGATAAATTTATTTATACTTATTGGTAAAGAGATTTATAAAAAATTAGTTTCTTTAATTAAGAATTTTTTCACACATTTAATAATTTTTCTGTTTATCAGATAATGTTTTTAACACAATTTTTTCTGATATAATGAAGAAAAAGTTACTACTTGATTATTACATTAGGATTATCCGAGTTATTTCTTTTTTCTGATTAAAACAAATGCAGCGTATAATTCAATTTTTCAGTTACTAAACCAGTCAACATATCTATGCATTGATTTTCTTATGTGTTAGGGACTTAAAGATTTTTCAGTAGATGCTACTTCTTTTATAATCTTTTAAGATTTAAAAAAAGTTTCTATTTATGCTAGCACTTTATAGCTCAGAGCATTTATGCTTTTTTATGATTACAGATATTTTTATATTATTAAACTCTTAAAGTATCATTTAAAGAAAACTTTTCCTTAGCTTAAAAATAAGATTTTTAAAAGAAATGTCTTAATTGTAACGAAGAAAATGATTAATCTACATTTGTGAAATTCATTAAAGATGCTTTCGAGGATACTAAAAAACTATGTTAAAATCAAATTTTGATATTTTTAGTAAATAACTCCTTTTACGAGTGTTTTCTTAGTCACAACCTTATTCAAAAATAATGTGATTCACAAATTCATAATTTTCTAAATGTTGTATACTTAACTTCAGGTTCGATTTGGCTCTAATCATTTGAACATCCTCTCTCTTACATCTTAGCAATCATTGCTTCTTAGCAATCACTGAACTTCTTAGCAATCACTGAACTTCTTAGCAATCACTGGACTTCTTAGCAATCACTGAACTTCTTAGCAATCACTGAACTTCTTAGCAATCACTGAACTTCTTAGCAATCATTGGAAACAACCTACTTCGAAGGAATCTAATTCAATGTATGTGATAATTATCAGATCATTCTGACAGGTTTTTAAATATAATCTGAAGGAAAATATTGTTTCAAGTTCCATTGCAACTGAATTATAAACTCATACGACTAGTAAAGTTAGCTTGAAGTATTAGTCTAGTATTTTGTTTGTTTTTCATTGGAAAAAATACAAAACAAATTTGTAGGATGTAAAGCTGTCTAAATATTGCACATAAAATTAGCTTAGTTAATGTTAACATAGAGTAAGTGCTGAGAACACTTAAATTGGAAATGTAACAAGTGTGGGTAAAAGTTTACAATCGAGTACCGGTAGTGAGTTCGAAACCCGGCTTAATTGAAGATCCGTTATGTTAGGTAATGGTGGCTTGGTCATGTTGAAACAGGGTGGGGTCGCAATGTCCTCCAAGTAAAATGATGCCTCTGAGGGTGGCGAGCCAAGTATTGGGAGTATTCTGCTTGGTCCTTGCTTCAAAATCACAAAGACTCGAACCGGCTGCTTCTGTCAAACTGGTAAAGGCCAACTCAGGGTTAGGTATAGGGAAGCATGTTGGTGCAACAATAACAATAGGGTACCTGTTGATATTTTTGTGATTTCTTTGACACCAAAATAGGCCCAAAATGTGGCTAACAAGATGGCTGTTGTTATTATTCAAAAGCTAAAGTAATATCAGGACTACAGAATTTAAATTTCATCACCGAAATTTATTCTTAAATTTTTCGTCAAATCAAGGAGTTATCAATTGTACACCGAACCTTAACTGTGGACCTTTTAAATAGAATATATGCATTTATACTTAATGACTATCATCTTAAACATGATTTCAATTGGAAGACGTATGCATAAAATTTCACTGATCTTGTTTGACAGCGTCAGAACAGATGGGAGATAAGGAACAACAACAACAATAAAATTGGTTTTAGTCATATATCAAGACAGAAAATACCGAAGAATTAATCTAAATGAAAGTTTTCATGGAATACATGGTTCTAAAATCAAAGATTTTGTAGATTCTTTTGTACTTTCTGACAGAGGCTAAACAGAAAAATAAATGGACGTTTTAGAATAGAAATAAACATAAACTCATTTTAGCATTCTACAGTAGGATAATGATATTTCAACAGATTTCAGACAAATTGGATTCTAGTTATGGATCCATTATTAAATCGATATTCATGTCAATAGCTAATTAACATGGCAACGAGATAGTTTCAAAATAAAAAGTATTGAGTTATCACTGAATTTTAAAGTTTGAAGTCACATATTCAAAATTTTCTCAGTCTTTTATTATAAAGCCAATAAAGCTCAATGGAAAAATTAAGCTTTATTGGCTTTATAATAAAAGACTGAGAAAATTTTCAGTCAACTATACGATCAATTATGAGTCAAAGATGAAAAATGTATAATGAAAAATTATCCAGTTAGATATATGGAGATATTAGAATGGAGACATAGTTACATAACTTGAGAAATATTTATATTTAAACATATGTATGAATACGAGATTTGATTTTGCGTAAATAATATTATTTTCCTATGTGAAAAATTTTCAAAAAGTTGTATTTAATCTTCTATACTACCAACTGGAGATATAAAAATGTTAGAAAAATTTAGCAGTGGATAAATTATAAAATATCAAAATATGCAGAAATACATTTTAATATGCAGAAAAATATAAAGATATTATGAGAGTAATAAAGTAATATAAATGTAGCTTTTTTATTACTTTTTAAAAAATAAGACATCTTAATGAAAAAATTATGATACACTTAAGAACAAAACGGCGCATGTTTTGCAGTTTTGTAAGTTCTTAATTTAGATGCATTCAATAAGTTGAGAATATATATATATATATATATATATAAATATATATATATATATATATATATAAATATATATATATATATATATGTATATATATATCTATCTATCTATATATATATATATATATATATATATATATATATATATATATATATATATATATATATATATATATATATATATATATATATATATATATATATATATATATATATATATATATATATATATATATATATATATATATATATATATATATATATATATATATATATATATATATATATATATATATATATATATATATATATATATATATATATATATATATATAAATTGGAATATTTTAATTGGTAAGAAAATAAGTCACATCATTAGATAAAATCTTTGTTCAGAAATTTATTTTAATTCTTAATATTTAAAGGTATAAATGCATAAAATGGTATATATTTATTTTATAATCCTAAAGTTTTAGTGACATTGCTTCTGAAATAATTTTCTATAATTATTAATGGCTGAAAAAATTTTATTGGTGAAAGAATTAGTGAAATAATTTTAAATTCATGTAGTTTAATCAACGAGACCAATAATTTATTAAATTATTTTTAACGACAACATAACTGTAATAAGTAATCAATTAAATATAAAATAATGCTATGTTATTACACCTTAATCAACATTTAATTTTATAGTCCTTAATTTTCAGAAAAAGTAATGGGCTTCATTAAAAAGTGGATTTATTCCAGGTGGATGCTGTTAAATTCAACAGACCCAGGACGTGAATTAGAATGGCTTGTTACCCAACTTCAAGATGCTGAACTACGGGGAGAAAAGGTAATTCTATTCATTTATCATTTTATTGTTTTCATGGATTTCAAACAACTAAGAGGAAAAAAAGTATCAAGTAAAAAATAGCGGCTCTAAAAACACCCTTTTAAGTTTTCGAAAAAAATAAAATCGGAACATAATTGAAATCAATGAAGTGAAAACTGTTTTTGAGTTAAAGTAAAAATAAATACTGGTTGTTGTTTTTTACTTGTCAAACGGAGGAGAAGTGGGATAAGGTGATTTTTTTATAAGAAATTTAAGATAAGTTTTCAGGAAAAGGATGTAAACCCTTTAGAGAAATGCTTTGAATTACTTTTAAAGTTAAATATTAATTTGTCATCATTATTTCATGTACTAAATATGCATATGTATTGTGTATTTTACCAATAAAAGTATTTTCTGATACTGATTATTAACTATATTCGCTTACTTTGCTGTGATTTTTTATTTGATAAATTTATTGAAATTTTGCTAAAGGTATTTGTAAAAACAGATGTAGACACAAAAATTGTATATTTTTTTGGTGAAATTTAATAAACTACCAAGACAATAAAAAATAAACACAAATCTGGTAACATTGGCGCGTTAAATAATATTGTTTTTCTATGAAAAATTTAAATTTTCATTTTTAAAAAATTATTAATATAATGTCTCGGTGGCTTCCTTTGTTTTTTCCTACAGATCTGTATATTAAAAATCTTTGTTTATTAATTTAAACAACTATTCAATACATATACAATCATAATCATTGGATATTCCTAAACAATGAATATTTTCTGAATTATATCACACATTACACAAAACTCTCTCATAATAGTTATTTAATTTTATAGATGTAGCATTTAGTTGTTTATTTGCTACGTGATTATATTTTGGAGTTCCAAAAGTTAAATTTTTACTAAAGTTATATTGAAACAGAAGGTGGTAGATTTTTCGTATCAATATGTGTTTGTAAATATTTCGAACTTCTCCTGGATCGTGATTCAAGAATACTGTATCTGAACTTTTCGATGCATTTAATTTGTAATTTATGGAATAGTGGTGCCATATCTTTTATCCTGTTTTACCAGCTACCCCATTGAAAAGAATGAATTGATTGTTCATGAGATTCGATAATTAAAATCATATGTCTCCTACAACTGTTTTAAATGAAGGAAAGAAAATTGAAAATATAATTATTCAATGTACAATAAGTCAATTTAGACTGAAACAAAATGATGCCCTGAAGCTATATTTTTAAAAATAATAATAAGAAATAATTGAATGAAATGTAAATTGCTTGAAGTTTATTTATATATGAAGGAACAAAAAGTTAAGTAACCCACTAATGATCCATAAAATGATTTTCATGATTGCAGTAAGAATGATAAAAATAAAAAAATAAAAAATATACGTAAGGATTATTCTGCTAATAATTTAAATAGAGTGAAATAATTGCAATATCTTAAAAATGATAAATCTACATAATGTGACTATAATTATCTTTCAAAGAATATACAAAAAATATGCATATATCTAGCATTTCAATCTTATTGTATATATATATATATATATATATATATTTATATTACAATAGCAGCAGCACTAGTAATATATTTTAGCTTGCTTTAGAAAGCATTAAATTCTTGAAATATAAATGTAATAAAAGTGATAAGAATTATAGGAGAATATATGTTATTGGTAAATTAATTAAAACAAATTACCGACCGCCCTGTCTAGTGGTCAGAGTGCCTGACTGCGGATAGGGAGGCACTGGGATCAAATCCCTAGGCGGCATGGATGTAATTTCTCTTTCTCTATCTATCCTGTCTTTGTCCTTTCTGTGTATGAATGAGGTGTGAATGGTTGCCTACTCTATAAACGGGTCTCTATGGCATGTGTGTGTACTGAAGCAGTCGGAGACTCCACACCAAATATGGTTCAATGTGAAAAATTGGAGTAGTGCACCCCATATTGCCAGTCTAGCTGGTACAAGAGAAAAAAAATTAAAAAAATTATAGAAAAATTTATGGGCTTTACTAAAGCAATAGAAATTGATAATATTAACAAGCTATATCAAGCTTTGTGGAGGCATTTTATTCAACTTGATTTTACAATGTTATTTGTTAGAATTATCGTAATAGTTTCCCTCACATAAATAACTCTAAACTACAGAAATTACAATGCTAATACTATACAATTAGTAATATATAAAAATCATGATAATTTCTTATTTAAAATTAAAACATGTTCAAAATTGATGCTGAATGTGTTTAGTAAAATAGCTATAATTTACTTATAATATATGAAGATAAGGAAGAAAATTATTTTATTTGATAATTATAAATTTTGGTTTTATTATTTTATTTTTCATTTAATTAGTATGTGACTGAAGCTACTACTTGTCTATAAAGTAAATTATTAAGTAAAAGTTGTGCGTTTACTAATGTAACGCCTACGATTTGCGTATATCTTAAATTTCTCATAAATTAAGCCTCAGTTGTGGCAGGATAATTTACTATGACGAAATATGTCTAAATTAAAAGAAATGTTTACGCTCACTAAACTAAAATGCATTTCTCTTAGGTCCACATTATTGGGCACATTCCTCCTGGCCACAGTGATTGCTTACCAGTGTGGAGCGCCAATTACTATCGAATCATAAACAGGTAAATAAATGCTTCTTGCATAAATTATGAAGTGCTTAAGGCTGCGGATAATTATAAAAGTAGAATTTTATTTTTGGTTGAATTTCGGATGCTTTTTAACTTAAATATTTTCTTATTGGTAAATTTACTTAATGCCACATTACAAAAGAAGAATTTGAAATAATAATTCATCTGAGATAATTCTTCGAGAGATGTAAAATATTGTCTAATGAATGATTTACAATATGGAAAATAAGAACAAAGATTAAAATTATATCTTTTCAAAAATGAATCACGACAGTTAAAATAAATATGTGCATTTATTGGTGATAACTAATTGGTGTATTTTTTGATTTAGATGTTATATTTTTGCTGTGATATAATGGCATAATTATTACACATAAAGTTAAGTAAATGTGTAATTTTTGTATGATAAATGAATCATGTATTATAGAAAAAAATTTTATTTACAAAAAATAAACCCAGCAAAATTGTTTTCTCGCAAATTTTATTTTTTGTATATTTAACGTGTTAATTTTTATTAATCTTCAGTTGATTTAAGAGAAATCTTTTCACCAAACAACAATTTTAGTTTTCATTGGTTTGTAATTCATTTCTGATTTATATGGGAAAAAGTTTCCATCATCTTATCATTGTTAAAATATGGTACAATATTTAGAAATATTTGGATTATATACTTTTGTGTATATAATTAGTTATTATAAAATATATAAAACAATTTATTATATGACGAATTGATTAAAGTTTATCACAATCAAATAATGAGATGATTAGGAAAAGAATAACACAAGAATTGGAAAAAGTTAATATTGATGTCTGGAATCATTCATTTTTTTCAAGCAATTTGCACCATATTTTACAGTGACTTCGATTCTACAGCTACACAACAGAACAAAATAAAACAGTTGGCCTAGTTTTTCCCACACACGCTGATAAGTTAAAATTGGAAAGACGTTCTATCGATTGGATGCGAATAATTTATGTGCATTAATTACCGGTGAAGTAAAGAGAAAGGATCGGGAATTATGCGAAAGAAGAGAAATCAAAATAAAGTTTTCAAATCAGACAAAAGTAATCTGACATTCATTTCCTTTTTTTATTCCTAAGTCCATTTAAGTTTCTATTTTAAGCTCTCATGTGTCATAGAAAGGTTGCTATAAGGTCTCTGATTTACAGTTTATTAATGGGAGATACTACAGTAGAACTGCAATTATTTGAATCAAATAGGACAGAACCTCATTCGGATAATCAAAACTTCGGGTAATTGGATTTTTTTGAAAAAGAAAAGAATCCATTTTAGTTAATTATTGTAACTTTAATATAGGATAAAACACAAAATATTTATAAAGAAAAAGAACTTTTAATCCATTAAATAAAAAGACAATGCTTTTGCTTGTTAAGGTGCTTACAATTGCTCTACATTAATACAGTATGCATGCATAGTGATATAAATGTACGTCATTGCTTGCTGAACATCATGGTCAAAGTAAGTTATTTTACTATGTTCATCTGTTTTCGCGCAGCCAAGTCATGCATCAACTTGACAGGGGTATTTTGCAAATGGTGACATTGCATTCCCTTTTAAGCAGTTCCAAAGGCTTCAAATGTTTCATAATCTGATGTTCCTGTGTCTGCTTCGTCTTGGACATTAAGGTCATCTTCTTTCGAGACACTTTCAATAAGTTTACCATCATTTACAATTTGAAATTCAAGGTCCACATCTCTAGCATTAACTTTTGAATATTCCAGAAAAAAAATGTTTATGAATTCCTCAAGTGTGACACGTCTCTCTCTATCCCTCATTCTCATGTGCTCCCTTCTCTAACCTTTCCTTTTCTTGAAGGTTTCCCATTTTCTGAATACTTTTTTTTTTATCTTCCACCTTATTTTTCTGAAATTCTGAAAGTGATTCGGATAATCAACGATTCACAAAGATGGAGTTTGGATAATTGGAGTTCTACTATATTTTTAAAATATTAATAATTTTATATATCTTGTTGAGTTGTTAAGATACATGAATTAAATCAATGTTTTATGTTTTAGGTTTGAAAATACTATCAGAGGACAGTTTTTCGGTCACAGCCACTTGGATGAATTGGAAGTGTTCTACGACGATGATATGAGACCAACATCGGTTGCGTACATCGGACCTTCAGTTACAAGTTACGACGGCGTAAATCCATCCTACAGGATCTACACTGTGGATGGTAGTTATCCGTCTACCACAAGTGTAAGCATAGATTGTTTTCAGTACAGTTTGATTGAAATAAATATTTAGTTTTGTAAGAGAATATTGAATAAATTATTCCCATTGCGAATTAGTGGACAATAGTTTTATAGAGATTTCAATATGAAGTAAAAATTTATTTACATTAATATTTAGATTAAATAATATTAATATTAAATATTTAGATATGTCATAGTTGAACTAAAAAAAATTAGCAACGTTTTGTTGTTAATTATATGGAAAAAACATATATGAGGAAGTAAATTAAACAAAATTAAATAATTATCAATACTTTAGGGAGGAGGGCTGTGTTAGGCCTTCCATCAAGAAAAGCGAGTTTTGATTTGCAATGCCGCCAAAGACCAAACGAATGTATGCGATATACGTGCTCCTTAAATCTGTAGAAAGGAGAGTAATGTGGGCAGTCGTTGATCTGTTGTCATAAGTGTAATGGTCTGGAAAAAATTCTCCCAGCAGATCATTGTCAAAATTGAGGGAGTGGATCTTCTGGTGGTGCCATCTGTCAAAGGAGTCCAGTAAAGTCGTGCGTTCACCTTCGCTGTGCTCTGGTCAAACGAAAGACACACCCTACTGACTTAAATTCACATAGCCGATGGCAAAGGGAGCTTGACTTGTCCATTTGTCTTAAGTTACAGCAACAACAACAGAAAATTGAAAACTGTGTTTTATAATGATTTGACGATTATAAGTAAAATGCAAAAATTAGTTATTAATAGTTCCCTGTAATATTTGGAATCACTAAACTAGGTTTTGATTTATGAAATGTATGGCCTGAGATAGGAAAGTCTCCCTAGTAAAGGAAATGATTATGTGTGACTTATCTTGACAAGCAAGTTAAAAAATGTTTTGCACATTGAATGTATGAATAAAAAAGAAAATAAATGATAATAGAAAAAAATGAAGGTATTTTAACATTTAAATTTTAAATATGAAGGGAAAAGATAAAAAAGTATTATTTTAAAATTACGCAAAAAACTAATTTTATTCTCTGTAATAAGTAAAACAAAAATATAATTACTTAGAGCATTTAATTAAAAAATTTAAACATAATTACTAAAACTTAAAAATAGTTACTATTAAACATTATTATTTATTAATTATTAAACATAATAATTAACTTTTGGCAACATTTATTAAAAAACATATATGTGGAATTAATAAAAATTAATAGAATTATGATAGAATATTAAAGTTTTGTGTCGTTGAGCTTCATAAGTATTTTAAAAGCATTTAAATACAAATGCTATGACACAGAAATTATATTAACCATGCAACATTTTTCTCCAAATAGAAGCAGCAAATTGCTTAAAGCAGCAATTAATATCGAGTATTTAATAAAAGAACTTAAAAGCTTTTTAATTATTTTGCTGATTTATTTGATTGCTTTGTGGATTCAAAGTTAAAAAAAATAATTGACTCATTAAAATTTACTTTTATAAAAGTTTACGTTAAATTATTTTATGCAACTACTTCATTAAAATTGAATAAGGTTTGCAATTAAGAATTAATGAAAATTTTTAATAAATAAAATCTAATAATAAAAATATGTGGAATAGAGTGTGATTCATAATTTTAATGAAAATAGATTTGAAATATATAAATTAATTTGTTAATTCATGTACAATTGGCTATATTTATATTTCATAAATATTTTAAGTAATTTTTAAGTGTGTTAAATCAATTTGAGTGTCACATTATTATTTTATATCTTATTTTTATAAACGGTATTTTAATTTTAATTGTCTTAAGTTATGGCTTATCAATGGCTAGTTTTGATAAATAGTGATTTTTAAATTAATAATTTGAGACTGTTACTCTCAATCAAAGTTATTTAGTATTCATAAGAGCATCTATTTAATTAAATCGGAAAAGACATAGAGAGATATGGGCATTAATCAGTTTTTATATTTTAAATACGTATCACAGTTATGAAAATATACAAAACAAATTTTTAGTTAAAAATGCTTCAAATTGAGTCAAAAAATTTCAAGTACAGTTAATGATTTGAAGTAGGCAATAGTGTTAAAAATCCTTACATATTTCAAAATTTTATAGAAATAAGCAAGAACAAAATGAGAATTGCGTTATAAATTATGCTAAAAATTAAATCAAACCATTATTAAAAATTCATTATGTTAATCAATAAAAAATTAAATTCTACAATCTGTACACAAGTTATCGCCTCATTTATAAAGAATACATGCGTCACTTTGTTAGTGAAAATACCCTTTCGCATGTGGTTTAGTTAAAAAAGCTTTCTGTGTGTTTCTCCGTTTTTCTGTGCTCGTGAGTTGGCAAATTCTATTACTAAAGTACTGTACACATGCGTGAAGATCAAATATGTGAATATAATTGAAATAACTTTTTTATTAACCATGAAATGGTTGTTTTTTTCGTAAGAGCTGTGATTCTGACTACGCCATTTGATTACAATTCTCATTGTTCTAAAATATCCATGGCGTCCGATAACGTTCCATCTGCATCACATCGTACTGCGTCGTAAGTTCGATGAATTGACGAATTTGTTGCCCGTCTTCAAATCGCTTTCTTCAAGCTGCAGCAAACAAGGCAAAGTTCCTCATCGAATGTCTGAGAATATTGTCAAAGTACGATTGGTTGAATCTTAATAAAACGATTGTTTAGAAATAATTGTTGCCTGTTCCAATCTTGTTAACCCTATTTCGATACACTAAATATGGTAAAGCAAACCATTTCTGGAATTTCATTATGACTTGGCACTTATTTCAGTTTGTCGCGAAAGGTATGTGCTTTCCTAGGATTTTACTAAACGTTCCGGTGAAAATGTGCTTGGGGTCCCCTGCTTGGCGGATTTTTGCGTGTAGTCGCACGGAGTTGAATGCTTCCAGAGACACTACGCAAAAACGGCGTTTCTATGGCGACGAAACCAAAATCCGTGTTTTTAACGAATTTCACCGTTGGTATGGCAACGAAAACAAAAACAATGATTTTTTTACGAATTATATAACAAAAAATACACCTATAATTGTATAAAAAATATAACAAAAAAGACAGGATTGCCACAAGGCGTGCATTTAGGATCTAATAGTCAGGGTTACCACTCTTTGCGCGTCTATCGCCCATTTGGCGAGAAAGGGGTACGCAAACCACAAATTAACCCGATTTCTTATATAAGGACCAAAGCATCGGTTTGAGAAGTCATTTTCTATTGATTCAAGCCATTAACCCATGGACAACAGAACAGTAGAAAAAGCTAAATGAAAAAGACAAGACAAAACATTCACCTTTAAAGTTAGTTTAAATCGGCAAGGATAATTAAAATTTTTTTAAAAATTTATAAATTAATAGAATTTTAAATTAATAATTGCAGTATTAATAAACAATCTCTTTTGGATCTTAAAACTATTATTTTGCTTACGCCAATATTAAACATTTTCTTTTAATTAATATTGCTGAAATGATAAAAAACAGATTTCTGAAACTTAAACTCAAAAATTTTGTTGAATTTTTAAAAAATAATTTTCCTCTCATGTATGTGAAGAACTCATTAAAATAAATTTGATTATCAAGTATGAATATTTGTGAATGACTGAAAAGTTGTATAATAACGTCACTCGATGGGAACAATATGAAGTTTTAATTTAAATCGAAACATTGAAAGATGTTTCTGTAGCATCAAGAACAATAAATTAAAGAAAGTTAATATTGCAGTGTTTCATTAGAATGGCTCATCATGGCCTAGTGGTCGACTTGCACACGGAGAGAAAAATTTCTACCTTGTTCTATAGTACCCAGCCCTGGTTGAATAACGAGAATTGCTATATGCTAATTGAATAACGACAGGAATTGCTCTTGAATGTATACTTTATGTATTCAGCTATAATTACATAGTTACTATAATTCAACTTTTCTATTGATAACGAAGTGTATGCTTGAGCAGAATACGTTTGCGCAACAGTAAAAATTAAGTTAATACAATATAAATATTTACCTTCCCATAAATATTCAAAAGAAAGAAAATAACAAATAACCTTTTATTCCTTCTATTGGATGAACTGAAATATGAATAGCTTCATATGCAGCAGTAAAAATCTAATTTGAAGCCAGGTGGCTTAGTGGTAGCTCTTCGCGCTCCAAAGGCGCATGTCCTATTCTCGGATTTGGCAAGGTGTACTCAGCCTTTCAACCTTTTAGTGGGCCGATAAATCGAGTATCAAGCATGCTTGCGAATTAAACATTAGGAGTTTCGCGTTAGGCTGATAACCTAACTGAGATACGTGTTTAGTACCTCAGGGCCTTTTATCTAGAAAAGAGATATTGGAACAGAAACCTTGGGCCCATACTTGGATTCTCGGACCACAGGGTTTAATTTTGAAAAATATACTATAAGCATTTACTTCGAATAATATTTACTCTTTACATACTGCTTCTGCCCCTTTTTTGGGCTGCATTGGTTTAAATAAATGCCAGTTATTATCGAGACCTTAGACTATGCTCCATTGTTTGAAAGTGTTCGGGCTCACGGACCGAGTTTGATGTTGTTGTCAACCAGGAGGGATAAGCCACAACAACAGCAACCACACCCTCTACATATGAAATATGTTGGAAATAAATAAGTTTTATGTTAAACATGGGAAATCTCTAAATTATGTTTTCAGTATTGTCGAAATATATCATATTATATTATATTAACAAAGAAAATGTTTTCATATTAATATTCAATAAATGTGACAATTAATATGCAGCGATTTCATGTACTTGTTTTTTTCAATTACTGTTGCAGTAAAAGATAGAAATAGTGTTAGTATTAGGAAAAATACTTCATTTTTCTGGTTTATGTCACTGGAAATATTGTTAATCGTGATTGAATTTTAGTGTATCATATTACTCTTGTTGTGTATTTATCTAGAAATACAACACATATACAAATTCAATAAGAAAACTGTCTACAAATCTACAAATGTAATTCTTTCTTTTATTTTCAGGCTGTATTAGATCACGAAACGTATTATTTGAATTTAACGGAGGCGAACTTATATGATCGTCCGATATGGCGTCGCTCGTACTCCGCACTCGAAGAGTACGACATGACATCTTTGCATCCAAATCAGTGGAGTAAGCTTTTAGACAGTTTTCAAGAGGACGACAGCTTGTTCCAGAAATTCGTTAGGTAAAAAAAATGTAACTTTTAAATGAATTAAATTTCTACGCTTATTTTTAGATAGATATTGTGATACATGAATCATCAGTATTTTAAAACGGATTCCTAGAATTAGGTTCCCATTGGCTTGAAAAAGATTTGACAGTAAAATTTAATTTATCTTAGTTCATCTTTTGTGAAGCCGCCCTCTTGTTATTCACATCTCTGCGCCTACCTCAGCTTCAAAAAATTTAAGGGATACTCGACTGTAAACTTTTACCTTCTTTAAATCTTAAAATATATTTAAACTCAAATCTTAATGTTTGTAAATTAATTATTTGACAGAAACACATAATTTTACTAGATGTTTTAATATTTTTAATGACTTTAAGGGTAAACATTATGTTCTAAAACCATATAAAAATAATTATGATTTCGATGGTTTGATTAATTCATGTGACATTGCTAAATATTTTAAAAGCTTATGTATATCACTTTTCATAAAATTTCAAGGTATAAGTTCAAACGTATTAAGCTTATTCGAGATTATCTTTATAAATTTATAGTAAAAATATTTTTTTATATAATCATAATTGTTATTCTAATGATGTTTAAAAATACTAAAATACTAAAGCATGAGTTGAAATATCATAAGTATAAATAGAAAAATTACAAGAATATATATAAATCCAAAACAATACATAACATATTTTCAGCGCGAAAGCAGCTTAAATAGAATTGCTAAAATATAATTAATCTTAAATTTTTTATAAAATTAATGAAATACCAAATGAAGAATAAATTGAAAATACAAAATATAGTGAATAGATGGAACATGTATTCAATAAATAGTTTAGAATTCAAAAGAAACGCAAACAAGCATAGAATAAAAGGAAAATGAAATGAAATACCAATATAGCTAGCTTCTTCAGGGGGTGTAGCCAATGTGACAACACACCTTGAAGAAGTTGGCATGTTGGTACTTCGTTTCATATTCCTTTTAAATTTTGAGCTATCTATTGAATATATGTCCCAGTTGTTTATTATATTTTATATTTTCACTTTATTACTCTTCATTTGGCATTTGATTAATTTTATATATTTTATTTATTACTTATATCTTGATTTTCTAAAATTTATTCTAATATTATTAGAATGTAGCGTTTGAGATTAAAAATAGAAAAAAACTAATACTTTTCCTTTGACAAAAAAAGTTACAGTACAACTTCATTTATTGCATTAGTGATTGAATCTGGCAAAAAAAAACTGACTTGAAGTTTTTCTCTTTCAGGCACTTGTATCACCTTAGCGATTTCCCGCGGGAAATCTGTACAGGAGAATGCAAGCAGGAGACAATTTGCAGGATGCGTACTGCCCGTTCCCACGAATCTTCTTTCTGTAACTGAAAACTCTGTACATTCCCGATGGAACATTTTTTTTTTACCAACCCGCACATGTGTACAAAGCACACTACTTTCATTTTATAAAAATTATTTTCCCCCAGGACACCGTGTCACTCGCCGGACATGATCTGGCGTCATCTCCACTGACGGGAAACGCCCGCCGGTGATTTCATCATCAACATTTGGCGATAATTTATTTTTTTATCCCTTTTTATATTCACCCTTTTTGCTTTTCTGATTCTTTATTTCAAAGTAGAAAGTAGATTGAAAGTAGTTTCTACTTTTATTTAACGATCTCTAATTTTTTAAGATAGAATATATGCTTCCTTTATTCTAGAACCAAAATCTAATGAATGCCAACCTTTTTATTGTTGTTGCTAATCAGTAATAATTCCATAATTTGTAGAAAAAAATCAAATGAAATTATTTTTAAAAATCTTAATAATTATTTGTGCTTTGCATAGAAATATAATGTTTCTAACCACGTCACAACCATAATTAGATTAATTTGGTTGTGAAATTATAATTACATCTTATCAAATGAATTCTAAGTAAATTATGATGTTTAGAAAACTTAATAATGATTTGTGCTTTGCGTAGAAATGTAATGATTTTAAGCAAGTTTCTCTCCTTTAATACTGTATTTTGATTAATTTGGCTGTGAATTTATGTACTGACTTACTGAATATATCGAAAAATATTGTATATTGAAAGTAATACAAGTTTTTAGAGGCATCACTGCTAAAATCATTGTTAATTTTAATTAATTTTTAATATTTTTAGCAAATAATCTCAACTAATAGCAAATAATTAACTTACAATCCAATAGAATCATACAGTTTTGCTTAATATATTTTAAAAAAGTCTCTGACGAGCAGACTGGAAGTTATTTTTTAATATTTGTATAATGAGTGTTATAAAATTATTTTAACAAAAAATTTAACACTTATAATCAATGTTTATTTTTAAGATTGAAGTAACATGCTTTGTGAGTAAAGCTCCTTTTCAAGGAAACGAATTGAAAATTTATCAAATTATTTGGAAGTTATAAATTTAGATTTTTTAAAAAAAATATTATGATTTGTATTAAAATCAAATTATCTAAAAAAATATATAATGTTATTAAGATTTTATTAACAAATAAAAAAATTATTTTCTTTTAATTTTAATAAAATTATATAAAAATTGATAAAATTTACTGAAAAAATATTTAGTTCCATTTTAATTAAATTAATAAGCAAAGTATTTATTCGTGAGATGGTTAAATGTTACGATAAGTTAAAAAAATAAGGTTGTGTGTGTATATGTGATTTTATATATATATATATATATATATATATATATATATATATATATATATATATATATATATATATATATATATATATATATATATATATATATATATATATATATATATATATATATATATATAAAGGAAAAAAACTAACTGATAATAAAAAAACCTTATGTTCCTTAAGAAAATTTAAATTTAATTCTTCGGATTGATACATGATTAATTTAATTCTCATAGTTATTCATATAGCGCGGCTTTTACATGGTTTTTCTATTTTACTTACGGTTGCTTTGCTATCTTGTTGACGAGTAAAAGCTTACTTTATAACGAAATATTATAACGAAATTTATATTTTGTGTACTTTCTAGTAGAGAATATTTTTTTTTATTTAAATATAGATGAATGCAGAATATTCATCAGAATTTGAACTTTTTTAAATATAAATTTTCTATCATTACACATAATATGCTTCATTTCAAATATCCTGCTATTGTCAAAACATGTTTTTATATTATTTTAGAGTCATATATTGTAAAAAATAACTTTTGTTTTATATGAAACAAAACTTGAAACTATGTTTGGGAATTGAATTTTCAAAAAATATAATGTAATTCAACTCCCGAAAACTGTAAATAACAATTATTATTTTAATACGAAAAATGGATTAGTTTACAAGTATTTTAAAATAAGAAAGTAAAATAAACCTTTTATAGTATTCATTCATTTAATTTATGCATTTATTATTCAATATTTATTTCCTTATCTTTTAATAGAATCACAATCTTTGTTCATAAAATGTATTAATCATTTCCTGTCATATTAGGAAGATAAAATAAACATTGCTTTACGTTTACAATATATTTTTAGAGCGTTTTTGAAAATATTTATTAGACAGAAATTATTTGTGTAATTGTGAGAATGAGTACGTGATCTTCGTTGCGTTTGTATTTATTGAATTTTTCATTATCGGTATTATTTATATTTTAAGTTTCATTTATTTATTGAGTAGATGTTCTCTTTTGTGTCTTTTGCAATCAAATTTGAATAAAACATTTTATACTCTAGTTATTTCATTTTATATTCATTATCGTATTTTCTATTTACACTTACTATATATATATATATATATATATATACAGATATAGCTACATTGATCAAGCAAGAGAAAATTTGTATTTTCTGATCAACAATGAGAAATAATTAACTGTTTTAATGTTAACTCACGAAGAACTACCTAATACTAACTGATTTTTGAAAATTTTTTAATTCTTTCTAATTGAGAAATACATGATATTTAGCAACTTTTTTAAACTGAGAATGAATTTTTTTAAATAAATATATCAGTGATAAAAATAAAAAGTAAATATCTCTTGTGAATTTAAGTATTTTGCGGTATAATAATGTAATCAATATTTTTATTTTTTATCACTAAAATAGAATAATATGCGCAAAAATAAGTGACTAAAAATGAAGTCCTTTAAATACTTCAAAATTAATTACCTATAGTAATTCGAAGATGATAATTAATGAGCATCATCTTACGAATAACATCTGGTCATCTAAAATGCAAATGTTTTAGATTTATTAATATGAAAATATTGTAAATGTGAATAGTAATAAACGTATTTATAACTCAAGTCTTCAGTGATTTGATGACATTTTTAGTGTAAACAAAATGTTTGAAAACTTAATAGAATTTCATTAAGAGAAATGTTTTACATAATTATTTTTTTTTTCTCCAATAAATTGAAATATACTATTAACACAAAATGACATAAGTCTACAGAAAGTTTTGTATTTCCTTATTAAATTTGTGTTCGTCATAAATTATAAAATTACGTACGTATCATCAATGCAAACACTCAAATACAGCAATAATTTGAATTTTTTTATCTAAAATTAATTTTATTGAAGTAATTTTTAAGCACAATATCTAAGAGTTTAGTATATAATGTAGTGACTTTTGACAGCTTAATCTTTTTTGATACTCTAAAGGGATTTGCTATTATATGAAAAGTATTTAATAAGACATTAATATACAAATGGTATATTATTATATAAATTCTAAGCAATTATATGATACAATTTAAGCAAGAGAAGCATAAATGAATTGAAATGAGCTTTGATTATATATATATATATATATATATATATATATATATATATATATTATATATTCATATATATATATATATATATATATATATATATATATATATATATATATATATATATATATATATATATATATATATATATATATATATATATATATATTCTCAGAATTTTATACGGAATTAATTTTAAAATAATTGGTATTATGATTAATGGTTATATAATAATTAATATTATAAATAAAAATATTATAATAATTACATTTTATAAGGTAGTACAATTTTGTATCATACACAGAATAATAATTTAATTAATAATCTGATATTTATAATATTTTGGATTATCCCCATAGATAAAAAAATATTTAATTCCTTTAAATTACGAACGTGATTAGTAAACAGAGTACTTGGTTTGTCAGGTCTTCGAATATGTTTGCTCTTTTTTGACTGTAATTTGCTTAGCACAACTAAATATATGCTTACTTCATTCTCATGTTTGACTAATTATTTGAAATATTATTTACCATTCTCGTATCTGTCTATTTAAAATGAAAAGATGAAATCTCTAACAGAATTTAGTATTTTTTCACCTATAATTTGAGTAAGTAATAATTTAAATGTTTCCCAGATTTAATTGTACAAGCGATCATACCACATATACAATTTTATTACATATCTAAAAATTTGGAACATTTTTAATAGTCAGATGAATGAGGAAATTCCTTAAAAATTATATTTAGTTCACTTAATGAATTATACTTTATCTGTATTATCATAGTCGAAGTAATTGTATTGTGTTTTAATTTGAATAATAATCTATATAGAATATTAATTTTGAGGCTAATAGATTATTGCAGAAAATGAGTCACGTACGTGGAGAATTATGTGATAAGATAAATAAAGTATCTAAGAATATTCTTTAAAAAATTTATTTATGATTTTCGCACTGAAAATTAGATTTGTTTTTGTTTTGATTTGGAATCTAGAAGATTTGTGTTGATATTGGAAGTCTTCATTTGCATATTAATGAAAGATTTAGATTTTTGTGTCTAATCTTTTCAATTTTTTTTTATTTAGTGTGTTTTAGTTCTCAATTTTTCAACAATCATTGCTGAAGAGTAAATTTAAGAGAAAATAATTATCAATGCAATATTGTCTTTCAAGCTTTTAGTAAAAGTCGCATATGTTTTGCAATTAAAAAAAAATTAAATTTGGTATGCATTTAAATTACTTTTAGAAGCAATTTATCCTGGAGAAAAGATGTGTTTGAATGTTATTTTTTAACTTACTTAAATTTTTTTATGTGTTAATTATTTCTAGCGTATACATATATGCTTAATATTCTACGATGTCTGGGGAATAATAAAAATATATAAATGTAATACTTCACAATTTCTATTCTCGTCTTTTATGAGAAGATAAAAAGCAATTACAAAATGGGTTTTTTCTCTTAGCATTTTTCATTTGTTAATTTTTTTTCTTAAAGAATAAACAGAACAACTTTCATTTGAATAATTATACTTTAAATTTATTCAAAGAAGAGAAATTTTGATTCTTCACTATAAAAAAGCATTTACACGTAAACTTCGTTAATTCACTTGCTAACTATAAGTATTTAAGACTTTCTTTATCGTTGTAAGATATTTTTTGTCACGTTTTTAGCTTACTTAATTTTATGCAAAGTGTATGCAAAACAGTATTTTAAGTAAAATACTAAAATTCTTTTGACTATTCAAGTAAGTTGGTTGACTTTATAATTTTATATATTCAACCAAATTGGATGAAAAGTTTTCAAAACTTAAATGATCATGAATTTATCATGCTACCTTTTTCTGCCATAAAAACAAGGAAATAGTACATGTTATTATAAAGTTTTTATAAAAATTATTAATTAGTAGAAGTTGATGAAAGTTTATAAAAAATCGCTTTCTTCGTGTGTCTTATCCCAATTATCATCCATAATATAAATTCTATATGCAAATTGTAATCTTAATACATCTGTCTGAATCTTAATACATGTATTATAAATTAAAATAATGGAAACGCACAAGAAAAACAGACACACGTCACAATAATATATACATGTGTTGTTGTGGCTTATCTCTCCTAGTGGACACCAACATCAAACCAAGTCCATGAACCCAAACACTTTCAAACAATGGAGCACAGCCTCGAGAATAACTGGCACAGGGCTCGAGAATAACTGGCACAGGGCTCGAGAATAACTGGCACAGAGCTCGAGAATAACTGGCACAGGGCTCGAGAATAACTGGCACAGGGCTCGAGAATAACTGGCATTTATTTATAACAATGCAGGCCAAAATGTGGGCTAGTGCAGCTTGAGTCGCATTGCATTTTAGACTCAGGGGATAAATTTTGTCAACCTCAAACGAGTGGGTCTACTTCGAAATTTCGTTAAACTTGTCTGATCACACCTGTTGCCAACCACAATTAGAACAGCACCAGAGTAATTTACCGCATACCATTCATGCATGGGGGCTTTTCTCCAAGAAGATCAGGGATCTTGCCTGATCAGGGTGACGATCTGTGAAAAAATAAGGCAGCCACCATGAGCAATATCCTTATGGCTGCCCTCTCCAGTCACACCATCAGCAATTTCATTAGCGTACACATCCACATGCGATGGAACTCACTGAAGAGGATGATGGATATGATAATATGATATAAGATACACATTTACATACAAATAATTTGAAATTTCTTAAAATTTGTATGAAGAAACATATTTAGCGGTTTTAAATGTGTTGTGTGTATTATGTCTTTTATATATAATAGAGAGTTTGTACACACAAATAGTTTAACAGCTGTCGAGGAAGATGTATTCACATGAATTGGTAACAGCTGAAAAAAAATCTGTTGATTGGAACATAGATTGGCATGATATGACATGAAGGTCATAAGACTTCCCTTAGACATGTCTGTTGTTTCTATTTGATGTTTTAAAATGGTTTGTCTTAACGGATGCAATATTAATATCAGAAACACTATATTTAAAACAATGCTTATGTAAAATCTGCCAATATTCTCTTCAAATATTATCTTTTACCTTGACCATAAGGGAAATAAGAAAACACAAGGTTACCACTCTAAAAATATATATTGCTCTTGCAAATTAAGAAGGGTGACAGAAGCTATCCATACAAAAATAATAATTACCAAATTACCACAGAACATAGGGTATCATACCACTCTGAGAAGAAGAAACGAGGAAAGGAGAAACGCGTCAAGCAAGCCTGGATGCTAGAGAAAAATCACGCTCTTTCTCTGCCACCACATGAGTGTGATATAAACAGGCTATGGGTTTGATTCCTACCAGGAGTCCTAGGTATTCAATGTTCTTTTCAATGCTTTGCTGTGTTGTCTGGGCTTACAGAGGGTTCTTGCATGATCTAAAAATTCAAGTCATTGTCTCTGACACCACTTTGTGTTTACTTACGTAACACATGCCTTAAGACTATCAATTGTTTACCATGCGAAAATTTCCACTGAGAAGAAATAAGCATAATTTTTGTCTTATATGCTATTTGAGAAAACCAACCAGAACAAACGCCATCTTTTAAAAACGGCACAACGTCATTACTTTCAAGTATTATCTTGAAAATATAATCCGAAATTTTTCCTGAATGCAATAGTCAGCATAGATGCGAGAAAGTGCCAAACATAAATCTAATTTGTGTCATAGTTGGTGAAGTAAAAGAGAATAGATGAGAAATGTGAAAAATACACGAAAAGACGTTTCTAATTCGTCGTATTCCAAATCATCTTTTTCCAATTTTGATCGACGACTGCGAGAAATTCTTCGTTTACCATTTCAAACAACAATTCAGGATACCCGTGAAATGTCTGAATGTCAGAAACGTTGAAAAGTAAGCTTTGACTATATTTGAAGTAGTTCCTTCCACAAAAGTGCGAGCAGTGGACCGCCACATTGGTGATGATTCTCACCGCCCACATTGGTGGTGAGAATCAATGCGACTCATTAAAGAGACTAATAGTATTTTTCAACCAGAATTACAAAAGACACATGCACTCCCACCACATGAGAAAAGTCAATTTTTGCTTGCACATGATTATCTCTGGCAGGCTTTGCACAGTGGATGCTTGGAGTGAAGAATAAATTGAATTCTTGCACCATTTCCTGATTTTTTTAGTATTGATGCAATCCTCAGAAGAGAAGATATTTTTAGCATGCTCAGTCAACAAGCTTGATTGAACAATCATCTTCTCGTGTTACCTCTCATAAACAACAGCTTAAATTTTCCATGAAAGTCAGAGCAAATATCCCTGGTTCCTATCTGGTAATCCCTTACAACATGCATAACCGTTTGATCAGCGGAACATACAGTATCTTTTTGGAATAAGTGCTTCCCAATTTATTATATTCTATGAAGAGAGACTTAAAAAGCATGAAGGAAACCCATACAGTTTGCATCACGGACCACCAAATCTTGAATGCCTCGTATATCACACAACTGATCCGATGTAGTGGAACAGTGGCTTGGCCTCTTTACTCGACGGTTCTCAATCCAATGGGATTTTTCTTCTGAGTGCACATGAAATCTTTATTGTACGATGCATCTGTGGACTCAGTTCGTAGTGGAGAATCGTTGTTTGCTTGGAAAAAATTAATACGACCACAGGAATATTCGGAAGGGAGTTTCAGTGTTCCCTTTTCTTGCCTGTTTCACGCATGTTTGTCATTTTGAACATTTGTTTAAGTTTCTCATTAAATAATAAATCTGACTGAAACTTATGTATCATTCATTCGCTTTCCCACTAAAATACAATACATTAAAGCAAATTGATATTTTCATCATACTGTTACTTTCATAAAGCAACAGGCTGTAGTAGCCCCATATAATTTATGTCAATATAAGTAGTTTTGTAAGTAAACTTTTTCTTATGTACATCAAAATTATGCTTTTCCTTCATATTAAAGAAATAACTAATAAAAAATAATAATAAAGTTCAGGTTAGAGAATTTTAATTCCTCTTTTATGCCTCTGAAAGTGAAATACGATCCAGTAAACTTATATAATTATTGATTATTTAGATTTGTTTAATTCGTAAAATAATTTAGAATCATTGCATTCAGGGGTAAATATTCCTTTCTGTATGGATTTAAAAAATGATGGAATACTCATGCAAAAAGCAAAATTATCTCAGAGGAAAATTGGAAACACAATTTAAAATGAATAAATTGCAGTATTTAAATATAATATAAAATATCAACATAAAACCTTTGAAAAGAATCTGATGTTTCCAATATTCACTAATGCAATGCAAATGCTTATTCACATTTGTGCTATTGTTTATTCACATTTGTGCATTTGTGAATAAGCTATGTGAAATATGTTTTACACTTAGTTTGGAATTTGAGCACGTTTCGTAATTAAATCATTTTTAAAACAGACATTCTGTATAATGGTAAGTGGGATGTTGTACCATTCCTCATACTGAAACTGTTCTAATTTCGGAGAGATATATGAGGAAGATAAGGTAATATCATTTTTTATATCTTTTAAAAAGACTACACAGCCTCTATTTAGTTTACTCTTAATAATTCAATAGGCCCCAGAAATGTTTAATTAAATTTAAATGTATGTGTTGAATTTGTGATAAATTTGTAATTTGAATGTAAATGTTGAATTTGTAATTTGAATGTTAATGTTGAAACCGTGACTGAACAGTTCGACTCTGATGAATTGGAGAGTCATCGTTTTGATCGATAGAGTCTTCAGATGGAAGCAATATCCAAGCAGTGGAATGCTGTTAGTTGACTACAAAATGATAGAGACTATGTCAATAACATTACCTATGTAAAGTGGCAAGAGGACCTCCTTCAAACGATTAGGTGAAATTTCAAACCATTATGGAGTGCTCATCTTGACATAGAAATAGCCCGCAAATTTAAACTCTGTAGTTCCATCCTTTGTTGAACAACGGGAAATGAATGTTGCGCTTCTTCCTTATACATGTGTATCTATCGAAGAGGGTACCAGGGAGCTTTCCAGATTTTTCTCCTTTTGGAATAAGATTGGTGATCCTTTGCGATGCGTGAGTAGGATTCATTATCGATGAAAATATTTCTAGAAAACAAATTACGCTACTTTATGAATGCTAAAATACCCCACAACGGCCTTCGGTCAACAGGCTGTTCATTACATGGTATCAAAACCATTACAAAACAATGTTTTGCTTGAGAAAAAGAGACAGTCTGGTTTAAAGCTTTATTGAAGGTTTGCCACAAGTAAACACGCTCCATTATGCTGAATAGGGGAAACTAGATCCTCATAATAAATCAAGACGTGTTTACATTGATGCGCCTCCAAGCTTTATAATTTTTGCCCCACTATACTCTTCGTTCTTTTGTTTCTATCTATCAAAGGGATTTTATACTGACCTTGTGGTCAGCATGCCTGACTGCAAATAATTAGATCTGCTGTCAGGTATCATATGCCCGAACCTGATTCAAACCCTCTCTTCAACCCTGATCTGACTTCACTTTTCTCTCTCTCTTGTCTTTCACCTTTCCTTGTACTAATGGGTTGTGAATGTTTGCCTACCCCATAAATGAGTACCTACGGTATGTCTGTATTGAAGAAGTCGGACTCCTCATTAAATTACGGTTCAGTTGGAAAAGTGGAATAGCGCACCCCATATTGCCAGCCTAGCTTGCACAAGACAACAACAAGGGACTTATAATCATATTTCTGCAAAAAATAACTTGTTTATGCAACATTTTTCAAACTGTATGAGTTGATGCTGAGTTTGCAGACATTCTTTCAGCTTAGCAGTCATTTTTGGAGTCTTTTCCTTTATTCTGGGAGTTGCGATCCTTCTTGTTGTACGCTTATTTCTCGCAGTGAATTAGATTCTCCTTTTTCAGTACTCTCTCTGAAGATTTTGTTTTAACTTAATCGTTGTATACTGTCATAATCCCCACCATGAGGCTGGTTCATAATCCTAATAATGCGGTTATTTTGATAATCAATGCATTTCCTAAACGGCCTGGCTCTATTTTTTAGAATTCTAGCAGGTATTTCAGTTTAATTTCAAGCGAGGAGAAATTTAACAAATAGCTTAAACCACTCCTAGATATCTTTGATGTTATAAACAACAATGTAGTACAGAGAAAGAAAGTTATATATCTTATTTCCTCTCACATATCATATATATATAGATATCACTATATTTAGTTATAAAGTTTCATTGCTTTAAACTAGGTATGACAAAAATAGGTGCTATATATTTTGCAAAAGATATGTTCTTATATAAGATTTATAAAATGGTGAATTTCCGAAAATACTTATATTTGTGTTAAGTTTAAAATTCACAAATATATATGTTTCCGGTTTTTTTCGAATAATTTAAAAGCATTTATAGAGTTTTTTTAGTAACTAAGGAAATTTAAGAGATTTTACAATAATTTAGTATTTAAAAGTTTTCATGAATTCATTATTAACAAAATATAAATCAGCGTGTTGCATAAAATATAGTTTAAATAATGTATCAACTTTGCTTCAAAACAACAATAATAAATTATTATAAAATTTAATGTATAAATTTTATATTTCATATTTCTTATATTATCACTTATTAAAAATTAGCTTTTGGAAAAATATTTGAAGTATTATAAGATATTTAGATTAAAATATATAAAGAATTTTACAGATATTTGAATAAGTAAAACAATTTTTGTTCTTTAAATTGCTTAAAAATCATTAAATGCACTTATCAATATAAAGAATTGATCGTATATATTTTTAAGAAGGTTGCTTAATAATTTTCTAAAAATAATTTGAAAAGGAGAAGATAAATTGCATGGCAAGTAATTTACACTTTAACCTTTCATTGCTATATAAATTAATTTGCATGGAACAGAAGTTCATTCTTACAAAATTTTACAAAATAGGATATTCTAAGAGTAAGGGAACTTTCAAATCTTAATTTAACATATATATTTTTTTTAAAAAAAATATGGAATTTATCACAAACAACTAATTAATTATTCATACGCAATTTGTAGCTGTGAACACTATTATAGAACGGGAAAGTTAAGTATTGGAAATGTTCTTAATTAATTGAAGGAAGAAAAAATATGCGGGTAACTAAGTATTTAAAAGAATGATAATAGCACGGAAAGGAATTTACTTAAAAATTTCATTTACAAGGATTTAATTTCATGTGTACGAAGCAAATTCTTTTTGAAATTGAATCCATCGTAGAATGTACTTGAAAAAACAAGGAAGCCTAAACAAATTAATTGAAAAACTGAAACACAGAGTTCTAATATTAATTTTTTTAGCACAGAAACATTAATAATAAAATAATCAAAGAATGCACGTTTTTGGATTTAATTAAACCCAATATAGAAAATTCATTATTTTTAATTTATATGTAAGTTTTTATTAATCTTGATGATTGAATCTAAATATACATTCAAGAAATCATTCTAATAAAACTTTGGCTGGTAAAATTATTCTAAATTCCTGTTTTTAGATCCCATGAAATAAAATAAAATATGGAATTTGGTATGAAAAAGAACCTTTAAAGCTTAAAAAATCCAACAATCTAGACTGTAAAATATATCAAAATTTTGTTTTTTTTTAACTGTTTGTTCGTCTTTGATAACGAAATCGCTAGAGATTATTTCCATAGCAATTTTCCTTTTGAGTGCGATTTTTTTATCAGTGGCTTAAAAGTTAAACAGATCGAGACACAGAAACATGCATACCATCGAATCTAAATTCATAAAAAATGTAAGTAAATTGACAAGAAGCTCTATATTTCTAGTAGCAAAATTGTGAATACATTTGAATTTTATAGTGATTAATTTTAATCATTACATAATGTTGTTCATTTTTATGCTACTATTTATTTTTAATATTGCTATTATTCATATTAATGTTGTTATTATTTATATGAAATTGTTTTAATGTTACTATTTAGAGCAAAATAAGTTAGTTAGAAGATATCAAATATCAAATTTAATCACACCATTATTATAAATTAGGGCAATTAACTTTTGCTACTTGTTGATAAATAGATCTGACAGTTAAAACGTGATGAAAATTAATAACTTATAATGGTATATTCAGATTTTAATTACAAACTAACTAGTGCTCATATATACTGAACGATATCTTTAAACAATAAGCATGTAGACTATATGTCAATAGTTTCCATTTTAAAGTATTACTTTGCATGTATACCTGGCATTTTAATCACAAGATATTTTATATTGATTAATTTCTTTGGATAGAAAATTATTATATATTTCAATAAATTTGTCAACCTTGACTGTCTGTCGGAAAGAATGTGTTTATTAAAATTATACTCTGTGTTATACACATTATTAAATATGTAGTTGTAAAAAAGTTAAAATATTTTGTAAAATAAATAAAAGTCTGATTTCATAAAATAAAAAGATGTGGATTAATAAGTTAGAAAACTTATTGAAATTTCACATCATAACGAATATACTTAGAATCCTATAATATAAAGAAATAAAAGTAAAATTCAAGTTGATTTAGTTCTAACAGCAGATACACATATATAAGACTAATAAAAGTTAACTTTTTGAAACAATGTAAATATAAACTACTATTTTTTTAAAGAAAAGTTAATCTGTTTAATTTTATGAAAAATTTCATTTTCATTTTCGATGCACTAAAATTAATGAATCAAGAAAATTATGCATGAATATCGAAAAATATTAATTTTATGTGAAATAATTAATTGTATTTATCTGTATTAATTAATAACTCTTAAATTTATTTAGTTTTAATATAGAGAAGCTCTAATTATGATGCTAGACTAATAACAATTATTCAAAAGTATATGATAATCAAGTGCTGGAAAGATACTTCACGATATTTTAAACACAATCAATGTGTATTTTAGTAAAATTCAAGGAAATTTATATAATAGAAAATTATATTTTATAACAATTGTTACAAATTACACATAAAATAAAAAACCATGAAATTGAAATTATCTTTCAAGACAATAAATAATTATGAACTGTCAAACACATTTAACTAGAGAAATCTTTTATTATATATGTGAAAAATACACCAGATACAATTATTTTTCACTACTATTTCAGCAAATTGTATTTTACGTATATATTGAGTTATGAGATAAATTTTAATTAGTTAGAATAAATCTTAATAATTTTGTCTAGAAATTAGATTTGATGTGTGTGTTAGTAGTGACTAAACATAATAAATAAGTAATCTTTGGTGAAATTTGAAATATTTTAATATCTAAATAAGAAATAAAATACTATAAGCGAAGAAGTATTGAACTACTCAAGTATGTTTACTGATTACGTAATATCATACAAAAAAAATGTGCCATTAATTACACAAACAATAATTGCAAAATATTTTTCACTCCTTTGATTTACTTTAAAAGGACAGATTTCAAATTACAGTGAAATTTTGAAATTAAAACTTTATTATCTCATTCTTAATAACTTTTTAATGATTCTAATTCAGAATTAATTGCCATTGTAAGGAAACACATTTTACTATGCAACAATTTTGTAATTTAAAATTAATTTGAAAGGAAATAAAACGAAATATTTTGATTCAGCTAATTTTTTAAATATTTGACAACATACCATTTGAAAAAAAATGAAAATTTAAATATTTGCTTGCATTTGCTAGCATATTAATTAACTTTAAATGCTTATAATCTACAGTAAATAAGATTATATAAAATCTTAAGTATGCAAAAAATAAAAGTCTGCGATACCAATTTTCTATAAATTATTATTCGTTAACAATTTAAATTTAATCATTATAAATTTTAAAATAAAATAAATTAAAAATTCATTTTTTATGATTTGCATAATAATATGTGCATAGATGATGTATTCCTAACAAAGACCTTATAAATTATTTTAAATAATAAAATTTTAAATGTTTCTATACAAGTAAGAAAATTTAATAATCTTTTGAGTTTATCTGAAATCTATCGATATTCTTTTAAGTTTCGCTTTAATATACAATTGGAAATGTGTATACTCTAAGGCTTATATATCTTATTAAATTTCAACTACTTGATAGAATCCAATAACCATAAAGGAAAAAAATAAAGTAAAATAATAATTAAAAGGAAATAATTTTTGATTTTTCAACCATTGTTCATTAATATGTCCTAAATGAAACATATTTTAATTAAAAAATCTTTTTCATTAAGCAAATATTTTAAATTTCTTACTTTGTGATAGATCTTTGGTTTTAGGTAAAATAAAAAAAAGAGAAACTTAAAATTCTGTCATAACAATTACGATATTATACTTTTCTATTATTAATAAAATTTGAAACATTAGATCATTCAATTTATAAATATTCTTTATATCACTTATATCGTACTTAATATATTCTATTTGTAAATAACAATTTTAAATAAGTTCATTTGTGCTAAAAACATATCTTTCTACGATTAAAGATTGTGGAAATAATTATATTTTCCCTTTGTATTTGTTTCTTTTGAAAAAAGCGAAGCATAAAAATTTACTTTTCATATTTATTGGCAATGTTATTTTTTCAATAAATTTAAAATAGCATTAAGTA
The DNA here is from genome assembly GCA_030067965.1 of Latrodectus elegans. Taxonomy (NCBI): domain Eukaryota; kingdom Metazoa; phylum Arthropoda; class Arachnida; order Araneae; family Theridiidae; genus Latrodectus; species Latrodectus elegans. Next base: position 28,182,865 of record CM057810.1, on the reverse strand, counting down.
CTATATTTACATACTTCTAAAATATACTCAGGTAAGACAACGACGACTAATCTTTAGATGCTTTCTTCAGTGTAAAAACGACAGTGGTTTGTTTTGTGTTTGCGGGAATGCATTAGAAGCATTTCTTATATTTGTTGTTATTTATGACACTTGGACAAAACAAGCTCACTATGTCGTTGGCTACGCAAATTCAAGTCGGTAAACTGCATCTTTCGTTTAATCAAAGCAACATGAATTTGAAAGTATGACTTTGTTCTAAACTTCTCCGATAGATGGCACCACAGAAGGAATTACTTATATTTAACTTAGTTATGAAGTTTTTTAAAACTGGCAGTCATGATAATTATATTGTTTTTCAATTGTGTTTAAAACTACTGATTTTATAACTTCTGCATGAAAAGAAGTTGGATAAGAGTTTTACCCTCTCAATTCACAAAAAAGATATTACAATTCCATTTTTTGTGAAACAGATTTGAATGGTTCGAATAATTAAAACTATTGGAACAGTGATTCATTATAATCCCCACTGATTGATCAACTAAAATCATGAAAGTTAGCGAGCAATTGAAATAACGTCATCTTTCCATTTTTAAGGCCGAAAACCCTTTAAAAGAGAAAAAATTAAATATTGCGCAGTTTCTGAAAATTTAATCCAACTGTTTTGTTTAAATATTTCACTTAGTATTATACTAATTCAAGTCAGAAAATGTTTTAAACACTCTATGTTACTTTATTTCTTTTCTAAAAAAAAGTAAAAAACGTATTGTGAGTTTTTAATTAAAAATTTTGAAACAATATCTGTGGTTTTAATGAATGTTTAAAAACAGCTTCTTGACATTTATCTTTTTAACCAAATTGATTTTGTTAAGGCCAAAGGAAATAATTAATTTTGAATACGAATAAAAACATTAAAAAATAATATTTGTGGCTTAGATGATATATTCATATTTAATATAATATGCACGCTTTATGAATACGAAATATTCTTCCTTATAGTAGAATTAGTAAATAAAAGAACTATTTCAGATGTTCACTGTAGAAGTTTCTCCTGTGATAGAGTATCCACTGTCTCAATTGTAACTATTTTCTTAACTAATGTTTGATTTAAGATGTGCAGTAGTGTTACAAAGCGATACTTCACATAACGCATCAGATGCTGTTTTCTGATATATTTGTGCTTTCGTTAGTCTATCAGAAATTCCAGTTTATAAATATTTCTTTGATATTACGAACATTTTCTATGATTTTGCCTTTTTCTTATTTTTGTGGCATTTTTATATTTTATCTTTATTGAAGATGATGATTTCATCATTGTAAAATATAACTTTTAGCATTTGAATAGATGTAGCAAATATTAATAATTAATTGATACATTCTGTAAAGGAAAACAATTTCAGGAATACGAAATATGCCAGATTTGTTTTTTCAAACCGAATTTTATGCATATATTAGAGGATTTTTTTCAGTAGCTCTTACTTATTGTTCATGATGGATTTTTTGTACTATTATTTTTATTGGAATGCTATTTTTGCTACACTGAAATTTCTTCTATTTCTATAGACCTATAAATTTATTTGAGAATACCAGTAATGTGTATAACAATGTTGTATGACTCATTTGCAGATTACAACTGACTACAAATCTTAATAAGTTAAATATGCATCAGATTACTCTGAAGCATATTAAATTTACTAAATTTTGGGGAATTTAATTAATTTGATAAGTTTGGGGATTATGGTTCTTAAAGGAAAGCTAACTTCTGAATAGTTAGCACTCTAACTTTCAATTTATAATTACCTTCGACGGAGTCTTATGTGAATACTTAAGTCTGTGCATGCAATACTATTAAGTACATATCTCAGTCACTTCTAGTGTGTACTGATATTCTTTGAGAAATAATCATAAGATTTCTGTTGTGTTAAGAAGAGTGGCTCTGTTTTTTATTGAGCTATGAAAAATACTAAATTTTAGAATAACAATGGACTATGGTATTTTGAAGGTATTGTAGAGACTTTTTTTCCAGGAAGTGTTCAACTGCTGCTCTAATAATCACGTTTTTCGAATGTTCTACCAACAGGAAACATCAATTGTTGCAAAGCGACTATTATCACCATATACTAGTCACTACAAGCTATGTTATGTGGCATCACGTTGAAGTTACTTAAGGATCTGTATCTTTGCATCCCATCCTATCCCTGTTTGACACAAAACCGAAGCTCATACCTGCTGCTGTTGTTATCTGAAGGGAATGCTAGCTATTGATTTCTCAGTATCAGTAATTCAAAATTTATTGAAAATATGATTTGTTATTTTTATTATAACATATTTATTCGCGATAATGTCAGTTAGTCACGTGTATTTTTCATCGGGCTGCAATTTTAACGGGCAGTAATTTTTGATAAGCCAAGCCACTACAATTTGCAGTTGTTTTACATTAAGCACATCTAGTACTCCGTAAATCTCCCGTCAGATGAAAGTCTACACTTATGTGATGGAAAGCGATCTGATAAGGCTGATGGCTGAGAAAGAGTGTCAATTCCATTGAGGATGTTCAGAGTTAAACACATGACATAAGACAAATATTGTTCTTTACTGAAATAATATTACGAGTTGACATGCAACAGTGGTCAAACCACATGCAAAATGATTTGTGTTGCATATCGAGTCAGTGTTAAAATGCCAATGATGTTCAAAGAGGATGTTCGTTCTATGAACATGACGACTCTATTTCAAATCATGATGTTAATGTAAAAATAGTATGACAAATGATAATATGGGTTCGAAGGTGTTTTTTATCCAAAAACTGTTATACATATCCTTAACTATCATTTTTTCAGATACTAAATCTGAATTCATTTAAAAAAGGTAAAAGAGACGAAGATATTTTTTCTCCAGCAATGATAACAATGGTTTTAGGCCAGACGAGCCGCTCTTGCGGTAAGTAGTTAAAGGAACTCTAGTAGCTGGAATTTTTGTGATGAATGCTGTCATATGCAATAGTTACAGATATTTTAGCAAGAATAAAATGCTCCTTTTGATAATGAGTAATAGATTTAAGAATCATCTTAGTGTATGGTTTTCCATAAAATATTAAATAATTTTTGTATTGAGAATTGAGACGTGCACTCTGATGATTTCTATATGGAGGATTTTTAACTGATCTCGTACCTATCTTTCAATACATATCTAAATTACATAGGTACTCTATCTAACACAATTTGAATTTATACGAATCAACAAACTGAGGCCATGTAGGTCTAGGAAACGTTATAAAGATACAATAGTTACTGTTATTGATCTCTCAGCCATCTCCAAGGTATTTTCTAGGCTTCTTTAATAGCTTCAACAAAATCATCTATTATTGGTAACGTTTAAAAACTGATTTTTAGATGTCCCTTATACCTACCGATTTTGAAATTCTCATATCACTTCACCAATTACTTGAAGAGTGTAGGTACTTCTTATTTGATGAGTGACTGTATATTTATAAAATCAGAATCCATTTGAAAACAATATCGGATGCAGTTTTTTTCTGCATGATATAAGTAAATACACAAATAAATAGTATGTTATATGTAATATCCATATTTATACAATATTATTTATTTATGTATTGATATATATTGTAATTCGTCGTTCCGCAGCAGTGTAATACGCCACCGTCTTTCATCTTTATCATCTATGGCCCATGATGCACCATATTCACCACGTCGCTGATTTTACAGTCCTATATTTTTACCATGGAAGCATGCGAACACTTCACAAATTTAGCTGTTTCGGAAATACTTCCACACTTGTTTCAAAATATAATGATCAAGTCCTTTTGGATGTTGAATAAATCGCTCCATTCCTGCATTACGCCAATGATTGCAATGCTTTCCAAAAATTCTCACTCATCTTTTTTATAATATTAACTGTAATGTTTGCCGACATGATTGATTATTAAAGTTTTATGTCGAAAGTACGTGTTGGTCTCTTAATGTGAATGGACTGTGTATAATATATCCATAATATACATAAATATAAATTATTTCAGTGAATTTTGCCGAGTAAATATCTGCAATATATAGTCTTTAAATTATCTAAAATTAATATTTGGTTTAACTGTAGTCATTAAGAACATTGCACAGGTGCTGTATAATCCAGGATTCCAAATTCTGAAATTTTTTGACGATGAAGAAATGTTGTCAAGATGACGTATCCTGACGTACACGGTGACTAGGATTACCAAAATAGAATTTTCTACATAATAATTTTCTACATCATAATTCTAATAAATCTCCCTGTATATGATGTTGTAAAAATGAGGTTGCCAGATACATAAGAAAATCCGCCAAAAAATCGCCTATCTCAGAATTTAACATATTGGATTATACGGCACCTGTGCAAAGAACATTTTGTCTTGAAAAGATGAATCAATTATTGTTCCTGTTTCTTTTAGCAAATTTTGAAGAAGAATCACTGAGCAATGAAGACAGTGTCCACAGTTCTGTTCTTATTTGTACCTTTCATCAGGGCTCACTGTCCGGATGCTGATTTAATTGAGCCGTGTACCTGCCGCAATGACAATGAGGAAATCAGTGTTATTTGTGAGTCCCTAAAATTACCCCTTCTAACTAAAATTTTAAGGCACAGTTTTTGTGGCCTAGAACTTCATCAGTTTCATCTCATGTCTCCAGACATTAGTTACTTGCCAAGCAATCTTTTCATCAAGAACATTGTGCACGATATCCAGGTAAGGCTGTCAGGAAAAAGTTGTAATTATAGTTCATTTTCAAATTGAAGTGATTTTATGTTAAATGCTGTTAGTGTTCAGGATGGGAAAAATATTTAAATTTACTAATTTTCAGTTCTCATGCACTATCATATATATATATATATATATATATATATATATATATATATATATATATATATATTTATATATATATATATATATATAATCTTATCATATAATCTTATCATATATATAAATATATATGATAGTACATATATATATATAATTATATGTGTGTGTTTGTGATTTTTTTTATTTGCTTCACTTATTTTATTATAATAAAGAAATAGTTAAATAAGTTTTTCACTCACTCACATACACACAAACGTATGTACGTACATACAAGTGAGTAGAAATATCATGGGCATAAATTGAAAAAACACAAAAATTATGCATTTAGTAATACATTAAGCATGAAAGCAGATCAAGAAGAATTACTAAAATACAACAAATAGAAGTTTTTGTTAAAAAAAAATATTAATCAAATGCCATATGAATAATAAACGGAAAATAGCAAATATAGTAAATAGATGAAAATTACATTCAATAGATGGTTTAAAGTTTAAAAGAAACATAGGAAAAAAAAACCAAGTTGCCCAACTTTATTAATCTTATAATTCATTTATATATATATATATACTAGTATTAGTTTAATACACTTATATATATATATATATATATATACACATATAAGTGTATCAAACTAATATTTATTTTTTCGTCAAACAACCCAATATATTTATTTAATTTAATATATTAATATAATTTTGATAAATTAAATTAATAGTTGTATAAATTGTGTTTAAGCTGTATGATGAAAAAGGAATTAAATTTGCATAAATAAATTTAAAAAAAATCCAAATTGATCTGCATAAGTATCTGATGTAAACAGATATTTATGCAGATCATTCTAGATTTTATAACTTTTAACTCATATTTTTTATGTGATAAGTACTTTTCAATGCCTACATGCATCTTCGAGAAATATTTTGAAATACTTACTGATACCAATTAAAAAAATGAAAGAATATTATGTAACATTTACTTTTTATTTTAGCTACAACCAGTCGTTAAAACACTTTTTAGCGAAATCTTTTGCAAGAAGATTTTATTTGAAGGTCGCTCGTTAAAATTTATTCAAAGATCTTATTTTTCTCTGTAATAAAGTATTTTTCGAATCTTTTGATAATTCATGTGCTTACCGCAGTATTTAAAATTTATTAATTGTTGAAATTTGGGTAATTGTTAAGTTATATTGCGTTATTTCTGCTAATTAAAACGAACCGTTTTTTTTTTATTTAATGTGAACAAAATGTTTTATTTAAAAATACTTTTCTTTTTTCTCTCTTTTTTTTAAATTTTCAAAAATAAAATTTAAACAAATACATAAAAAATAAAATAAAATAAGGAGAACCCTCAAGAATATTTTCTTTTGAAAACTATTTAAAAAAAATTCTCATAACAAATTTCTTATTGCAGTAAGCATTACTTATAGGAGAGGGTTATGGAAATTTAATCCTAAATCTTTTGTTTTTTACTTACGGTAATTATTTTTCTATTTATTAATATTTATAATGAATAAAATAGTACCAACTTTAAGTGAATATTTTAATAGAAAGCAATTTTCTCAATGGTACTTGGGTAGTCGATTGAGTAAAATAAATAAAAATGTGTAATTATTTCCTTTCTTTGATTTTTTTAATTTATATTTTGAAGAAAGCTGCAAAAGAATTTAGATGAGAACTAAAATTTGAGTCATTTTTAATCAGATTTTTTCTAATTAAATACCGTTAGGGAGAAAGATTCAGTCTGAATCTTTCTTCCTAACGGTAATTTTATGGGAAAATTTGTTAAAATCGGAAATTTTCATTTCTTATAAGCAATAAAAATATGCTTTTATGCTTTTATTATTCGAATCTATTTAATGAAAATGACACTTAGTAAAATTTAATTTTAAATTAAAATATCAAGGTGATAAATTTTTTAAAAATAGAATTTAGTGTGAATATTATTTTGGTGTTTTTTCGTTGAAATTTGAATCGTCATTCATTTTAAATGATAAGATAGAAATGCAATAATATACCATAAATCTTATCAGAAAATTAAAAAAATTTTTTTTATAATAATTTAGTTGAAATTTGTTTAAGGAAATCAATATCAAATGACCTGAAAGAACTGAAACTTATTGGCTCATTTATAATCATTGTATATTATTTTATTCCATTTAAAATACTTTTGTATTAACGACTTTTAAATTAATTTATCACTTATGTTTAAGATTCATTATAAGGTAATTAATTATGTTTGAAGTTTTTTTTCAATGATAAAAATGAAAATGGCTTAAAGAAATTATAATCCATCGTGTGTGTTAGTCCTCGAAATAATCTCCATCTGCATCCCCATCATCTTCTGCTTCAGCTATGCAATTCTCCTGAGTTTAATTTGTATATCTTTAGCAGTTAAGAAAATCAAGTATGCTTGATTTAAGCATGGCTTTATTGTTCTGTACCTCCTACCTTAATTTTTTAAATTAAAGTTTTGAGATTTGTTTATGCTCAGAACTATTTCCAAACATTTGATTTTTTCGGAAATTTGATGCAGCTGATAGATAAGACTTTTTTAAGTCATAATTCCATCAATACCGAACAAATTCTTCAATTTGCCTTAGTTACTGTAAGAGTTGCGATTAATGAAAGTGCACGGTGGACCTCATTTATAACAACTGGTATTCTTAGAATCAATCGAGAGGTTTTTAAATCACATTATATATTAATTTGTATGTCTTGTTTCACTTTATCCGTTGTAAAACAAAAAAGGCAAGAGTTTTACTCATTACCTAATATAAAATTTCTGAAAATTTTATGTATTTTATATAATGAAAAGCAGTAAAAATATTTTTATTTTTCTTATTTACACAAAATATATTCATTTCTCTGTATTTCATATTTTAAAATTAGATATACAACGCTAACATAAGTCATTTCACTCAAGCTGGTCGATCTGCATTCTTTGGTCTGGAGCCTTACTTGAATTCTTTATCCATGAGACGGTGCAATTTGAGAAATGACCTAAAGTGGGAAATGATTTCAGAGTTAAGAGCTCTCACTTATTTGGACCTCTCTTACAATTTTCTGGAAAAAGTTCCCCAGCAGTGGTTCTTCCATCCTCCGCCCAGCTTAAGATCGCTGATTTTAAAAGAAAATAAGTGAGTTTCATTAAAATTCTTATATTATTGACTTAATATGAAAACTCATAGGTGTTTTTCAATATTTGTAAGTTATGAAATGCATTTTCATTTTGGGCAATCGTTCATAAATTTGAATACAATTGTAAACTGCAAATAAGACTTATATTTTCAACGTTTTTCTCAATTTTATGTATTTTCATTGCTTTTCATGATAAATTGCGTATTCGTTGTTATGTTGTTGTTACTTATGGCACTTAGACAAGCCAAGCTTGCTATGCCATTGTCTTTGAGAATTTAAATCAGTAGGTTGTGTCTTTCGTTTAACCAAAGCCGCATGAAAGTGAAAGTATGACTTTGCTCTAAGACTAATCCAATAGATGGCACCCACAGAGGATCCACTCTCTCAATTTTGATATTGATCTGGAGGGGGAAGTTTTCTGCAGATCATTACACCTATCTCAACTGCTTAACGACCGACCACAGGAATTTCGATTCCACAGTTTTACTGAGCACGCATGTACTCGTTAGGTTTTCAGCGACATTGGAAATCGATTTTGGTCCTTCTGGACTGATGACCTAACCACTAGGATACCACAACCCTGCGTATTTTTTTTTTTTTTGAAATAACACTAATGTTGTTAAGTGTAATTTGCATTTGAGTACATTATTTATGATCGTATGTCTAGTTAAAATGTGTTTTTGAATGGTACATTTATTGCTTCAGTAATGATTCAGTTGCTTTTTAATTACTGATTTTGCTTAGTTTCATGGATTTCAGCAACTATTTTGAATAATTCCTCATAACACATGTCCTTTAATGAGTTATACATGATAGGTAATTTATTATTTATGTATTTAATGCATGAAAGATACTATTTTAAGTATGAAACTTATAAATATTCTATCAAAAGTATATTTTTCTAAGTATGTTTCACATGTTAAATAGACAATGATTTAAATATATGAAAAATAATTTATACCATATTTCTACAGTTACAAATAAAACTAAAAGAGAGTAAATTCTAGGAAAATGTTTTCTCAGTTAAAAAATGAGAAAACAGACATTGTTATCTTTCATAACGAATATTTTTAAAATCAATTGTTTGCTACACATTGCATCACAAGTACAAAAATCACATAATTAAATATAGCTTGTGATTTAGTCCTTATATTTTTCTCTTCTAGAATTTCTGATTTGGAATCGGGAGCTTTCCGGTATATGCATAAGCTAAATGAACTGGATCTTTCAAGTAATAAGATAGAATCAATCCGCAGGGATATTTTCCCCTATCCAGGAAACGAGCTCATATTTCTCAGGCTCAGGTAATGAATTTATCTTTTATGTGAAATATTTGCTCAGATGTAATCATTGGAAATCCATTAAATTTAAAATTCATGAGAAAAACCTTAAAGCTTTTTTTTTTAAATTAATAGAACTGCTTGTGATATAAATTTTTTAATAATAATAAAATGCATTGTTATATGAAATATTTTTATGTTGCATTATAGAAATATACTGTTAATTATAAAGTTGAAAAAAGCATGACGTCACTGATGGATATATACAACGAGGAAATGTATGCTTTTCTTTTAAAATTCAAATATAAATAATGAGTTTTCTAATGAATAATTTATGGCTTATTAGAAACAAATTTTTTCTCAGGCGAGAAAAAAATATTTAAGATTATCATTAAAAATTATTAAAAATATAAGTTTGGGAACACATTACTGTTAAAAATATTGGATTATAAACAGGAATAAAATTCTCTTTTTTAGGTTATAAACTTATTATTTTAACAGTAACCATAACTTAAAGCATATCTGAGAATTGGAATTCCACATTTCAGTTGATTTTTTATGTACACAGTTCATTTATGATATGAAGTTTTATTTTAATTCTTGTTTAATTCGTAAAAATATTGTATGATTTTTGATAGAATTGTCTGGTTCTTCTATTTAAAGGAATGACATAGAGTATCTTGAACGCCTTAACATTAATTAAAATATTTTTAAAAGAGTTCATTTATTTCTGTGAAAAGTTACTATACTTATGCGTTTTCTGGAAATGTAATATTTTTCCTTTTTCTTCAATAATAATCGGATAACTCTATAGAATTTTTAAAGTAAATATTTGATGCTACCTAATGATAATAGCAGAATACTTTTTATTGTACATCTTTAGTTACTTTGATATAATCTATAGGTAATATTATACAATGTAAATTTTATAGACGTGCCTGAGCTAGGGGTATACATAAATACGATGCTTTAAATATTGCCTTATTTTAAAAGTGCTTTGAAGAGAATTTATAGCAATCATCATTGTGAAGTAATTTTAATTCTGCGAAGGAGAATTTTCCAGATAATCTTTTGTTATAGTTAAAGAATATTAGAACAAAAGGTAGAAATCGAACATGAGAACTTAATGTCAGTAAATAATTGGTTAAATTATATGTTGTTAGACACTTCATAATCTGATTATTAGTTAAATTGTACTTATATAGAGCAGGGATGTAGAACGTTTTTGATGCCCGTGCCACAAAGTCATAAAATTTCTTTTTTTTAACTAGATAACGTGCCACAATAATATTTCATTCGAAATGTTAGAGTGATAAAACTATACGTAAGTATAATTAAATAAACAAATAAAAGCAATTTTTCTTTAAACAATTTTTTATAAATCAATTTTTTACAAAAAGCAATATGTTAGAAACAAAATTCACGTTAAAAGCAGTTGTTTTTAATGAGATTTTTGTTGCTGTACACAAGATGATAAAGATTTAATATCAGGTTCATATTTAGTTAATTTTAACAGTAAGCATGCAGAGCTAGACTCATCCGTCATTCTATTTCTATATTTATTTTTTTATAAAGTTTAATTCTGAAAATAGAGATTCACATGCCCACGTCGATGAAAATATTGATAAAACTGCCTTTGTTAATATTTTTAAATGATTAAACGTGTCAGGAATTGAATCTCAAGTCATTAGAATTTCATCTTCTGCAATTCTATTTATTTTATTCAATAATCGATTACTTTCAATAATTTGTAAATCATTTCTTAAATCAACAAATTTTTGGTTCCATATTGTACTTGACTGAAATTCAACAAATTCCATTTCTAATCCATTGATACTTAACCACTCAAGGACTTTTACATTTAATTTTTCGAATGGTATTGTATCAGGATATAAAATAAATTTTAAAGTTTCTTCAAATTCTTTAAACTGTGTAAATCTTGCAGAAAATTCCTGAATCAGGGATTGAATTACCATTGAAAATTGTTTCGTTAATGACTCTTTATTTGGCTTTTCGTGACATTCACTTTCAGAAAAAAATTTTTTTGTGTTCGAAAAATATTTGGATGAATTTAAAATAATATCGCGAGTAAAAATCTGTAATTTGACTTCGAACGCTTTGCTTAAATCAAACATTATAATGACTGTTTTATTAACACCTTGTATTATACTTAATTCATTTTTAAGTGAGAGCATAAATCAGTGAAAAATATAACTTTGCTTGCCATTCTACTTCTAATAATTGATTGTATTGGTCAATAATATTCTCATTACTGTTGTCAATAAAGTTCTCAAACTGTAGATTGTTTGAAGGAAATAAAATTTAGAACCAATCTTATTTACTCCAAACAATCTACAAATCTTTGCAAAACATTTCCGCGGCTTAACCAGTGTATATATTACTGTATAAAAGTAAATTATTGTACGACGAGGTTATACTTCGTTCAATTCTTGAAATTTACTTTTATTTAGTGTTCCATCTGATATAAAATTGACTAATTTTGTTGCAAAACTCAAAATACCATCAAATATTTTTAAACCTGTTTCGGCACATAACGGTTGTTATTGAATAATACAGTGAAAATCGAGAATTGTGAGTCCAATATGTTTTGTAAATAAATTTATAAATCCATTTTCCCGTCAAGTTAAGCTACGGGCACCGTCAGTTGTACCTGATACCATTTTAGAACATATTTTTCCCAATGCATTTATAATTGCAGTACAAATATCTAATCCTTTTGTTGTTGTTGTTAATGTTGATAAACTTAAATGAACTCTTTCTTAATATTGTTTTGAACAAAATAACGTACAAAAATTGCTAAGCGAGCAGAGCCTGTTACATCGGTAGAATCGTCAAGGCAAATGGATATAAAATCGCAAGACTTTTCAAGAGTTTTTTGCTGAAAATTTACATTTTCCACCATACCCACAATTTTCTCTCTTTCACTGTATTCCTAGCTATTGGCATGTTTTTAATTCTTTGGATGATTTTTTCTTTGTTTTCGAAATTATTAAATAAGTATGGTGCACATTACAGCCAAATGTCCTTTAAAAATTCGCCTTCATTAAAAGGTTTCACATATTGAGCAATAGTTTTTAAAGCTTAATAACTAATATCAGTGGTTTTGATTGAGTTCCAATCTATTTATTAAAGAAGAAGTTTGAGTATTTTTAGTTTTTAAGGCAGGTGATATGTACTCCTTTTGCTTTTCTACACTTCGATCGAGATGAAATTTATGGTTGGTTTCATGACGCCGCTTTACTGAAGACGTTCTGCAGACTACAGTTTTAGAACATAAAATATAAATTGCTTTACTGTCTTTTTCAATCATACCATATATATCGGTCCATCAAGTTTGAAATTCTCTCTATTACATGTTTCAGATAATTTCGATTTTTTCATTGAACTAGCCATAATAAGACATTCTAAAAAATCTACATTTTAATAATATTGTTGTAAAATAAATAATTTATTATGCATTCGTTTGCAAGAACATATTTTGTCACACATATTAATATACTAAAAATATTACCAACACAAGAAAATAATAAATAATATATTAATTCAAGGTAATTTTAATAATTATTTTTACATCTTACACTAACTTAATGATAAAGTAATTTCTCAAAATATTAAAATAATTTATTGTTCAAAAATAGGTAAAGTAAGTTATAAGTTTAGTAACTTATAATACCATAAGGTTGTTTCAGGTTAAAGCTTCAGTCGTGACACAATATGTCCTTGCAAACGAATGCAGAATATAAAATATGAAATAATGTGTAAAAATACTTACCTAAAAATAACACTATATCTATATAACACAATAATGGTTACTGAAGTTTCAATAATAACACAATAAATGTGGTTACTGAAGTTTCAAAGCCGACGGTTTCCTGAAAATGACTAATGAGGTCTGTCGTCTGATTCGAGCGCTGCAACAACATGCAATAACAATAGAAGGGAAAACTAGATACACAAAAATTTTTTATCTATTGTGCATCTTTATACACTTATAGAGAATTCATGTGATATGTTAATAATAAAATGTATAATTTGATGATTTTAATTAAAATACTAAGATAGGTATTTAGTACTGCAAATTAATACCATAAATTATAAATTAAGTGTAGATTAATAATTTTTAATTCGTTCCTGTCAAGAAAGATAAGTTATAAGAAAATAATTTTGTTTTTGTCCGTGCCATCAAAATTTTTCAGCGTCCCACTTGCGGCACGCGTGCCATTGGTTCGCCATCCCTGTTATATAGCATTGGACGAAAAAAAGTTTAATGAAACTAACCCTTATGTAAATTTACGTATAATTATAAAAAGAAATAAAACTATACCAAACATATTAATTAAGATATTTATTTAATTCTATTAATTAATGCATTTAATTAATTAATACATATAATTAATATAATATTTAATTTTAATTACAATTTTCTTAATTCAAGCTTGATTTGTTTTAAGAGATAAATATGCGTAAATTTGTTGATGAAATGCATGAGATATTTTCCGAAATATTTATAAGATGTTATAATTTTATTTTATTTTATTTAAGTATATTAAAGATAAATTTTGAAAATATTAAAAATATATATATATCTTTTACGCATTTAATAATTTTATAAACATTAAATATCATTCAACGAAAGTTTGATCATTCAACTCACTTGAAATCGATAGTTGAATACTGTGTCCACTAGAAATAATAAATATGATTTTCTTTTTCTTTGTAAGGAAACATTAGCAATTAAAAAAGTGTTCCATTCCAACATCCCCTTAAATCAAATTTCTAGAACCTACAACTAATCGATATTTAATTTCATTAGTGAGATTTCAGCTGGATTCAATGTTCCTAATATAATCAGATAAAATTTTAACGATTCAATCTCCATTTCAGTCTAGTCTGTCATGCATTACAGCAATACGATATCCTCACCTTCCCTCCGAAACACGAATATTTCTCTCAACCAAGCAATAAAGAATCAAAAAGTTCTTCAGATAAGGCAGTAAACTAACTTCATCGGGGAAGTGATTGCATTTAACGATTTCACGATTAAATGGAAGGCATTCAGACTATCTTTAGTACTCGAGAGAAAGTGTGCTTTTGAGAGCTTTGATTCGGAGATAAAATGCATTTTGAGCTAAGATTTCCTTTGCTCCGTTTCAGCGACAACCTTCTGGATTCGCTGCCGGACGACTTATTTGATGAAATGCTGGGCTTGCGGAGGATATATCTGGATAACAATAAACTTACCACCCTCGGAGCTGATGTGTGGAGGCCCATTTGGGGAGAATTGGAGCGCTTGGAATTATACGGTTCGTATGATGTTCACATTTTAAATGTCACAATAGTTTTATAGCTGTATTTAAGCATGGATAAACTTGGTTCGATTTGTTAAATTTTTTCTCACGTATATTATGCGTATCAATAGTAATTCGTACTATAATAAATTGGCAGATTCTAAGCTGTCAAGGAGAGCTATTGATTCCATCATTAAAATTAAACAATAGTTTAAAGGTAATGGAATTGAAATTGGTATCTTCTATTTCCTAGATTAAATTTTAATTTGAAGGTAAGCATATATGTTCAAACTCACCACAGTATGATAAACATCACAGTATAATAGGTAGATGCAAAACTGCCAATGCATACCTACAATTATTAATTCTATCATTAAAATTAAACATAAGTTTAAAAGCAATGGAATTGAATTTTATATGTTTTATTATCTAAATTTTAAGTTGAAGGTAAGAATATATGTTTAGACTCATCACAGTATGGTAAACCTTATTTATTTATTATTAAATAAATTGTTTTTTATAAAATATTGAAGTTACATATTTAATTATCGATCAGGATGCTTTCATAAGAAATTCCTGCATCATATAATTATTATCCAATGTTTTAATTTGGTTTTATGAATTTGTAAGCTTTGTCGAAGAGATATTTAACAATTAAAGATATTAAATGTATGAATAAAAAATAAATTTCTGTCTTGAAGCATCGTATAAATAACTTGTATTGGATAAAATTTACATTTAATGAAAACAAATCATTTAGATAATTATTTATAAATAAAAAATCAAAACTTTAATTAAAAATAATTTTTAAATATTTTTAAAATTAGGTATTATTTTCATGTGTAAATATAGCTTCCATATATCTTTTTAAGAAATTTATTCTAATTTTGAAATTTCTTAAATCAATAACAGGTACAATGCTACAATCACTTTAAAACAACCAAAAATATAAAAGAAATTTCTTGAACGACATTAAATAATTGAAGGAATTACTAAATAGGAAAATAAATAGATAATTCTGTTTGAGTGAAGCAGTCAATTCATACAAGTTTCTTATTAGGGTTTAAAACAAATCTAAGGCTATACTATCGGATTTATACCCATCGATGACTGAGTTGTTAAGAGTTCTTGACTCCTGAGCTGTGGGGTCGAATCCTTGTTTGAGAATGGATGTTACTTTCTTTCCCTGTTCTCTCTGTGTTTCTATGTTCTTTTTTCTGTGATGATGTATGAATGTGGCAAATCCTATAAGCGGGTTTGTGGTGGAATGGCGCGGGCGATGCTACTCGCCTCCGTGACTTGGTTCACAGATGCCATCTGGGTAACAACAAATGAGTAGCAGTTTCAGGTCTTGTTTTGGCATACAGTTCATCACACAAGTGACCACCGTTGGGAAAAAAACTATTGAATTTACAACTTTTTTAAAGGAAACAGGTCAGATAAGGATTCTTGGAAAAACTTATCCTAAACACATTTACTTTCAATTTATTGTGTTCATGAAGAATATATTGTGTTCATTGTATATTCCTTCAATTGTCAGATAAAACACAAAGAAACTTTAAATCTAGCACATAATGGTGGTACTATGTTATTAGATACTAAGAATTTCATTACTTATATATATATATATATATAAATTAGTCATATTTGAAATGAGTGTAATTTCTGTCAATGTGATTACAAAAAATATGCATATATGTATAACTTCATATGTATGCATGTATATACAGTATGTCCACTTAAGTTCCTCGCCACCCTCTTAACTTCGGAACGGCTGCTACTATATTTATAAAACTGGTGTCTAGGTGTAGTAAAGTAACCATGCGCTATTGAATGAAACAGACTACTGTGCCACCTGGTGGTAAACTGCGTAGTTAGCATTCCTATTTTGAAAACGGAATGAAATAGGGAGAAAAAGTGATTTACAAAGTTGTAGAGCATCCTCGATTTAGTACGAAAAGATACCTTGAAGGCATTAATGTGAAGAATATAACGGTTAAAACGTGCCTTTGTTGTTTCGTGCTGTGACGTGACAAAACGATCTGAGAAAGAAAAAAAAAACAAATAGTTATAACAATATAGTTTATTTAAGATGTTCAAATTTCTTACCGTCAGTTGCAATGCCCATTTGGATCCTCACTTGAAGATCACGTTGGAGCATACAGCGTGACACGTTGGAACATGGGACCGTAATGCATCGTTTAAGGTCCTGCAATTTTAGTGGAGGGGTCGCATACACCTGCAGTTTCAAGTATCCCCACAGGAAAAAGTCCAATGGAGTCAAATCAGAAGAACGTGGAGGCCACTCTTTGAAACTGCCATACCCTAGTATTTGTACCTAGTATTTGTTTTTTTCTTACCTATCTCGTTCCGTTTTCAAGATACGAATGCTAACACCACAGTTTTCCACCAAGTGGCGCTGTAGCTGGTTTCATTCAGTAGCTCATTTCTACTTTAGTATACCCAAACACCACTTTTACGAATATAGCAGCAGCCGTTCCGAAGTTAAGACGGTGGCAAGAGACTTTAGTGGACATACCTTATATATGCATATATACTTACCTTTATTAAAAATTAGAAGACCAATGTGTTTTTGGGATTTGAATTGTGAATAATCTAAGTTTCTTACATTAAGTAAAACTGGTACAATTAAAGGGAATATAAAATATATGCTTATTCCTTCTAAGTAATATTTAAATTTACTAAATAATTACTTATATTTAATAAATAATTTATCAATTCTTTCAAAATTTCCCATTTGAACATGTGACACAAAATTATAAATGTTCTAGCTATAGCTATATTTTTTTAATAAACTAAAAAACGTTAATCCATCATTTGAAAAAAATTACTGTTTATTTTATCTGCTTTAATCATTTAAAATTATTCACATTTTACGCCATTATTTTTTAAATGGGTATTATTTTTGCTAAACTTGTAATTATGCAAGACATTGTAGTGCTGCTTAAATTGTCAATCATTGCTATTAGGAATTATACTCAAGCTTTTTATTTCTCTATACAGAATAGAATAAGTTGAGTAAAATAGTACCTAACCACTGATTTTGAAGAAAATAGATTATATATAAGCGCCATTTGCTTACCAAGTACACACATGTTTTGGAGCAATAAGCAATCTTGAAAAATAATTATTGGAATTCTACAAATACTTTTATTTTTTTTGGAGTGTCAATAGAATGCATATAAATATATTATTATTTCATTCTTTTAAAATTCAACGTTATATAATGTGTACATAAAAATTAAAATTGAACTTAAGAAAAAATTAACCATAAATTCTGCATACTCAAGCACTATTTTGTCAGAGAGTGTATAATGTGTACATAAAAATTGAAATTGAACTTAAGAAAAAATTAACCATAAATTCTGCATACTCGAGCACTATTTTGTCAGAGAGTGTATAGCACTTATAAAAATTAGTTTTAACTATTACGCACGATGAGGAAAGATTTTGAGGTTTTTTGCAGAGGATTACGAGACTCATTAGAAAAGATTTTTCTAATATACTATTGCTTCATAGAATCCATCATGCCAGAGTCTAATCTATGTTTTTTTAAATATCCTTATTAGATGAAATTTAAAGTGTAAAGCTCTAAAGTCATCATCATATTAGTGAATTTATCAGTTAAAAATAATTCTTCTGATCTCAAATTTTAATCACAAAATTATATCTGAATTAACAGTACATACTTGAAACTTAATTAATCTGATATAACGTATTTTACGGGCTAGAAATATTTTTCTCGTTTATATACAGATAAATAAAAGTATATTTTTAAAAAAAAATTTAGCCTGTACTTTAAATATTATATTTTTAATGCGCTAATACTATGAAGTGTTTTTGAGTTTTAAATTGATAAAACAGCTGTTGATTTTAAGTATGATGTCATTATCTAGACAAGAATATTTTAAAAAACGTATAATACTCTTTTTATCAATAATTTTAAAAGTTGAGAGTGATACGAGGGTCATTCTGAAATTTTTGAGATACAACTAGGTTTTTAAAGTTATACTTACAAAATTTTAGGTGTGTTAAAATTAGTCTCCTCCAGCACCAATGCACTTTTGTAGACGAATTTTCCACAGATTAATGCCTCAAGCCATTCATTTCTTGGAATAGATTAAAAAATGCATTTATAGCCTCATAAATCTCTTCTTCTGAATGAAAATGACGTCCACGTAAGTTCTTTTTTAGATTAATGAAAAAACAAAAGTCGCATATAGCTAGATCACGTGAATACGGCAGATGTTCCATCACTTTAGTTTGTTTTTGTTTAAAAAACTCAACTGTTAATCTGGCTGTATGTGAAGATGAACTGTCATTGTGAAGCATTGGTCCTCAAACATTCAGATCTTGTAGAATTTCTGGAAGGCATTTAGTGGTATATCAGTTTGTTGCTACTGGCTTCTGTCCTTCCAACTTGATGACTTTGACCAATCCCGTACTTCTGAAGAAAACGGCATACATCACTTTTTTCAGAGCCCGTTGTTTTTTCACCATTGTCGACGTGGGATCATCTTCAAAGACCCTTACTTTGCTTTCTTGACGTGTTGGAACGTCGAAAAACGGTATGTACATTTCATTACCTGTTATAATTTTAGAAATGATGTGGTGGCCACCATCATTTAGCAATCTAAGAGTTTCTTTACTGATTCTGACACGCTCCTCTTTCTGGTGCTCAGTTAGATTATGGGGAATCCAACGGCAAACTATTTTTTTCATATGTAATTCTTCATGAATGATTTTGTGTATAGCTGCGGATTCAATGTTAAATTCTTCTGTATCATTTGATAGGTGACGTGATTATCATCCATTAACATTTTTCGTATGGCAGACACATAATCTGAGATTATTGCCGACGATGGCCTTTCTGTGTGTTCTTTATCCTTAAAAAAATGGGGACCTCTTCTAAATTCTCTAAACCACCTGAATACAGTAGCACGAGCAGGAGATTCATCACCAAATGGTACTTGCAACCGTTTAACGCATTCTTCTTGATTTAATCCTGCTTTAAAATCGTGGAAAATCATAGCGCGAAAATGTTACCGCGTCAACTCCATTTTCTCTTCTGTTTAAAATTTATTCTACGCTAAACAAGGTTAAGTAAGTTAGTAAATACTTTGTATTTTAAAATTAAATCGTTATTTTTATTTTGTAAATTCTCGTCTGCGCGTATCTCAAAAATTTCAGAGTAACCCTCGTAGTTTTAGGGATTGTCTTTCGATGTTTACAATAGAATTCACAAGACTAGAAAAACATAAATATTTATATATTTAGATAATTTATAACTTATCTCCTCTTTAGTATTTCATTTGATAATTAAATTCATAAATTAAAGTTTTTATCATTTATTTTGCTGTAACTGTCTATAATCTGCTATTGGAAATAAAAAAAAGTTTTTATTATTATTTTGTTTTCAGTTGGATTTAAAACTACTTGGAAATTTCTATCGATTACCTGAAAGTAGATTGTTATTGCTTAAAAACTATTTCAAATATTTTGCTGATTAATAAATTTTAAATCGGAATATTAAAAAGGACTTATTTTCAAGCACATAAAGTATTTTTAAAAACAATGTTTCCTGCACTTTTGTACCGCTTAGAGGACAATCAAACAGCCGAATCACATGATTAGGTATTTAAATATTCATCACGTGCACTCTTTTAAAAGCACTTTTCAAATAGAATACGTGGTATTCACGAGCCCTCAGAGAGAAAATTATAAGTTTTCAAAATATTCATCCCAACTGACTTGCATTCAGAAAGCAGAAGCCAACATATATATCTCGTTATTTAACACTGTTTGGGATTAAAACCAGAGACTTCACTTTGAGCAATCTGGTCCTATCACTAGAATGCCGAGCTGGCAGCCGAATGGTTAACGATCTTGCCTTCGGTTTAATAGTTTGTGGATTCGAATCCCACCTTGGGCATGGATGTTTGTAGTGGTTCGGAATACACTTTAAATCGTAGGTCCCGGTGTAATTAGCCCTCGTGTGCAAAAAATGACCGTAGAGCGACAAACAAATTTAAACCTATCACTAGAATATGATGAACTATGTTTTCGCTAGTTGGAAAGAAAAAAGTTTAAGGAAAGAAGGAAAGAAAATGAGCATCGTACTAATAATTAGTAATTTTTTCCCGAGTAAAGAAAGTTTGTCACAATAGAAAATTACTTAACAATTATATAACAACTAAAAATACTTTATTGAACATTCAATGATTTCTTGGTCCAATTTATAGAATAGATCATAATATTTATAATACCTTTTTTAACTAATAATTGGTGATATAGAAACCTCTGATTGAATGAAGCCATTCTGGTTTCCAAAGATAACATGTTCGATATTAATCCGATCGAAGATCTTAGGGGTGACAATACACATGAACGTTAATTTTCCATAGGGTTTAATATGCCTGACAATTTGGAAATTTGGAGAAGAGGTCGCTCAGGCTGGTGTCGACTTTGATTCAAAATTTCATGATGGTTAGCTGCATTTAGCAGCTTCGAATACATTTTAGAATTATCTAACCTAACCATACCAAATCTTTTGAATAATTTTACTGAAAACGCATTTATTTTTTCTGAGTCCTATTTTTGAGACTCAGACTTTTCAAAAATAAACTGCTATAATGGATTGATTGCAAATTCTCACTGGTTTCATACCTTTTCTGTTTCTATAATCACTGCTTATCAAAATATTTTAGATAAATCTTAGTATTGATAGTTTGTAGTTGAATAAATGATAGCATCATTGGCTTATCAAACTCTGTCTCAAATGCAAGAAAATTCTTACACCAACCTAATATCACATAGGGCATCCCCCAAAAACACAAATGTGACTTTCAACATGTCGTAGCAAAGACTCAACTAATGTCTGAATGTATCCAGGAGGCAAATCGCTCTATAAATCTCGTAAGGGGATCTACAAATCCATAGAAGTGAAAGGAGATTAAGAAGCATCCTGAAAGGGACAGGGAAAAATACCCCAAATGTGCTCTTATGTTCATGTATGAGTGCTTAAAATGCCAAATGAAGTGTTCAAATTCACATAAATGGTAATAGATCCATTCAGAAGCATTTTACAATATGTCGGGTGTTTTATTGTCTCATTGGGAAATTGCCTTTATCTCTCTGGATGAGGTATGAAAATGTATAGTCATAGGTAATCACATATAGGATTCTTACGTATCTGTAATCTGCAAGATTCACTTTTAGACACACCAAGGGCTCTATACCAGACGAATTTCACTTTCTCTATGATGTAGACGCTTCATCGACTTGTACAATCGTTTCCATGGTTATAGGGACTGTAGACTAACAAGAATTTTTCATTCCTTCCCATGTGCATCCACCCAATACCAATTGAAGATGAAATTTGTCAAACAGGACAACGTAATTCTTTTTGTCGACTGTCTAATAGTTTCTCTGATGGACCAAGTGATGCATAAATGTTTCTGCCATACAATTGAAAACAGTACAGTTGTGAGTCATTGGATTCCACACACAAAAATGGTTCTCTAAGCAATTTGTAATTTGACACTTATAGGGATAGCATTGAAATCCACAGCAATTTGAGGAAATATTACACGTTTATCTCGTTGAACAGATCTTATCACTCCTCTATAACTCCGTTCTCTCCAGTATTTTTTCTGGTTGAAAACAGCTGTCGTTAAAATGTTTTACTTTTTAATCGATATTTACGACATATTATTACACAGTACTACGTAAAAATTTATATTTAATTACAACCTTGGAAATACAATGTCCGTATTATCTTATCTCTTTTGCATCGACTATAAAACTACATTCAAAATTACTTAAATCTCGATAATCAGCCAACGTAGTAGCAAGAAGTGATTTAGAAAGCTCATTTTGTCACCTTAATGATCTCTACCGTTCCGCCTCATTAATTGCTTTTATACTTCCATTATTTGTACATGCATGCCAGTGCTAATTTTTTGGTACATCAATGTACACTTACAATAACGTTTATAGAGTATAGTGCACCTAAAACAAGAGAGAGAGAGCTTATGTATTGCATAATAATATTGAATTATATTATTTAACCCTTTTAGTTGGCCCTCTTGATTGCATTCGAAATTATTACCAGAACTTTTTACCATTATGTTAGATATAAAATGAAATTATTTACCAAGTTACAGATTTCATTTTAAAATTATTCTGTTTATCATTTATTTATTTCAATTATAATTTAAAGTTAAAAGAACAATTTATCTACTTAAGTAATTTCTAATATTCCTAAGAGGAATTATTGAAATTTATCTCATTATTATGGGAAAAGTTAATAGATCTTACTTGCTAATCCGAATGCTATCTTGAAATTAGTCTTTCTATAATGATCGAATAAAGTATTGCTAACAAATAATAAAGATATCAGATGGGAATTTTGAATAAAGGCATCACCTGCTGAAAAGCTTATGCGTTTGTACTGTTAACTGCGTTGAGTGAAATATTAATTGATTTTGAATTTTGGTAATCTCTTTGCTTATTTAGATAGTACGAATTTCAAGTTGCTTTTCTTAAAACCATTTTAATTTGATTGAATTAAATTCGACTTTTTTGTATAACAATTAATAATTATTAAGAGTAATTTTAATCATATATGATTATTATTTATGTTATTTTGAACCCATACTCACAATTAAATTTTATTGTTATGGAATTCCATGGAATAAAATAATATTTATAATTATGTTAAAGTCCTAATTCATTTAAATACTTGTGAAAGTAGCATTGAATTTTATTAAAATTTAAATATTTTCAAATTTGAATATAAATGAATATTATTCTTTTATATATAAATTATACATAACACTTTATCGTTTAAATAAAATTCACATTTAATTATTCTGTATCATAATAGCTAGAATTATTGTCTTTGTACGACAAAATATATTTTATTGCCCTGAAGAAAACGCATCTTAAAATCTGAAAGATGTTAAGATTGCAAAATTTTCTGTCATAAATTTGTTAAAACTTCCTGAGTATGGTCCGTTGATTAGGTAAGGAAATGCCATTACCTAGTCAGTGGACCAAATTTAAATGCCACAAGGCAAAAAACCGAGAAAACACTCAGGAAAACTCTTCAATAAACGTAAGAGCAGAAATTTAAAATGTTCCTCATCTTTTTGTTCAAATATTGATCAATCCCGCTTCTAGAATTTTACACTGAGATGAGCGTACTTATTTTTAGAACATTTTGAACTAAAAATTGAGCTATTGTAAATAGTTTTTTATTTGAAAAACACTATCAAACTGAAATGAAGCAAGTTTCCAGGAATCGGATAAACATTTAAGTGACTTTAATTTGTGTTGTTTATGAAACTTCAATGCTTTAAATTCCTCTTGTGACAAAAACTGTAAACTGTATTTCCATTGCATTTTAAAGTAACTTTGATGTCTTTAGTTCCATAGGTAACTTTTATTCGCTTTTTTTATCATTGTGTACTCGCGTTATTATTTTTTGAAAAAGCGTGATTTAAAATGCTTAAATCTGATCTTTGAGAGTTTCACTGTTACTTTATTTTAAAATATTGTGAGCATGCACGCAAATAAGCTGACCAGTTATGTTCTTACTCTATTTTATGTCAATATATTTTTATCACTTAATTTATTTTCAGCATTTTAAGGAATGTAGGAAGGGAGTTTAACGCACACACACAAAACCTAACCGTCCTGAAATATTTACTTCTTTTTCGTTGTAAAATATAAATAGATGAGTTTTGATAATAATACGAAAAGTGCTTCCCTATAGTTTTCTAAATTTGGAATTTCAATGAGCAATTTTTTAAAACTTTACTTAGTTTAAACTGAATGTATTTAATTCAGAAGTAAAATTAGACGGGAATTTTACCTTCTTTTTTAATTTATATTCCAAAAGAAATAAATTTTGCAAATTTAAGTAATTTTTTTATAATCATGTGCGAATGATAGATGAATTCAAACATTCTGTCTTTCAAACTATTTGCATAAAAATTTCTACAATCAGTCCAAATCAATTTTAATTATGGTTTAAGTTAATTATAAATACTGTAATCAAAATATTGAAACATAGAACAACATCTTTAGCTGAGTTAAGAATTTATTTATATATATATAAAAAACTATTTCGTCAAAATTCTACTCAATCAAAAACACTCATATAAAGAATATACTTTTTTTCTAAGTCATGGAATTAATCTACATACCAGTTTACAAAATAAGATAATGATAGGCTCATACTGTAAACATAATTTTTAAAAAAATTACATGCTTTTAATTCATTAGATATTAAAAATCCTAAATTATCCACTAATAAATAAATGTTCTTTTTAATTGTTATTTAATTGCTTTACTGATAATTATGTTACAAACTTAAAAAGATCTTAATCAAAGATACTGATTTTATTTGTTTTTATTTTTTATCTTTGCATTCTGAGAGTTTCTGTGATTAAAGTTTTTTAAAAAGAATTCTTGAATAAATTTTATTGAATGAATCATTTGAATGTTTTCGTGCTCAAAGTATCTAAGACGAATAAAAAAGGTTATGTGTATAAATTCATATTAATTATTTTCAAGTGGTACCTTACCACTTGAAAATAATTAATTTTAATTACCATTTATTCAAAGTTTGCGGGTTTTAAAATAATTTTAGTTAATTGCTAAGATCATTATAATTTTTTGACAGCTTCGGGGACATTTAAGATTTTTGCATGTACTCCATGGATACGACATCATCATCATCATTATAAGTTTCTTTATTATAAATTTATGTAATAAAAAATAGAGTTACCTTACTTTTATACAATTTAAAATCATTTCATCACTCACATGCATTGAAATTTATTACATACATATAATTGATAAAAGGTAATTTTATTTCCTTCATCCAAAACTTTTAAAAAAGATATATTTTAACCATAACGAGATATAGATTTTTAGTGACAATGGAAAACATTATATAAATTAAATAAATCATATATTGCTATTCTCATAATGTTAACAGTTGGTATAAATAATAGTATTATTCTCATATTAAAAATTAATAGTACAATTAATTTTTAATAAAATTTTGATAAAATAATTTATATAACCACTGGTATGCTTTTTACTGGCCGTGGTAGCTTAGTGGTTAGGGCATCGGCCTTCCGTCCGAAAGAGCAGGGCTTGATTTCAAAGACCTAACGAGTTCATGCGGTATATGTGCTCGGCAAATCTGTGGAATCGATAGTCCTGTGGTTGGTCGTTGACCAGATGCAATGGATGTAATGGTTTGGAGAAAATCTCTCTCCCCTTCAGATCAATGCCAAAATTAAGAGACTTGATTCTCTGGTGGTGCCATCTATCGGAGGAGTCTTAGAGCAAGGTCGTACTTTCACATTCGAGAGGCTCAGGTTATACATAAGACGCTCCGGTTAACTTAAATTTGCATAGCCAATAGCATAGCGAGTTTGGATTGTTCCAGTTTTCATAAGTAAAAACTCGTTTTTTACTTATAATAATTCTAGATTTTAACAAATATTTTCGATAAATTAATTGAAAGCTAATTTATTATAACAAATCTAAATTAGAATTTATTAGCTATTTTTTCAACCATCTAAAATCATTGAGAGCTATCTTTTAGTAATGACCTTTCTAAAATGAGATTTTATTGTGTTCTGCTTTCAGTTTTGTAGCTTGTATCTTATTCAAGCTAACTCTCATTTTTCTAGCTTTTTAACTCTATAATTTTATCAATTTCAATGCAATAAAATATTTTTGCAATTTATTTATTACGGATTTTGTAATAGAAAATTGATTTAGGCAGAAAGATTTCCAATGTTTGAACTCTTACATACTGTTTCATTTTTGTAATTTGACAACATATAGAATTATGTTAGTAGAATCTTAGGAAATACTTAACTTTTTGATAAAAAAGTACTATTGTTTTGAAGAACATTTTCAAAAGCATACTTAATTTTTTACTTTTTCAGGTAATCCAATTAAATGTGATTGTAATATTCAATGGATAGCTGAGTTGAAGTCTCCGAATCTTTTATACGGTACTTGCGACTGGTTGGCTGTTAGTGGTACCAAAGAACTAAAAAATTTGGTTCCAGATGATTTTGAGTCATGTTTGTGGTGTAATGTCTAGTTTCCTTCTAACAGTATCTTTGAAGCTTTTATGTATTTTAAATGATACTTTTAGAAAAATATGTCGTTATTAATATTTTAATCAATGCATTATGTTTATAAGTTCATCATTTTAAAGTCCTTAATTACTAAACATATATTCACGCTTACCTACTCACAAAGGATTTTTTTATATGGAAGAACTTATTCTTATATCATGTCTGCATTTTCCTTGATAAAAAAAAATAAAGTTATAAATGCGAAAACTACTTATTCGTCTTTCAGTTTATTTTCTAAATTGTTGAATAATTTTTCACATTCGTATTGATTTTTGGTACATTGAGATTCTTAAAATTGTGGCTACCATTATGTAATCCAAACTGTAAATATTCGTTGAAGTTTTAATAATATTTATAATAGTTATTAATAGATGAATAGTGTAACTAAGAGAAGAACAAGCAAAATAATCAAATATTAAATAAGTTATACATACACTACAAAAAGAGATTTAAAAAACTGATTATATATACATTATTTTTGCTCTAAAGTATTGCTTGTTTTTAACTAACAAATTTCAATTTAATATCTAATTTAAAGTGTATATAAAATGACAGGAAAAAGAAAAATCTGTGCTCAAATCTTTATTATTTATCTTTTTACTAAAATAACTTTCTGAATTCTTTTAATGATTCATTTTTTGTAAGATATTTTCCAATCACAAACTTATTGATACAATGCCAACAAAATCTAGAATTTATCACATTATTTTTATAATAAATCAAATTACTACAGCAAATAAAATCAATACATTATGTGTTCTTATGCCACAGAGAATAGATTGTTAGAAAAATAACTATAATAAAATATTATAACAACATAAAATAAATATTAAGTTAATAATAACTCCTATAGCTTCATTTAATATGATTATTAATTCACGCTGAATCGTGTATGATTATTGGTAAAGTTGAGCAAGACATCTTAACATAATTAAAGCATCTGAAGTATACGTGGAAACTTTTGAAGAAAAGAAAAGAAAGATTTACTGTCTCAAATTTCAAAGATCTCATGCTGCGCCTGTAGATAGATTTAAAGGAAAGCTATTTAAAGAACCTTTTCAATATTCTAGTTGTGTAGGAATTTTAGGAAGTGAGATTATATTTAAGGCTTTGAATTATTAAGGTTCTTTGTATTAAATGCTAAATGAGTCAATACATTGAGACTAAGAGAAAAGTACTTGAAAATAAAATAAACTTCATTTCATAAAGTTATAATTAGTTAAATAAATTACTATCTAAAATCTGCTAAACAGTGTTTGAAAATTATAGAAATTATTTATTCATTATGGTAAATAACTTATATTTTCTAAACATAAACATGAAAAACGAGTAAATAATTAAAATTATTATGCAAAACTATGTAAATGTAATTAAATTATTGATATTTATAAGTGTTTGATTTATTAATGACAGAAAAATCTAAGGGTAAAATCCTAGGAGAGCCCACACACTTAGCGACAAACTGAAAAAAAAGCACCAAACTAGCACAGAATTTCAGAAATAGCTTGGTTTACCATATCTAGTGCATCGAAGTACAGTTATCAAGGTTAGTGCAAGTCATAATTATCGCCAACGAAAATCATTGGTGCCAAGGGTGTGGGCTCTTCTAGGATCCAACAAAAACTAAGCTATGCATTTCCAATACTTTTCGACCATATGAATATTAGTCTTTTTTCTTTAATGTTTAGAAATACTTAATTATAAACTTATAATTAAAAACTTTAAAATAGTTAACAAAATTAAAATATGATTTGAAGCTTAAGAGGTATTTTCTATGCCTTAATTTTATAAATATAATTACAATGTTGTATCAAAATATGCCACATTATGAGGAAATGAGGGTATTGTATCAAGTGTAGATTTCATTAGTTGTTTATAATTTGAATTTACTAGTTGGTTGTTGTGCTTAGTGTGATTAGTGTATTCAGAAATTAATATTCATAAGTAAACCTCAATATTTAAAGAGGGAAAAATCGAAATATAATATTGGGATTTTGAATGTGATAATCTTTTGAATATTAACATTTTGAAAGAAAATTATTCTTTTAATCACATTAGGAAAAAGGGATCTTGTTAGTAATTTTAACTCATTTTAATTAAATAATTTTACATTACAAATTAAAATATTTTTAAAGGCGCAGTTACAAATAAGGTATCTGTATATTAACACTACATATTCAGAATAAAATTATACTCTTTATTGAATCTATATTTGATTTATTATGCTTTATTGATTTTTCTTTTATGTATTTATTTTTATAATTACTTCTTGATAATATAAGTCCAACTCAATATATTTTAATGATAGTTTTAGGAAATGCATAGATTTTAAATTGAGGAAATACTTATTTTATCTACCTATAGATGTACAGCAAGCTTAAAAAAATTCAGTCAAACATAACACTTAGTTACTGTACAAGTCGTAATAATGTGCTTTGAAACAATGCAGTTTAGAAAATTCCAGAGATTCGATCTCAGTATCTAGTATATTGTACACATACATTAAGTGAATTTTATGAAAAATATTTGATGAATATAAGATACGCCATCATCTCTCTAAGGAAATAAAAATCATAAAATAGTCGTGGAAGCTGAATATAATTTCAAATATAAAATTTTCATTAATATAGTTTATCTATTCTCGTTGATTGACCTGATTAACTTTCAGGAAAAAAAGCATTGCTCGTAATTTATTGAGGACCTACAATTAATATCCTACAATTAAAAGCTGAAAAATGTTTTCTTCTAGGTTTCAATCAATTAGATCTTCACTACCGCAAGATTAATTTATTTCTAATTTAATTTAGACCCAATAATTAAATTCCTATTTTTAATCTATTCTTAATAGCACCAAAAATATCTTCAAACTTTAATTACGTTTGTTACTGAAATAAGTATTTTATGACATTAAAACCATATATATTTGCGTAATTTAATTAAGTGAAATCTACAGCAATACTCCATATACGATTTTTTTGTACTACTTGACATTTTTGTTTGTAATTTTAAAAAAATTCATAAATATAAAAGTTAACTTAAAAGCAACATTTAACTCTAAGCAATCCTACTTTTGGTGTTTATTAGAATTTTCTTCTAAATTAAAGTCCTATAGCTATTTGATATTTACAGTTATCTAACGTGACATATTAATTATTCACTAATTTACAGATTAGGATTACCACATACTATTTTGTGTAAAGGTATATTTTGAAAATTTTTATTTTTTACTCTTTAAAGTATTTAAATTCAATATTAAATATTTAAGCATTCAGATAATTAAAATAAATTTATTCAATTAAATAACGGATAAATGAAATTTTATCGGGATTTTTAAACAATCATTATTAAAAGAAAATTTAAAACAAAACACAATTTAAGATGTTAATTTAATTTTATAGTAAAAATTCAAGGAGAGATGTTAAATTCTTAAAATATAAGATGTTAAGAGAAATATTAAATTATTTCTTTTTGAAGGTAATACGTAACGTTCAACAATAATATTCCTTTGAAACAGAAGATAAAAGTAAAATAAATTCAGGATAGGAAGCAAAAAATGCTTTAGCCTTAAAATAAGAGATGCAGAAAAACAATATAATATATAAGAAACCAATCCTCTTTAACTTCAAATAACTAAGAAATGATTTTTTCATATAAAAGTTTCTTTTCCTAAGGGAAAAGAAAAGGGCTTTCGGTACGTTATTTTGATAGTTGCTATCTGCAAAATCAGAAATATCAAAGCATAATATTTGTTAATATCTAATAATATATATTGAAATTGAATATGGTTTAAATTTTGAGAAAAAATATCAAAATTTAAATCCTGTTAAAGCTGAGTTGAACATGAATAAACCAATAATATTATTGATGAAAGTTTTAAAAAACACACACACACACACACACACACACACACACACACACACACACACACACACACACACACACACACACACACACACACACACACACACACACACACACACACACACACACACACACACACCCACCCACACCCACACACACACACACACACACACACACACACACACACACACACACACACACACACACACACACACACACACACACACACACACACACACACACACACACACACACACACACACACACACACACACACACACACACACACCCACACACACACACACACACACACACACACACACACACACACACACACACACACACACACACACACTAAATAAAAATGAATAAAAGAAATTTTTATGAGCAAAAAATTATTTTTACAATCAAATTAAAATAATTTATTGCAATAATATGTATGAAAGCATAATAATATTAAAACAGATAAAAATATTTAATTTTAACTATTTAAACATTTAAATAATATGGAAAAGCATTGCTTTGTGGGCATAAAATATTACTATTCTTTACAATTCCTAAGCTTGTATTGAGATATATCATTTAAAAATTTTACTATTACCTGTCCTTTTCAATGCAGTTTATCAAAGTCATTTTGCTAATAAGAATGTATTGTAATGCTTTGTAGTGGAAAATATTTGGATTGAATAATTTAATTATGCTTAAAATGCATTAACTGTAAAATTTCGTAACTAGAATGAATATGTTTTTGAATCTAAAAAGTAATAACAAAAAGTGTATTTGTCCTTTATGAAATAAAAAACTTGTTCTTAATAAAGCACAGTAATACTATAATGTCCATTAATTAAAAAAATTAATTCTATTGATTAATTAAAACTACAACGTAAGAACTGATCTTTAGAACACTATGTTGATAAAATCTCTTTGAAAATTATTTAAAACATATATGTATGATATTTAAAATGTTGTAAAATTCTTAATTTGATAGTCATTTCTAATAACGTATATGATATTCTATTAATTTCTTAAGCCTATTTCACAACTATTAATCTTGTTAAGTGTTATGAATAAAACAGATTAAAAATGAGCAGCTTAATTGAGAAACCTTTGATCTATTAGAAACTTCCTTTTTTCCACTTACCAGGAGAAATATGTTTGCTGAAATGAAGTTTACTGATTTTATTTAAATAGTTTTCATATTATATTTTATTTTTTAGCATAGGTATATGCATATTTTGAAAGTAATGAACCTTTTATGAAATCAGAAAATGGTAAAAGGGTTTAAATTTTGAGTACTATCGTAGATAATTGGTATATGAAAATTTTACCTTAAAACCATATTAATCCATTCTGAAGAGATAGGAGCAAATTTCTCATTACATTTATTCTATACTATCAAAGAGGGTGCTTAAGATTACTTTAAAACAATAAATTATTGAAACAAAAATGTAGGGTTCTTTTGTACTACAAATATGAAAATCATGTGTAAAAATTATACTAAGGTTGATTTAAGCGCGCGCGCGCGTTCCCAATTATTATATAAATTTACTAAGTTTATTCTAGTAATTTATCATATTATTTATAAGGAGAAGTATAAACATGGAAAACTTTTTAAAATTGATATTTCTTGTTCTTGTATAATGCCCGGCAATTAAGATTTCCACATTTCAGAATTACAAGGGGCGGAAATGGTGGTGCATTATAAGTGGGGCACTTAAATTGTCCATACTTCCACCCGTAATAGCATCATTGTTCCGAAAGTGGTTCTTCGTAATTTAGAATCAGGCATTAAGGAGAAAACCCCAGAATCGGCTTGCTACCTTAAGAGGTATAATTTTATATGAAAAACATTGAGACCACGACACATTTAACGTATCCGTATGGGGATTAATGGCGCGAACAAGATGGATCTTCGATTGGATTGATATTCAAAGTCTCTACCATTTGCTGATAAGAGTGAACATTGCAATTAACTAGATCACCATGGTTAAAATTGATGTACTCAAGGAAAAATTATAGTTCATGGTTTGAAATGCAATTTAAAAATAAAATTGATTTCTATCTCTGTATTATTAACATATTTCTGTTAAAGATGAAACCCCTAAAAAATTTTAAATATTTTTTTAATTGTTTTAATTTTTTTCGATTTCTTACCAACAATATTTTACTGCTTACCCAATACTCCAAAATATGCAAAATTAATCATCCCATTGCCTATGATTGTTTGTCAGTGTCTTATAAAGCAACTGCTTAAGTCTCATCAAAATATAGGTTTTGATAGCTTTAAAATTGTGTAACAAGAATCAAAAAATAAAAATCATTCTCCTGAACAATAACATTAATTTGTAATGTTTTACATGGTAGTCTTTGTTTAGTTAAATTAATGTCTATTCAAATTGTAAAAAAGGTGACAAAATTGTAACCTTTAAAAAAAGTTTATTATATTATAAATTGAAACATTTATGTTTTGCAAAGAAACATTTATGCTTAGACATTGCTTTCAAATTTTACAGGGTATAATGTAAACATATATTACCGAAACAAGAAAATAACGTTAATACAATAGTACTCGAAGCAATTTACCTCCATTTAAGGAACCTTAATTGTCTCAGAATTTCTCAGTTAACTGAATTTTACTGCATTATTATTTAAGGGATAAAAAGAAATTGTTTTATGATTGTGTGCCACAAAATGGGATAACTATAGCTCTGATTTATGAAAAAGAACTTCTTTCATAAATCTGAAATATGATAAAGAATTTCTTTTATAAATTTTATTCATGCAAATAGATAACAATTCTGTTTTGTTTTGGTGGATATAAAAACATTATCAACAATGAAGGGAGAGTATTAATAGAAAATGATGCCAGATATAGATATTCATAAAAACTTTCATAAGACAGTAATTAAGAAATATTTTCCAAGAGTTTTTAAAGTGATAAAATTTAAAATTCCTATTTTAAAGAAAATGAGAAAACTAAGCATTAAAATATTGATCTTCAATG
The DNA here is from genome assembly GCA_030067965.1 of Latrodectus elegans. NCBI lineage: Eukaryota > Metazoa > Arthropoda > Arachnida > Araneae > Theridiidae > Latrodectus > Latrodectus elegans. The sequence continues at coordinate 28,149,234 of CM057810.1, read as the reverse complement.
AAAAACGAAAGAGAAAAGTGAAATTTGGATAGATGAAATTAAAGTCAATTTGAATGACCTATGTTGTTTGGCAGAAATATTTTAAGCCATTCTGCCTGTAATTCAAAAATGCAGGTTTTTGAGTAGAGTTAATTTAGCGCTATATCAGATGGAATGGTAGAACATATTCGAATACTGCAATAAGTAAGCTACGAATTCTTTCATCAGGGGCATGAAACCAATAAAAGAGAATCGGTTTTTTTTACACTTGGTGGCCGAAAGAAATTATTGGCTGAAATTTGATTGACATATCAGTCAAATTTTGTCATTCCCCAGCAAAGAAAATGATTTTTCATTTGTAGTTTATTTACAGTACAAAAACATCTGTTGGGGAAAGACAGTTCCTGGAATCTTGTAAAATAATAATATTTATGTTTTAATTAAGAAACCGAGACGTAAGAAGAAAATATGATATTATAAAACTGCATAATGTCATAAGAATATTGAAAATTATACTTTAAATTCTTTTCATCAATAGTAGTTTATATGAAAAATTTAAGCTAAATATGTGTTTTAACCTATGTACACTAAAATATCAATAACAATAATATAGTATTAGAAATAAAATCAAATAATTAATTGCTTATGGAATGATAATTTTGAAATTGAAATTTGTGAATCCAATATTTCTTGTAATTACAAACAGTCAATTTTATTGTAAAAATATGACATTTCTTTATAGAACTATTATTTTAAAAAGTAAAATAATTTTTTAAATTTAAAGGCTTGTCCAACTAACATTAGTAACAACAACAAAAAGAAACGACAATTGCCACACACACACACACACACACACACACACACACACACACACACACACACACACACACACACATATATATATATATATATATATATATATATATATATATATATATATATACAGTGAAACCTCGTTACAACAATATTTTAGGAACCAAATGAATATATTGTTGTAGAGAGGCATATTGTTATATCGAAGGCCCACACATTTTGAGCATTTAATAAGAGTTTTTTTATTATTACTAGTTTAAGGTGCATAACATACTACTTTTAAGTCTATATTTAGAAGAAATTAATTTGTAAAATACTAACAGTGGTTTAAATACTAAAAAAATAAATAAATAAGTTCAGAAAATAAGCACAGAAATATTCACATACCTGAAAACACATTTTATTGAAAATAATCCAGTATTTTTGTTTGTTTATTCATTTTTTTTTACTGTTAAGTTCACCAATACTGTATGCATCGAGTCTAGTGCAAGAAAATGTTCTTCATTTGTCAACGGAAGACTTGAAAAAAATGTCCGTAGAGAATTCACAGATTGAAGAACTTTCTGGGATGACAATAAGGACTGTGATGGACCTGTATTATCGTCATCATCAATATTATCATCATCTTCATCATTGTTTCCTATCTCATCAGTAAATTCAAAGAGAATATCTTCATCAGTAACTCCTGCGAAAACCATAAGATCATCATCTGCTGTTAAATAGTCTTCGATACTAATTACAAACTTTTTACCGCTTGTTTCCTCAAGTTGGGATACGGATTTTTTGATGTGCAAAACACATTCTTGATCATCTGAGAGATCATTGTCTATGGAATTTTCATCATTATCAGATTTCTTATCTTCCATAACACAAAGATCGGCCTTTTTCAGCAATTCCGAATGGTTTTTTCTGTTACTTCCCACCAACTTCTAGCAATATTGTCACACGCTTCTTTGACATTTTCAGCTTTGAAAGGGTCTTCTACTTTATTTTCAAAGTTTACAAGTATGAAGTCTGCCAACCGTTTTCTGTAATATCCTTTGAAGCACTTAATTATGCCCATATCAAGAGGCTGTAAAATTGAAGTGCAATTGGCAGAGAAAAAAGCGATTTCGATATTTTGCAGCTTTGGAAATGACGTGTGAGCACCGCAGTTATCTAGCAACAAAACAATTTTTTTTCTTTCTCTTCTTCATTTCATTGTCTAACTTCTGTAATTATTCGGAAAAATTTAAACGTCATCCAAGCCTTCTTATTTGCTTTACACTCCACGGGAAGACATTTCACGTTCTTAAAGTACCTGGTAACTTTTTATTCTTTCTCTTTCATTTTCGTTAGAGTGTGTTATAAAAGCTTTTTATTTTTTGTCCAATATGTCTGATAGTGATGACAATGAGCTGGATGACTATTTTTGTTCTTCATCAGGATCAGAAACGTTGGAATATGACATTACATCTGATGAAGATTCCGATTGCGACTATTTGCAAGATGCCCGACGTTGGACACGATTAACTGAAATTTAGATTGAAAAAATCGTTTTACAGAGGTTTGTTGTTCTAGAGAATATCGCAATATTGAAGGGAGATTAACATTAGTTTATATACAAAATCACCTAGACCACAAAACATTATTGTAGTAGAGGGAGTTATTGTTGTATCGGGCATCGTTGTAGCGAGAGTTTATTTTATATATATATATATATATATATATATATATATATATATTTATATATATATATATTATATATATATATTTATTTATTTATATATATATATATATATATATATATATTTATTTATTTATATATATATACATATACATACATATATATATATATATATATATATATATATATATATATATATATATATATATATATATATATATATATGATGCATTTTATTTTTTATGTTCATTGTGGTCTTAGTTAATACAAGCCTAAAGTAAAATGTTTAATGAATCAAAGTATTATAAAATTAAAATTAAACATTAATATTGAGTTGCAATTTGTAATAAAAATTTTTAATATCTTTATATATCTTAAAAGTATATCATAAATCATGAAATATCCCGCATTTATCTAAAAAATAGCTGTACAAATATTTAATACGGTGTTCAAATGATAATAAATAATTTGAAATATATAGTAAGAAACCCCTGGAATGTAAATCAGAGTAATTTTGTCAAAATATTTTAAAGACAAGGAGAGAAATTTAAATAATATAGAATAATTAAGCACCCCAATAAATAATAAAAACTTCTTAACATAAATAAAGTTTATTTTATACATATATTTAATCCCAAGAGCTCATGGAAATTATTTTCTTCATGAATTAGCTTTTTTTTATTGAAAACAAAAATATTGTCCAAACTTCCATTTAATATTGAGAATGTTACGTGCTGGTGTAATTCTTCAATGATTTGCAACGAAACAGATTTGTTCAAAGGCGAAATTAATGAAATTCAGCATTAAAGGGCAGGAAAGCGTTTTGAATTTGACGAAGCAGCAAAGGCGACTTCGTAAGTAGAGCTGTTTTACGTTCGTATAAGTAGAGCTGTTTTACGACTCGATGAACGAATGGAAGGAATTCCAGGCATCTCAAAATTCGAGACGCGCTCTTTTAGAAAGCTGCGATTTGAAGATAAAGCACATTTTGAGCCAAGATTTCCAGTATTCAATTTCTGTGACAACTATTCCTGCTCCGTGTCGGATGACTTATTCGATGAAATACTGGAACTATGTGTTTAAGTAATACAGACCCAGCTTTGAAGCTGATATTTTGTGCTCGCGTATAATGAGAGTTGAGAAGTCTAGTATTATATTTGGGTTGATGAGTCTTTATATTAAATATGAGTTGGATTTGTACCTGAAGTTTAAGAGAATAGTTGAGGGTATCCTTTAAACTATAGTATTACGTACCATTATAGTGTTATCTATTCTTATGATAATAAAATGCATATATCAAAATTACATGAATGAGAAGAAATTAAATTTTTCACTCCCGCAAAAATATTTAATTCAACTGGTAATAGCGAATCACTTTTTTTTAAAATTTGCAATTACAGAAATGTTTTTAATATTTAACTAAATATTTTTTCATTGAGAAATATTTTCTTTTTTACACAGTTCCAAATCTACATTAACTTTAAAAACCGAAGTTGTCCATTAAAATACTTTTTGATAGAAGTATCTTTCCTTTAAGCAGATTTTCTTACTGAAGCTTTTTCATTTATTAATTAATATACATGAGGCAAGCTTGATATTAAGTCTTGAATGCTTAGAGAGAATGAGAAATAGTTTAAAGCACAGCAATCAAATGAACAACAAATGATTAAAAATAGCCACCAACAAATGATGTAAGATTGCAATTCATTAATAAGTATTCGATTTTAATAAGAAAGTAATGATAAAGGGAGAGTTCTTTCGGCTGTAATCACTTTTTTTACACACACACACACACACACACACACACACACACACACACACACACACACACACACACACACACACACACACACACACACACACACACACACACACACACACACACACACACACACACACACACACACACACACACACACACACACACACACACACACACACACACACACACACACACACACACACACACACACACACACATATATATTTATATATATATGTGTGGTGTGTGTGTGTGTGTGGTGTGTGTGTGTGTGTGTAATTAGAGTAAAACTGGATAAAGCTTATCTAACAGAGTTTCTTTAGTAACTTTGTGTTTTCCTTACCTTCAATTTTTGAAGAATTTGAATATCTTTCTTGAATTATCATTATTTAATGAAATATTGTCTCGTTATCTTTATTAACAGGAAATATTAAAAATTTCCACATTTATGATAATGTGTGTTCTGCAATAGTCTTTACTATATTTCGGCTTATTTTATTAATAAAATGTTCAGAAAATATTTTCTGCAAACCACGATACTTAAGAATGCAATATTATTAGAACATAAAGTATTTTATAGACTCTTATATAGCATTATCTTTTTCTTGAAAATGTTGTATAAGGAAAAAAGGTCACACTGAAATATTCGTCTGAGATTCGAAATGTATTTGCTACTAGACATATAAAAGAAAACAGTATTGATTGATCAATATACAGATTGATTTGGCTTCTGCATAACAGATTAAATTATTGCTGGCCAGGAGATAGAAATTGGTAAGCTAATTGATCCAAGTAGTAAGTAAATATTTTTGGTAATATATAACACGCAAAAGATATCCGAGATGTAATTTCAGCAATTTGAAATTCGGATTCAACATGGGTCAACTATTGGACCACTCTTTCCAAAACTGAATGTCTAAGATCTTCTCATTATTGAATTGCGAGAAATGAGTTAACTAGTATTCTTTCCTCGTGCTGCATGAATATCACATACTTTCCATAAAAATTCCTTATATCGTTTTCTGCACCTTCTGAATCAAATCTTGACTATCAAATTCAATTTAGAATAAAAATAAAACATTATATTAGATTTGAATATATGGAAAGAAAATGAGGTGTTCTCCTTCTTTCTTAATTGGATCCAAGAAAGATCTTCTAAAAGAATTTTGTAGCAAGATCTAAATACAAAATAACCTAGCTCCATTTATTAGTGTTTTCCACTTTATTTATGAAATCAGAAAAGGCCTTTACAGAGTTCATGTGAAATTATTCTGTATGAAGAGAACTTAAACTAGTCAAAAGTGTAGGGGCATTATGTTCACATACGATATGATGTACTACTTCCTAGCTCTTGTTATATTTCCTACATATAGTATCGAATTAGTCCTTTCGACTCTTTCAATGCATATATTCTAGATTTCCTTATCTTATAAGGATGGTTTTACCTGCATGAGCAGTCAAATAAAGTTTTAAATCTCAGGAACTGATAAATTCCGCACAGCATTGCCTGAGTTACTGTAAAAGGCAAGGCGAGACTCTAACAATTTACCAAGTATACAAGAGGGCCCTTTAAGACACTACAAATACAATGCCATTCATCTTAGTCATGGACCACATAACACCAAGGTTACTGGAATGTTATTGATGCTCTTTACGAAGATATCCTTCCTAAAAATGAAGAAAAATAAAGGCCGGTTATCATTTTCTTGCCTATGTGCCTGATAATACTTTTAATCCTAGTAAAATAGGATTAATAACAAACATTTATTGAATATTTCATTATAGATCGAAATTCAAAAGTCATAAAAGTGCTGTTTTAGGGAAATAGTGTGAAACAAATTCATTTTTATTTGCTTCTTGTTTTTTGTAGAAATTTCAGAAAAAACAAGAAGAAAAAAAAATGTCCAAAACTACAAACGAAATTTCAAACAAGTATTCATAAATGTATGATTATTTTAAAAAATTTGAGATAATATTTTCAATGCTTCTAGAATGTTAAAAGAGTTAAAAATTGTAATACCTTATAATACAAAAGGAAATGTAACAGGAATCTCAAAATTAAATTCTTTGAAGGAATTGTAAACATTTTCCTTGGCTAAATAAATATTTATGTGATATGTAGATCATTCTGAAACTTTAGAAGTATGGCGAAGAGAGAAATACTGTGTAAGGCAATGATTAGTTTTGATTATTTGCTTGGATGAAGTATTTTAAAATTTCAAATCCCAGCTAATGATTAGGTTTAAAATTTTAAATTTTTCATCCTCAGAAATGATGTCTTTAGCCATGTGCTAATAATTTTATTATAAAATGTTTTAGACAGATCAAAAGCAGATGCGAAAATATTATAATATTATTATTTTATACGATTTCAAATTTTTATTAAATAGTGTGTAATACATTTAATGTCTGCAGTTAATAATATAAATTTTACGCTAAATTTTGTGTAACGTATTCGTTTGATTAGCAGAATGAAGTAAAGTTCATATTTTTCTTTAGAATAAAGCGCACTTAAGAAGACCGCTATCAGATGCAATCTCGGATATGCCTACTACACGCTTAAAATGTTAATAGATTATATAAAGTTTATATGTATAACGCGAGTGATAGAGAAGTAAGTTACCTTTGTATCCGAAATCTAACATAAAATTATACATAAAGAATAGCAAATCGATACAGTGTTAGCCTTTGATATCTCATAATTTAACTGAGAATCTCAGCTGAATTAAAGAAATGTCAACAACAATCTAAAACTTGAAGCTTGTTAAATTAGTAGAGAAATTCTTAAATTATTGAAAAATGGTTAAATCATTATTTCTAAAATTTGAATTTTTAATGAAACTTAAATATCATTTTTCGACATTTCAACACATCAAGAAATAAATATGTGTCTTTAAAAATGATCACACGTTCATACAATATTGAAAAGATAATACACCCTGAAGAAGTTAATGCATGCCCCTTTTCTTCAGCAGTACAGGACTTACCAGATATACCAAGCTATAAGAACAAAATACGGTCAAAGTTAACTCATTGACTGTTAAGTGTCTTTTAGAAAATTTTCATAAGTTGAAGACTTAGACTTCACCAGAACGATGCATTTTCTTGTTCAACAAGATTGACGACTAAGTTCCTTGAATAATATCACATCAGAGAGAAAGTAAAATTACCTTGATAGTCAATCTGACTAAGTATGACTTTTGAATAGTTTTTAATAAAGAAAAGAATTTATGTAGTCAATTTTATCTCGGAGATGATATTGATTGGGTACCAAAAGCCTTTTTTCATCTATTCTAAGACTAGAAACATTGAATATAGTTGTTTTTAGAACAATATATATGCAGAGACTATTTTGAACATTCTTGTAAAATTTCATAAACATATATTTCAAAACCTATGGATATCTCAAAAATTTCTGAGTAATTTTTGTAAATGTATCACAATAATTTTCTTATTAATAAAACATTTCTTCTTAGCAAGACATGTTTTATATTTCCTACAGCATAAATAAAGTAACATATTGTGGTTAAATACAATTATTATTGACATCAAAGTTTTAAAATTAAAATTTATTTTCGATTTAGAAATTTATCATTTTATAAAATAAAAATATAAAATCTATGTTTATTAAAATGTTGTTAGGTAGGTTTGAAAAAAATTTAATTTAAAACTGAAAATAAAATTGCAGACTATAAACTTTTTATGTGAATGTTAAACATATTTAATTTGTTATTACTTTTATTGGTATATATTTCATAATGTTTTTATATTTTTGTTTTAATCTGATTTTAGAAATTTTTATATAAACAATGGAAAAAAAGTATTAAAATATACTATATTTGTTTTAGTTTAAAATTTATTTATTCAAATAAAATAAATTTTCTAACTGATCCGGTAAAATTAAATTTGTTTTTACACTTGCAAATGCTTTCTTTTTTCATTTAGAGCCACTGTGGGAAAATATTTTGTAGAAAAATAAATAAATGGAAGAGTTATTCATATATGCTTAATTAACGAAAAGCGTCTCTTTCTACAATTAAGTTCTAACATTCTCCATGATCGAATTTTATAAAAAAATAATTATTTTTATAAAAATAAATTTGAAAACATTGCTTAATCAGTAAAAAATCTTGTGACAGTAGGGGAGAAACCTCTGCTTCGTTACATTTCATCAGAGGGATTGGAATATTTATTATGAAAAAGAAATTGACTCTTAATCAAAAATCCGATGCCTTTTTACAAGTAATATATTTTGAATTAAAACTAATGCTGATAAACTAATCTAAAACTGATCACCAAATATGCAAATTTATAAGAATCTGAATATTTTCATCTACGTCAAAATGCATTACCTTTACAGACGAATTCTCTTTTAATCTAAAGTTGCCGCATCATCGAAAAATTATATTTTAGAGAAGAGAAAGACACCTCATTTATATGCAGAGCTTTTCATTAATATTTTTGGCTTTTTTTCTGTTTTAGTAGGTAATAAAATCGCATTTTTTCTCTTAAAAATAAAGACACTTTTGGAAATATTTCTGTTGAAAATCAAATATAAACTAAAGAGATTTTGTCTGCTGTAACGAGGGTGCTTTAAGGAAAACTCTGCAAATTTCATTTATTTTTGAATACATGAATGAAACTTAATATTTTAGCTTATGATTCCTATTAGCGATATAGTACTTTTCAAACCAATAATTAAAGAAGTTACAAAAATGATTTTAGTAAAACATTATATAAGCACATTTTTTTAAATTCCAAATGAAAGGAAAATATATGAACTTTACTAAATATAAATCTCAAAGTTTTAAAGTATGTATAAAGTTTAAAAAAATAAATGATTTCTGTGAATTGATTATTAAATCTCTCCTTTATTTATAAAAATAATTTTTAACTAAATACAAACAAAATAAATTAGTTTACATATGCAAAAATTTGAAAGGCTTGTATTGTAAAATGCCTATTTTTAAATTCCTTGCATTTCACGAATCTTTTAATTCTTACATTTATTCCATTTTAATTAAAAATTAACAAGAAAACTTTTTAACAACAACAATCAACAATAAGTTACAATCTATGAAAATAAACTTGTAATTTCATAACTCTAATGAATCTGGGAGTAAAAATAAGAAAGTAATAAATTTTCTGTTTTTAAATCATATAAAAATTTATGTTATTAAAATGAGATATGTATTTTTTAACTATCCAAATGAAGTTATATCTTTCATTTATAAATTTGGAAACTATATTTAAAAAACACACAAAAGAAACTACAGATACTCCAAAAGTGTTAAAAGTGTGTTTCCAATTTTTATTACTTATATATTTGTAAAATTATCTTAATTTTATTTATGTTTATATTGATTTCCTTACATATCAAATCAAATTATTGTTAAGAAATTTTAAGGATATCTTTGTGTTATTTTACTAAAATAAAAGTTGTGAAGTTATTTTATAAAAATGATTTTTTCTAAGACATGTCTTGCTTATTTGATCAATTGTAACATGCGATTTTTATGTTCCAGTTTGGGATGTTTTTTTAATGGCTTCTTCAGCAGTACCATTTTCCTTCGGTAATGCAGTTATCCTTCAATCAATCATTTTTGTCGCTGATTCACAACACTTCGAAAATTCACTTTTTTCGAAAAAATAGTGCATCTTGGAATCAGATTCTATTTTTGTATCTGAAAAATATCAATGTTTGGTGAATTTTTCTGATTGTTTTAAGTTTTTTTCTAATACTTACAACTTGTTTTTTTGAAAGTATATAATTAGAATTGATGCTTACTCATTTATGGGAAAACATCCTTATCGTTAATAATTGTAAAAATAATGAAATTAAAGATAATAATATTGAGAAAACAAAATATAATATTATGCATTATTGAATTTATTTTGAACAAAATAAATTCAAGAAAATGAAATACAATGCTTGTTGAATAAATATTAAATTATATGAAGATTTTCTTTTCAATGTCACAATGTTATTTTATATGTTATTTGTCACATTATCGCAACATGGAATTAACTGATTATGGTATAATTGCTCGTAGATTCTATATTCATATAAATATACGATGTTTAATATGAATGTTACATTCAATGAAAAGAAGGAACTTTATTAAACAAAAAGTGCTCAACGTACTAAACTTCAGATGAAGCATAATTGCTTCTTAAATAATAGTTGAAAATGATGAATTATTGAAGATGAAATTTCAGCATAATTGCTTGTTAAACAATAATTATGCATGATAAAAGCATATGATTTTCTTTCAAATATTGTTATTGATCTCAAAATGGAATTAATTGAACATAGTACTGTAGAATCTATATTAAATAACTATGCAATGCTTATAATTATATCTTACTTTTATTGAAAAATGTGAGCTTTAATAAACAAGAAGAGCTCAACGAGATATATTTTAGGGCAATAAAAGTATAATTTACTATTATAACTTATATAATTTTTATAACTTATAAAAAATTTTATAATAACTTATATAATTTTGTTATACTACTCTGATTGTAACTAATAAAGTTAAAACACACATATTCTAACTTTATTATTTTTTGTGAAAGAAACGGTTAGTTATTTATTTTATAATTTCTATGACAAAAAATTATTAGTCAAGAAAAATTACATCAAGAAATTTGAAATCTATTTAAAATATATTTAGAAATAAATTTCAATCAATTGCTGTGAATCAATCAGTACAATTCCTGTCATTTAGTCGGATGAAAAATAAATTTGTTTTACAATTTGTTGTAATAATTATGTTGTAAATAAAATTGTTTTACAGAATTTCAGATATCAGAATGTAAATCACTTACAAACAAAAACTACAATATAATGAAATTTAAATTGGAAAAATTATTCATTCAAAGAAGACTTATATTCACAGACATAGAAATTTTCTATTCTATTATTTATACAACAAAAAGTAAACAAATAGATGAATTAAGGTACTTGTAAAACAATTTTATTTACAATTTTTTTGATTAAATTTAATCTCCGTTTAGGCGTAAAAATAAAAGCTTGTTGGATCAGACCTTTTGCCATTGGAACTATTTTGCAAGTCTAATGGCATCACTCTAAGAGCCAATCTCATTTCGCCTATTCACCACTAAGTTATTTTGTTATATTTCTAAAGATATTTCACAAATACACAATGAACAACATTTGAAATATTTAAAAATACTTAAATTAATCTGGTTCAAATAGTAATATATTTAAAAAATTGGCAATATAAGCCATTTAAAACAAAAAAATTGTATATATATATTTTAATTATTATGTCTTTAGGACTTTTTTGCGAATAAGTAGTTATTAGATTTATTTTGCTCTAAGAAAAGTTTTAAATTTCAGGATTTAATGGTAACAAAATCAAAATATGTTTTATGAAAAAAAAGTATTTTAATAATTTATTCAGTAATGTTGTACCTTAAGATACCTATAGAAGTAAATATAAATTTGAATGGAAATTGCGAAGAAAAAAAATTGATCGTATAAACTACTCCAGTAAAGAAATTGTAGAGGTTTGTTATGTTATTAAATAAAAGATTATTTTTTCTAGAATCCTATAACCAAAATTAGCGTTAGCTTGTGCTTTTAAAATATTATTAGAATGAAAAATAAAATATTAGTAGAAACTAATTATACTATTTACAGGTAGTAATAATAATCTTAATTAAAATGATAATAATATATAATCAATTTTTTACAATCCGTAATTCTTAGATTTACAGCTTTTATTGAATACTTTTGGGGTTTGAAAATTTGAATTATTTCACAGTATTTTTAGCTAATAAAAAGGAAAATAAAGGTCATGTAACGAAGGTCTATAAAGCAATAAACAGCCTTTTTTACGCCATTATTTTGTCCAAGAAATTAGTGATATATTAAAGTTAATTAGGTATTCAAATAAATTTCTACATAAGATAAGTCATTGTATTATTCTAATCACATTTTCCTCTATGCTCTTTACCCATTATATGGAATTATTGGAAATACAAATTAACTATTTTTATACTATACGAATACAAATTTTATTAACACTGTAAGAAGGTATTTCTCATTCCTAATCTCATATATATGGTAATATAACTCATACGTTCTTAATTTTATTTTCTCATACTTGCAGTAATATCATATATATATATATATATATATATATATATATATACATATATATATAAAATATATATATAATATATATATATATATATATATATATATATATGATATATATATATGTATATATTTATATGTATATATACACACACACATACATATAAAGCTATGAATCTATGGAGGAAAAAGGGTTTTGTTCCCAAAATTTAAAATTCCTATGCCAAGGCTGGCAATCATAATCTTTTTGCACTCAAAAGGAAAAATTGGGTAGTTGATATTAAAACTTTTAAAACAAAGATCCAGTTGTTAAGATGATGTTAAAAAGATATTTAAGAAATAATTCTAGACTAATTTGGAACAACTTTTTGCTCTTTTTAAAATCAGAATGGTATTTAAAGTTCTTAAAATGCTTAGCTTCATTAATGTGTATGACTGCGCCAAGTTGATAATAACATACTGATAAAACACGTTTCCATATGAAAACCATATTTTAAACAGTTATATTTCTAAAAAATTTCGATTTCATTCATTTTTATGCATTAAGATTCATCAGCAAATATTGATGCTAATTCACTTTAGAAATTCCAAGTTATTTAAATATTCCAAATAAAATAAACATGAAAAACTTTAATAAAAAATTCCTGCAGTGAATAAGAAACCATAAATAACTTCATTTTGTCTATTTTAATCTTCGAAATTTCAATTTGAATTCATATCTTATTTCTTCAGTAACTTAGATAATAAAATCAATTTTCAATGTTTTTAGAATTAGGTTAAACTTTAATCCATATTGAATAGAAATTTTAATTCAACTGTATTTTGATTATTTTTACTTGAGTTTTTTAAAAATTATTTTGATTATTTTTACTTGAGTTTTTTTTAAAAAGTATAAGTAAACAAATGTTATATTTAAAAAAATAATTTTAAGTGATATTGAAAGATTGAGCGAAAATTTAAGGATATTCAAGAGAATACAAATATTGTGTTTATTTTATTATAGTTACACATTTATTTTTGCACATATAAAAATTAATTGCAATAATTAATTAATGTCTTACCCTTTTTGTAAACGGATAGTATTCTGAATATTTTCCCAGAATATTCTGTCCAAAACTATATTTTTGGGGTGGTAGAGGCAGTGGTAGCTCTTTTTTGATTTTAAGGTTCCAGCTTTCATAAGCTGCTTTCTTCCATTGGATTCTTTTCAGTCATCAAATGAGAGCTTAAATTTTATACCTTCAGGGATAGGTCGAAAATTCCATCTCTTAAAAAAGATTGGTCAGACAAAAATAGTAAAGGTAATATGTTGTTTTTTTTTAAATATAGGGCCACCCATTCATCTGAAAGGAAAAAAAAAGTACCTCTTAATGTAAAATGCGAAACGATTTTACTGTGTCACTACAGTTTTAAGTTTCATAAGCATTTATATCAATTCAATTATATTTACTTATGGTACTTGCCTCATTGTATCACTATTATTATGAATTTTCTTTGCATTTGAAAAATATCCTAAAAATAATTGTCATTCAATTCAAGGTAACAAAGAAATTATATATTTTCTCAAGTTCCTATGGGGTGTCGTTTACATTACGGAATGAGTAACGGGCGTAAAATACTTTTAGCAGTTTAAATTAACTGTGAACGCAATATTAAATAATTATTATAAAGAATTATTATCCTATACAAGTGTTATGGACACTAATTTAATTGCTATGCATTTGATATACATTCTGTAAAGTATTGATTGTTATAAAATGTTTATCACAATCAATACCTTGCAGAATTTATTAACTATAATCTTTCTAATATTTTCGTCATTTCCATCACTCTTATCTTAATAATTATATTTCAATTTAAATATGAAATGTAAATTTATAAACTAAAATTTACCTTAGCTTCTACAAGGTTACAATATTAAAATATTGTGTAAAATGTCTTTTATGTTTAGATTATACACATGAGATTCTTTCAAAATTTTAGCAGTAATACAATTTATTTAAAAAAAAAAAACTGAACTCAGATTCAATTAAGTCTTTTATAATCGTAAATTAGAAAAAGAACAATCAGTACTTTAAAATTATTTTAGCTTTAGTATAAGATACTTGGTTTAAGTATAATACAACAAACGATTGGCTTAAATGTAATACAACAACAAATGTGGGAAACCAGACTCTCGTTTTTAATATACTGAGTTGCTCAAGTAAACGTAGAGAATACTCAAATGTGAGTAGGCAATGTACATTTACGGTTCAGTTTATTTTAGCTGTGTATATTGACATACGTTTAATACCCATATACTCATATGTTTATGTTGTTATTATGACACTTGGACAAGCCAAGCTCGCTATACCATCGGCTATACGAATTAAAGTTAATACGGTGTTTCTTTCGTTTAAGCAGATCACGTAGGATGTGTAACTACGACTTTGCTCTAAACTCCTCCGATTGATGGCACCATCAGAGGATCCACTCCTTCAATTTTGATGGTAATCTGGAGGGGGAGGAGATTTTTAGCAGACCATTACATCCATGGTAACTGCTCAACAACCGACCACAGGAATATCCATTAAACAGATTCAACGAGCACGAATATACACACATCGATTTATACTTGACAATAACTTTCATTAAGTAACCAGATATTTAAACTTTGGAACACAATTTTATTCATACGATTACGATGATTCAACTATAGTATTTTTAGTATAAATGGTATTTTAAATAATCCATCTTATTCTTAAAATATATTTATATAAAATTAGTTTGGCATATTTCCTAAAAGCATATTTCCTAAAATTTTTTAAATAAGAAAACATAATAAATCTGCAATACGAATTTAATTTAAAAGGTTGATGAAATTTAATTTGCCTTTTTATTGAAGTTTAATTCACATTATGTTAAAAATGTGGCGAGGAAAGAAAATTGGGAAAGGTTTATCAAAATTAAATTGGGGAAAAATTAATTAAATTAAAAGCACTGCACGCAAACACCTACAGGTCACCAAGATTTTTAAATTTTCGTCTTAAAAATAATTAATTTCGTACATTTTAATGAATAATAAAGTTCTCTTCAAAAGATTTTATTAATAGATATAAATGAAATAGCTGCAAAATCTTATATTAAAAATATATTTGCAGCTTTTATCGTTATGTTCTAATTATAAAGTAGGAAATTAATTTACCATTACTACCATTTGATGATTCTTTTATGCTCAATTTGATAATAAATTGTTAAATAATCATATTTAAATATTTATAAATAAAACATTAAAGTAATTAAATTAATTTATAAAATTAGATAGCTTCGCAATTTAAACTTTCCTCTATCTATTATTTCGTATCTGCAGTTTAATATTAAGGATATTAAATATCTATTTATTGTATCATTTTAATTCATTTGATTAAGTAAAAAAGAGGGTGAAAAAATGTGGTTCAAAATTATATATGTATATATACATCATTTTTTGAAAGAATTGAAAAAAAATAATTATTTATTCGAGAAAGTTCTTTTAATTATTTATATAATCTATACAAATATTATAATAACTTAAAGCATAGTTTTTAAAATATTTTTCAGAGTATTTTGTAATCCCATTTAACGTTAAACATTAAACTGAACACACACACACACACAAATCCTTAAATGCTAAAAGGAATGGATTAATATGTTAATTCTTAAATTAACTGGATAAAAATGATGTTAATTTTTCTATTTTACTTCAGTCTTCTGTGAACTTTCTTTATTTGTTATTTATGAATCTAAAATAGCCTTGTTATTGTTTGTCTCGCGTGCCAAACTTTTTTACTATTGAATAAATTGTTCAAACATTAGCAGTTGAGAAATAGTTCTCGCAAAAATTATGAATGTAGTTAAGAATATTTTTTGTTTAAATTGAATAAATAATTTAGTATTCCAGGTAATAAATTTTATCTCTATAAATATTTATGCTTTCCATAGTAAACTTTCCTTGAAACTGCAGTAAATTTTCATAATATAAATGGGAATTCCTTCTTTTTAAAATTCTGTTCTATATTATTTAACAATATTATTAAATTATCTATGTATGTATTTTTTATATTTCTTCATTGCTTTTTTAATATTTCTTACATATTGAAGTTGCTGAAGCAATATTGAGGACTTATTGCAAACGGGAAATATTTGATTCAACATATTTCTAAAGAATATCTAATTTTTTGAAAAGTTTTCTAAGACAATAAGGACTTTATTAATGTATTTAATTCTTAAAAAACAATCATTTTTTCCTAATGTAAAATAATGACTGCAAAATATGTAAATAGTTTAAAAATATGACTTCTATTCAAAGTTCAATAGATTAAAAGTCTCACAAAAAAGAAAACAACAGTTATATGGCTGCTTAAACTGAAGGAGTATAATTAAAATAAGTATAGTAGATTTTTCCAGTACACCCACACACATGTATGTATACATATACTGATGTCTAAAATAACATATGAATAATAAAATATGTTAAAATATTGATTAAAATAGCTTTAAAAGTTTATTAAGTTTCAAGTGAAAGGATAATTAACCGGATTTATTAATTAAGATAATCAACCTGTGAAAGTATAATTTTTAGTTCTCGAAGAAAAATTTAGATATTATGTAAAAATATGTAAACAGATTTTGGGAGAAATTTCACGTGATTTTTTCATTTAAAAATACATACGTACAGAGACTAAATGAATTAAACAGATCATTTTAGAATCAAAATATTACCGAATAAAATAAATTTTTAAAATATTTTTGAATAAATAAAGAAAAGTTTTGTATTTGTGAATGCTATATATATGTATATATATATATATATATTATGAAACAATACACTTATTATAATTCGAGACAAATTGTTGATACGATTTGGCGATTTATTAAGAACTAAAAAAGGGATGTGGTTAAAAAGTAGATAACACATAATAAAAGGTAACAAACGTGTAACACTATATGGTAAGTGAGTTTTGAGTGAGAGTAAAACTTGCTTAATTTTTAGGAAAAAATTTTGAAATCATTTTAGAAGTGGTTTATAAATAGTAATGCTGAATGGAGAGAGATAGAGAGAGACAGACAGACAAACAGAGAGAGAGAGAGACAGGGAGAAAGGGACAGAGAGAGACAGGGAGAAAGGGACAGAGAGAGACAGGGAGAAAGGGACAGAGAGAGACAGGGAGAAAGGGACAGAGAGAGACAGGGAGAAAGTGACAGAGAGAGACAGGGAGAGAGAGACAGGGAGAAAGGGACAGAGAGAGACAGGGAGAAAGTGACAGAGAGAGACAGGGAGAAAGTGACAGAGAGAGACAGGGAGAAAGGGACAGAGAGAGACAGGGAGAAAGGGACAGAGAGAGACACACACACAGAGACAGAGAGAGAGAGAGAGAGAGACAGAGAGAGGGAGAGTGTGTGTTTATAATACTAATATTCTTTAAATAGAAGATAAGACAGAATACTTGAATACTTACAATGATCAGTCCTTGTTGTAAACTTCCAGTACTAGATAATCCTATTACTAAAATGTATATAATTTAAACTTTGTAGGTCTAAGCTTGAAAAAGGATTTATGAAATTAGTGTGTGTGTAAGCACTGTTTCACAATTGTAGTAATATGAGTGAAAGCGTATTGTCACAGGTGAGAACATTTTCTTCTAAGCTTTGATGGTTTTGTGTCAAGATTAGATATCTAAACCTTAATATATACACTGATAATGATGGATAATCTAAAAATAGCAAATTTACATGACAACTAAATGCATGCTAAAATAAGTTTCATAAAACTCTTACACATATTTCTTTGAAAAACGATTTTTTACTATTCAAAACGTTGTATTGTGCAGTTAATGGATATGAGAAATCCCCCAATAGATTCCTCTCCAAATGTCCCATCCTTTGTTTGGATTATAATGTTTCCAGTTTTCCCTGTAGTGTTACCAGTTTGAGTTTTTAATATATATTTTTTGATTTTTTTCGTTACCAAGTTTTGTTTTTTTCTCTTATTTTTACATCGCTTTTGTTTCATATATACGGTATTTTTAAGTTGCAACAGCGTTAGAATTGTTTGGCGATGAAAAAATTCGCATAGATCATCAATGGGGGAATACACCCTACTAGTTCCAGTTCATGTTTTAACATCATTGTTCCGAATTTCGTAAATAAAGAATACAATATCAAGCTTTTTTTTTTTATGAAAACCATAACTTTCTTATCTGATGACTAACGATAATTATCTCTAATGTTATTAGAAGTGTTGTCAAAGGTATTTTTATACTAACTTTTAAAATTCTAACATCTGTTGTCAATTTTTAAAATTATTTATAGTGTTTACAGAATTGCCCATTGAGGAAAAATTGGCCTTCGTCATTCCACAGAATGTACAGTAACTTCAATCACTATTCGAGCAAAGAACGGCAATGTAAGAAATATTAAGGAAGAAAAAATAAAATTCGACTCTTGTACTTTTAACTGTTAAGTAAAATATCACATGAATCGAGAAAAAATCTAATTTTATTGTATTGTATAATTGATTGTTTTATTTATTTGGTATATTTTCTCAATGAGAATGAAGTTAAGCAATGGCATAAGAGTATTAATATTTTGTTCTCAATGCTTAAAATCATCAAATTTTCGAAATTGATTCTTAACATAGTAATATATTGGTATGGTTTCTGACTAATTTGAATTTTTTAAAAATAAAATTAATTTATAATGTATTATTTTTTATTGTATTTTATTGTATTACTGTTTTATTAATTATTGCATAGAGAAATGCAAGTTGACGAGGGTTTTCTGTTTTTAGGCATATTTAATGTATTGATGTTGTAGATCTTGAACCACTTGTATGAATGCCTTTATGAACACCAAATAAATAAATTATTTATGTCTACTTTTCTATAATCTTTAACATTTTTTCTTTTTACAAATCTATTATTTTACAAAATTTTCTGAATTTTGGGTTAAATTATGTAATAATTTTCTGCACAGGGGACATCATACATGTGTCCAAAGAAAGAATGTTTTGTAATATGTTGTATACTATCCATCCTTAAAATTAAGACTTATAAATTCTGCAGCATAGTTTCAATCAGGTTAAGACTTGAAAATTCTCATCTTTTTGTGAAATCTTAATAACTTTGGATGTCAATAAATATAATTTCTATCTTTCACTAAAATTATTCCTTAGATTATATCTTACCCATATACGGTAAATTAAATTACATTCAGTATTATCTGATAATTCTTCTCCTATTTTTTTATTTTAAACACACATTTACAAGTGTTTTTGCCTCATGTGTCAAAAGATTTCTATATGATGTTTTTCTCTACATTTGTGTTTCTTTTACCCATATTCGATCATCCAAACTGCTGTTACATACATATTAACTGTCTCTACAAAAATCTATGGTGATTCTAATGTGATGTAACATTACTAAATCAGTAATTGATGAATCATCACCCTAGTTTATAGTTCAGGACAAGAAGACGTATGCTCCAGTAGAATTAATCCTGGTTTGTAAAAATAAGTTACATATTGACAAAGGACAAAAAAAAAAAAAAAAAAAAAAAGCTAAACCAGTAATATATCACGAATGTAAAATTTTTAATCTTTGTGAAATCTGTTCATTTTTACAAGAGTTTATATAATTTCCACGCTTCTTCTTGATAAAATTAATATTTCTTTTCAAATTATTCAGATCGAAAACACCTTAGTATGCTTACATAGTTTTGACGGCTCTCAAACTAAAGGTGAAGAATATTTAATTAGATTTATGAATGCCTTTATTAAATGTCATCCAATGGAATTTAAAGGAGTAGATGAACTCCAAATTTTATTAGATTCCATAATTATGACCTTTTAGCTAGATTTAGGAAATTTAATTTTAACATTTATCAAGAAAAATAATTATTGTCAATTTAATAATTACTTATGATGACTATTATGTCTTTCTTTTTCTTATTTATTTCTAAATTAGTCAAAATCACGAGGGAAATTTTCATATTAGAAAGAAAAATAATGATCAAAATATTTAATTTGCAAATACAGAATATCCAAAGATTAAATATCTAAGAAAATATAATCATTAAGAGAAAGAGATACGCAAAATATAAATGTTGACGAAATTTGTTAAAGTACATAAATAATTTGTTTTGTAATCTAATTTTTCTAATTTTAATTTATTTTCCTAGGAAATTATATTTATTGTATGTATGTTTAAATAAAGTGGAAGAAAATTTTTGACAAGTATTTTTTTGAAATACTAGATTTTGACAGACAGAAAAATTTAGCGGAAGTAATTAGTAGTAAGTTAAGATTAATGATAAATTTATTTTAAAAAAGTAATAAAATACTTAAATATATACGATCAGAATTTAAGAATCAATAAACATGAATAAATAAATTTCATAATCTTGCAGATTAAATAGATTAATGTAAAATTTATTTTTTTATTAAAGTTAAAACTTTTTTACATCATATATTTCATTCAATTAAAAATATCTAAAGTAGAAATATTCAAGTAAATGTTTAATACAATTTTATTATCTCACAAATTAAGAAATTCTGTTTTACATATTTTGAAGTTTACATTGATTATTTTTAAATGTACATTCGTAAATATAAATGTAATTCCTACCTCAAGATGAAGTAAAAAAGATAAGATTTTCATTTTAGTTTTTTCCAATCATCTGTTATGTTTTGATTAAATATGTTTTTGATTTAAAACTGTAACTGTAGCTGGATACACATGCGTAAGAAACCTTAAAATAATCGATAACTTGATAACCTTATGTGTAAAGTTCTTGAAAAATAAGATCTGTTCATTTAATATCTAATTCAAAAACGTTAAAAATACATCTTTTATTCTAAATTAAGCATAAATAATATTTCTAAGGAATTCTGCTTATTTTAAATTGCATTATTTTAATTACATTTATCAAAATATATAACTATTTTTATTTAGAAACACAAGATGTTTTATTTAAAACATTCTGAAATTTACTCTAAACACTAATTTATGTACCTACGTATTACATCATAATTCTATATAATTCTATATATTCTATTTTTCATAAAGCAATATTTGTTATGTAATTAAAAAATTAAGAGTTATTTCATAACTATTCTTAATTTGATATGCACATTTACATTTAACATTAGTGTAACTTATATTTCTATTTTACCTTTTTACGATTCATTCTCAAAAAAATATTACGAATGTTTTCAGGATCACTTCCGATAATTTAATAATATGCCTACAGCGTAATTCTTGGTATTTATTCATGTATATTTGTTAGTGGTTTCTATGCTATTTAAATCTAGCACATATGTACATAAATGCATAATTTAACTGCTAGTACATTTCTAAAAATCAAAATTAAAACGTTTTATGTAATATATGTATATATATAAGTGCGTGTGCATAAATATGAAAATATATAACACCAAAGAATATTTAATGCTATAACCACACTGTGCTCTGAAATTTCTACAATTAGCAATACGCGCGATATATTTATATTTCATTTTTCTTTCATCTTTTCCTCTACAAATATTTAGCAACTGTCGATTAGTTTAGCATTATTTATATTTTTAGAACATTAAGCGAGGTATGTAAACTTCAAAATTTGCATTCTCTAAAGTTACTGAAACACCGATCTATCGGTGTTTAAACTTTTTCAATTGTGAAGGACATTTTTTAATTTTATTAACATAAAAACCATTTGTAATTATTATTTATATTCCTCTCTCTTCCTTCTTCAGTGTTTTCTATATGCACAAACCAATTTATTATTCTCTTTAGGTTGTATGTCTACGTAATTTAAAATTTAAATATGGTATTGATTGAAAAATTTTTATTTTTCATGTGTGAATGAAATAAGATAAGATCCTGTATATGGACTTCACTATTTGTAAGTTTAGCATTTCAAAAGTTTAATTCCTAATTCAGGAGTGTTTTTAGAGATTTGGAGTGCAGTAGTTTACGATAGATTAAAATCTAACATACAACTCGAGATTTTTGAGGGTCAATTAAGTCAAATTCAAAATGTGTGTTTTTAATGATGGTCTATCTATGAAAATTTAACTTGTTCTTTTGATGATAAGCAATAAACTTGTATTTCATATACATAGCTATAATTTGTATAAAATAATTATCAATTATAGATTATTTTCGATAAAATACACACATTTTAACCATCACCTAGTGGCACGAAACTTAAATTATGAATTATTTTAGAAGAAAATTTCAGAGTAATTATTTTGAACATATATAAGACCATAACAGATATGCATATCGAGATGTAAAAATAATTTTCTCTTCCCATACGGATTTTATACAAAAGTATATCAAAACAGATGTATGTTTTTATATTTGAATTTTTATAATAGATTATATTTTTACATTATAGTAAGAAAAAAAAATCTGGTGAATTTTTATTTTCTTGCAAGAAAAAGTGAACATAAATGTAATTGTAAATTTCACTGAACTCTCCATAGTTGACATTCATTACAACATAAATAAAAAAAATTCCCAGTAACGTAAGATTATTCTTTCCCTTGTTGCAAATAAAAGTTGCTAAAAGAATTAAGTGCTCAATTTCTGGACCAAGCATTCCGGAATTTCCATATTAATCTCTTCGTCGAAATTCTAAAAAAGAGAATAATCACAGCATAAATAATTCCTGCTATTTCATTTGTGTTATAAATATTGATGTTAGTCACATATATTTTCCATTGTAGCTATTCATCCAATACTTTGTTATTTATTAAAGAAAAGTTAAAGTCAATATATACAATTTTATGTTTAAGAAAGATTGGAACTATAATAAGCGTTTTTGATTGCTTTTGCTATTTTTTTGCTCACAGAGTAATGTTCCCAATTGTCATCGCATTGAAGTTCAATTAGATATTTTTTCATTTTACACTTAAAAGGGAAGAAATATATCTCATAAAGGAAACATTAATATCGAATAGTAAAATTGAATATCTCTCTACAAAAAATAAATTTAAAAATAAAAAAATTGTATTTTAAACATTTGTAATAAAATAAAAAAGTGTATTTTAAACATTTGTAATAAAATAAAAAAATGTATTTTAACAATTTAAAATTAAATTTATATTTTTAATATTATTTACAATCTTTTGTGTGCAGCTAGTATATCTAGACTCATTAATTAAACTGTAACTGAACTAAGAAATTTAAAAATAGTCAAAGTTTATTAAAATTAAGATAGAAAAAGTCTGTTGATAAAAAACTTAATGCTTAGTGTGAATGAGAATAAATTTAATAAAAATATTTCCCTAACTTAAAATTTTGTGAGACATTTATAAATAAATGGAATTTTATGTGTGTATATATTTTAGAGAATAAGGTTTTATTTTTACTATAATTACTAACGTAGTTTTAGGAAAATAAATTAAATTGTTTGTTAAACTCTCTTAAATAATCTCACATTTTTAGCATTTTAAAAATTAAAATTAATACATATATATACATAATGTATATTCTTATATATATATATATATATAAAGTTTTAGAAATTTTGAAAAAAATGATGTTTACAATATTCTTAGAGAATCCCAACGACATGCTGGAAATTCTTTATAAACATAATCTGATCATTTGATATTAGTATAATAATGAAGCAATCAATTGGGGAAATGATGACTTTTCTTCCATTCAACAAAATCTCATAGCTCAACGAGTATTCAAGCAAACTTCACATTATTCTGACTATGAGCGTTATTTTGAAGCATTGACAAAATTCCAACTTAGACTGTGACGCCGTAATCATAATACCAGTAGAATGGCAGAATTGTGCAATTTGTGATAAAATTAAATTTTAAATATGTTTTGAGTTATAATCCTATAAAGTAAAGACATTAAATTAAATAACGGTACAGTTGCTAGCATGAATTTTAAAATTCGAAAAACATACTCCTCTATATATTTTTTTTTAGTTTATATATAACTAGCGTTTTAATTCTGCTTATGCTATTTACGATGAAGTTACAACCCTTATTGTGAAATTTGAAATTTTCTCTGAAAATCAATTTTTCTAAATTTCTTAAATTCTTGCATACATAGAAATATAACTTCTTTTCTTCAATAAATGTCTCTCTCATTATTTGTTTACTTATTAATTTCTTTATATTCTTATATGCATCATTAATATGAAAATTTCAATATCAACGAGATTATAAAACTTAAACTGCAAATTTTTATATATTATTTTCGTTACCTGGCTGTTCTTTAACAGAGTCAAGGTTTCTTTCTTTGAAAAGCATTAAATCAAAATTGACAACTGTATACAACAATTCAAAAATATAGTTTAAAATGGATTTAATTTTCCCATTTTTATTTATTGACAGGTATGCGAATTACAAATAACATTTTGATTTTATTATTTACATTAATATGTTGGTAAAAGATAAAAGCGTTGAATAAATGAATTAAGGCATCGGTCTAGGGCCATGCTATTCTAGTGGTTAAGGCATTGACCACCCTTCCATTCCCAATGCCACCAATGAACTATCGAGTACATGCGATATACGTGCTCGATAAATCTGTGTAATCGAAAGTCCTGTGGTTGATCGTTGAGCAGTTACCATGGTTGTAACGGTATGGAGAAAATTTCCTTTACTTCCAGATAAATACCTAAATTGAGGGAGTGGATCCTCTGGTGGTGCCCTCTATCGGTGGAGTTTAGAGCAAAGTCCTACCTTGGCCTTTGTGGTTCTCTATACGTTGATTCCACACTGTTGATACCATAGTTGTTTGAAGTTCATCTATAGACCGTTAAGGGTCGCAGCGATCGATTATCGATATTTCGAAATTTGCACCTGATGATCAGCAAGCGCACAATCTTTAGTCGTTGCAATTTATCAACAGGTATTTACGTATTGACTTTCATCTATAATTAAGAATGGTAACGTTAATTTCTGTGCCTAACAGGAAATAAGTAATCGGAAAAATTCAAGAAGTCGGCTGATTTATCGGAATAGAAAAGATTCATTTTATCTTCGGGATAAAGTTTTTACATTTTACATCTAGAACAGTATCACTTTTCAAAAAATGTTATTCATTGAAACTTTTGTCCATAAAATCATTCCTTTGCTAATACTATGTTTTGTTATGTATGTCCGTTGTTATAACCAATTATTTGTATTTAGTTACGTTTCATAACTCAATTAATAATCTTAATTAATATGATTTAATACAATAATAATAGAAACCAAAATAAGTTTTCTCATTTAACAATGCTTTAACAAGATGTGACTAATTATATATTTTTCAGTTTTGGTTAACAATTAGGAAAAATTTTACATCAAATATACTTAAAATTCTTCACACAAAATTATTACTTAAAATTAGTGAAATTTAAATTTCAAATTTGCAAAATAAAAGCTTTATCTTATACATAATGCTAATATTTATCTTATATATAAGTTTACCAACATAATAAAACTAAAAAAAATCATTTATTAATAAACATAAAGTGTTTTAATCTTGCATTAGAACTAAAATGATAATAGAGCAAATATATCAAAATGTTTCATTTTTATTCCAACTAATTCTCATAAGAATGTATAAATATTTCTCTCAGATAATCAATGCAGATAAAATTAAAAAAAATTATAACTAATAATATGAACGCTAATAAAATTTTAAAAATCAGCAGATGAAGGACTTCACATTTTATTTAATGTAGAAGAAAATATAATTAAAGCTGAACAAAATAATGAAAAGTATGGTTCATTATTTAAATAATAGATAATAAGAATAAATATTATTGCTGTGTTTCTAAAAATTGTGTGTGTGTGTCTGATAGCATTTTTCAATTGTATATGTGAAAGCAAATATAATTTTGTTTCGTAAGATATTTATAAATTCTACATTTAATGGTATACTTGAATAAATAAAAACAGGTTTTTTAATTTTTAATTAATAATAGGATTTTACTTTTTATTAAGACATAAAGTTTGCACTGAAAAAGATTTTATTTCAGCGCAGAAATTACTAATTTCAGCTCAACAAAAATTTTAAGAATATCACACTCAATAGAGGGAAAATATTTTCAATTGTACTATATATTTAGTGATTGTTGGTAATTTGCAATTTCTATGAATTGTATTAAGCATTTTTTAATATAATTAAATTGTGGAAGGAAAATATTTAATGATTTTTTAATGTAAGGGAAATTTTACAGATAAGTGACATAATATTTTTTTGCATCTGCATAAAATATTATGTAAATTAATGTTCTACATTCATTAAGGTTAAAGAGAAATTATACTAAGCTGCTTATAGTATATAATATCTTAGAGACTAATATGGTAATAAAAAGATTATAAAGTGTTCATCGATTTGGAAAAAAAAAATCATATTTTGCAAGGAAAATAGGCATTATGTGTTCAAACATATTGAATAATTCTTATAGTTATCTTAAAATTGCAATAACTGTATTTTTGCAGTATACTTTGGATGCTCATAAAAATTTTGACATTCATTTAAGAAACTTTACTTTACTTTACTGCCTTATAACGATTCTTGTTACCAAAAAAATAACTATTGTAAAAATAATATCATAAATAAAAAATAATATTAGTGGAAATAAGTGGATAATGTTAAACGTACATATATAAACACATACATGAGGTAAAAGAAGAATTATATATATATATATATATATATATATATATATATATATATATATATATATATATATATATATATATATATATATATATATATATATATATATATATATATATATATATATATACATATATATATATATATATATATATATATATATATATATATATATATATATATATATATATATATATATATATATATATATATATATATATATATATATATATATATACATATATATATATATATATATATATAGGAATTTTATCGATATTTGTTATCAGAATTTTGAATATCCTTCTTATGTTTCCAATTTAATATTAAAGATTTATCTTCGTGATTCCTTTTATAATATATAACATTTTAAAATTGGATTCCAGTTAATTTAGATACGTTTTATAAACATGGTTAATTTATTAAAATTTGCTTTGATAAGTGAGAAACCACATTTAAAAATTTCTTTGTTTAAATTTTCACATTTAATAAAGTCAAATATACAAGCGGAATTCATTTCAAATATTTAAAATTCCTGACTTAAGATAATCACCATAAAAGAACATTTTGCGCAACCAAGCAGTAAATGGATAAACGTTTATAACCCGTCTAGACACTAGGGTTTATTCATTGTCACGATTTACCAAATAAAAGGGAAGAAATTCTATCGCTCAGAGCTCGTGGAACGCCAGTTTCTAAGGATTGAGATTCGAAAGTGAAGTAGGGTTTTTTTTTTAAACTAAAAAGATTTTTTTCTAAAATGGAATATATTGTATTTTCCAATTATTCCTCATCATGTTCTTATTCATACGTCAAAGATATTTATAATAATTTACGTAAAAGTAAATTTATTGGATAATATTCGGACGTAATGAAATATTATATGCTTACGCAGCATTAACTTTACTTTTTCTTAAGTCTTCTTAGAGATTGAGACGAAACATTTACTTTACTATGATTAACTTAAAGTCACTAATAAAAATGGTCTAGAATACTCTTGAAATTAACATCACCAAAATAAAATTTGTATCTAGAAGGATTCGAAAGATTTTAAACATACTTTAAAAAAAAGATAATATAAGATCAGATTTGCAAATAAGTTTGTGACAAAATTTATTTACTAAACTAGGAACCCTTACCTTAAGAACTTACAATATTTCATTGAACCTTAAGAACTAACAATATTTCATTGTTTCTGATGATTCTTTGACCTTTTGTGGTATTATTTTTGAATGTCATATATAATACCTTTAGCTAGTATTATGCAGATTGGATTTAGGTATATAACTATTGAAAACTTCTGGAAAATGGAGTTCTACAAAATGACCGATAATATTGGATTATTGTTGCTCATGGAAAGTGAAAATGGCAACGTTGGCTATCAACTAATTCAAAATTTCCCTTACGCTCTTCGTGTAAGAAATTATCAACGTTTTTTTTTTTTTTGTATTCGAAGGTATTTAGGAGATGTAAAGCATGTTATTCCGAATTTTTACAGTTATTTAATATTTTTATAATTCCTTACAAATGTATTAATATATGCTATAATCGCAAATAAAGCCATCACAATGTTAAACGTTTTAACAATCTGTTAATTGACACACATATTGTTTTACGTTCCACACGTAAATACTCAGTTTTCACCTAAGCAAACTCCCTTAAAAAAGTATGTGATGGGTGTATACGATCATGAAAGTTGAAGAGAAGATCGTGTTTTTTTTTTGTGTGTGGCTGTTGATAAACCATGATGTATGAGATTTTATCATGTAAAGTGGTTGCCATTGATTACTTTGATTCCATATTCTTATACCGGATACACATAGAGTCCTTACAAATATATGATATGAACTATTAAATCTCAGTCATTGTAGGCTTAAATCTTATAACGATCGAAAATTATCTATACAACGTTGGTAAAATTCCTTCAGTTCAGATATACCTAAATATATCTTACAAAATAGTTGATATTTCTGAGGTTTTTGGAAGAGAATTAATACTATTTTCTTATTTAAAGATTGCTCTAAATGAAGATTAAAACTTATAACTCATAACTTCTTCGTATGCCAAAATGTTAATTATTTTTCTTGTATTAGAAATAATCCTATTTTGTAGTACTTTTCATAAGTGACTCTGATATATTTTGAATTTCTTCATATTGTTGCAAGTTCAAGACATCATACAAACTCAAGAGAAGTTAAAGATTGTATGGTTAAGTTTTGATAATCCTTGATTTATAAAAATTTGCTTTGTAATTACAGTTGATGTTATTGACTAATGAATTTCATATTCATATCCCTGATATATACGTGATTTTATTAAATACGTGATATATTAATGCGAAATAAGAAATCGAAGTTAGTACAAATAAACAAGAAAGTTCTTGTTGTTTTCAATGACCCAAGAGAACATGATCCATATAAATTGTAGTCTATAGGTAGTTCTCGAAGTATTTCCTATCTTCAACTAGCGCTTTTTGCTAACGCGTCTCCAGTAGTTCAATCTATATGCGGTAAAAAATTGGAAGTTTGGACGCAAAGAGGTACGTGAGAGCTTGACGCAAATCTTCTTCATTACTGAAAGAATTTTTCTTGAAGACTATTGTCCAAAAAAAAAAAAAAAAAAAAAAAAAAAAGAAGAGGTGGTAATCTGATGGTGCAAGTTCAGGTGAGTAAGAAGGATGGCACAGAGTCTCCCAACTAAGTATCTGTAAGATATTAATGACCACCTGCACGACAAACATCCCCAAATTATCGGCCAAGAACAGTACACTTTGGAATTAACTAATGCTGGCTTCTACTTTTGCACACGCTCCAAATGCTGTGAGTACAGGTCCGCAGTGATCATTCAGCCCGTTGGTAGCAGCTGATAATAAACCTCTTGAAAACCGGGCAGATCCTGGATGGCAGAGCATAATCATGGATGGGTGTATAGGTGGGCTTGCGCGGTGCAGAACATTATCTTGGTGTGACAACCAATGTTTGTAACGTTTGAAAGCATCACAGGACCTTATTTTTCTCACTGATCAGCACTCGATTTAATATAGATTTATTAAGGATGCGAGAAAACAACGATGAACAGGCTGTCACTAATTGTTGCTTATGGAGCCTATATATCTTACCTAAGAGGTGCAGATGAAGTATAACCATTTCACCGGAAGTGTTAAATTATTTGGCAAATTCACTACAGTTTGAACACTGTCCTTCTTAATGACCACTTTGCAGGGCTTCTTCATACAAGTCCTGTGGTCGTTCACAACGAGCTTCATTAGAGACAAATTCGTGAAACAAGATTGAATTCATGAAACAAACTTCTTGCTATTACCGAATCCTTAAATTCAAAGCACTACCCCTAATTTTGTTTGCTGGCCAAAAATTGACACATTTGGAGACTTGGTGCAAAAGTTGATAAACCCACTTTGAAGTCTTACAGCATACAGCACCAAACGAGCTCCTTCGACACTTGCAACTCTCTCTTCGCTACTGTACTAGTTACTACTGATTAATATACGCCATGAATAGTTTTTATAACGACTAATATTCGTACTCTCGACTAACTGGTGTCCCAACCTCGTCAAATATTAATTTGCGTACTTATTCTCACTCCATTGAATTGCAAAGTAAAAACGACAATAAGTTTCCTGTATACTTTCTATGAAAAGAGACCTTACAAAACTGGGGAATTTTAGTATATGTTGGTAAATTTTCTTCATTTCATATGTACCTTAAAAGGGTCCTCTAAAAAATTTAAAGTTACACAGCTTGTCGGAAATGAATCACCTGAGCAAATCTTTCGTATTATAAGGGATGAAAATTTAATTTATCACAGTTGTTTCATATCCTCTAGCATATTAATTATTTTTTATATTAGAGATTTTACTACATAGAAACTCATGTGATTTTGATATATTTTGACTTCCTTCATATTGTTGAAAATTTAATTTTCAGTGAAGCATATACTTAGTACACTTGTGCATACACAAAAATGAGAACTGAATTATTGTGATTAAATTAGTTTAAAAATAAATATAATTTGGTCTTGGTTATTTTTTTTATAAAAACTGGTTATGAAAAACTAAGCAAAATAAAGTAAAGTAAACCTAGATTTAATTATTGCAATAGGGAAATGAGTTTTAGACTGGTTGATGAGATTTTTTATTGAATATAAGAAAAATTTATTTTAATTTGGAGGAAAAAGAAGTAAATTTTGTCATTTTTCTATCATAATCATTAGCTGCCATTTTTAACTGGAAAGATTAAAATATATTCTTCTAAAAATTTATAACTATACTTGAAAATGTATTCACTTGTGTAATTCTAGGGATATGAATAAATATTTTTGGGAAATATGTTTATAGTTTCAAAACAAACCAAATACGTAACTAATAAATGTTTTATTTACATATATTTGGCTATAAGTAGATACTGATAACAAAATATCTTTCATATGAAAAATACGTGTTAATTTCATGTTACGGATTTAGATTGTAAGACAACTATTACAAATTAAAACGACATTTATTTACTCTTTTCTCCGAAATGATGAGTAACAGAGTATATTAAATATAAAAAATTCTAAATTAATTTGCAAAATTTTATTTTGATTCGAGAAAAAAATTTCAAAATTAAAATTATGACATACATTTCTAAAATTTCGGCTAAAATTGCTTTTATGGTCCTTAAAAATGATATTGAATAAAATACAGATTATTAATTTATAATTAAGTATGAGAACCAATCAAGAACATATTATATATATAATATATATTATATGCTTACATAACATTAACATTGTATATATATGTATACATACATATATATATATATAGATATATATATATATATATATATATATATATTATATATATATATATATCATATGTATATATATATATACATATATATACAATATATATATATATATATATATACATATATATATATATATATATATATATATATATATATATATATATATATATATATATATATATATATATATATATATATATATATATATATATATATATATATATATACACATGCATCAAATCATGATGCATGGGGCAAGACAAGTGTGATGATGTGGGACGAAACAGTTACGCAGTCTGTGACCATGGTGCCTCGCTATGCGAATCTGACCATCATGATGTTGAAGCAAAACCAGGAACAGGTAGAAGAGCATTATGTAATAATTTAAAGAAATGTTCAGTTTTTGTATTTTATGCATAAAAATAATCATTAAATTATGGAATTTTTTGTAAATTGCATACTATTATTAAAAAAATTACAACTTTTACCAAAATGATTGTTTTATTTGAAACTAAATATCGGGAGAACGACGAAGTTTGTAAGCAGAAAATTAAGTTTAAATTTACTTAGAGAAAGTAAGCAGTTGAGACTGTTATAACTGGATTGCTTGATTACCACTACATTTGGAATATAAAAGAGAAATCATTATTTAAAATCTACAATTTAATATAATTCCGATTTATTAATATCATCACAATCGGGAATTGCTAAAGACCAGGGAAGCAATATTTCAACAAAATGTTATTCAAAGACAAAAATTTATTGATTCTGCTCATCAATAAATTTTTGTATTATAAAGTCTTTGAAGTTATTTTTGGCAAAGTAACTTCAAAGAGGTAAAGTAATATTATGGAATTTTTTGTAAATCATTAAATTATGGAATTTTTTGTAAATTGCATACTATTATTAAAAAAATTACAACTTTTACCAAAATGATTGTTTTATTTGAAACTAAATATCGGGAGAACGACGAAGTTTGTAAGCAGAAAATTAAGTTTAAATTTACTTAGAGAAAGTAAGCAGTTGAGACTGTTATAACTGGATTGCTTGATTACCACTACATTTGGAATATAAAAGAGAAATCATTATTTAAAATCTACAATTTAATATAATTCCGATTTATTAATATCATCACAATCGGGAATTGCTAAAGACCAGGGAAGCAATATTTCAACAAAATGTTATTCAAAGACAAAAATTTATTGATTCTGCTCATCAATAAATTTTTGTATTATAAAGTCTTTGAAGTTATTTTTGGCAAAGTAACTTCAAAGAGGTAAAGTAATATGTATCAGTTGTGAGGCTGATATCATATAATAAGAATGACTATTCTATTTCAGTTATTATAATCTAAATGAAATTGTGATTCTAAATAATATTTTTTGTTTTCTCTTATTTAAATTTTTTACACACACAGGTTTTTACTTAAAAAATAAGCATGAACAAGGCATTATATAAGCATCTATTGTATTTCTTTATTTTATATTTATAATTGTGAATTATAAAAAAAATTAATTTATATTTATTTTTTTAAAAATTTGTATAAAATCTTTTTGAATCTAATAAATAAGATGAATCACTTCAACTGTATGAAACTATTAAAATATTTCGCTTGATTGATAATAATATGAAATTTATTTTAAAAATATTTTGTATACATTGAATATATTGTAAGCGTTTTCTAATGTTTTTTTAATTTTATGCAATTTAATTTTAAGCAAAATGTATTAACTAAATAATAATACAGTAATGTAATAAATTTTAACTTGCGTAATAAGATAAAACAATTAATATATATTTTTAAAGCATATATTTTTAAAACAAAAGAATGGATTATTTTCTATTTATTGAACATTAATAAAATCATTAAAAATTTTTTGCATGATTTTTTCATGTTTAATTTAAATGTAATATTACATATTTAAACATAATTTAAGGAATAACATATTCAAAGATAATTTTAGAAAAGTGAAGATGTGAAGCAAAATAATATACAGTCGTTATCTCTATCTCTTTCTCTCTTACCATCTTTTTCAAAATTAATAGTAATGTATTCCCTTCAGATTTAAGAAATTCCTCTTAATAAACCATATCTTATTTCCTTTGCTACATTTTTGGGAATTCTGCGGAAATATACCTTCCTTATTATTGTTAATGGTTAAAAGGAAGAAATTGCAAGTATCCTGGATTTAAAAGATGAATAATTTTTAGTTTCCGTAAAATGTTTCACGTGATTATAAGAATACATTTCAGTTGAATATTTTTAAAATTTATACGATAATATAAGATAGACTTTTTTATACACTGCAAGAAATCTGTTGCACTAAGTCACATATTTTTTACTCTTATTTGATCAACCAAATGTTCTTAGCTACAATTCAATTTTTTGAATATAGAACTACATGGCTCGATTGAGCTCATTAAAGCTAATAACGATAAGTCTTTTACTTCCGATTTTTTAAATATACTTTTGAACTTTTTATTATTTATTAATTTCGAGTAGTTTCATTATTAATAATTCAACATACAATGCTTTTAAAATTTAAAAACTAAATGATTATCTTGGCATTTTATTTGTTTTATTTCAATATTGGATCAGAACAAATTTCCTATAATTGAAGTCAATTTAATCATTTGGTGTTACATATACTTTCAGATGTCAGTGTATATAATAGGTTTTCTAAAATAATTAAATAAAATTTGTTTCGTAATAAATATAATTGTGAGAATCTTCAAGAAAAATGCAATTCGATCAAAAAAAGCTAAATGAAATAATAAAGCATACTCCCATAACAATAAAAAATTAATCGCAAATGGAAATTAATAGGAAAAAAAACGTTTCTTCTTCTATTTAGAAGTTTAATAAGCATTAATTTCAACAGTGATGAGTGGGGAATTAAAATTTAACACTTAACAGGCATTTTGTTTCAAATTCAAAATCCTCTGTACATCTAATAATAAAAAGATTTTTTGATTCATAAAGAATGTGATTATTTTCTTTATATATATATATATATATATAGGTATGAAGTGAATTTGTGTAAAAAATATTTTAAGATTCTTATTAAAATTCTTACGTTATTCTATGGATAGTTTACGTATTACTAAATTTTCTTCTGATAATACCATCTGACAAAAATATTTGTGATAAATAATCAAATTTATTATAAATTTATAATCAAATTTATTGCATTTAAGTGTATGCTAAGTGAAGAAAAAGATTCGTCAATTACAATGATTACAAATATCCAGATCATCACTATTTTGCAATTATTTATATATTTGCATTGAATTGTAAGCAAGATATGATATAGACATCGATCAAGACTTCTAGCATAAAATGTAAGAAATATTTCTTTCAAAAAATGATCATTTTCTTTAAAGTATTGACTGTGATAATGGAATTTCTTCCACTCAGATATATTTTAAATTTAAAAAATAATCTCAACATTTAACAATAATAACTTTAATAATTTATATACTTACATACCTATCTACATACTTACTGAACAACGTATAAAAATCCAAAATAATATTTCCTTAAATAGGATTATTAGATATTAACTAAGAAGATTAAATCCAAATGAGATTAAATGTTGCCATAGAAATGGATTTTAAAGAAAATTGGTTGTTGATTTTATCGCTTTATATTTTACTTATAATTCTTTAATTTTCTCATCTTTTTAAATATAATTATGATTTACTTGTCAATCATTGTTTTACACCAGCTTTTACTAGCTTTAAAATTTAAATTACAAATTTTTGATTTCTAAAAATTATACTGTGTTATCTCTAATGGATCTCTTAAACTTATTGATGCACATGCAAATTAAATTAATATATTTGTAAAGGATTTCGTAAACATAATGGAATTTAAATGGAAATGTTGAATATTGTATGAGGGTTTATATTGAAATTGATTCTTTATGATGTAATATAATTTTATACTAGTAAATATTGCAGAAAAGGAATAGAGTTTCTAAAAAATCACCAGAAGCAATCTAAAATTCAATCATTTTCAATGGATAAATAAAAAGAATTATATAATAACATATCATGCATTTAACTACTATAAAGTTGCAAAAATATTTTATCATTGAAAATGTAAATTATTGATATATTGAAAGTATTAAAATGCTACTCTATCAGGATTATTTTACTTCAGTTATAATATGCAATAAAATGTTTGTAGATTTTTTAAAAAATACTAGGTTTGAAAACACTAGGAGTTTTGAAAATGGAACAAGTGAAAAAAGTTATTAATGTATAAAAAAGAATTTTATATGTTTTAAAAACAAGTAATCATCAAATCTTTTTATCAATAGAAAAAAAATATCATTTAAACCTGTTACTACATTTGTGCTTTTTTTGAGGTTTGCTAACAACATTTTTTAGATAGCTGTTTCAAAAGATAAACATTTTTCAAAAGACAAAGAACATTGTTTTAGAATAGCTTTTCTTAAAAAGCATGAAAGCGTCATATTACCTACCAAGCAAGATTTATTTATCGTTTTGGTTTAAAACAATATTTTGTTTCACACTTTCAAAGATATATCTTTATTTATAATAAAAATATGGCCTTAATTTTTCAAGCTAATATTTTTAAGTTTCCATGCTTGCTTGCTTTTAGAACTTCTATCAGTAAAATTTAAAACACATAAAATCAGTGTTGTTTGTTTCTTTTTATACAATTAAGTCACATGCATAATATCCTTGTATGTGACAAAATATAAAAATGTGATCTATGCTTGTATGGATTATACCATATAAATTAATTTATTAATTTTTTTGAATAAATAGTAGTTTATTATACAATTTGAAGTCTCTCACATTCAATTTTAAATATTATTCTCAAATATATATTATAAAAACAGTGTCTTGCACTAGTTACTATTAGAAAATTTTAATTAATTTTGAAAATAAAACGGGTAACCTAATTCTTAAAATTAAATCCCTTTATTTATATGTCACATATCATGTTTCTCATACTAAATCAAAATGAGAAAAAGAAATAAATCATATATCATAGTAGTTGAGCATTTGAAAAAGTTCGCCCAATGTTTCCAAGAATTTCTTCACCAAAAGCTATTTTAAAAGGAAACGAAAACTAAGAGTAATCAATTTTTCTTTGTTATGTTGGATATGGATTAATGCTAAAGTTTAAGAGGGCGCGAAAAATTTCTTAACCAATGGAATTCTTGTTGTTGGATATTTCACTAATCAATAATTCAACACGTTTTAAGTTGAAACTGAAATTGAGCAACAGCTTTCCAATTATTATTATGAATCGACAGTTGATGAATTCATGTGCATTTGATTCCAATGTATTTGTTAAATGACTTTGCGTCATTTACATTTGCACTTAAATACGACTCGAGAATATTTGTGAAGTGCAAACTTGATTTGTCTATTGTTATTCAGTTTTAAAACATCATCATAATGGTTTTTATAATATGATAGCTGTTATATCATTTAGAATTGCCAAAAATGGATTTAAAACATCTGAGTCGGATCTTGACAAAAATGAATTAAAAATATCCTAGTTGGCCATTAAAGTGATACGGCCTAATAGGGTCACAATTTATTTTCTTGAAAGATTTGTAAAACTTTAGAAGATTCTTTTGAAGTATTATTGCATGAGGAATTTTTTACTATGTTTCAATTTTGACATGGATACAAATAGATAGAAGTCTCATATATTCACAGTCTAAGCAACAAAAATCAAGTTCATTGCAAGTAGAAAAGATTTAGCTTCACTACTACTTTATACAAAGTGTTAGAAATTGCACGTTTTGTCTTGTTCTCAGAACGAGGTTCCTTTATATATTCTTTAAATTATTTTGTGACAGATTATTCCCATATGTATTAGATATTTATTAATCAACTATCATTTTTAGGATTCCTATTGTCACTGATTTTAATGTGATGGATATCAAAAGTTGAGAGTTTGTTATGGGACTTCCTAAGCTTTTAGAAGTCTATGAATTTCATAGGGAGTCTATAATGCAGTAATTTTTAGAAATATTATGCAATTGTAACCATTTTTAAAAATTAATCAACAGTGTTAAATATTATCAATAGAGGATAATTCTTGCTTTAAAAAATGTGTACGCGTGTCTTATTTTTTGAATTGAATAAACAATTTCTGCTTTCTTTCCGCACAAGATTTTCGGACTAGTTCATTTAAAGAGCAATTTGGTTAAAATTAAATTACGATTTGTTTTACTGACCAAATTACTCAATACGTCAAGAACTTTCTTTACTTCTTACTTACCAACATTCATCATGTTAAGCATATATATATATATATATATATATAATATATATATATATATATATAAAATAGTACTGTTTAATATAGTATTAATTTTAAAAAATCGTTATGTTTAAAATTTATATCTTTACAGTTTAGATTTAGCTTTAGGGGAATCTATTATTCCATATTAAAAAAATTAAATATTAATTATACCATAGTATATAGATAGTCAATTGTAAGGATGTAAGAAAAATTTCATAACTATATATACAAATGTTATTTTTTTAAAAATAAAACTTGATATTTCTTCTGACAAATTAAATGAAATAGCAGATTAAGATTATATTTCATGCAAAATGATTAATTTTGGCGCAGGATTCATCCATTTTGTGTATGAAAATTAAAATTTCAAAGCAAAAATGAATTAAGTCTAAAATAATTAAGAAATTCATTAAAAAATTAAATCTTAAAAACTAATTGAAGAAAATATATATTTCATTATAAGGAACACAGGAAAAAAGCAGAATATAATTTCTGAGGCTGTTAGTAACATAAATGCCTCTAAGGATACAAATTGGAAAACTATTATTCATCTTACTTTTAGATTACGAGATAAAAAACGATAATAACTAAATAAAATATCATTTGTTCCAGACTTTTTTTTTTTATCATCGCAGCACGATGATATTAAGTAAGGACTTTAATAAATGCAACTCTATAAGGATGTGGCATAATTATCACAATTTAAATTACTCCCTTATTTAAATTTTACCAAATAAGCCCTAAACTTTGGTAAAATAAATGAGTAGAAATAAGACTGTTCAAATTTGTGGAAACAATTCCCACAAGAGCTATCCGCTTAATAAAACCTAAAAATATGATTCTTACAGAAATTAATTTTAATAATATTTTCTTTATACTTACATATACAACATTAAATATTTAAGTTTTATAACTTTACAGATAAATTATCGTTCTTAATTACTAAATATGAGTAATTCATGTGAAAAAAAATTATATTATTGTAATAATATACAAATATGTTATATGTGTGATTTAAAATTATTTAAATTAATTTTCAGCAAATTAAATAAATATATTTAGAAAAGATTTATTCAATTTTTATATCAACTTCAAGAGTATTTGTATATACATCGAAAAATTATATATATATATATAAATCTCATATTTCTTCAAATATTTTCTTATGATTTACATTTAGTTTTATATTTGTTTTCATGCGATACTCTTAATATATCAAAAGAAAAATTTATTTTCAAAAGTTGTTTCAGTTGTTTTTAAAAGTTGTTAAAGATTGTTTCAAAAGTTTAAAACCATGATAATACAAAGGAGGCATATTATGTAGCATAAATGAAATGCATGCGAAAGAAGGTTTAAAGTTTTTTCTGATTTCAATTTTTTTTAATTTTCGAAAAAATAACAACATACGAACTCTTTCAGATTCATAGTTTCTGAAAATCATGAATAATTTACAATTTAGCACATTCATATCATATAATGGTTTCATTTAAAGAAAGAGCATAAAAATGTGCTATATATCAGTCAGTAAAATTAATTGAAAAATAGCTTGTAAAATGATAGCTTATTAAGTGAAAAAATATTATGTATACTGATTCCAAAAATAGTTTATTAGAGATTGAAAATGCTGAAAAAATATGCTATGCTCATTTATTTATAATATAGGATATCAATTTCAATGAATAGTATTAATTGTATTAACAATTTATAAATTTGTTATAATTTCATAATTTTAGATAGTTATTTAAAAATATAATAAAAATAATTTACTGTAGAAAAAGTGAAAATTATTTTTATTTGGTGATTGCAAAAAATAATACAAAAACATTTGTATACAAAAATATCTTAATTTTAATTGCATTACGTAAGTTAAATTTATAAAATTATATATTGAAGTGTTGGTTACATTACACAAAAAATAAACTTTGAAAATACAATTGCATTACAGGCGAAGCAAAAATAATATATTAATTATTTGAGGATAAATTTTATTTACAAAAATAAACTGGAAAAGTTATTTTTTTATTCTTCAGTTTGTGGTTGAAGTAAGTATGCAGAACTATTGTGCAGAATGAAACGAAATTTATATCAAGATGCTGTTCTCTGGTTAAAATTTTAAACGTAGACTATGCTTCCTTTCAAATTGTTACTTTTTGTAATTAATATAAACATGAATAATGCTCATTTCATTTAAGTTGCTTTTAAAGCGATGCATAGGAATAGAGGTGTGTGGTTCATTTCAAATTTTAAAATTGTCTATTATGCGTACTGTTAGAGACAAAGAAAAAGTGCATAGCATTCAATCCCTTTCCTAACTACATTCATACATAATAATTTTTATAAAAATAATATTTATAATTTAACTTATATTATGTTCAAAATAATGTTTCTGCCTATTACAGTAAACTTGTTCTGGGTCTTTCAGCGCTGACGAAAATATAATGAACTTCAGTATTTTATAACTTTGTAACTAAAAAAATTTTTAACATAAAAAATGAATATTTTTAAACTAAAATAAACACAATTGTGCTATAAATTTTGAAATCATCATATGCGAGAAGATAACGAAAAAGTAACGTATGTAACGTAACGTAAAAATAACTTATGAAGATAACTTCTTATTTTAAAAGATTAATTAATGTTCTTTTTTTAGCATAGTGGATATTTTAATAGAATTTGAAATTAATTAAACTTTCAATTAATTAAGGTCTCAAATTTACATTTACAGATGCGGCACATTTAAAAACTTAACACTCTTACTTCTTTAATCTTATCTGTAAGAATGAAACAGTTTTAAATTAGTTTTTTTACAGTATTAAAAACGTTGTCTCTAAAAAAATCTGAATATTATAACAAAAAATTGCTTTCTTTTGAAGAAAACACAAGATGAAGATATAACCTAACGTTTGTAATTAGTTGTTATTCATTACATTCGAGTTTTTTAATGTCGTTTAGTAACAATTATGAATTGCAAACATAAGTTCCGAATATGAATAAAATTTATTCAAATTTAATATAAAATGATACCCTATACCAACTTTAATGTAATATTTTTCCAATTTGAATTGAAAAAGTATTCATGAGTTAAAATAAGGGTGGTAAAAAATTAGCTAATTGATTGAAAAATCTCTGGCTAAGTTATTCTTACTAGTAAGTTTCATTATTTCAAAAATGGTATGTTTGTAAGTAACTAGTAAGTTTCACTATTTCAAAAATGGTATGTTTGTAAGTAACTAGTAAGTTTCACTATTTCAAAAATGGTATGTTTGTAAGTAACTAGTAAGTTTCACTATTTCAAAAATGGTGTGTTTGTAAGTAACTAGTAAGTTTCACTATTTCAAAAATGGTATGTTTGTAAGTAACTAGTAAGTTTCACTATTTCAAAAATGGTATGTTTGTAAGTAACTAGTAAGTTTCACTATTTCAAAAATGGTATGTTTGTAAGTAACTAGTAAGTTTCACTATTTCAAAAATGGTGTGTTTGTAAGTAACTAGTAAGTTTCACTATTTCAAAAATGGTATGTTTGTAAGTAACTAGTAAGTTTCATTATTTCATTGATGGTTCAAATGCTTACGAAAGATGAAAATGAATATAAATTCACGAAATGACGATAATGAAAATGAACACATACACAAATTTGTATTTATTTACTGTAAGCCGATTAATCAAATTATGTATATTTCTTGAGAAATAGATCTGAATTAAAACCACAGGAAATTTAGAATGCAATGAAACTCGTGCTCATGTTTTCTATCTTATTAAGAAGCTCTCTTAACATTATAACTTAAAATTATATACAGAGAGAAAATTGACGAATCCTTTCCTTATTATCAGAAAGAGGTATTTATATTATAGTTTTCAGTTGACTAATGAAGATGTATTCAATACAGTAGATATCATACACTGCTGGACAATTGCTAAGGACGGATCACAAATTGCAATGTAGCATAACATTAAGCGTGACATGAGGCTTAGTAGGATAAAATATAGTTGCCACACTGTTCAGACATTAGAATAAAGAATATTTATTGTTCTGGAAAGTACAAAAGCTGTTAAACATCTGAAAGAAAGAGATGTTCATTTGATGCTGCATACGGAAAAATGGAACAGTGCATCTAAAAGTCAGCAGGCACCTTGAAGAAAAATATCAGTACGGGATATGTCCACCGTGGAGTGTGATGCAACATTTCACACATCATATCATACTTTGAACAAGATTATCCAGCAGCTGTTGAGGCAGTTTATCCTATTCCTCTGTGAAAGCATGGATGAGGGTGTTCTTGTTTGTCTGAGGATAGTTTTGACCAGCAACTTGCCTTGCCAAATCATCCCAAACATATTCAATGGGGTTTAGATCTGGAGAATGTGATGGCCATACGAGGCGTTGAATACCCTCGCTGTCTAGACAATCTTGAACAGTGAGTGTTCGATGACATGTTGCGTTGTCGTCCATAAAAACAAATTCACCACCAACAGTACCACGGAAAAGACGAACATGAGGAAGTAGAACTTCATTAATGTATCGTTGGCCCGTCATAGTCCCATTCGCAACCACATGTAGGGGCGTGCGGCCATTGATCATGATGCCGGCCCACACCATGACGCTGCATGTCGGATATGGTCCCTTTCCTGGATATTTTCTGGACGATAAGCAGTACCACTCTTGCGCCAGATCAGTTGAAGTCTACAGTCCTAAAACAGACTGAACCTACTCTCATATGAGAATAATACGTATGCCCAGTCATGTTCAGTCCAATTGCGATGCCGACGGCACCATTGCAAACGGGCAGTACGGGTTGTCTGGTCAATGGGAAACACACAACAGGTCTCCGGGCATATAGTCCTCCTCCCTTCAAACGTCTGGCAACAGTTTTTCAGGAGATCTGCTTTACTGAGGCAGCAAGAAACTGATTTGTCTCCTGCTGATCTGTGGTGCGCCTGTTCCTTTTTGCTGATAGGACGATATATCTGTCTTCTCAGGTGTACTTCTAACACGATTTCCCCCGTGCCACCTACTACACATTCCAGTAGTTTTAAATAACTTCCACAGCCATGTAACAACGCTGTGAGTGATGTCGAACTCCCTGGCAACATCTGTTATTTTTCGCCCTTCTTCGATCTTTCCAATAATTTGACCACGCATAAAATAAACTAAGTGACGCCGGAAGACATGGTAAAAATTTCAAGTTCGTCTATTAAATCTTTCTTGTAAAACTTTGACTTGAAACAACTATCCAAACTCGTCAAACTCTTTAAAACTCTTATGAATGATATCACGTGATGAACAGGCGTGGAAAAAAAATTTGCACACGCATATTTCTTCTTACTATATCCCGCACTTATTCTAATTTTCCACATTTTGCTTCTTTTCATTTTGTGGTTGCTATGGATGATAGTGTTATCCGAGCTTATCAATTGTCCATCAGTAAATTTAGATTACATTATTCATTGTAATTTAAAATGAAGCAAAAAAATATTCTGAAATATAAAAATTCTACATCTTTAACCTTTCAAATTTTTAAATTTTCTTTTTTCATGTATACCTATTATGTACTATATTTATCTTCATGTATTTTGAATTTCTAAGTTATGGTGAAAATTTGTTTAACCCATTTAACTTCATTTCCTTTATATTATTTCTTAATTGATATGATTTGACACAATTACTCATTTTTTAAAGTAATTTAGTAATTTTATTATTTACTTTTTTAAATTGTTAAGGTTTTTTAACTAAAAAATTGCAAATTTCATTTAATTTATTTAAGTTATCACACAAATTGTCAATGGAGAATGAAATCTAATTAGTTAGGAATTTTATGAAACTCGTACTTTTTTCTGTTAAAAGTAGATTTTTTTGAGAAAAAATTAATAATTTCTTTTAATTGACAATAATTAAAATTATTTGATGAAATTGCATTTTTTCTTATAACTTTGATGATTGCTATAAAATTATTTATTAAAAACAATCCTAACAATTTCTGTATATTTATGTGTTTTTGTACTTCTATTTCCTTATCCATTCTTTATTATCAATATACATTCTTTATAAAATTTCAAAGGTTAAATATATTTCAATTTCAACTGTATTATTATTAAAAATTAACTTTTGTCTCTTATTATTGTGCATTATCTTACGGGAAGTTCATTATTTAGTTTGATTGTTATATAAATGAAATCACTTTTAACTGTTCTAAAGCGACACTTAACATTATCATTATATCTTTGGATTTATAATTTCCTCTTTAAATAAACTATTACCAGCAACTTAATATCTAATGAATTTTGTTATTTAGCTGCAGATAATTTACATCTGCAGATACCCAAGCGATCAATTAGTGTAACCAAGCGTTAAATTGAGTAATCGATTATAATCTGATTGTAACCTTAATCCATCTACTAGATTTACTATTCAAATAGCGACGCTTCAAATACCTACGTTTTTGCAATGGACTTCT
This sequence comes from Latrodectus elegans, assembly GCA_030067965.1. Lineage (NCBI taxonomy): Eukaryota > Metazoa > Arthropoda > Arachnida > Araneae > Theridiidae > Latrodectus > Latrodectus elegans. The sequence continues at coordinate 28,104,664 of CM057810.1, read as the reverse complement.
ATTTTCAGAACGTTATGCGTTAGAGATAAATATAATTATTAATAATTTGTAACAAAAATATATCTTTTAGTATTATAATTTAGATTTTTTCATCTCACCAAATCACAGATTTTGAATTACAAACTAGATAACTCATTTTAGAAAATGGTGAAATTTAGTAAAATTTTTATCCCGGTATAATGGTAAAGGTTCTCAACATAGTGAATACGAATTAAAGAACGAGAATGATCATAAGTAAAATTTCGATTTTAAAATTTAAAGGATTTGAAAAATCAAACTACATTTGTATTATCATTTAATTCAGTTATCTTAACAAAAGTGATTTGCAATTTTAAAAATATTTTATCAAACATTTATTAACATGAATAGTACGACGTAAGCAGTTATAAGATATTATTTAATCAATAACATTCTTATTTGATTATTTTATGCAGCTTCATATTCTTATCTCACCTAATTTTTTTGTAGTTCTTTCAAGTGGTGAATATTTAATAATTGTGAGCTGTCGCCCTTGGTAACAGATGAAAATTTTACGAAAATCTTAAAATAGCTTAACATAACGTTTATTTTTAAATACTTGTACATTATTATTTGTATTATTACATCCTTTTATTAATATTTATTTTAATCTTCAATTTGATTGAATGTCTGAAAATACATTGACATAATTCAATGAAATTCATACTTATTTATGTTGTTTTTTAATGTTAAAAACTTTAAATTATCCTTTATAAATACAATAAAAGAATGAACAACTAATTAATTTATCTATTTTATGTTATGGATTTTAGTTAGTAATTTACTGTCACGTATGCATTTAAATTTAATATCTTGGATTGCAGTTTATAGTTACAAATATGTAATTTATATAAATTTATACTGTATATATTATTTAAATAGTAACGATACGTTCAGGAACTTTATCTTCTATTTTCTTTTTCTATTTGATTTTAGGGTAAATATAATAAAAATTTTATATTATCATTAAATTTTTATGTCAATGTCATATTGAATTTTTTTAAATTCATGAAAGTGTTGAAGAATCAATTCATCAGTTTCTAAAATTTCCTTTTAATACCATCATTATGATACTTGAAAATATTCAAAAGAATTACATTATATTTATAAATAATAAAAATTAAAACGAAGACGAAATAAAACTTTAAATAAAATTAAATAAAAAAAATGAATCTCTAATTAATTAGACGACCATTGAGATTATAAAAATTTATTATAATTATTTTTTATAATCTCAATGCTCGTCTAATTAATCTCAATTAATTATAAGTAAACATAATTAATTATAAAAATTATTATTAGTATACGTTCATATATAGCTAAAATAATTCCCTCAGTATGAAAGCATTTAAATTTTAAGGATTAAAATTTCTGAGGAAAACGATCAGCATATTAGGTGAGTGAAACTATATCAAATGGATGCATGATTTAATGATAGAAGATATTTTTAAAAAAGTCTGAACAACTGGAAAGGAATATTCTGTGTTGCTGTGTATCTGTTTTATATAAGTATCACAAATTTATTCCAAGTAAGTAAGCTTGAAATTTTGCGTGAAATGCGTAAATTAATCAAATCGATTTAATATCTATCGAAGATATTAGGACTGAGATGGATCTAAGAAAACTTACAAAAACCTGAAAAGAAAATATAAACCTTGGAAGAGAGCAAGAGATAAAAGAACTTATGCTGGATGACAATACAAATATTTCATAATATTTACTTATAATGTAAATTTTGCTGATGCTTCTATACGACAATCATAAATTAAATAATCCAATTTCAAAAGCGTATTATCTATAAACAGTATATTATTATAAATAATATGAAAACAAAAGAGAAAAACTCATATAAAAAAGAATATCAGGACATTTTTATTAGGACAATTTTTTTATTATTGAAAATCTTACAAAAATTTCTCGTATATTACAAAGTATGCCATGTGACTTTACAAATCCGCTGTATACAACTATAAAAACATTTACAAGATCTCAACAGAAACACAAACAATTTAAATGACTGAAAAATTACTGTATATCGACTACTGTTTCAATTCTCTTAAAAATCAAGGATTTTTTCTAATATTTGTAATTATATTTTTTATCAATTAGATTTACTAGGAGAAATCAACACATGTTATTCCTTAACTTGTATAATTGCATAAATAAAATTACTAAAAATTTTAATTGAAAATTCTAAGTTTTAAAAATTGATATGTATTTATTTTCGATTTTAATTTCTCTAGGGACATTAGCAATTGCTTTTTCATCTATAAGTTTTATTAGAAAAGCGATGGAATAGAAATTTACACTAAAGATTTCTCATTTAAACTCTCAAGCTTTTATGCCTCAATCTGCTTATACAAAGAGATCTATCAAATTATCTTTTAAGTTAAATAAAGGATGATGTCTATTTGCTTATGAGAGCCATTTATTGTTATAATTTTTTAAACGCTTTCATCCAAATGAAGCATTTTATTTTACTTAATTGAAACAAATAACTCCTATTTTTTTTAAAATTTTGATTTATTTTAAGATAACATTTTTTAATAAATTGAAGGAGAATTTTTTTAAAATTTGCGATACCATATTTTGATATTATACTACACAAATTATATAATTGACATCATTTAAGAATTTTGCTTTTAATAATTACAAAAAATTGCATTTAATTTTTAATTAACTGCATAAATTTAAAATTTAATGTTACTTCATTTGAAATAAACTGTGGATCATAATATAAACATATTTTTAAGCAATAGGTTCATATGGTAATTCAATTGGCAAATGAAAATGAATCGGAAACAAGAAATTGATATTATGGTATTTTTCAAATATATATATATATATATATATATATATATATATATATATATATATATATATATATATATATATATATATATATATATATATATATATATATATATATATATATATATATATATATATATATATATATATATATATATATATATATATATATATATATATATATATATAAAATATATTGCTAGAATCATCTTCAATGAAAAGATGATTGTAGCAATATATTTAGAAATATATTGCTACAATCATCTTTTCATTGAAATTTCTTTTAATTCATAATGAAACGTAGTTGAAAATGAGAGCAGAAAATTTAGTAAGAAATTACCTTTTTATTTAATGGCGCTTATGATAAAATCCATTTTAAAGTTATTATGCATTGAAAAGATAGGTTAGAACAGAAATTTCTTTAAAAACGTCCTAATTCCATATCTCTGTATGTCTTACAATTGATATTTATTTTTTGAATTATTACATCTCACAATAAAAATGGGTATTTTCTTATAGTTCTGATTTTATATAGGAAATATGGAAACTTAATCACACACATCTTTGAATTCCTCAGTCAAATGTCATCTATTCAATGTTGTGGAATTGGAGGAATTTTGAATTTTTTCGGAAACTGGAAATAACTTACTTACTCATCGAAATATTTCTTTGAGGAGAGATTCTTTTGCTTGGAAATTCTCATAGATAGAAGCTATGGAATAAGTTATTTAATTTTTTATGAATTCATTGTTAAATATACAAATATTTCTCTATTGCATTTCTCAAGAGATTTAAGGGGGAATCCTTTCTAAAGCCATTTATTGTAGAATTACCCAATAACTTCTTTTGCATTCCCAATAAAAACAATTCTTATATTTAGATGATTATTTAGAAAACTTCTGAGCACATTGTATTGACAATTTGCTCAAATATAGATTAATACAATACCATTAAATAATTATTAAACAGCTGTAATATACGCATACATAACATAATACAAAAATAATGAAATATTGGTAAAAAAACCAAGTGAAGTATGTTTTACCATAAGATATTGTATTTTATTAAACACGTAGGTTCAAACAAGTCTCACGAGGATTTTATAATGTAAATTATTCAGTTTATATACTCATGAAAGTTTAATATTTTTATTAATCTTAATATTTTTGAATATTAGTTTTCCAAGTTATTATGATTTTAAAACTAACTTTTTAAATTTCTTGTAATATAATATTGTAAATGACTTTGGAAAATTTCGGTATTTCAGTGTCCAGTGTTATCAAATTGCCTACCTTATATATTAAATTTAGTTGATACAATTTTAAGTATAAATTTCTCATTTACGCAATATAAATTACATTGTTATATTAAATAAAAGCAAAAGGAATCTTTCAAAATTTGAGCTAAGTGTAGAACATTAAATATATTTGAAATAATTTATTGCTTTAATGTCATTACATATATTTTCTTTCACTTACAATCTTTTGGGCAAGAAGTGATTTTTAAAATAATTTGATGACAAAATAACTGGAAAATGGCTTATAGATAGTGAAAATAAATTATTTGGAAAATATTTTATCCTAGTCAAGTTTTTTGGGACTCAAAAATAGAAATAATATAAAAAGAAATGAGTAAGAAGTTTTTTATTTGTTTGTAATTAAAAGCATATATGTCCATTATCATGTACTACAATAAATTCAGCTGAATCATTAGATTAATGCTTATAATAACCTTCAATTTTTAACGAGTCCTTATAGCGATTGTAAAATTAAACTTCGAAATGTAATTCAATATATATACTTAAATTCGCTTAATTTTGCTTTATTTCTATAGAATACCTTTGTGAATTTTTCATCCATATAATATAATTAACTGCGGGAATGAATCGCCAATTCATCTTTAAATGAATGATAAGTGAAGGACGTAGTATTCAACTAAAGATGCCAAGAACATTAAAAGTTCTGACCGCAAAAGGTCATCCTTATTCATTTCCTGTTTTGGTCAACCTTCCATCTGCAGCTCATTATTTTTACGCACATTTTAAATTTCAGAAATGTTTATATATCTCAATGAGATATTGATATTCAGAGTATTAACACTGAAACAGAAATATGTATAAGCATACATATCTCAATGAATATTTTATTATTCTTTTAAGAAGTTTTTCAAGCGAAGAATTAAAAAACATCTAATTTTTTCTTTTAAATGAAGATGAAATTTTAGAGAGATTATTGTGTGTTCAAGATTATTTATTTTTTCTTTGGTAAGTATTATATTAAACATTGTGAAAAATAGAAAATATTTTTCGTATATTAAATATCTATAGCAATGAATAAGTTATCAAATGATACTACTGTTTTCCTTTTTAGGAAGTTATTATTATTTTATTATATTCTTTTAAGAAGTTATATATTTTTAAAACATATTATTATTTAATGATAATTTGAAATTACCATAAAAATAAATTTTTTGTTATGATAAAAAAGTTTTAAGATTTTATGTTCATATTAGAAAAAAATCAGTATTATGAAATTGTTATGTTGTCTACAAAGTGGTTTGGTTTCATTTTGTTATTGTTATATTATATATTTTAAAATTTATAATGAAATATATTATATATGTGAATGATTTTAAAAAACACCTTTGGTCCTTGCAACACTTCTTTAAAAATACATGAGGTTATTTTCTTTGGAATAAAATTTCCATTCAATTAATTAATTTAATAGGCTAATAAATCCCTAAAAATGTGGTCTGAAAGTCTCTGTCTCTTTGTATATATATATATATATATATATATATATATATGTGTGTGTGTGTGTGCTATTTTCTTTATAATATATTTTTTTATGAGAGCTAAACTTCTTATGACTATTTAATTACTCATAGCTGTCAAAAATAAATTAAAGTACTTATAAATAAATTTGGATAAGCGATGAACTCTTAAGGATTGTTTTAAAAATCTTTATCAATTTGATTTCGGAAATTTTGACATTAGAAACAGACAGCTAAAAGAAATAGGTCTTTTCAAATTCATAAAAATTTTTTAATCTCAAATTTACTCATGCTTTCCTGTTATGTGTGTGCTGGTTTCTTAAATTAACGCGTTTGTTCTTGTGAGCTGAATCTTAGAGTTTTTTTTAATTTTCTGAAATGTAAAGATTTTAGTTGTTATTACTTTTATTTTCTGAATGAAAATAATTTGATGGTCGTCAATATATCTTCAGCGGTATAATATGCATATATGTTTAAAAACCAATTAAATGCTTGTATGTCATGTGTCATAAATTTGACATAAACTCAATTGTAAGATATTTTCTGTCAGTTAGAGAAGAATTATTTTGCTTAATTTTATTAGTGATTTCAATTGAATTTTTATCATTAAGAATAACAAATTCGATGTATTGCTAAAAAAAGGAGTTAGAAGTCAAAAGCCTTTGAGCTTCATTTCGAAGTTCAGAAATAAATGGTGACTTTAGAGAGAAAGCAAGAGAAACTTCTGTTTTCTTTAAGCACCTCAGTAGGTTTTATGTAGTTTCGTTGGTATTTTTTGGAGATCCATCTATTTTACTAAATTTGTATACTGCACGTTATTTTTGAAAATTAATTCCTGCAAAATGTCTATTCTAGTTTTTTCTATATAAAAATCATATATTTTTATTTGATATTTTTGATGAATTTTTTATACTTGAAAACGATACATCTGTAAATATATAGTAACTTAAGTAATATGTCTAAATACACATTTAGACTGTATACTTGAATAATAAAAACCATGTTGAATATGATAAGGATGATGTGTAATCAGATAATAAAAATAAAAGTTTTGATTTTATGTTATAACGAGAGAGATTTTATTCTGTATACAAAAAATACTCCTTATATTATTTTCTAACATATTTAAAGAGTGTGACAAGCGTATTAAAGTGCTTTTATTTTAATTCAAGATCTTTCGGAGTAGTGGAAACTATATTTTGTGAAAGAAAAATTACGTTTCATGAATTTGAGGTTCTCTTAAAGTTTGTCTGTTTGTTACCTGCTTATGAATAACTTTACATATTTATTTTCATAACATCCATGATTTATAGTCTAAGATTTGCCTAAAGAACGAATAATAATGAAGGAATTATTAAATCAAAATTGCTGAATTAGAATTCATTCTCTGAAGTCTTTTAATGATTATTCCTCAAAAATGATGGTTCGAAAGTTTTTACAATGAAGATAACCCAAATATAATATTATTTTTTGGGACAATGAAAAGTGTTTTAAAAGAAATTGCAATAGAAATTTACATATTTATTCCAGAACGAAAATATAAAAATTTCTTGTTTCAAATTGCGCTTTTTATTTGGGAAATATGGGTTCCTTAAAATTTCATTGCAGCCAAAATTACATTAAGGTTTTATATTTTTCAATAAAATAAACTAATTCTTTCATTTGGGATAATTTGTATGCAATTTAAGAAAAATAATTCAGTTTAAAAAATTCATGTATTTTTTTAATATCAAAATAAAATTAAGTGTACAAAACAAGTCGGTGGATATTAAGAAACAATAGAAATTTATAATTAAGAAACAATAGAAATTTATAATTTAATATTATCTTAAACTGTAAAAATAATTGTTTTAGAAACAAAATGAGAGAAATACTAAAAATTCATTTTAGTAGAAAGTTACAAATTAAACATTAATAAATTATTAAATACAGTATTCCAATGTTCATATTTAAACAAATATAGTATTTTTTCATTCACACATGAGAAATAATGAAAGATATTCACTATAACTGATTTTGAATTTATATAGAAATAGATTGGAAAGATTTAATGAAGGATTATATAATGACAAAGATTTATTAATTCAACGAATAACAAAATGAGTTTAGTCATCTTCATTACAAAAAAACGCATTTAAAATGTCATGATAATAATGAATAAATGTTACTTATATGTATGCTTTAATGATTACAAATAATCTTTTAACAATTAATTCTTTGCTATAAGAAAATTTCATTTTAGTTAAAATAGTTCATAAAACATAATTAAAATATATAATTAGCTTTAGGTTATTAAATGTACAATATGAGCAAGACAAACACTCAAAACACAACTTAATATGTCTTAAACTTAATTCACACTATTTTAGGATTTATGATATTATTATTTATCAACTACTTGTGTGTGCGTTCGAGATAGTAAATCACACTTGGGCATCTAAATTATTTTATTTTATAGCCACAAAAAGTTCAGAAGAAAATCTTATAGTTAGCACCAGCTATATGTCTTTATAAATATTAAACGACTTTCTTGAAGTGAATGATATTCTTCATAGATATTTTTAAAAATAATCACGATTTTTTGATACAATTATGATATGATTTCTTTTTACAGTTTTTTGACACAATTTTTTTTATTACAATCGGTTTTGGTCAAAAGGCTCTGCATTTGAGATCTATTACAAGGTGTAATTTTTAAATAGTATTAACTATATGCATGCATTGTATTAAAATTGAATCCTTAACTATTGGCAACAAAATAAATAAATGTTCAATAAACATTCTAACAGTTATCATACTGGAACATAAATAAAGTCTAAAGTGACAGATTATTAGAAAAAAAGGAATATAGAAGCATTTGACATTATTTAAAGATTTCTTAATATAATCAAAATATTTCTTTACATCCTCAATACAGAACTGCAATAAAAATTTAGGATTTAGGATATAAAATTACTATTAAATTTAATGTTTGTAAACCATTCTACATTCTTTGTAATTATACCCACAAATTTATCTTAATTTTATTTAAATTAATTTAAAAACTGTTATTCAAGTGTTAATATTTGGATATGCTTTACAGTAAAAAATTCATTTCATAAAATTTTTACATTGTCTTAATACTTCTCCATTCTTCAAATTTTCAATTTTAATCAAAGAAAAAAGTTTTTGAACGATATATTCTTACGTCATCTATTTTGACAAGCTATTTAATGATAAATAATTTTATTGTGAAATGATTCCTCCAATGATCAGATAGTTTTTTTTATACTGTACACATTCACAGAATTCTATATATATATGTATTTAAACTTTACAAAAGACTTTTTTGTCATTTATCTTTATTTATAGTAGTTGAAAAATGATTTTCTTTCAATTTTCTTCATTTTGTTTTTCAAGGATCACAGTTTTCTATTATGACGGATAAAGGTTGCTCATTTATTTACTACAAAAATGAGCTTAGAAAAATATTTTGTAAATAGTTTCTGCATTCCTTGGATTACAGAAATGCTTGGTTTAAATATCAGTTCTAAGTTTTTCCAAGTTTTCAGAGTGAAAATAAAGTTTAAATAACTCTATGTGTAATAAAACATCGATATCAAAACAAATGACCAAGAATTATAAATAATGATTATAGATTTCCCTCCTGTTACACAATAGAAAATTTTTTTATTTCATACTAGCTTATAAATTATTAAAATTTAGTATTTATAATCATTTAAAATAGTGGTTTTCATCCTTGTCTATACCGTCCACTAGCGGAAATTGATTATTTATATTGGTGGTAGTAAAGCATATATTGTCTTTTTATAAATTTATAATTCAGATTAATTTAGAGTCAATAAGCAATCAGAAAATTTTACTTCTAACAGAAATACAAAAGTAAGCGAAAGATTAAGGAAATGGCTTATTCTAGGTTCAAAAGCCTGTTTTATTTGAGTTAGATTAAATTTTGAAAAGAAACTACTTTGCATGATTTGTAAAAAAAAATTTTCCTTAAATTAAAATCTCTTTGATTAGTTTTATAAAAACCAATTAATATTTCGCCAATTAGTGTGATAATTATTAATGATTATGTAAGTTAATCACAATTTCTCAAAGGATGCTCAGCCATGGATAGAAACATGAAATTATTTATAAATTTGTTCTATGCCTTAACTAACATCTTATTCTTGACAAATTAATCCAATATTTACGAAGTTAAAATTTTGACTATTGTAAAATATATTTATAATTTTTTTTAGAATCCTAATGATGAAATTTGGAATTAAAAAATTTATTTCAAAAGTACGCATAATTTCTTAAATATGTTAATTACAAAACAAGAGATTATTGCGTTTGATATCAGATCATACTTTACTCGTTAAAACATTATTAGAAATCCTATTCTAAAAAGTTTGCTTATTAAAGAAAGCATCATAAGAAAAAAATTGCCCCTCAAGGTGCACAACATTACAGGATAAGCCACTCTGTTTTCTGGAAATTTAATACAATTTAAAATAATAGCAATGTTATGTGTGAATTAAATGTCCTTATAGTGAACATTAAATGATAAGTATTGGTGTATAATTTTTCAGGTGTGAAATATTTTGGTATATCAATTTTTACCAAACGAAGTGATGAAATACTGACAAATAATGTTGAACTATAATTATGCATTAATAGTCATCAGAGGTATCTTTTATCCCTTCAAACGTTCCGCAACAAACGGAAAGTCATTTATTTCTAAGAGGGAATGAGATTCACAGGTTCTATTATCACACTTACTTTTGGTAGTTTCAGGCATCAAATCTGTTAAGTTTCAGACAGGTGAATGGTATTTCCATTATAAGGCTCCACAACTTCTTGTTTAGTATATTTTTTCCTGTGGCACGAAAGGTCATGTGGGCCTAAGCTTGCAGTGCCCATTTCTGTTTTCCTGACCGAGAGGTCCTGGGGTGCGAAGTATGTGTCCCAATTAGATTGTCAACCTAACGCGAAACCTCTAGTGTTTAGTTTCTAAGAATGCTTGGTACTGAATTTATCGACCCATTGAAGGGATGAAAGGCTGACTCAATGTTTCTCAGCCCGAGAATCTAACCTCATTCTTGTGCCTTGAACGCTATCACTAAACTACCACTGAAAACGCTATCATTAAACTACCGGTCGTTGTTTCTTGTTTATATTAATTAAAAAAAGAAAAAAAGCAACATCAGTTCTTTGGTTGTTATACATAAATTATCATCGTAACTAGTAGAATATATACCCCATTGGCAACCTTTAAGACTTTGTTTTTTCTCCAAGCAATTATAATGCATTGCTAAACAAAAAACTGTATGTATGACAAAAAAATGATGCAAAACGGGATAAAAAACTAAACCTGTCAATAAATAAAATTTAAAAAAGCAGCAAAAATTCAATTTGGCAAAACCAAAGTGAAAACCACAGAAACACTATAATCAATCTAGATAATTGCAGATTTGGCGAGAAATCTCTTGGGGGATATATCATACGTATACCATTTCCATCATATGAAAACTACAACTGTTGCATGATAGCCCACTTCGGCCAAGATCTACAGTATTGCAGTCCGTATCTGTTTTCGTGAAAGAGGGCCCTGAGGAGTGAAGCATATGTCGCCAGTGTTTAGTTTTCATGAAATTAAACATGAGTACACCGTTTATCAACCCCCTGAAGAGATGAATAGCTATGTTGACATTGTCTTGATTGATGATTTAACCTCAGACCTGTGATTTTAGAGTGTGAAGCATTACCACTAAGCCATCGGGATGTAAATTATGAATATATAATTGTTAAATAAATAGTACTAAAATTATCATTTAGGAAAAGCTAACATCATTTTATACCATGAGTATTATCGTATAAAACCATGTTGAATACGTATGTATATAAGAAGTCATTGAAACCAAAAATGCAGTTTGGCTTCCCATTAAAAAATTATCTTAATTTTTTAGATAGCATTAAGGAAACTTTAACATAATGCTATGCATCTTAGTTGAAAGCGCGTGATTTTTCTGAGCTGTGATTATCATGAATCATTTCTCTCATCCGTATTCATTAGTTAACATTCAATCATTTAATCTTATTCTTTCAGGTCATTAGTCTGAAAATCCCTTTAAATATTTCGCGTATTCAAGAATATGTAATGAACCCGAAAGTCATTTGCGTAAATACTTTGTGTGTGTGTTCAAGATAAAATGAATTATTGTAGAGTTTCGACTGAACTTCCTAAAATTTTGCATTCGCTCGTGTTATCGTAAAATCAAAAAATCAATTACTGGTAACATTTTAATAATTATTTTTGAAAGCTAGAAACTAGTTCATATTACTGTGTAAAAAAGCATGAGAGGAGGTAGGTAATTCAAACTTTCTTTTAATCTTTAAAGTATATTCAACTCAATTGAGTTAACACAATCTGATGAGATAATGAGTAAATTTTTAGTATTTGAGTACCAGCATAACTGCAACTTTCTGCCAAAGGAGTTAAAAATTTTTTATCATAGCGTGAAACTACTAAAAATAATTATGTATAATAATTATTTTTCGTGTAATAAGCAGCAATTGAATATATTGGAATGAAAATTGTTGAAAACGCGCGCGCGGATAAAACTTAGTTTTCAATTTTAAAGATCCGATTAGCTGCAATAATCAAAAATATGCACAAAGACAAAATCTCTGCAAATGAATGAATATTTATTTACAGAATTAAGAAAATATTGCAAATTTTAAAAAACTTATCTAATTATTTGAATTTGCTGTCTATAAATATTCTTAAATGGAATATTGCTGAATTGCTAATAATTATTTTCGCTATTAATATTGCATTGGAAATAATATTAAATGATTTGTATAGATTGCAGTTGTTTATCTAATGAACAATCCAAATATTTTAAGAGTTAAATAATTCATTTTGAGAAATTGTATATGAAACTTATTGGGGATTATATTATTAGATTAAGAAAAATAATGCTTCATTAAAGCGAGCAGCATTACTTGGTCACTATGTTGAGCAATTTGAGGTCAATTCAAGATCAAGTTGTTTAAATTTAACTCATCAAATTATCAAGTAGTTTTGAAAAAAAAAGTTTTATTCATACGGAAGTGAAAACTTAAGAAAGAATTCTGTCTTATCCGCTGATAATTTTCTGGGGTAAAGAAAAATTAAGCTTTCTAAAAATGTCAGGAAGAATAATTACTAAATATTACGTAATCCTTAGAATAAATGCATGGGATATTTTGATTTCTTACTCAGTAAAGGCAATACAAAAAGATATCGCTACGAATCATTAAATTTGAAATTTTGTTGATAAATTATCTTATTACTTACATGGGATAAGCAAAAAGTATAAAAAGGCTCAGTACTTTATGGGAAATAGTTTTACAAGACATTGCGTAATTCATACTTTCATATAACATCATTATAATCTTTATTTTCTGATTAATTTTTTTATTCAATGCTTATGCCGTCTAACAAAATATATTAAACTAAATTATTAATAATTTGTAAAGTATGTGAGTTAATTGAGTTATTTTTCATTGTTATTTTATCTATAGCTTTATAAAAATGTTTTTTTAATTTTTAGCAAAAATATTTTCAAAAAGTAGAGTACATAATTAATTGTAGATTTAATTCGTAGTATGTACTTTTCTTTCCTTTCTATAGAAAAGTAATTTTACAGTAAAATTTTAGATCATTTATATAGATTTTAAGATGTTCAAAGCGTCTGTAAGACAAAGGGAATTTCAAAATGTATTTAAGTATTTTCATGTCTTGAATCTATGCTAAATAAGTAGGGATGGGATTTTATTCAAGTATTGGATTTGTATCAAAATACTTCGATTTAAAATCCTAAAATTGAAAAATTATCATAAAAATATATGTCAATAATCATATAAGTAGAGTTCTGACAAACTAATATAATTACAGAGGATTTAATTTTATTGCAATAGAGCATACATTTATATAATGTTATAGATTAAAAACATATCATCTCAGTGGCATTATAATTTTTTGATTGGTATGAATTTCATTCTTAATAAATCATTAACGCATTTAGTAGTGCATTTCCTCCGAGAGAATATAAAAATTGCTTTAATTAATTTCTAAAATTCCACGTACACGATTGCAAATAGTCTTATCAAGCTAATCGAGAACAAAGATGTTAAAACTATCATTACTTAAAATGCATACTTTGCGGTGCAGGAGAGCCGTGGATTACAATTTAAAATTAACGGGCTTGGAATACTCGCCCGTCACCAAGCGCAACCAAAATTTTGTACCACGTTCAAGTCACGAGATAACATCTGAACTGGTACCTTTATCTCCACAACCACCCAACACCAGCGATAAGATTTTACACGTTACAGATTAATGTAGACACGTTTCCAGCCCATGGAGTTTCGGCAACCCAATGAGGGTGAATGTGGTCACTTTCCCAATCATTGCCCATGACAAATGATGTTACACTTTGCTAATCATAAGGGGAAGCGGTTGGAAGCTACGGTTGTTGTTGCACCAGCATCCTTCCCTGTACCTACCAGTTAGATAGAAGCAGTCGGGTGGAGTCTTTGCGATCTTGAAGTGAGGATTTAGCAGAAGACTCCCAATACTTGGCCTGGCAAACCCAGAAGTATCATTTCATTTGGAGGATATTGAGACCACATCCAGTCTTAACGTGCCCAAGTCGCCTTCAGTTCCCACGACGAATCTTCGGTTAAGCAGAGATTCAAACTCATTATCTTCTGATAACGAGAACGACGCCCTAATTAACTAAGCACCACGGTCCCGGTAAAGCAACTGTGAGAGGTCCACTGGAGCTGGACAAAAAAACAAAAATATGTACTATGCACTGTATACATAGTTTAGGCATGTTAAATATAAAAAATATGCATGCATATACACAGATGTAATACAATATACCATTTATTTAAAAACCATGTTTTTAAATAAATGAATTGAAATTTCAATGTAATTTTCAAATTCTCTTGGAAAAGTCAATTAATTTTATAAATTTTGCATATAAAATCTTGTACAAGCAATTATATGTTTAATATAGCCACATTATTTAAAAATACTTTTCCAAAAGAATCAGATTCTACTATTTAATGATTAAGTATTTAATCATCGTGTCGTAAATGAAAGAAGGTGAATGGAAGTAAAACAAATTCAATCATTACTTATCAGAAAAGTTTAATGCCATTACTTTATCTTAAGTAATCATTTATTCAATGGTAATCGCTTACCATGTTATCGCGTGAAAACATTTCTGAGAATTTAATAGAAATCTGTAACTTAAATTGGAAAAGATAAGTTCAATTTCACAATAGTCCGTAAATTAAGAGTCGCAAATTACTTTTCATTGTAATTTGCTTAACTAGTTGTAAAAGTAGAAATTAAATGCACAGAGGATGTTGATGATTGCATTTATTTTACTCCTTTTGGGAATTTTGTTTACATGTTTCAGAAAATAATAAAATCTTCCCAGAAAAGTCTCTTCTTAAAAATGTTAAAAAAGCAAGTAACAGTGTAAATTAAATTACAAAGAAAGAGTCTGTATTAAAGAAAAGTTTGTTTCCAGAGTACACAAAAGACTTTGTTATTGTTAGAGGATAAATGACTAACATGATTTCAATATTAAATGATTTAAAGGAAAAGTTATATTATAAAATTTTTTAAGTTTTGGTTAGATTTTCTGTTACGAAAGATTGAAAATAAAATTTTTTCTATTTTTTCAATAATAATTTTTGAGTAATAATTCCAGGAAAAATTTGTTGTTCTATTACGAAAACCTGAAAATAATTAAAAATTTCATTCTATCTTTTCAATAACAATTTCTAAGTAATAGTTGCAAGAAAAGGTTTCTAAAATAAATGATTAATTGTTTAAAAATTAATATTTTATAAAACATGATAAAGTGTAATGCAGAGTTACTTAATATATTCAAAATACTAATTTAGGAATGATAGGATATTTCTATTTACGTTTATATATATATAAATGTGTATATATTATATATATATATATATATATATATAATATATATAAATATTGTATATATATATATATATATATATATATATATATATATATATATATATATATATATATATATATATATATATATATATATATATATATATATAAATTGAAAGAAAAGTTATTCTCAAATTTAAGTACTCTTATTTTGTAGTGAAGTTTTAATAAATATAGCAAAAATATAATTCTAGGCATGACTTCAAACTTTTTTTTCAAAAGCATTGAGAAAAATAAACTACGAAAAATTCTATTTTGAAGCAAGAAAAAAAATGTATATACACTGCTGGCCATTAAAATAGCTACACCAAGAAGGCGACATGCTACAGACGTGAAATTTATACGAAAGGAAGAAGGTGCTGTGATATGCAAATAATTAGCTTTTCAGCGCATTCAGACAAAGCAGGCACCAGTAGCGACACCTACATTGTGTTTAAATGAGGAAATTGTTCAGCCGGTTCCTCATACACAAATTGCATTTGAACGTTGTTGTCTGGTGAAAAGTTGTTGTGATGCCTCGTGTAAGAAGGAGAAATGCGTACCAGCACGTTTCTGACTTTGATAAAGGTCGAATTGTAGCGTAAGGTGATTGCGGTTTATCTTATCGCAGTATTGCTGCTCGCGTCGGTCGAGATCCAATGACGGTTAGCAGAATATGGAATCAATGGGTTCAGGACGGTAATACGGAACGCCATGCGGGATCTCAACGGCCACCTATCACTAGCAGCCGAGAAGACAGGCATATTATCGGCATGGCCATAATGGATTGTGCAACCACGTCACGAGCCGTGAGTCAAGAAATGGGGTCGTTTGAAAGACACCAAGTGTCTGCACGAACAGTTAGAAGACGTTTGCAGCAGCATGGACTTTCAGCTCGGAGACCATGGCTGCGGCTTCCCTTGACACTGCGTCATAGACAAGAGCGCCTTCAATGGTATGATCAACGACGAACCTAGGCTCACGAATGGCGAGACGTCATCTTTTCAGAAGAATCCAGGTTCTGTGTACAGCATCATGATGGTCGCATCCATGTTTGGCGGCATCGTGGTGAACGCACACAAGCAAAGTGCATTCGTCTTCGTCATACTGGCCAATCACCTGGCGTGATGGTATGGGTTGCCATTGGATACACGTCACGGTCACCTCTTGTTCGCATTGACAATGCTTTGATCAGTGCACGTTGCATTTCTGATGTGTTACTACCCGTGGCTCTACCCTTTATTCGATCCCTGCGAAACCCTACGTTTCAGCAGGATAATGCCCGACCGCATGTTGCCGGTATTGTAAGGACCTTCCTTGATACGGAACATTTTCGGCTGTTGTCCTGGGCAGCATGTTCTCCAGATCTTTCACCAATAGAAAACGTCTGGTCAATGGTTGCCGAGCGACTGGCTCGTCACCAAACGCCAGTCACTACGGTTGATGAACTGTGGCATCGTGTTGAAGCTGAATGGGCATCTGTACCTGTACATGCAATCCAATCTCTGTTTGACTCAATGCCCAGGTGTATAACGGCTGTTATTACTGAAAGAGGTGGTTGTTCTGGGTACTGATTTCTCAGGATCTATATCCAGCCAAATATTTTGAAAATTTAATCACTTGTTATTTCTAGTATAATATATTTGCCCAATAAATATCATTTTGCTATCTACATTTCTTCCTGGTGTAGCAATTGTAATGGCCAATAGTGTAATTTGCTACATGTTTGTTTTCTAGCATAGATGTTTAGATGCAAATTTTTTATTTCGAAGAAGACAAAAAAGTAGAAGAAGTTAAAAATAGCATTATTTTCAAATGCGTTTACAAATACATTTAAAATATATATTTTAATTTAAATCGCAATAAATAACAAAGGACTATTTTCTTTACCTAAAATTTAGAACCATCAATTATTAATTATTCAAAGATCTTAATTTTGTCACATTGACAGATAACTTTATTTGTACTTACAGATTTTTTACTGGTTTATGGAACCGCTGTTTTCAATTATTTGCTGCTATTTTCAATTATGCTTTGTCAAGTGTTTATTAGCAAAAATGTTAACCGGTAGCGGATTTTTCAAAAAATTATTTTTCTCGGGGGGGGGGGGGGGATTTGATTCTAGTTTCCTACCAGAAATTTAGAATAAAACTCTCAAGAAATTTAAAGAAATTACAATAAAAATTTTATTACAAGACAATTTTTAAAATGCTATTTAATGTATTCTTTTTGTCTCTTTGATTTTCAACATAGCAAAATCATAACATGATTTTTAATCCAATTTTATTAAGAAATATTTGTTGTGATAAAATTTCATAGAGTTACATATAATGGGACAAAATTTAAAAGCTTTGTTAAGAAATCTAAATTATATATATGTATATATATATATATATATATATATATATATATATATATATATATATATATATATATATATATATATATATATATATATATATATATATATATATATATATATAAGAATAAATCCTTGTTAAGGGAATACATCATTATTTTACCCAAGAATGTTCATGAAGTATCCATTTGTACAAAATCTGTTTCATCACTTTCAAAGTGTTTGCTCACCCTTTGCTAGAAACCCCAGCGTTATTAGTTTAATTTCAGTTTCAGATTGACATTTCATACTAAGTTTAATGATATTGCATTACACAATATTTGCATACAGCAATCTTTGAACTTTATAAATATGATTAATCTAAGTAATTCTTCTTTAGTTAATAAGAAATAATAAGAAAAATTATTTATCAGTGAAAACAACTGCATGTAAAAATACAGAAATTGATATTTAGACCAACATAAAAAGATGTAAAATATTGTTTATAATTAGTAAGGAGATATTTCATTTTACAGAATATTAACAAATTCAAAGACAGTTAAAAATGTACCATACTGAAATTAAATGTGAAATATCATTAATATTTAAGTCTGAATGATACATAATGTTCATGGCAAACACCGGAAAATTTTTTAAATCATGTGAAAGATGAATGCAAGGATATACGGATTGATAAAATGTTAATAAAATAAAATATATTTCACATAAATCAGAAGGCGGTAAATTGTTAAAAAATGATTTGAACTAGTAATCAATATTTAACCAAGACGGTGAAAAGTTAATTAGTAATTTCCCTTATAATTTATTAACACTGTAATTTTTAACTGATTCTCTTATTTCGATTTCAATATAAATTATCTCTTTGCCAAATCCATTAACACCCTAAAAAAAGAACTTGAGAAAAATTCTAAGAACTACATTAATGTTTTTCTTTAAAATAAATATTTTATATTATTTACACATATTTTTTGGGAAGTTAATAATGTTGTAAGGGAAATGTGTATCAAATATATACACAGTTATATTTTATATAAAGCTTTTTTTTAATAATCAAAGTTTTTTGTAATTCAAATGTGGTGATAATCGATCTGGCAAAAGAAACAGCTGTATTAAAATTTTTCTCTGGTCAAAATTTTATTTGCGCCTTAAGCATTATTTTCATAAAAATTCAATGAAATTTCCTTCAATGAAACAATTTTATTTTATATAAAAATTATATAATTTTAAATAAAATAAGTTTTAGAATGAGTTGAATGTATTTCATTCACTTTAAACCTTTTGTTTAATTTTGAGTCATTAATATTTTGTAATATTCAAACATAATTGTTTAAAATCTTAATAAATCTTGTGTTTATATATTATTATAACAGAGAAAAATTCAGTTTTTCAATGTTTAGGCATTTCTCAACTCATAAACTAATTAAAAATTATATTTTATCAAATATATAAGAAAATATTAAATGAATCTGTACCTCATATATATATATTTATTTAAATATGATTCTGCTTACAATAGAAAACTTAAAATTTCTTCATTTTTGGTTGGTAAAAAATATGAAGTCACAGTATAATAAATCAATATATTTTTTAAAATTTTTTCTCAAAACCCACAGAGTAAGGATTAGTTTTTTTAAAAGCTTTTTAAAGAAATTTTCCATGCGCTGATTTTGGAAAAGAAAAAGCTTAAATTTTCCCAAACAGCACCCTAATTGAGGAGTTGTACAAAGCACACTTGTTATAATACCTTTGAACAACTATCATTTTTATTGTTTTGAAAGAAGATTTTTTTATAGACAATGGGGCATGTTACTATGTTGAAAACTTGAAAGCTTCGAAATACTTTTCCAGACAAATGTTTTACTTACTCTGAATGAATCTGAAATAATGATCCAATGGATGGTATCAAACCCAGAACCTTCTTTTACAAAAACTAGAATCCTGCCACATGCTAATGAATTCCATTGTTGATACTTTTGTGTTCAAAAATAAACCTCGTCATTGTATCTGTAACGTTTCAACCTGTGAAGAATCATTTTAAAATTTCACTATAATATACTTTTCAATGACCGTTCAAACCACCAGAGAATTCATAAGAGTTATTTCTTCTTTAACAGATTTGTTATCATTTTCGTCCGCATAGAATGGTGAATATTTAATATATTCAGTATTATTTAATTAATTTTTCATTCATTATTTAAAAATAACTTTATTTAAAATAATCTTAAGAGATTATTTAATTAAGTTCAATTGAAATTTAAGAAGAAAAAAAGAAACTTAAGAACAATTTAAAGCCCTCTGGTAATACACAAAATTAAAACCAATGTTAAGTTTTCATAATGTTTGAGTCGAGAATAAATAGAGCAAAGGTTCTTTTGTATAAGTGATGCTGGAACCAAAATACGTTTTTATTAAATGAATATTTTTGTTGGATTTTCGATCCTTTGAAAAACATTAAGTAATCAGAAAGGTCTTGTAGGTGGATTTCACAGAAATTTCAGACCCAATACTGGTATGACAAAAAGGACTTTAACTTCTCCAAGTGTGATGTCTCCATGTATGCCGTTGTGACAGAAAGCCAGGTATTAAAAGAAAGAAATGGGTGAATCAGTTTTTATCTCTTTTGCACCATGGAACCATCTTGTTCACACGGATTATATAAGGCATTGATCAAGTGATAATCCCTTAGAGAAATGTCTGGATAATAGAGAGGAATGAAAAGAAGTTCCCATTCTATATAAGTCAGTATTAACACTCAGACTCATTTTAGTATCTTGTATGTGCAGTCTTACTACGTTTCTTTGCAAAATCCAATCTTTTTTTTTTGTTTATCAATGATGACTGCTTCTTGCACCAGTTCCAGTTGTTTCATGATGACTCTGCTTAATGATTAAAGCATGCCTGACACTTGAAAAGAGTTCGTGTGAGACAATGCCAACTAATGTCTACCATACACACAGCAGTACCTTATGGGAGAAGGAGTTGAGCATTTGCAGTTCTGGGAATCGAATTAAATTTTGACAATGAGATGTACAGATTGCTGGTTGATGTACTGTATCCATTTTTCACCACACAAGAGTGAAGAAAATCCAGAAGCTGGTTATTTTTTAGTGGGAAAGAAATAATGGACAATTTTTAACTTTTTGCATTCAATAAAATTGAGAGGGAGCCATTTGCTTAGTTCACACACTTTTCTCACAAAAGTGAGCAAGTACTTTTTCATCAGATATCAATTAGAAATTCCTAATATATTTGAGAAGTATCCTCTTTAAGAGTACTTTTCAAATCATCGCCATTTAAGATTGTTGGTACCCCTGATAATGGTGCAACTTGAAACAATTCATCACCCGAAACATACCACTTGACCTTTGTGCGGCCCATTCAGTAACTGCATCGTCTTCGAATACCACGCCTATTTTTCATCATGTCTCAGTAGAATTTGTAATTGCAAAGCAAACATGCTCTAATAACATATTTTTTACAGCAATGTTATTAAACCTCTTTTCTGATTCACAAACTAAAGCGAAATCTATAAAATTTCTTTGTGAGTATGTCTTATATAGCACCTGCTCGAAAATAAGGGAGGCAACTTTATGCTAGTTAATTCCTGCGTATAGCAACATTTAAATCATATAAAAGTGGTGGAACTTTCCTGATTACCTGATATTTTCCTTCAACCAGTCGTTTTTAAATTCTTAATCTAAGCAGATTAAATGTTAAAATTTGCTAATTTAATTTGCCATATTAGTTTTTAAATAAACTATTATTTTTTAAATTTTCTTCAGCAAATTAAAATGTTTAAAACTAAAGCATGTTTATGTATTACAATAAAGGCGCCATCTATGGTAGAACGTCATCACAGTTATAAATTATTTAAATTCAATCAGACAACTATAAGCTGCTCCTATTAGAGCATTGTAATACCTATTAAATATTATTATAGCTTTTATAGTGTGCTCTTTAAAGTGCAACTTATAAATTTTTATTAAATGATTTAATAATAAAATAATTTAAATAAGAATTCATTAGTTATTTAAGAATTGAAATAAGTCATGGAAATTTTAAATTCATGCTTGTGTAGTGCACATTCAAAACTTATGTAATGATTTCATAAGAAAAATTTTTATTACATTATATTCGACTATATAACTTAAGAATAAGGTTAAATTTATTAAAAAATAAAAAGAAATTGATAAAAATAATTATAAAAAATTATTTTTATCAATTAATAAATAAAACTATTTTTATTTAAAATCCAATAAATAAGCAATCCATTAAAAATGGATTGCTTATTTATTGGATTTTAAATATATTTCTTTGTATCTATAAAAAAAAATACTTGAATTTTAAAGCATTGGTTAATGATTTAAATGTCTATAGTGCGCGTATTATTGCAGGCTTAATAGAAAGCATTATTCTTGGGGCTAGCATATTTACGGAATAAATCAAAAATATATAATGATAAATGAACGGATATTTATTTTTAGATCTGCCTTGTGCAAATTTTAATGTTAAATTTAAATTTTTAATAAATTACATTTTTCTAAAGTATCTCTATCCAGATGAATTAAATGCAATTTTTGCACAGAAATCAAGAAAATTATAATATAGAATAACTCTAATTTTTTTTCATTAGAAAATAAAAATAAATCTTTGTGAATGTGAGAATTTTATAAATTTACAGTTTTATAAAATTTAGATGGCGATAAAATAAATTTAGTTTAAATATCAAAGTTTATGTTATTGATGAAAAATAATTTAATTTAAATAAGAATAATGACAATAGTTTATCTATACGTGAAAGTAGAATTCAAACTAAAGAGGAAAAAGGAAGTAGGAGTAAAACTAAGAGAAATAAATTCAAATTTCAATTCTTCCATTTTTAACCTGCTCAAGTTTCGTGACGTTTATAATGAAGCCATGAAAATTTCATTCATGGAAATTTCTCATACAGTACATTACTATTTATTTATAGTTAATAATTACAAGCGTAATACCCAACACACAAAAATATAACAATAGATATACATGATATTTAATGAACTTTTAGGATATTTAAATAAATGTGTTTCCTCAATACACATTTTTTTTCCTGTTCTTCAATCCTTTTCTTTAATAAATAGAGAAAGAAATTAATTACAAAAGACTTTACATTTGCTCTAAAATTTTAAAATATGCAGAACATATAAGAAAGCTGTAAATTAAAAATTCGAAATCTCTCTATTTTTTTACAATAATTCAAATTTAAATACAAATATTTTATATTGGTAAGAATAATAAATAAATTAATCAAACTAACCTTATATAAATATTTTTTTAAATTCATATTCTTAAATTTTCATCTTAAATCGAAACTTTATATTTCTATCGAAAATAAGAAATAGCAATTTAAGTGTTAATAATTTTTTGCCAAATTTATATACAATTTGCAATTGTCTTCACCGAAAATTTAATTTTAAATTATGGCTGAATGATATATCTTATGAGGATTGCGAGATAGTTATGAAAGTTTAGCCACAGGAAAATTACTGCAGAAAGATTGATTTTCTTCACATTTCTTTGGAATGAGCATAAAACTTTTTTTATGATTCAGGGATAAAAGAATATTCTTTTTAAGTTCATTTTATTTTATCCTATTGAAACTGTACTATCAATATTCTGCTTTAGCAAAGAGAAGAGAAGCGAAGAGTATCATCATTGGTTGATATCGCTCATTAAAAAGTTTAACAGGAATAATTTTTCAACTTCATTGTCAAAAATATTTTTACATTGTTATAACCTATTTATATATTCGGAAGAAAATATACCTCTTAATTCCATAATAATAACAAATTTAAATATAACTTTACCTAAAGAGTAAAGAAGGATTATGAGAAAAAAGTTGAGAAAAGAAGCTGATTTTTGTTTCCACCAGATGTCGCCGGCATCGGCGGAGACAAATGAGTGATCGCTTTGCTCTTCTCCTTATACGTAAACTGTTATTTTGGCGGCTGTTCGCCAACACACATGCCGCAACATCAGGCTTAAGGAATGGATACTTTTGTTCTCACGTAAAGAGATTTCTGGAAAAAGTTTTCCATTTCAGTTTGGAATATCATCCTTTATTAAGGTAAAATTTTATATTATTTTTGTTTCAAAGAGACGTATAAAAATGTTTTATTTTATAGTTTTATTGTGCTTGTGACAATAATAATTCAGTTGTAAGTAGAAAACAATATTGGTGAACTAAAAAAATCTCATGAAAATCAATTTAAGTAGGCGGTAGATACAGCCAATTAAGGAAATGAAAATTTGGAGTAGTTTTAAAATGAATATATCTTTAGAATATTTATTTATTTTTTTAGTGAAAAAATTACTTTCACATAAATTTCAGAGATAAACTTTTCAAAGTAATTTTCTCTTTAAAACATTTTCTAAAAATTAACTGGATATAATTTATTTCATACAAGGTTATATAGCATAAAAGATTTTCCAGTTATTTTGGTAGGCTATTTATTTTTAATTTTTAGGGAAGGTAAAAAAAAAAGTTAACTTAAGACATTTTTTGAATTAGTTTTTTAAGTGATTCATTTATTATTTATTTGTCTGATTAAGCTAAAAAAATTGTAAGATATATTGACCAATTTGGAATAAAATAAAATAAAGATGGGGTCAAAGAGTTATTATGTAAAACACCAACATGACATTTCATTGTCAGATGTAAGACATTTTACTATTTTAACAAATTTAAGTGGTACATATTTTTGACATCATTAATATCATATTGCACAAATATAAAAAATTATGTATCTAATATGCATTTAGAACTCTGCGTGCAATCATTTTCGAGAACACAGATTGAGTCCGTTTCATATATTGTAATTGATTTTTGTTCTAAAATTCATTATAAGAGTTATACTATTGACGAAATCAGAAAAGCTTCTATGTATTTTCTGAAAACTTCTAAACAAAGGAAATATAAAAGCCTATTAGACAATTCTAAAGGAAATTTTACAAATGAAAGTAGCAAAACATAATCATATATAAATTACTTTGAAATCGTAAAGTATAGGAGATGCATGATATAAATTAGTTCTTTTCTTAAAAAAAATTATACCTTAAATTGTTATTCTATTTTATTTATAACTTTAGGGATTTTGCTGAAAAGAATAATAGGTTATTACAGAAAGAAATGTTTTTAATTTTTTTTTCGTTGTTTGAATTGTAACCTCCGTTTGTAACATATATTATAAGGAATTTTTAAAATATAAATAAAATTTTATTTATATTTTAATTATATATTTTATTATTAAAATATAAATAAAATTTTATTTTTATATTAATTTCAGTAAAAATCAAATCAAATTTCTCAAAAACTTTATCAAAATTTATTTTTACATTATTTGCAAATTAAATTATTATTATTCAAATTAAATAATTAAATTGTAATTATTTTTTAAAAAATAAATGAATTCATGAAAAATACATACCAAATTACATACTCAAAAATATATAATTTTAACTGGGAAATAAAAATTCTATATTTTCTTGTTCCTATACTATTGCTGTTTTTTTCTCAGATTTTGCAAAGTAATTCCATCGAATGTTAAAAAATACAGGATTTGAGGAATATTCATAATTGCTTTTCACTATAATGTCTATTAGGTTCAAAATAAAAGATATAATCATCAAATATCTTAAATAAATATAAAAAGAAATGAAAAATTTATTTTTAACTATACCTCCTAGGTTTCAATAGTACAGAATTTGAAACGTATTAAATCTATTCTTGAATGATATTTTCTTCTAGATAATTTTTTGAAAATGGTCTACATTTGAAGTTTTCCTAAGCCAATAAGCAAATTTGATTGTATTATGAGATACCATATTTATACAAATCTATGAAAACGGTGCTTAAACAAAATGCTCTAGGTATGTTAAGAAATGTATGTTTATCTCTAGGTATGTTAAGAAACTTTCATGACACTGGTATTCATTCTTGTGTTATTTAGAACCCAGAACTATTTTAATGCCTAATGATGTGTATACCATTTTAATACATATCACTAGATATATTAAGCAGCTTTCACCATTTGTATTCAATCTTATGATAATTCCAAAATGAATCCAGAACCATTTAAAGGCATTGTGTAAAATTATCATGTAAATACTTCTACTCAGTTGAAACCTTGACAGTTCTAAGAGTTTATTCTTTCATATTATTTTATGTGAAAGAAATCCTAACTTTAATTAAAGAAATCTCATTAGAAAAGATAAGACAAACAGAAAAAAGTTTAAACTCCAAGATGTGGAGTTTTTCAATCTGTAATTAATCTTTAGCCTTTCCGAGACACTTCTGACATTACCACGAGTGGACGATTCATTAAACTACTCCAAGAAATGAAACTTCGTCTAAAAGAAATTTTAGTGAATTAGATCGCGATTTTGTTGTTTTCGTCCTATGTTAATGATTTAACGTATTTCTTTAATTACGGTAAAATACTTTGCAATCAGGCGATGCAATAATAACTGAATATTAGACTGGTGGGAAATATAGTTTTAAATTTAATTAATTTTTTATAATAATCATCTTAAGGAGTTATTTTGAATTTATAATTAAATTCATATGAGTAAAATAAAACTGTCAGTTTTGTCATTAGGAAATAATTTCTAAATCACTAAGTGCTACGTCTGAGTTTGTATTATTTAAATGTCTTCCATAAGTGCCATTTATATTAAACCTCAATTTTATCAACTTTCTTTAGTAACATTTGTTTTCAGAAACTTGAGAATATTAATTTATTACCTGGGAATATATAGAAGAGATTATAACACATGAATGGTAAAATCTAATTATAAATTTTATAAATCAAATAACTTCGTTATAGAAAAAATTTTTAAAGTTAAAAAATGTTATCAATTAATTTTCTATTCAGACTTTAAAAATGTTAATCAAATTTTAACTTTTTAATTCTTTAAAACTTAGAAAATATTACTGTCATAATTTTATGTGTGAATCTAAGCTGTATTTTAATGTTTTATATTAAATATACAAAAAAATTAGTTATCTGAAAACGCTATTCAACTGTAGCAAATTTTTGCTTTAAGGAGGATATATATATATATATATATATATATATATATATATATATATATATATATATATATATATATATATATATATATATATATATATATATATATATATATATATATATATATATATATAGATAGATAGATAGATAGATAGATATAGATATATTCCTGCAATTATACTTACATGCATGTATATATATGCATGTATGTAAATATTGCAGGAACTGTTTTGTTCATTCGTGTAAAGTGCTGAGTTTTCTTTGGAGGAGAAATACAACTAAAAACACAAGTCAATTCTTGTTAGAATTTAAGAAATAAATTTTAACAATTAAATTTACATATGAGTTCTTCCCATAATTTTATAAAAAATTATAATTCATTCAATCTAGATATTTATTAAATAGCATTTTTAATGCGTTTGATTAAGACTGATAATTTGACTTTTGTTAACTATATCGGAATACTCCAAAAATATAGGAATTAGGTTGTCACCACAAAATAATAAGAGCGAGGAATTTTTAAAAATCAAAATATTATCTTTATGTAAATTCGTAATCACATTATTTAACAGTAAGAACTCTTTAGGGTTAGAGTCCAAGTTCAGAAATATCCCCTTAACAAAAATTGGAAATAAATTTCAAGTTTATTTTTCTGTACCTAATCAATCGAGGGCAAACGATATTGAGTTTGCATAATTTTCTCTTTCAAAGAAAATACCTAAAATTCTTATTATGAATGAAAGTTTGTTCTTATTATTTATTTGATGGATAGAAGCTAAAAATACTTTAAAAAATCTAAGTTGGTAAAAAGTGTAGACGTACATATTTTTGCTAAGCAATATTAGACACAATTGCCGTATAATTATAGGTTCCAAATTCTGAATTTTTTGGACATGAAGAAATGTTGCCAAGCTGACATATTTGATGTCATCTTGGCAATATTGTGATGGCAAATATACTAGGGTTACCAAAATAGAATGTACTTCATAATGTTTATACCTCTTTCATCTCTATGATGTAATAAAAACCAGGTTGCCAGATGCAGGTTACCAAGAAAAATCTCCAAATTCAGAATTTGGCATTCTGAATTATACGGAACCTACGCCCAATATTATATATAAATATACAATATGTTTTATATTATAAAAATTTGAAAAAAATTACTGGGAATAATATTAATTGTATGAAATAAAGCATATAATATCAAATTTAAAATGGTTATTTTACTAAAATTATTTATTTTTTATGAAAAATGAGCAAAATTAGATACAATAATTGAATTAAATTTTATTACTTATGATTATATTAACTATAGTATGCATTTTAAGTAAGAAACAATAAACACATTAAACGTAAAAAAACAAGATATGTTCACTGAAAAAATTTAATTAAACTAATGATCGTGCATTGTGCGTTATATACATTATGATTATTCAATAAATAAATCCAACAAAATTATTTTTGGTTCCATTTTTACACGAAATTTCAGTCTCCGCTTTTTGATGTTATACTTTTATGGATATAAACACATTTAAAAAGCCAGTGAAAGCTGTTAATAATGAAACTTCTTGACCGAAATTTAAGAAGAAAAAAAAAGTATGTGATGAAAGTATCATGAAATCCGTTTTGAAGCATATATGTAAAGTACTTTTCACGTTTTTTCCTTGTAAAAAAAAGAAATAAGTTGTTATTTTAGAATTTCCTTTGTATTTAGGAAGGTTAAAAGTTTAAGAATTTAAAAATAATAAATGCTACATTGCTTTCTATTTATTCAGCAAAATTTAAAAATATTACTATAAATTGTAATGGAAAATGTGTTGTTAAACTATCTCATTGTTCTATAAATTTGGTTTCATATAAAATTGAATATATTTTCATTTGGAACAAAAAATATCTTTTGTTTAATATTTATATGTGATAAAATTATGAAATATACTTTTAGATATAACACCATATTCTCTTTAAAGAGGAAATGAACTTTATGCCACAAGTTCATAAAGGAGCTCTATTAAAAATGTTAAATCTTTTATTTTCCAATTAAAATAATATTTTTACATAGTTTCTAAAATGTTTTGGAGAAAAAAGCACCAAAAACCACTTTTTTCACTTAAAATTTGTATATATATAAATTGATTGAGTAGATTCAAAATACTTTTCAATTATACTTTTTCGCTAGCTATTTTTGTCGACTAAAAATTTAAACTTATATTAAATTACCAATTTCTATTAGATGACAAAGTAAGTTATATTTTTTGTCACACCTAATAATATATGATAATTTTTCAGTGAATACTGTTCAATGAGCTAAAACACTGTATAAAAATATGAGCCCAAAATTTTTATTAGAAAAAATGTATTAATTTTATGAACTTTCAGAAGTTATAAATAATGAAATAACATGCTAACTTATTCAAAACAGGTCAAAATCAACATATAATTGTCACCATTTATAATGTAAATTCCAGCTGGGATGAATTTTTATTAGATATTAGCCAGAAATTTCAAGTTAGTATAATTTTTAAGTTTTTAATCTAATTTTTTTTTTGTTTCAAGAAAAAGAAATCTTGTATTGGAAGGAGTTTTATGCTACAATACATTATGTATGAATTGTTTTTATTTCTGTATCAATTCATTTGTAGAAAATATTCTTTCTTCTTCAATTTTCTTTAGCTTTTCTTTAAAATATAAAAAACTAACTGATTGTCATCATAAACCATATATGAGTACAATTTCATTTTTCAAAATGCCAAAATTAACTTCAGTTGTATATCATTTTATTTGAATTACATAACAAAATAAACCATTATTGAAAAATAATTAACAAAAAATGTTATAAAATTTAATTTTGATCATGACCAGTTTAAGAACTCTAAAAGAAATATTTTTTTGTTGTTCATATTTTGTGGATACAACTGATTCTGGCGTATAATCATTAACTAATTGATAATATAACTAATACATAATTACATTTATATAAAAATGAATTATTACTATACTTTGGATTTATTTAAATTATTATGTTAATTAAATTAAATTAATAAGTTAATTAAATTATATTATGTTAATGAAATTAAATCTGCACATTAAAAGTTAAATTTATTAAGTTATTCATACAAATTTTTATACTTAAAGATATTCATTAAATAATTGTATATTTAAGCTGTAAATGTTCTATATCGGAGCGTATGTATGTGTCATACATTATGCTTATAATGCTCCGCTGATCTCTTCAGCACAAGTGAGGCACTTTGTCTACTGGGGCGCCCAGTTTGCCATCTTTTATCTGGAAACTTTGTCTTCACATTTAAGAGCAGGAACCAACAGAAGATCCTGTGGCATGACTTATCATCTCAAAGGTATCATTTCACTTGGAAAATATTGCGACTATGACATGCTTAAAATGTGTCTTAATCGGTATTAGCAAACATGAGGGATCTTAGATCAAGTTGGGATTCGAATTTAAATCCTTCTGATAATGAGTACGAATGCCCCAATCAACCAGGCATTTCCGGTTTCAATAGGTCTATATATTTATTATATTTTAAACCACCATATATATTTTATCTAGTATTACAAAATGACTTTGAAGAGATTTGGTTCAGAAAAATGCAGGGTATCTTAAAATCATCTGATGCATTTTCAACTAAAAGAACTATGAATCATTAGGGTTCCTCTTTATGATTCAATTTTTACTATCAAATAAACAATTATCGTAAGAAATGGATTGGGATGAAACTGTTGAACTTAGAATTTCTAAAATCAATTAAAAAATTTAAGGGAGAGTAAAATAAGGAATGCCATACATATTTCTCATTTTTAAAATTATAAAATAATAACACTGGATAATACAGTAACTCAATAAGGAAATAAGGGAAAGAAATGTTATCTGTCCTTAGTAAATAGGGAAAAGTTGTTTTCGCTATTACAGTCTTAAGGGATAAGTACGCCAATCTGGCAGCTGAATGGCTAGCGCTCTTGCCTTCAGTTCAACAGTTCGTGGATTCGAATTCCGCCTTGGGAATGGATGTTTGTAGTGGTTCGGAATCCACTTTAAGCTGTAGGTCCCGGTCTAATTAGCCCTCGTGTGCAAAAAATGACCATTGAGTGACAAACAAACAAACAAGATAAGGGATAAGTACCATTTGCCTTTTTCATCAACAACATTTATTGGACTTAATGTATTAATAAAAATATATATGGATTACAGGAATGAATCTTTAAAATAATAAAGTTCACGTGTCCTTAAAATATGAGAAAATAAATTATTTTAGTATTAACGAATGTAGAATTATCCAATGATACAAAGGAATTATACAGACGACTTTTCAATATTTAGTAAACTAAATTTTCATGATTCTTAAAATACATGATTTTTATGAGGCTGTCAAATATTGTGAAATCTATTATAGATACAAAAATAAGATGAATAATTTTATCCCATATAAGGCATTTTAATTAGTTATAGATATTCTCCTTGATGAGATCTTTGGAATTTTTTTTTTAATTGACATTAAAAGACACAAAATTCATATATTATGCTTGTGTTCGGTTATCATGACAAACAATCCTATATTCAAATGAAGATAAAATTTAAGAAGTAAAAAATATAAATATATTATATCGTCACCTAAATCTCTCAATGAAGTGGAAATACATGAGAAAAAAAAACAATTAAAATTCTTCACTGTTTTCTCTCTTTATTGAATATCATATATAAATTGAGTCTTTACAACTGTGGCATTAGTCACATAACAAAATTATAAATAAAAAGTTTTTATCAAGCAAATGATAAAAACGTTCATATTTATAGCATATCAGAATAATGCAGATTTTGTTTTTTTATTATTACTACTCGAATATGAAATTTTGTTTATTACATTTAGTACCTAAATGGAAATGAAACACATAATATGGAATAAAAAGCATCAATTGAAAATCAATTAATACTTGATTTTCAATTGATATTACTTAATATATCCCTTAATATTATATTTGATATTATTTAATATTACTTAAAACTCCATAAATAGTACTTAAAATGTACAATCTACTAACAATAGAAATTTGAAATCAAAACATTCCTTAATATCAATGACAGAGTTATGAAACTGTGAATAAAAGAATAAATATATTAAAATAAAGGAAGTGTAAAAAGTCGCTTAAATCTGAAATTGTTTGAATAAAATAAAATAAAAATATTGACATTTGTAAACAATTTAATCATGTTTGAAATTTCTGAATTTTTTTGTTCAAGACTTGCTTAAAATTTTTTTTTTATCAACAAAAAATCGTCAAAATACTATTAAAAGCATAATATTCATTCAAGTTCTATAAATGTTTGTAACATAAAAAACTCTTTGAAAAATTAAAAATGATTGAAAGCACAATTTTGTATTGAAATTATAACTAAGATATTATGTCTGTTTTTAAAATTTTCAGATAAGGTATTCAGTAATAAAACTTTTAATATTTAAAAAACATATGCTATATGATAATTTTGATATTAGCAAAAATATTTACGTGTAATATTTTTCTCAAAATTTTTAAATTGTTTTTCCATTATTTATCTATATTATAATTATTAAATAACAAGGAATTCTTTTCCTCAAGTAGTTCGGTAGTTTTACTTGAATATTGTAGTTGTTAGTAAGGCGAAAACTAATAGCGCATTTTCATTTGACAGATGATTAATTATCAATTTATTCTACTGCTGTTTTGCTTCAGTATTAGCTTCATTCTCCGAAAATGAAGCAGAATGACTTATAAAATATTTTTTTATACTTGATTTTTGTCTATTTTTGCTCCGATTTCTCTCTTTTGTGTTAATTATGTTCTGTAATATTGCTGTTTAATGTCTTGGAAAATGTCTTCACTAATTAGTATATAGACATTTTTTTCAAAAATATCTGTATCCTTTTCTAACGATTCAAGGGAACTAAGGATATATCTAAATGAAGGAGCAATATTAAAGTTTGTATGGAGTAAAAATAACTTCAAGGCTCTGATTATTTCTTACTCATGAGATGATTATCGAACTCTTGATAATTTTTGTATTTCTAATCACAGAGTAGAAGGCAACTGTTGTCAGAATAACCAATATTAAAACTGCAAAAAAGATAACATAAACACAGACAACAAAATTAAAACCACAGTCAGTCTATAAATCGTTCATCTTGTGCCAGTATAGTGCCTAGTGCAGGGCAATGACTTAAATGGTTCCTGCTCATTTCCTTTCGTTTATTTCAAAGTTGGCAAAGAAGACTTGACAGTATTTTCATACGATATAGATCTTTAGAGAAACAATCGTGACCAGTAGTGAGGTGAAATATGTCACCAGATGAGTTCCGTCACCAAATTGGAATATTTATTGTTTTTGCTTGCTTTATTTAACTTTTTTTAAAAGATTTTCTTAAGGATTTTTAATGACCCATTTGGTAGTTTAAAAAGAAAATTGTTTATTTGCTTTTTGATCGATTTTGTTTGCCATGGAATCGGGTGTTTTGTTCCCCTGGATAAAACTAGCTGCTGGTGTCCACTGCAATATAACCTTATGTTTTTCAGTTAAGTCACTGAAAGCTAGACGAAATTTTAAAAATTAGAAAATATTTTTTTTATCATATATTGTTGAAGACTGATATAAACTTTCAGCCAATAAAGTCATGCGTTAGAAAATGATCTATATGTTTGGATAACTTTAATAAAATGATTAAAACCGTTGCTGATAGGAAAGCTAAAAACATTCTACATTCATTTCAAATACTGAAACATATTCTAGATATAAAAAAATAATGCCGAACGTAATCACTTTCATAGCGAAAAGATTAAAAAATTTACGATTTATTTTCTATCGTTGAATAAATTGATAAAAAATTGTTGCAGTAGAAGATCCGACTTTATTTAACTGAATGTTTTGTTTTTGTAACAACTGAAATAAATATATTTGTATTTATTAAACGTCTATTTTAATCTCTCATCCGAATAGTTTAATTACATTTATTACGATCTCTCAGTATGAGAAAAAGTTTAAAATATTTAAATTTGCCTCTTTAGTAAATGTTTTATAAATCGAAGATTCTTTTAAGATTTCTTGTTTAAATATATTTTAGGCTTTATATTTTTCCAATAATAAATAAAAAATTAAAATATTGAGCTCTTTGATGAATGAAAGTAAAGTTGGAGATCAATAATTTATTTGTTCAAAAATTCCGATTTCGAGTATTATATTATTTGAGATAATGAATGACCACAAGATCATGAAACATTGAAACTACCTACAATATTTTTATAATATCGCATTGTTTTCTGCTGCTTGAAATAACTTTTGGCGATTAATTTCTTTGACTATAGTTAACTATGTATAAAAAATTCTAATTACTAATTAAGACCTCTGCCTATTCATCAAAGAAATATATTGTTAGTGTATTGTATTAATAAGAAAAAACTTATTTTCTCTTTAAAATGATAATTCATAATTAAAGGAATGTGAATAAAGTAATTTATATTTTTCATATGTAAATAATTTTATTCCTTTGAAAAAGCTTATTTTATTGAAATTTCATTTTCAGTGACTCTCATTTTAATATAGCTAAAAATTTCAAAAATATATGTACACATAAGTTTAACTATAATATATCTTTACTCTCTCTCATTTGTAAAATGCAATTTTGTCTAACCTTTTTACAACTCACGTCTTACAAAAGTCGTTTTCAAGTTATAAAATTTTTGATATAGAGGTTCTTAAATCAATAACTGGAAATTTTTGAAATTATTGATATTTCCTCTGTTTCATTATTGTCTTACACCCAAAAGAGCTTTTTGATAAGACTCCTAACAACATTAAACTTAAGCGTAATAACGTGTCTTAATGTGTATATATAAGTAATGTATTAAAATATTGTATTATACACGGAATATGTTAACAGCTTTCAACAATGTAAAAACGTAAAATTTATTAATTTTTTTTAAACCAATAGGATAATTTTAATCAATGATTTTAGGAAAGGAATCTTAAATCGATGTGAGAAAAATATAATAAATAGGAATTTTAAATTTTTGAAGTAAAAAAAACAAATAATATTCCGTGAAAATGTTATCAAGATAGATATTTGAATCTAAAATTTAAAGACTTGAAGATAATTATACCGATATAGTGTTTCTAGGAATATAAAGTTTATTTCAGGTTAGCTAAATATTAGTAAATAAAGTTTCTTTGATATGTAGTGTCCAAATGTTTGATCAGTAAATCAATTTAATAAAACTATGATCAAATTAATTTTAAAATAAAATATTATAAAATATGTTAGAAATATGTTTATATACTTTTTTTGTAAATATATAAATAAAATATAAAATGTTCTGTTTCATTCTCGAAATCTTAATGCAGCTGAAAGTTTAAAATATTGTCATAGCAACGTAGAATGTTTTGTACATCTAAACAACAGGAAGCATTGATTGCATTTCTATTATATCATTTTCCAAAATATGTTGATTTTTCTTAATTAAATACTTCTGTTTTTCACGCATTCTCAAATTCTCTTTTTTTTATTAGTAAATTATGGCATTAATTTCTTTATTCCTTTGTAAATATTCGTATATTCAGTTAATGACTATTTTTTTCCAATGGCAGATTGTAGACCGTTACAACTGCAACAGAGTCTATTAATCTATTGTTCCCTGATACCAAGGAAGCGGCCAGACACAGCGACCTCTTAGCCGCCGAGGCGTTGCCCTGGGTGCACCACAGGGGGTGGGCCACCATCGCACCCTCACACGTACCATAGGGACCCGTTTTTAGGGTAGGCATCATTCATACTTCATTCACACACACAAGAAAATGACAAAGACAGGATAGAAAGCGAGAGAGAAAGTACATCCATGTCTAAACCGGGATTCGAATCCAGGAACTCCCTATCCGTAGTCAGGCATACTGACCACTAGACAAGTTGGCCGGCCAGTTAATGAATATTAAAATAAATAAATTTCTATTGGTTTTCAGTATATTTAGTAGCGTAATAAAATTTTTATTATACCAAATTTAATAACTTATCAACAGTTTAAAAAATTTCCTGCTTTAAACAGACCTTCTGAGGAAAAAAGAAATACGACTTTCATATTTCTAATATCAGAATATTTAACAATAAACAAAATTTGCTTGATATTTTATGTCTGTATTGAATTCAAGAAAGCACTATATGGATTCACTTTCATATTCTAGTCATATAATTGGGTTATAAATTTTCATGTAAAATATATTTTTATTTGTAGTCACTGCACAACTAATGAGCTGGAAAATGTACTTATACTACCTTCTAAAATGTTAATTAAGTATACTATGATTTATAAAAAAGCAGACAAGATATTCATATTGGTTAACTAGTCTACTATCTTCAAATGGAATTAGATTCCAATATCTGAAAATACATTAGCGGTTGTTCCATTTTGTGTGTGCTGTCAAATGTGTTCATTAATAAGGGTATTTAAACTACCAGACAATGTTCTTTTTTTTTTTTTCTTTGCTGTGAGACTTTAACGTAGAAATAAAAAAGCCAGGGTTACATTTTTTGCTCAGAAACAAAGTGTTTTGTTTGAAGAAACAAGAATGCGAGAAGAAGCTTAGTAACGTAAAACGAAATTGATTTTATGCAGACGTCTGTGTTTATGTCTTTTAATGTCCTCCATTACTTACTTGCATTTAATTGGTTCCGCACAGCAAGAAAGGAAAAATTAAATCAAGTGAATTCTTTATTAGAAACATTTGCGAAAATTATTTAACCTTATTTAAAAGAGATAGCACATATAATAAAAACGCTTTTAGATAGTTATAACCTAATTATTTTTGATAAGCGATAAAAAATGTAACTTTAACGAAAAATGTTTCACGCAAATTTAGCGTTTAAAATTTGCTTTAAATACTCATAATGGTACATTTCATTGGAGACGTAAAGAAATTTTTTTAACAATTTATGCTCGTTTAATAATGAGAAATGTTTGATTATCAGAAAGGGCATCTAATATGTTTTTCTTTCCTTCGAAGGTGCTTATTGAATTCAAATTTTGCGATGATTATTAGAAGCAATAAATGCACGCGTTTAAGAAGTTGATGATTTAATTGAAATATTTAGCTGTAAATTATGATTGTTTTATGTTTAATTTTTTATCTTATGTTTGGAAATAATTTTCCAATGTAGTTTACTCTTTTAATTTATAAACTTTGACGTCAAAACAACAAATATAATTTTATAGTTTCATGTTAATCACTGTAGTCTATCAAATTAGAATGCCATTGTAATATATTTGATAAATATCTAATTATTACAAAATAATGGCACTTAAAAGTACGGAAATTTTTTCAGACTGAATAACTTTTTTCTATGTCGTTTCAATATTAATTTATGAATGTCAATATGTTTATACATAAGATCTCTTCTTTTTTCATTTATTCCTTCACGTTCTCTTTTAGTTATTTTAAATTTATCCATCTTAAAAATAACTAAGTTTTAAACAGTAAGCAAGAAATTTTTATTCCTGAAGTAAATAAAATTATTTTCCTGATAAAATAATTAGATTATTCATGCTTAAAAATATGATTTTCAAATTTAACTAAAAGCTTGAAAGAACTAAAATTATAAATTTAAAAGCTAAAGAAAAAACACCATTCACTTTTTAGTTCCAATAAACTCAAAACATTTTAATAAAGATGTAATCAATTGTGTTATTTTTAAAATAAT
The DNA here is from genome assembly GCA_030067965.1 of Latrodectus elegans. NCBI lineage: Eukaryota > Metazoa > Arthropoda > Arachnida > Araneae > Theridiidae > Latrodectus > Latrodectus elegans. The sequence continues at coordinate 28,066,894 of CM057810.1, read as the reverse complement.
TAAATTTTTTTAAAATATATTTACAAACTTGCGTTTACAATTAAAAGGTCAAATTTTTTAAAAGCCCTTGGTTCAACTGTTAGATTTAAAATCTATAGTTGTTTCATAAAATAAATGATCGATTATATACTTTTTTTTCGGATTAAATTAGCAGGTTTGGCAAATTCATGAAAAATGTTCATTGATTAATTAAGGAGAGCCGATAAGCTTAGTTCATGTTCGGATTAATGTGTCATAAAGAATTACATTTAAGTAAGTTCTTTCAATTTATCAATTAGTTTACTATGTTAAAAATTTTATTTCTTGTGTTTAGAATTGCATTTAGTAAATTTTTGCATAGATTACAAAAACAATTATTAATTTGAAATGTATTTAAGAGGATCATCTTGAAAGAGAATAATAAAGCAGTTTCCCAAATGGTTGTTGGTTAGAAAAATGTACATAATTTTATTAGTTTTGCTTTCCAAACAAATCCTATATTTATTTCCAATGGATTTTGAAGGTGTAAAAAATAATTTGAGCGTCTAAGAAAAGACCCGATTATAGAAACCAAACACAGACATATATATATATATATATATATATATATATATATATATATATATATATATATATATATATATATATATATATATATATATATATATATATATATATATATATATATATATATATATATATATATATATATATATATATATATTTATATATATATATTATTTATATATACATTTATATATATATATATATATATATATATATATATATATATATATATATATATATATATATATATATATATATATATATATATATATATATATATATATATATATATATATATATATATATATATATATATATATATATATATATATATATATATATATATATATATATATATATATATATATATATATATATATATATATATATATATATATATATATATGTCTGTGTGTGTGTGTGTGCCCTATGTGGTGGCTGGGTATAAGAATCTAGCCCAAATGTAGTCCATGCGTGTCGTAAAAGGATACCCAGTATCTGGGGGTATAGTCAGTCAGCCTGCCCCTGGGAATTATAACAGGAGACTAATTCTCCAGGTTGGGTGTAATGCTGACAACCCCATCCTGTAAAAATCCCCACCGTTATGAAACCGGATTGCTTTCTCGGAGACGACCTGGAAAATATTTAAAGGATATGAGATTTAGATGTTGGAACTTTCTTTCATTCTGTAGAAGTAAGGCATTCCACGCGTTAATTAAACAAATATGAAAAGAGGCCCCTTGCAAACAGATCTAGAGATTGGTCCAAACTTAGATGGACTGATTGTGTAGAGGAGGACTTTAAAGTGCTTGAAGTGACAAATTGGAGAACTCTCGTCTCCCGGAGAAAACAATGGAGGAGTGTTTTGAGGAGAACCTTGCCCCACCCTTGGCTGTTGTGCTAAAGAATATATATATATATATGTATATATATATAATTTATATCTAAATTACAAACTTATTTATAATTAATTGTAAGGTTAATGCAAATATTCAACTGTCAGATTGAATGAAATCTTATAGGAATTAAATTTTATAATCTAATAATAAAACAAATAATCAAATGTGTGTAAGGAAATAATTAAATAATTAAATAGATGCAACATTCAGTTTTAAATTCAAACTTTTATTATGTGTTCTTTTATTATATTACTTGGAATGTTTTTTTTTTCAATTTTAGATTTTAGATGCCATGTATTACATGATATATACATTTTACTGTCATTGCTACTTTACAATATGACATAAACATGAATGAGTAAGTTTAATATTTAGAAATTTTGTTTTATGTTACATTTAAGTCAGATAAGGTACATATGTTAAAAATATGACATTCAATAATTGAATCTATTTTGTGAAAATTGAAAATTTTTAATAAATAAAATAGGATCACAATGTTTTGTGTGTACTTTTTGAACATTACTTTAAAAGTAAGCATTGAAAAAATATGTGATTACTTGTTCTTTATTATTACCATTATTTGCTCACTCTATGAGAGTTAAATATATGTTGTATTCATTTGTGATCTTAAATAAACATTTTCTGCTACTTTATGAAGTGGAAGAGACTTGTGATTCCAATTAGATTGCATCTATTGACGCATTTTTTTAGATTTAATTTTAATTTTTTATTGGTTGAGTTTTATGTGGTTAAAAATCCCAATATGTGCTTTTATTACTGGAATTCCTCTCAGTATTTATAAAAATGTAAGCGGTGAAAATTGCTCAAAAATCTCATATATATTGCGTAATTTTAAAGTTCTCTTTGAGAATAAAATATTTAAACATTCATAAAATTGCATTTATATTTTGAAAATAGGGATCAGAAATTTAAAAAGTATTAGTAGAGATGTTATTAATAGATTTGTCCTGATTATCGATAAACGGACCTCAAGTACCATAATTATTAAAAATGATTTTTCTTGGTACTAAGATACATAATAAATTTTTAAATAACATGTGGTAATAATCTACAGCTACCATGTATTTATATAACATGAATTACACATTTTTAATATAAACATTAAAGGTAAAGATCATTATAGATAATTAATTCAACTTTAAGTTTAATAAACTAACAGGAAAATTGTAGGGGATAATTATTTTACAAAGAAATATGAAACCAAAATAACTGTGTGAAACATGATAATTAAGGTGAAGCAATTGATGACGTCATTTGATTTCTCTGTTTTTTAGTTTTTAATGTACATGAATTTCACGAGTAAAGTCTTTTATTTTTAGATATTTTTTCACAAGCAGAACTGACGCTTAATTATAATAATTTAAAAACTCTATTAATGCTCACTTCTTTGAGTAACAATTTATAAAAATAAATATTTACTTCTCACGCATTCGATTTTTAAACATTCATTCGTGTTTACACATGGCTTTGTGTAAATTCTATTACTACAATCTTAAAAACATTGAGCTAAGCGAAGTTCATGACTCTCAATCAGATTTGACTTACACAAGTTTAAATCATTTTTGATATTTAATTGAGTAAAACGGTTTTGCTTTCAATAAGATTGAATCAATTGAGGTAGTGTTTTATATTTAATTTTATCTTTTAAGATTATTTGAGTTTTATATAGTAAAATAAAGAAAATTTAATCTATTTGGCTGGAATTTTACTTGATATTTATAGAAGTGTATCGTTTCTTGAAATTGTTCAACAAAATATGTTTCTTCTCAAAATGCATAAGAAAGTTAAAAATTTTAACTCATTGATATAAGATTGCTATTTTTAAAGTTCATTGTAGCTATTAGAAGAAAGTTGTTTAAAATAGTTATTCAAATTTTTAAAGTAGTAATGTTTTTCTGCAACTGCTCCTTGCTCTTAATATAAATCTCTCTTAACTTATTTTTTTCATAGAGAAAAATACTTTAATTTGATCCATTTAAATATTGCATAATTTTATCAATTTATTTATAAATTATAGTGTAGCATTAACTGTAAACTGAATGATAACTAACTTTATATGATACTGAAGTTAAAAGCATTTGTCAAAGTATTTATAACACTAAATGTGTCAATGATCAATTATCGAAAATGAACAGTATCTTATTTCTTCATGATAAAGATAAATTTGTGATGATGACATAAAATATATGTTTCGTGGCGTCTTGATAGTTTAGAAATCCGATCTGTGACTCAAATAAATGATAGTATCTTCATCTTTATTATTCTGCTGAATTTTTTATGAAGTTATTATTATCCGATTATAAAGATTTTATGAGGCCTAAGTAACTAGTAACTAAGTTCCCTAGTTACGCGAACTTGGTAACTAGTTTGACGAGATTGTTTTATATTAATGTTTAAAACTATATAATCAGCGTCCCTGACATCAAAACATATGATTTATGAAAAATAGTTTTTGCATTCATAATTAAATATGCCATTTTTCTGACCAATAGATAAAGATATTTCTTTACAAAATATTCTAATCCCGATAAAATTTCAGTGTAAATCAGTTATTTTGTGGGGATTTTGTATGAAAGAATATTAATTATTGATAATAATAAATGCATGACATTATGCACAATGACTGCATAGTCATCCATTAAAATACTTAGAAACACAGCAATGAAGCAAACCTTTCTCTGAGAAAGAACAGCAATCAACAATAATTATATATTCAAATTTCGTATTCAAAAAACTTTTTCTTTATTTAAAAGTGAGTAAACTTTACTAAATCGAAATGTCTTCTGATTGCTTTAAAACTGTTTTTTTTAAAATCATTATTAAAATATCATTTGCTTTTATGATTTATAAAGTGAGAATTTCTTTAAACAAAGAATTTCAATTGGATGCATTCACGCTATTGTATTCTTCTTGATTGTTTTAAAAATATTTTTGAAACATTTTTAAAGCATCATTTACTTTCATAATTTACCTAGAAAAAAGAGATAATGTTTCAAAATATAGAATTTTAATCGGATGTATTGACTCTATTATAATACTTTTCTATTAGGAGTTAAAACGTTATTTTCATCCTCGATTAAAAAATAGTAGCAGTACTAGGAAATATGATATAATGAGGAACTGTGTGCATAAGCAGAATTAATACGAATTTAAAATTATTTTCTAAAATATTTATTTGACAACTCGAATTAAAAGTCAATTGATTTATATAAATTTCAAGTCCGTTTTTAAATAATATATTGTTAATAAACTATAATTTCCGTAACAATTTGAAATTAATGAATCCTTTTATGTATGCTTTTTATTTAATACTCTACATTAAGTATCACAAAAATAAAGTTCTCAATTTTGTAATAGAAAATGATATTCTCTGATATTTTTTCCTTAAAACTTTATTAAGTCCTCAAAAATGTTTCATGGAAATCTAAACATTTCTCTACATTGTTTCGACTTGTTTTCTCGATATACGATTTTATCTTCATGAGAATATTATATTTTAATTTTTTTTAATACATTTTTAATTTGTTATCCTTTCTTTCACTGTAGTTTATACTTTAAAAACTATTTTTCTCCTAAAATATTAAGAAAATACCTGCATCCAATAGATGTTTTATGAAAATGCTTCTTAGTGAACCATTTCTTTTTCTTTTTTTTCTTTGTATTTATTTTTGTTTTTATTTCTGAAAAGAGTTTCTAAGTATCTATACGTATAGAGATACATACGAGACACTTTTGATTTTAAATAGAGCGTTACCAAATTTCAAAATTTAAAGTAACTATTAAATAAAATTAGAGTATTAATGAGATTATTTTTATGTATTGCACATGGAGTAGCTTAAATAATAAGAAATAAATTAAATTTCTTTTCTGGTAAAAATGTGTTTTTCAAAACTTGAACTGCTATTGAAAGTCATTTTACTTTTTAAACAATCTGAAGCAATTATTGATGTGCATATGTAAATCAATTTTATTATTATGAAGATTATGAATTTAATGGAAACTGAAAATTAAAATATTTATTTCCAAGAATTTTAGCATTTTTTAAAAAATATTCAATGAGATCTTTCAGTGGGAGCTAGAATTAATATAACAAATAAAATTAAAAATTACACTTATATTGATAATACACATTGTCCTTAAATTTTAAAATAACAAACAAGCAATAAATAACTAGTGTTAATTTCTTAATTTTTTAAATTGATTTCCAAATTTATTAATGGAAAATTCGTAGATCATGTAATTTGACTAATGACAAATTTTTAGCTGTTAAAAATATTGGGTACTTTTTATACCCCTCTTTTGACCCTGAAGAAGTAATATGATTTTTTACAAAGAAGCGTAAATATAACATTGATATGAGGATTTCAATGGCTCAAAATTTTAAATTTAATATATGCTAAATTAAAATTTCTTGGGTGTAAAAATTGACTAAAAACGGATAATCAATAGCAAAAATGCTAAAGAGTAAACTAACATAACTCTAGTTATTGCAAAACAGTGCTTGGTGATAATTTTACCGGTTAAAAGATGCATTACGGTCACAAATATCTAAGGGGGGAATAACCTAAATACACCAAAATTTAATTTTGTGTGTTTCATTGAATAGAAGGTACTTTTACATTATACTTAAGCAGTCACTCACCATTGAGATTGCCAAGCAGTTTCTGCCAGATAAAAATATTGGCCTTTAAATAAGTTTTATCAATAGCTAATAATTATTTAATTAATAAAATGTTTGTATAATATTTTAGTATTTTTTGAAAAGGGGAAAAAATCAAATATTGCTTTTACTTATTTGAAATTCTAATAATAGCTTCTATGTTTTAAAGTAGCAATATATACATACATATATGCTTATGTTTAAAGAAATATTTATATGCTCTTGTTTATATTTTATTAAAACCGTGTTGAAGAGTTAAGTTTTCTTACGTCATTCTATTAAGTAAAAGTAAGAAATGCATTGTACGCAATATGATGAGTAACATTAAACACTGACGTTCAGCTTATGCTTGAATTTAGAATAATATTCGCTGAGAACATGAGTCTAAGCTCAGACTATTCCAGTGTGTTAATCGCGAGTGTTTGCACAAATTGAACCTCTAATCATGCCGTGAGTTCCTTTACATAAATCAACAAGGGATTAGGGGATCCAAAATCATTTCACCACAATCAACTGTGCTCATTTGTCTGCTTAAATAATATTATAGCTTAAATACTATAGTTTACTTTGTAATGCATTCTCATGTGAATTCAAAGAAACTCAATGCTATTAAAATGAATTAAAACTAAACGTTTGCTGAAATATAATTAAGTTTTAAACATCATATGCATGCAGAATTCTTAATTCAGTATCAGGACTTGTACATTTATCTGACTAAATAACTTAATGAATCGATTTATTATTTAACTTTAAAATTTTTATATTATTGATTTTCAGTATTTGACTTTTAATTTACAATTTAGTGCTTATTAGTTTTTATATTTTGATTATTATTAATCAATATTAATTTGAATTATTTAACTTTTACAAAATTTCATGATGAATGAATTTTTAAAATAACTCTTGTTTTTAAAAGTTTGAATTTTGTTTGAATTTTTATAACATTTTATACACATTAGATAAATGATTGAGTTTTATGTGCACATTTTGCAGAAAATTATTAAAATGCTGTATTCAACAACATATTTTGAATAAAATAGAAAACTTGTTAAATTTCATAATTATTAGATTGAAAACAGCAATTGAATCTCTTTAATAGTAAATTAAGAAAAATTTATAATCGTTACTTGTTTTTATTAAAAAGCATGCAACGCTTATGAATTTAATTTTAAATATAAGCTAATTTAGTTTTATTAAAAGAGGAAATATTATATATATATATAGATTTGTTTTTGTACAAAAGTTTAACATAATTTTTCCATTTAAACTACACATTAGTTAAATGAAAATAATTGTTAAGTAGTATGTGACTGTAAATTATAATTAGAATAAAAACTTTTGAAATTTCGTTCGGAACATTTAAAAGATAAAATAGCCGATACTTTTTTCTGGAAAACTACCACAGAAATTAATTTCTAACTGAGAAACATAATGACAATTAGAATTTACATTTTCATGAAAATTCAATTCATGTTTATTTAAGGATCCTATTTGTTGAATAAATAGTGTGCAAAAGCGAATATTTACGTTAGAATATAATTTGGTAGTAATAAATCAAGACTTAATACCTTTAATTGTATGAATGTCATTTAAGTATCATTATTTAAATAATATTTCAGCTTTTTACTATCATTAATTTCAGTGATAATATATACTAATCGTTAAGTATGTGATCAAATAGCTATTTATTGTATGTGTGAATAAAAGTGAATGTTTAAATTATTTATGTATAATATTATTTCATATTTAAATTTTTGAGTGAAAGTTCTAATTATCTTCTATAATTTAAAACTGTGCTTCATTGGTAAAAATATGTTGCAGTTACTTACCCCCTTGGGTTAGATAAACTAAACCAAGTTCAAGAGTCCATGTCGCGCAATTAGATGAAGAAAAAAAAAGCACACCCTTCATTAAACAGTTGCCTCACGGAGGAACCAATACTGTTCAAGATATGAGAGTGAGAAGCAATAGAGCAGAACAGCAGCAAGGTTCATAAGTCCTCTTATTTCCATTGTAAAGAGACTCTTTATAAGATCAGACCCAAGTCTAGCTAAAGTTGTTGGCGCCCGTCTTGTGCAGGGACAATCTAGGGGGAGTCAGCAGTATACCAGGTATGAACAGGAGGAGACCAAGTGGTGTTTGTACTAGCCGAAAACAGGAAATGGACATCAGTGTTAGCTACCTTCACTAGCAAGCTGGTCAGCAACTTCGTTTCCGTAAATTCCCACAAGCGAGGGAATCCACTGTAAGCACACTGTGCCTCCCTGGGTCAAAGTAGCTAATTTTAATGTAATATCCCCCCTATTTATCTAAAATATTAGGCTAATTCTTCAGGTTCTGAATGGAGCTTTTACTATCGGTCAGGGTCCAAATACCATTGGCATCAACCTCCAAAGCAAGACCTAATGCCTCTCTAACAGCAAGAAGCTCAGAACAAAAAACTGAACTGTGTGATCAGGCTTTCTAAAATTACACCCATGTTCTCCCCTACTTGCTTACATAAGAACACCACAGCCCATTTTTCCCTAGTCAGATCTGCTTCCATCAGTATAGAAGACAAGAGCTTGGAAGGGAATACTGATTAGGATTTCAAGGGAAAGCTGGCATAGCAGTTCTGGGAGATTGTTTTGCTTGTAAAATCCATACTCAGGTCTTAATTAGAAATTACAATACTGAGAGTTGGTTAAGATATTATACTATGATAAACTTATCAAGTAATTTAATATCGTATGTGCAAAAAAAAAAAAAGATTTGCTTAATATAACATTGTTAGCCACATCAACAATAAAAATAGTATTAATCCAGAATTCACATTTGATATTTTTAAAAAAAAAACAGTAAAGGAAAAAAAAACAATCTATTTTCAATAATTAGATTGTTATTCATAACTCATTGATGTCATAACATATTTTATTTTGACCAAAAAAGACTGCTTATGATAAAAAATACATGATATAAATTTGGCTTGTTTTACATATGACAAATCCAGTGATTCTGCATAAATTTACGGATCTATCTTTGTAAGGAATTCACAATAGTTTTAGGAATTGATTTCCACAGTGCTGCATTGCTGAAAAATTTTTCAATTCTTTTGAATTTATCTTATAGCTTCACGTTCGACTGGCATTTCTAACTGTTAAATGCAGCAAATACAATTAAATGCGTTAATTTGAATTAAATTCAAGTGAAATGGGTAAAACCTGAATTTTTATTCTGCTTTTGTTACGCCAGTGCATTAGATTACAATTGAGATCAACGAAAACATCGAAAATGTTTCTTTGCTTTTACAAGATATGAAAAGTAATGTAACCTTATATTCATATAAAATAATTTCTATATTCTTATATACATAATATATATAGATAAATATTTTTGAAATGTGAAAATTTTTTAAATCATTTTTTTATTATTTTGACAAAAAATTGACAAATTTCTTTGTTTATGAATAAAAACAATGTATACCGATATTTAGATATTTGAAGTTAGAATAATAATTGAATTGGAAATATTACCTTTGCAAAGGAATATATATATATATTATTTTTAGTCTTAATTTTATATTTAAAAATAAATTATGTAAGGATAAGCTTAAGGTTTAGTAGCAAAATTCCACTATGCAATAAGCCCTTGCAGATAATTGGAGGTAGTTTGGCTTTTAATAAGAAATAACAGGGCGCAATTTGATTGGCATACTGAATAATGCGATACACAGTAAGCGTAATAAGATTGCGGTAGAAATGATATTATAAGAGAATACTGCCTGATTATTGTACGAAAGAGATTCACTCTTTTTTCCTAATGCCAGCTTAAGCTACAGAAATCTCAATTTTATTGTTGGCAGCAAAGCCACCGTAAATTCCATATTACCTAGAATATCTCTGTATAATTACTAAAGAGTCTTTCCATTGGAAATATTTATGTACCTGATTTTATACGAAAAATATGCTTTAATTTCTTCCATTTAATGTAAGAAACAATTTTAAAAGTCAAGTAAAATCACTAAAAAAGAAACAGGAAAAGCCTCTTGGTTAATTACATACATTTTATTTCATGTTTCGTTGTTTTAATCAGAAAATTCAAATTCCGGAAGCAATGATGATTATTTATAAAAAATGTTCATTAACTATTATTTATTATAATATAATTTTGTCCATTTTAATAAACGAATTAAAAAAGAAAATATTTAAAGTATATAAATAGTTACTTTCTTTTTAAATTTTCAATATCTGTTAAAAATTTCTGAAAAACAAGTTGTTGTCATTTCGAAAATCTTAGATTATAGCCAATTTTATTTTCTATTAGGAAAATGTCCTTGAATATAATGTACACATTTTTCAATACCTAAAACTAATTTTTTAAAAATTAATTTAATTAATTTGATATAAATTATTAAAACATAACCAGTTAAGTTTATAAGGGATGATTTTACTTTGAAATTGCGTATTAATTTTTAGAATTTTTCAAATTTATACAAAAGATTATAATTTCAATCGAAATAGTTATTGTAATCATTTTAAAGCATTTGATACTCATATTAGGTATTAAAATTTAAATTTTTTTTAAAAATTTTATAAAAATATACTATTGAACAAATGAAAGTGTTTAATATAAAGTGCAATTTATTTTGTAAAATAATGGATTAATAAAAAATAAAATATCATTGCTTTTATCACACACGTACCCATCAAATGTGTAAGATTTATTACCTCAATTAAATTTATTAAAAATATGTTTACTTAACAATTAGAATGCATAGCTATGTAATTGTAATTAGTAAATTAAATGATTTGAAGAAATCAATGTACAGAAGTAGCATATAGAGAAAGTGCGGAGTACAAATTTTACACCATGTCCAAATAAGAGATTTGTGAATTGGAAAGGAATAACATAAAAGATCTTTATTTTATTTTTGGTTGATTTATAATCATTCATGGATTCAATGAAATTGTATGCTTATGATTTTTTAGTTCCAATTAAGATTCTGGTGCAAAGGGATAATTAATAAATCAATAACGTAAAATTACGTTAAAATATTCGTAATTAAAATTATCCAACAATTATTTGATTTTTAAAAATCAAATAAAGATGACAAATTGTCATTTGATCATTTATTAAATTTTTTTAAAAAAGTGTATTTTCAGCAAAAAAGAAAAAAAAATGAGAAAATTAATTTTACGTTAAAAGATTATTATGTGGAGAAAAGAAAAGAATCATTTAAAGTTTCTGGTAATATTGATATTGCAATTTTTAGTATTTTTGAATCATTGCATCGAAAATAGACCATCAACTGTAGGGGAAAACTAAAAGCTGATTAATTTGATCTGAAAGTCATAGGTTTGTTTAGAATAATGAAATATAATTTTTATTTTTCTCATATATTTTTGCGTGCCTTTCTTTTCCAATTACATTTTAAAACAATTTCATAATTGTATGCTTGAAACTGGCGAATTATACGCTCACTTCCAAAAATTAAATAAGAGGAAGATATTAACTTTTGAAACTGATTTAATTTCAATTCAATTAAACTGATTTAATTCAATTAAGTTACAATTCTCTGCAAAAATGGATGGAAATATGTAAATATTTTATGTGAAAAAAATCTCTATTTTTTGTCATGTAATACGTGAGAAGGTATGCGTATCAGAGTAAAGCATTATACTGGCTTACTGATGTTAAATATAAAAGTGGTGTTTAGTTCTGGAATGATTTGCTTTCAAGAGAAACATATTTCTAAAGTTTCCGAACGGTAAATGAAAATTCTGAAAACTGGGGTGCTGTTGGAAAATTGAAACAAGGTATTTTATCAATGTTTGTTCTTTAGCATTCATAATTCCATCATTTAACAACTATATGAACAGTTCAAGTAACTGTATGAAGAATTGAATCCTATTTCCCAAGAGTTATGAACCCCACCGAAGATCGATAAATTGTTATGGTCACATAAGGCACCGAACAACAAATGCTACACGGGTGACACCTATGGTTGTAACTAGAGTTATTAAGATGTTGTCACCCCTTTCTGCGCACAGATGATGTTACAATAAAAAAAATTCTTCAACAGGTACTGAGTGTTTGTGATTTTCGATCAGTCCAAATGGTCTGATTAAAATGGTTCATTTATATAATTTGGATTGTGTCCAATTTATTTTCACTGATGAAATGAGTTTGGGCTGTAGTTTGTTGACAATGCCAAATATTGTGAAACTTCGTAGAGAACAAGGCTCATGCAATCTTTTCCAGAATATCATTGAAAATTGTGCACATCTAGATAAAATCACGACAGTCTGGGGAACGATTTTGTTGGGATGATACACCGAATCATTCTTAATAGAAAAAGTTGATAAAAAATCATTGGAACAAATAAATACTTGTAAAAGAGGAGTTCTATGATAATTGTATGATATTGGAGCTAAATCCAAGACAGTATTTCTTGATTATAGTGTGCAGTTCCGTTGATCTTTCTCATGTGGTAATGGTTAATAATCATATACCCATAGAAATTTCATTGTCGACTAGAGTCTAAAATTTTATCACGTATAGAGTAGACGCCATACTTAATTGAGAAATGCTCCATTGAATGCTTTTGCGGGTATACCATATAACGTTCTATGTGTACCTGAAATGCATCCCAGCTACATTCATAGACTTGAGAATTTCTCTACAGGAAGAATGATTCTAGAGTGGCTGTAGAATTTATAGGAAGCATGATTAAATGCTGAAATTTTTATACACATAAAGGATGATCAAATGTTTTGATACATTTTGTTTTGTTTGTTTTTACAATAATATTCTTGTTTATGATTCTAATATGACATTAATACTGATGTCACGCGTAATTCCTTAATTTCTTTTGAATAAACATATTTACGACTTTTCAGCATATTATTTAAATAGTATTTGGCTATTTTTACTCAATTTAGGGATTTTTGTAAAACTTTTCAAAATTGTGTAAGTTTGGTTTCATCTAAATTCAACCAGATACTTTTAGATTATTAGTGGGCTAAATTAAACTATCAAAGCTTATTTAATAATGAAGAAATAATTTCATTTTTGTATATTTGTAACAGTGCTTTTCTGAAGCAGTGTCAAATTGGTAAAATAAAATTTATTCCTATGAGGAAGTAGTTGCATTGTAAATAGTTACATTGTTTATTCATTTAATGAGATAATTATCTCATTAAATGAATAAACAATGTAACTATTTACAATGCATTATAGAAAATTAGATGAAATAGTTATAGAAAATTAGATGAAAATTTTCTCCTCATTCTTCATTGAAAGATGCATATTAAAAAAGCAGCTCTTCCCAATGAAAGCTAATATCAGTTAATATACATACATTTAAAAATAAATAAAATTACAATTATTCCTCTCTTAAGATCATTTCCTTTTTTCTCAATTTACAAGGATTAACAGTTTGGCATTATAAAAAATAACAACCACTTTATATAAAATTTGCTTGAGAAATTCAATGCTTTCATTCTTATGTTTTACAATTAAGAAATATTACGGAGAACTAAGACAAAATAAAGTAATTCTTTTTCTACTTCGTAATTTTAGCATAAAAATTATTTTATTACTCTTTTATGTGACATCTAAATTTTTGTAGCCTTGTTTTAAAAAATAAAGGAATACTTTAGTTGATTCAATTTGTAACTTCGATATTAAAATTCATTTTCATTTATTAAAAAAGTTTTATTAATCTTGCAATTACTTAGAAATATTTATAGCAGGACAAAGTTTTCCTTTCAATTTTTTTTGTACATCAGAATATAATACTAAATTAAAATAAAAACAATGCAATAAATCTTCTTAAATTATACTTCTCTTACATATTTTAATTATAATATAAATCCCTGATTTCATACTATATTTGTGTTGATTCCTATTAAAAGAAATTAATCTTAAGTGAATTCTATATAAATATTTTCCATGCATTGAAGCTCCATTAAACTCAGATTGAATATGTAATACTGCAGTTTTCAATGTGGTGAGACACTTAGCGAAATTAATAACACACACACACACACACACACACACACACACACACACACACACACACACACACACACACACACACACACACACACACACACACACACACACACACACACACACACACACACACACACACACACACACACACACACACACACACACACACACACACACACATATATATGTGTGTGTGTATGTATATGTATATACATAATATATATGTATGAATATATATATATATATACATATATATGTATGCATATATATATATATATTATATATACATATACATATACATACACACACACACATATATACATATAGAAATCTAGAAAAATTGACCCTTCAATCACATGTTTTTGATTGTCAGCACTGGTTATTAAACAAAAAAATAACCGAACAAAATATATTTAAGATCATGTTCATGATGGTATCTCTTTATAAACCTCAACACATTAGTGAGAAAAATATCACATGCATCGCCATCACTTTTTTTTTTTTTTGCATTTCTCATGATTGATACATATGTTAATCGATACAGCTCTTTTTTTCAGCCATACTCATTATAATTATGCTTTGATGAAACTGTATGAAAAGTGATTTCAAGTTTATATGTATATTTTGAGTATAATTTGATTGATTAGTTCAATTTTTATTCCAATCTGTTTTTATTTCTCTTTATTTTTAATAATGTGTTTACTTAAAATAGTATGCTTTTAGAATATAAATATTTGTTATTTAAAATTTTTCACCACTATTTTGCATTTACGGATGAGCATTGCTTTAATTTATTAATAAATCTCTCAGTAAATTATATTCTTAACTTTAAAGGCATAGTTAATAAATTGATCAGAAAAAATTGAAATAAAAAATTAAACTTACTTTATTAATTCAAATTTACTATATTAGCTCATTGTTTAAAATTGCAGAAAAGAGTTTCTTTAACAAAAAAGCTTACGTTTCAATTTAGATTATTGTTATTTCTCTAGGATATTAAACTTGACACATTATTCTCTGATTAATAATTTATTTAATTCATTAATACAAACTACATGTGTGAAAACTTTTATCAACAATTTCCTCATTTCTGTATTGCAAAATTTAATTTAGTTTTAAATACAAAGTCTTTATTCAATAAGATAGAAGAAAGAAAATAATCATTCCAAGAAGGAATAACTTGGAATTTTAACCACTTCCAAATAAAATGCAAATGAAGAAACACATTGAAAATCACGCAATACTTTTTGAAATAAATCCTCAAAATAATTCATCTTTGTATACAGGGAAGGAATTTAAAGCCAAATTTATAGTTTTATTGTCATCTTGGCGCAAGATTAAATATTCTGTCGATATATTTGTTACAATTATTTTCAAGCAAATAATTTCAAACATATTTAAATACACCAGTGAAAGTGATGAAAACAATTATATCGTACTAAAGCATTCTATTAAATAATTTTTTGAAATTGAAAGTCTCAAAAAATTTATTCTGTCGTAACCATCTCTCTCCTGATAAAAACATAGTTTCTAAGATTTCTTCTTATTGTTTGTATTGTATATTGTTTTATTTTCAGTGATTTTCAAATTTTGTCTTTTTAGTTTTATTTTTTTCATGTTCTATCTAATTTATACTAGCATATATCTCTTTATCTGCTTTTGTGGTGGTTAGATTTCCTGTAATATATATTTTTTGGTATTGTATTTATTACTTTAATATGTATTTACTGACTGCTATATATATATATATATATAGTCTTTAGCTTGTTTTTTCTTGAGGCATTAAATATATCCTGTACCCTTTTTTGAAATTCTTACTTTCAACATGAGAATACTTACTTTAAAATACGAATGAAAATATATAAGCGCGAAAGAATGAATAAAATCTGAAGGATTCCCTCTAATAAATTTTATTAATTAAGTTCTATTACAAAAAAAAAATCATATAATTAGTCAGATAACGTGCTTGTTGACCACGCTTAATGTATATCATGGGGGAAAGTTTTATTTATTTGAATTATGTTATATTATTATTTATATGAAATCTTTTATTTCACACAAGCGACGTAAAAAATATTTGCATTTATTTTGAATAATTTTATTCCTAATTATGAGGCACCCACAATTAAAATATATTCATTGAATTTAAATGAGATGTATGTCTTTTGTAAAATGTTTCCCTTTCACTGTCTCACGAAACTATATGAAAACTAAGATTCGTATTTTATTCACATTAATTTTTAATATATATTTTTGTATATTCATTAATTGTAGCATTTGTCTTTACTGAAATTTAAACAATGGAAATTCTGGGCTATATACTTACTAAAAGTTAGCTGAATTCAGCACGCAGTTTTCATATAATAAATGTAATGAGAAAATTAAAAAATATATAGGTTAAAAATAGAATTAAGATTCTTTGTTGAACTTTTTAATTAAATTTCGTGGTTAAATTTTTATTGCAAGGGAACTAGAAATATTTTTAAATTTTTGTATGATTTAAAGAGTGGATCGATAGTTAAAATTTTTTACTGAAATAAACTCTTTTGTCATTTAATGCATTATACTGGAAAAAATTCATGTGATTGAAGTATTAGGAACCCTTAAATGTTTTAGTGTTTTCCATTTAAAGTGTATATGCACAGTTTACAAAACCTTTTATACCCTCCATTGGTATCTTGATAATGTTGAGAAAAATTATCCAGATTAGTTCTCACTTCAAAACATTTAATTAATTTTTTTTTTACGAAAAAGAAAAAAAAAAGTTAAATTTTATCAAAATTCTTTGTTGTTCTTTAAGAAAGTTGTGCATTGCTCTGTATAATTTAAGTGCAATATTCTTTTTTATAAAATATAACTCTTGATTTAGTTGTATAGGGTTATTGATTATATTTTACTAAAAATGTATGTTCAGTAATATTGTGTAAACTCATCAAGACTGCAGCTACATTTCTCTTTAAAATATTATTATGCAAAATATACTATTGAGATTTAAAGAGCAGAGTATACTGTTAGGATTTCAAGATAAAATGCAGATAACAAAAAGGTATTTATTGGATACCAGAGATAACATAAATTCTCAGAAATTAATTTCGGGAACAATTACACCACCAATAATAAAATGTTTATCGGTATAGTATCGAAAATAATTTTATATAATGTTGAATTACTACTACCCATGAAACTAAAAAACATTATGACACACTTTATAATAAATAGTGACTGTGAAATATGATAACCATACATTTGCGCATAATTATTGATTATCTGTTTTTATTGGTGATATGTTTGGAGGATGTCCTATCAATGTCAGCTGCTGAACATTTTCAGTATCAAAAAAGTTTCACATAATTCTGGAAATTTTTTTTTATCTTATGCCAGTTAGGCTGACAATATGGGGTGCGCTGCTCCACTTATTCAATTGAACCATATTTGGTGTGGAGTCCGTCCGACTTCTTCAATACGCACATGTCATAGGGACCCGTTTATAGGGTAGGCAACCATTCACACAAGGAAAGAACAAAGAAAGGATAGATAGAGAGAGAAAGTACATCCATGTCCGAACCGGGATCCGAGCCCAGGACCTCCCTATTGGCAGTCAGGAAAGCAAACCACTAGGCAGGGTGGCCGGTGGAAATTTATTGTGAACTATTTTATTGAGAATTAAGTTTTCAAAGGGCTCGAATAAAATGTAAAGTTAGTTTCTGAGCTTTGGTTCAGAGATACGTCAGTAAAAGCAAGAGGAAATTAAAATATGTATACTGTTGTAACCATATCTTATGTTATTTATATAACATTATGATGCTAAAATCGAACTGATGACTTATCTGACTCTGTAACTGCATCAAACAAGTGTTGTTGTTACTTATAACACTTGAAAAAGCTAAGTTCACTATACTGTTGGATATGCAGATTTAAGTCGTTAAGGTGAGTCTTAACCAGAGTACCAAAAAGATAAAAATACGACTTTGCTCTAAAGTCTTCCGATATATGTCACCACCAGAGGATCAAGTCCCACAACTTTGATCTTGATCTGTAGGGAGAGAAAATTTTCTCCAGACCATTACTCCCATGATAGCTGCTCAACAACTGACTACAGGATTTTCGATTTCCACAAATCTCAGGAGCGCGTAAATCGCATGCACTCGGCAGGTCTTCAGCGGCATTGAGAATAGAAGTCTTTCAGACGGAAGGCCGGTGCCTTAATCATAGGCTACCACAGCCCAAACATGCATGCCATCACCATAATAATTTAAAAACAAAACCGATTCTCCATTTGAACACATTGTTTGTATATATCTTTACCATCATCTATTTAGCAGCAATGTGTTGTTGAGCTAACTTTTGAGCGTCATAATCATTTCTTCCACCTTGTAAATTTCACTTATGAAACGCATTGCCTAGTATGGCAGTTTTAATTTATATCCTCTATAGTAAATATAAATTTTATATCAATTTATAATGGTAAAAATACCAGTTTAATAATATTGTTAATTAAATTATCATTGTGAATTATTATCACACAATATTTTTGTGATGATTACAGTCATTTATCATTTCCTTATGAAATACTGGGAATGCTCATGATTAATTTATTTTTATTTTTAACGAGTTCCTTCACCTCATCGATAAAGACATCAAACCGAAGAAATTATATCTTGGATGAAATTTTAATATTTATTTAAAAACTAAAATTCTTAGAGAAAAATATATAGTTTACGACAAGCTATAAAATAAGAATAAGGTGTACTGTATTTTTTTTAAATAAGCACAATCATTATTTGATATATTTGTTATATGTGTGTTTTATTATTTATAATTATAACACATTTCAAATTTAGAAAATTAAAATGTGTTATAGTTATAAATAACTTGATTTAATTTCAATTATGGAAAATATTAAATTAAAAAATGACATAAAAAATTGCCTAAATATTCTCATATTTATTTCGATTTCCAAGTAATGAGCAAATGGCAATCTCATATTAAAATAAATATTTTGATAATATATTTAAGAATGAGCGAATGTTATTTGTTACTTATTTGGAAATACGAATATTTTGATAATGTATTTATTTTTTAAAGAAAGAATAAATCAATTATTTTTCGGTTTTTAATATTTAAGAAAATGAAACCGTATATAGAAAATAATTGAAAAATACAAAAATTTATGGGAAAAGTATTTCATATTCACAAAGGTAAATGATGTTTTCAAAATGCAAAAATAGAAACTCGCTTTTATCTTCATAAAATGATAATAAAATGTACCACCTACTTTAAGATACGAAATAAAAGGAAATTGAAATAAAAATAGTTTCTTATATTTTGTTTACAGTATTGCTCTCGAGAAAAGGTATATTAAATTTTTCAGTCTAAAGAAGCTCATGCTTTGAATAAATAAGTTTTCAATGTTTGTTTTCTCCAATTTTGCATGCATTTTCTTTTAAAATAGACATATTTATTGCTCGGATTAAAAGTCTTAAAGAACAAAAAAATTAAGATTTTGTTATTCTATATGCAGCTCTCTTGTTAGTAAATTCTTAGTGTGTTATCCGAGTATTTATTGTTTTATTTCTCGAAATCAAATCTTGTTTACATATTGCAAATAATTTCATGTATAATAATATATATAAATTACAATTAGTGAAATATTTGTCTTCATTTTTGAGGTTAACTCTTCGAAATATATTTGTATTATACTTTCATGAAAAACATCCTATATATATATATATATATATATATATATATATATATATATATATATATATATTTATAATGAAAACCGTAACTAAAAGATGCATAAAAAAATTAATACTAATAACAAAATATAAAAAAATATTATTTTTTTCACTATCAGAATTTTTATTAGAACAAGCTTGAAAAGAAGAATTATCATTTATTTATTAATTCAATTTAAGAACTATAAGAATATTAAAATATTTTTCTACAAGAAATTAAAGGGGGGGGGGAACTATTTTAATAAAATTCTTTCACAGAAAATACTTAAAAGCAAATCTCAATATTCTATTTAATCAAATTATCTGTTAAAATTTCTTAAATATGTTGGGAAAAGGTTCTAATTCAGTGATGCCACGAAATGGATTTCATAGTTTTTCTCATAAAATATATAGTATTTTTTATGAAATCATTTTATCCTTCTACAGATTTTTAGTTATTTAAATATTTTAATTTTAACTAATTTTTATAAACTACTATTTAATTACTAAATACTATTGTTAATTGAATACATTTTGTATATGTGTAAAACTTTAATTTCAAAATTGTTTATTTGTCTTATTTCTCATTATTAATTGTTTTAAAAATATCCTTATTTTTTAAGATTCTTCTACAATTTCAGAATAATTTTTTAAATTAAAATTATAATTTATAAAATAATAAAAAATTTTCTCATATAATCTATATAATATAAGCTTGCTAAGGCTAGTAGTTGAATATGTTCTCCTCAGCTCTTTGACTTGTTCAATAGTTTGTTGGTCTGAAATACACATCGTTATTCTTTTTACTTCTCCCCACTTCCCATTCAAACACACTTCTTGAATGTTTGTAGTGGTTCAGAATCTTGTTTAAATTATAGATATCTGTCTAATTAACCCACAAAAGCAATACTGTCTCTTTTAGTGATAAACGTATAAAAACTAAATTAATGTACAATTATTTGTCTAAAGTAATGAGATAACACAATGATTTTTACTTAGGCAATTATCTGGTACCATTGGTGAACAGATAAAATTGTCCACGAAGTATTAACAGCTAGTTAAAGTATATTACGAGGGTCCTTCTGAAATTTTTGAGATACAACCAGGTTTTTAAAGTTATATTTTCAAAATTTTAGGTGTGTTCAATGTAGTCTCCTCCAGCATCAATGCACTTTTGTAGACGAATTTTCCGCAGATTAATGCCTCAAGTTATTCATTTCTTGGAATAAATGAAAAAAATGCATTTAAAGCCACACCAATCTCTTCTTCTGAATGAAAACGACGTCCACGTAAGTTCTTTTTCAGATTAAAGAATAACCAAAAGTCGCACATAGCTAGATCAGGTGAATACGGTGGATGTTCGATCACTTTAATTTGTTTTTGCTTAAGAAACTCAACTTTTAATCCGGCTGTATGTGAAGATGCATTGTCATTGTGAAGCATTAGTCCCCTAACATTCAGTTCTTTTAGAATTTCTGGAAGACATTTAGTGGTATACCAGTTTAGTGTTACTGTCTTCTGTCCTTCCAACTTGATGGCTTTGACCAATCCCGTACTTCTGAAGAAAACGGCATACATCACTTTTTTCAGAGTACATAACTGTTTTCGATGAGCGTTGTTTTTTCACTATTGTCGCCGTGGGATCATCTTCAAAGATCCATACTTTGCTTTCTTGACGTATTGGAACGTCAAAAAATGGTATGTACGTTTCATCACCTGTTACAATTTTAGAAACGATGCGAAGGCCACCATCATTTAGCAATTTAAGAGTTTCTTTACTGATTCTGATACGCTCCTCTTTTTAGTGTTCAGTTAGATTAGGGCGAAACCAACGGTAAACTACTATTTTCATATGTAATTCCTTTTGAATGATTTTGTGTTATGGCTGCGGATCCAATGTTAAGTTCCTTCTGTATCATTTGATAGGTAAAGCAATTATTATCCATTAACATTTTTCGTATGGCAGACACATTATCCGCGATTGCTTCCGACGCAGCCTTCCTGTGTGTTCTTCATCTTGAAGAAAATTGCGACTTATTCTAAATTCTGTGAACCATCTGCATACAGAAGCGCGAGCTAGAGATTTATCACCAAATGCTAATTGCCAGCGTTGAACGCATTCTTCTTGATTTTTCTTTACCTTTATTTTGACCTTCTTGACCTTTCTGAGCGCATTCTTCTGCTTTAAAATCGTAGGAAATCATAGCGCGAAAATGTTCTCGCGTCAACTTTATTTACTCTTCTGTTTAAAATTTATTCTACGCTAAACAAGTTGAAGTAAGTCAGTAAAAAATCGTCTTCTGTGTTAAAATACTTTGTATTTTAAAATTAAACCATTATTTTTATTTTAGAAATTTTCATATGCGCATACCTCAAAAATTTCAGAGTAACCCTCGTATAGTGGATATTATGCTTGTTTTTATAGTTGTAGTATAAAATACCAACAACTATAAAAACAACCTTTAATTTTTACGGAAGTGAAATAAATTCATTGAAAGCTTAATATTGAGTCTGCCCATACCCTAAATAAACAATTAGAATAATAAGTTTAGAAAAGTTGCTTTGCTTAAGAGACACGGATTCATTTCTTATGTGTAATGAATCCATCCTACCTTAATGAAGTGTAGCTGGATGACGTTTTTTTTCGTGAATTAAAAAGCTTTTTTGCAATGATACTTGCGAAATTCAATTCCTTAAAATGTGTGCAATATTTTTTAAATAAAATTGTCAGTTTCAATTTTTTAATACATTAACATTTTTCGTTAATGTATTAAAAATTAATACACTTAATTAATTTTATTTTATTCCTTGAAATTAATTTATTGTTGATTAAATTTATTAATACATTTAATACATTTAATCAACAATAAATTAATTTCAAGGAATAAAATGAAATAAAAAAATATCATTTTATTCCTTGAAATTTTAAATATATAATTTCAAGATATAAAATGATATTTTTTTATTTTAAATAATATAATGAAAGGTGTTTTAGTGAATATATGTAAAATTTATCTTAATTTATGAAAGGTAACCTTGGGAACTCCAGAATCCGAAGAAACCAATTTGTTTACTGAAAATGATATTTTTGTATCTGTTCTAAAGTAATGGATGAAATGAATTAGATCATTCATTCACTTTATATCACATTTTTTACTTTCTTGAGACGTATAGGAAAACAAATGTAAACAATATGCCTAACATCGAATTCTGTTCATGTTGCCAAATAAAAACCAAATAAATCGTTTTCTTCTCGTCTTACGATAGGTTTCATTTTCACGCGAGGCGATGAAAAGGGAAACGGAGAAGTAAAAAATAAAATAGAATTATATGAAACACTCATCTCAATTTCTCTTTCAAGAACATCTTTCTTCAGATTTTCCAAAATCCTGGTTGAATGCTTGTTTGTGTGAACATCTCGTGATCTTCCGGCTCTAACTTAATCGCGTGTGTCCTGAAGCATGGCAGCAAACATGAAACTGAAACTACGGAAATGTTTAGAAGGAAAAGCATTCGGAAATTTTTCGAAATATGAAGAGAATATTTTCAAATTTCTCAAAAGTTTTGTTCTTTTGACCTTGAGTGTGTTGACTTTCACATTTTTCTAAAGAAGAGAGGATTTTGAATTGCGAAATTCATATACACAATAAGAATTTAAGCAGGCTTTTTATAAGAAAGTATTTATTTCTTCTTTTGAAAAGAATTTCGTTTCTGAAACATTATTTAGTCTAATGAAGGGTATAATTGAATTGTTGAAACGTGTTTTTGCTTAAAAATTTCATGGTTACGAATTCATAAAAGCGGAAGTAAGGAAAGTGTAAGTTATGCAGGTACTAAAATAAAACTTTATTCGATGGTCTAGGAAGGTCATTTTATATAAGTATTTTTTCCACTATGATAATTTAATAAAAATAATAAAAACTTTATCGAAAACATTTAAATTAAATAAAGATTGTACTTATTATAAATAATTAGTCGTTGTTGCTTTTTCATCAAATTGGTTCACCTTAATCAGCACTGAGTTCGGTTACACCAGTTAGATAGAAGCAGCAACTAATTTCTAATTCCACATCCAATCTAAAAAGTGTATGAAAAGTAAATGTGAATAAGTTATTCATTAGAATAGGATGACCATTTACTTGAAATATTTGCAAAAAAATTATTTAATATATTTATCATTATAATATTTGATTATTAATTTCTGTTGATTTGTTGGTATTGGTATTTTATGCAAGTATATCTTCAATTCCCGTACTAATATGTTTTTTTATTTACTTTAATTTATATAATTTTTTTACTTTAATTTTTGATTAAAATATACTTATGCTTCTTCCCTTTAATGCAAATACATGTTGGGAGAATTGCTCGAAGATCTTTAGCCATATATCTTTTGTGAATAATGTGTTTAATTTACATAGTTGACCATCCTTATGTTTCCCTCCCATTCTTTGTATTGCATATTGTTTTATTCTTCTCAGTATTTTGTAAATTTTGTCTTACAAGTTTTCAACTTCTTCATGTTGTTTCTTATTTATACTGACCTATCCCTCCGTAGTTGATTTGCGCTGAATAGATCACGTGGAATATTTATTTGTAATGTATTTTTGATTTAAATACTTATAATGTGCTGAGTTCACAGCTGGAAATTATGTAAAAAAGGTGATCTGTTATGTATTCGAAATTTATGCAATAGGAAGATAATACGACATGCAAAATAACTAGTATTTCAACACATTCATTGAAAATAGCAGTAGTGACAACTATACTTGCTTAAATGAAGGTATTGAATAACACGTTTTTGTAACATAAATTACTTTAAAACATATCTGCCTAGCTTAAATTTGTTGTGATGCCTAATTTGCAAACTCAAAATGCTTAAAAGTATTTATTTTTCAGAGATTGAGTTGTAACCAACCAATATGCTATTTAACAAGCAGAAATTTTGTTGCTCGCTTTCGTCTTTCCAGATGGATTCATCTTGTGAAGTGATGGCTTTTCTCGGTATTGAATAAACATTATGATCACCTGTTATGCACGTTAATGCACTTTGAACTATATTTTTTCCGTTTCTGTTGACTTAAAATTCATGGCTATAACTTTATTTCGATCCCTGTGAAAAATGTATTTTATCAAGATAAAGTACAGCTTATGTTTGAGATGTTGTACACACCTTAAATACTATCAAAAATGTTAGGCGTCTTTTGTGGTCAGTACATATTGCAGATTTTTTATCTAAAAACTTTTTGCCAATGGTTGCCAAGCAACAGATTTATCATCATTTGCCTGCCGCTATATTTGATAAATTGTGTCATTGTTATGAATCATCCTGGGCAGTTGTACGTACATGAATTAATCTATGTTTAATTCAATGTCTTTGAAAATAAGTTGTCTTTTTTCTATCAGGTATATTTGCTAACAGTACTGATTTCTCAAAATGTTTCTTCCCCAAATTCCAT
The DNA here is from genome assembly GCA_030067965.1 of Latrodectus elegans. Lineage (NCBI taxonomy): Eukaryota > Metazoa > Arthropoda > Arachnida > Araneae > Theridiidae > Latrodectus > Latrodectus elegans. The sequence goes on along the minus strand of CM057810.1, from coordinate 28,041,600 downwards.
GAGATATTAATGACTTATATATATGTAGTAAAATATAATAGTCTAATAAATGTCGTTTTGCTATTCCCAATTGATTCTTGCTTAACAGTTTTAATGCCCGATAGCATATAATAAAAAAAATCTTCTGCATTAATAAAACTCTCTCAATTTTTGTAAAAAATTACCACAACCTATGTAAACGATGGGATATAAGAAATTTTATCAAAATTTTGAGTATAAGTTGCATTTGAATTTAAATGCAAAAAGACACTTAGAGATGCATATAAACTACATTATTTTATTAATTCGAATTCCACAGAAATCATCGCATACATTTTAAATCTAAAATTGTTTGTGTCACTTTCACTGTAATTATTTTTTAAATCTGTCCAATGCACACAAGATTAAAATTTCACTTATAAACAATGCTATATTGATACTCTCAAATATGATGCTATTTACACGTATATCAAGTTAATTTTTATCATAAATAACAGTAATCAAACCTTTGAAAATAAGCATAAGAATTCTTTTAAAAACATTTTAAGATTATTCTTTCTCGGTTAATAAAATATATGTTTTTAAAATATCATATTCTAAATCGGAAAAGAGGGTTATATATTACAGTGCATTGCGATAAGTATGCTGATTTTCAAATAGACAGTATTAGTTGTAATAAACTGCGATAATCTTTCAAATTCAAAAATTCAGGTTATAAGAGTTGAACTTTTTAAAAATATCTTTTATATATAAATAAGATAAATGTTTGTTCTGCTTTTTTTAAGTAAAGCATATATATAATTGTCATAGAAATGTTTTATTCAAAAAGTTGTGAAAGTAAGACTTCATTTTTTTTGGCACAGGTGCCGTATAATCCAGGTTGCCAAATTATGTTTCTTTCTGCGCTGAAGATATGTTGCTAAGATGACATATTGTGACGTGATCTATGACGTAAATACTAGGGTTGCCAAAATAGAATTTTCTGCATAATGTTTTGTAAGTCACCATATTTATGACGTAATGAAAACAAAGTTGTTAGATACATAATAAAATCCACAAAATATTATCTAACTCAGAAGTTGGCATTCTGGATTATGTGGCATCAGTGCCACTTTTCTATCGTTTTAAATAAATCATATTTTTAAATTGTGTTTTAATAGAAATCATATATATGATTAAAAATTTTATGACTGTATAGTTTTCTTATATTTTTTGGTTATATGTAAGTGTTTTTATCTTTTAAAATGAATTTATAAATTGTCAAATATCTTTTTACTATCTTCCATTACAATGGTGATATTGCGCTTGTAAATTCCTTAAATATATTTACAATTTTGCATCACATATATCTTAATTTATTAGTTGTAATATCTAAATAATAACAAAAAAATTTTTAGCCAAGTTTAAAATAAATTTTTAAAAGCTTTATCATGTTAACAGTCTATTTCAATTTTCATGTCGAAATAGTATTTGCTTTTTATCAAAAAAGGATGCATGAAACAAATTTAACTTGTCTTTTAAAAGATGAAGAACACTTTTGGTAAACATCACTCAGTATGAATTTAAAAACTCCCAACAGATGAAAAGCAGAAAATAAAACCCAAACAGACATGAGAAGAGAAAAAGAACAAAAAAGAATATATTTCCATGAAAATATGTTTTCGAGAATGATGATTAGCTCTTTCTTAAGTATTTTTAGAATGTAATAAAATTAGTGAACTGTTAAAACACAGGTGAAGGCGTTCTTCACTTTCATTTTTTAAGCATAAACTGATGGCGTAAAGCACCTGTGAATCTTTGAGAGCCTGCCGGAGCCTTTGAGATTATTCCCATGAAAGTAGTGAGTAAATAAAGCGCTTACTTAAAAACGAGCTTGTCAAAAGCACATTTTCATGCAAGGAAAATAAATTAATCACGCAATAGATGACATGTTTAAAGAGTTGTTAAACTTCATTCCTAAAGTAATTTTCCCATGATTTTAAATGTGTGCTTGACTGTTACCTGGTAAAGAGCATTGTTCTCGCGGGGTAGTTTATAATTTAACAAACTGAGAGAGAGAGAGAGAGAGAGAAAGAAGAATCATAAGCAAAACGCGTTGTCTTTCTCTTAAATTACCAGCATTTGGTGGTTTACATTTATTGTGTAGTTCTTAACTTCAAAAAGAAAGAATTATAATTAAAATGAGGTATTTATTTTACTTCAGAATAGTATAAATTCTAAATTTAAGAAAAAATTCTAATTTTGGATTTAGACTTTTTATTGGTTTCATGTCCTCAAAATTCTTTGGATTTTGAATTTTTTTAAAAAATTCTAATTTTGGATATAGATCTTGAATTGATTTCATGTCTTCAAAATTCTTTTCATTTAAAAATTAAAAAAAAAAAAATTTGGATTTAAGTCTTGAATTGATTCCATTTCTTCAAAACTCTTTGCAATTTCAAAATAGATTTTGTGTAAATATATGTATGAACATATGATGTAACTCAAACTTGATTAATATCAGATTATTTCAAATATAATAAGATTTTAAGGAGAGAGTGTGCGCTAAATTGAAAAGATAGAACTTTTATCAAAAGATAAGATTATTTTTTAATTTCTTAAAATGTATAGGAGGGGAAAATTCGGATGCAAGTTTAATTTTAGCTGTTGCACAGCAGAACAATTCTAATTTTTAGTTAACAACATTTTTCTTCTTATTTAAGCTTCTTTAATTAATTTCATGATATTAAGAAAAGTCAAGAACTCTGTCATCTTTAGTTTATTTAAAAGTTTAGAAATTGCTTACTTGTGTACTTTAACAGTTATATACAATATTCATTAAATTCTACACATTAGTGACTCCATGCATATTTTACAAGAGATAATGCAATGAAAGCTGTTGTTGCGACTTATCCTCCAAGTGTCTAAGTCAGACAAGGTCCATCAGATCCTGAGGAAATCGAGAACCAGAAGAAGGGATGAGTACATATCCTCTCTGGAAAGTCCCGAACAGTCCAGGATGGGATTAGGAGAAGTCTGCTCAGTTTTAGATTTAGAGCAGACCTCAAAGATTTTCCTGCCTCGGAAATACGTGAGACCCCTAGTGTGACTGCTTGCTATTGCGTTTCTAGAGGCTTTTGTCACAATTGAGGGCAAATGAAGAGCCAAACTCTTTGCCAGGGTACCAGTGATGGCAGGGAGTAATTCTCTTCGAAATTTTAGAATTAATTACAGACTGTTCTAGAAAGATAAATGTTGAGGAATAAGGATTATTGTGGTAATATCCCTCCTTGGCTAATCTATCCACCTGCTCATTACTGTACATGTCTACATGAGAATGAATTCATTGAAAATAAACTTCATGGGTCTCTAAAATGAGCTAGAGATTAATAAGGACAGAAATGCTAGTATGATCGCCAGTTGCAATCCAGTTGTGGAGGTGTGAAAAGAGCTTCTACTGTCCGAAAAGATCCATAGGTCTCCAACACCATTTTCATTAAGAATAGTTTGAAGACCTTGCAATGAAAGTAAATAATATTAACGCATTAAAAACAAGTTTTAAAAGTTAAGGTGTATAATTTATAAAATTGAATAATTTTATTGTAAATTATTATGTTAGAATTTTAAAAATTGCATCATCAAAATCTTTTTAGTTAAGTTTATTTATTTTGTTTTAAAAATGTAAAGAAGTGCAAGGACTTTTTAAACTACTACTTTAATATTTGATCCTTTATATTTGTACTTAACACCATGAAAAACTTGATTTTAGTATGAATTTGCTATATTTTCATAATCGGATACGTTTGTTTCTTTCACTTATGGATATTACTCTCTGACATAGCTACAAGAAATAATAATCCATCTATTAAGCTATGAAATTTCTTAAGTTTAAGGCTAAAATGAAGACAGTAATAGAAAAAAATCTGTTCACAAGACAATTTCAAAAAGTGTTTGAAAATATACAAAAATCAAAATCTTAATAGTTATTCTTAATTTTAAATTCAGTTTTCCTAATTTATTTTATCTTATGTTTTATGTATTCATTACTAGAATATCAGTATGAGTTAAGTATCTATACAGAAGTGACTTCATAAACTCTAAGGGAGAAGTCAATAAACTTTGAACTTACGAAAGCAAAAAATTACAGTTTATTATGGTTTCTTTCATTATATATATATATATATATATATATATATATTTCTATATATATATATATATATATATATATTTCTATATATATATATATATATATATATCTAAATATATATATATATATATATATATATATTTCTATATATATATATATATATATATATATATTTCTGTTTATGCTATCGCCACAGTAGTATTACTAGCTTTGAATGGGAAACATATATCTTATAAAAAATTTTGATTATTTTATCACTTTAGTTGCTATTCTGAAAATTATTTTATAAGTTATTTTATTGAAAGAATATATGACTCTTTAAATATGGCAGCATCCAAAAGGTTATTTAAAAATATATATTTTATCTACTTAAAAAATTCAAAATTTTACGAAAATTATCTCATGAGTAATGAAAACATTCTTTCTTGGTTATGAACTCCCTATGAATTGCTAATTTCATTTTTTCACTTAAACTACACTGGTTTAAAATTATTAATACATATATATTTGATATTTTTCTATTTTATAAGAAAATATAAATCCAACTATAAAATTTTATTTAATTTTTTCTAAAAAAAATTAAATAATGCCAATGTAAAATAACAATGTTCAAAATACTATGGAATATATAAATCTAGAAATACATCTCTTTAAACATAAAAGAAGTTTCAGCTCTGGAAACTACATTGGAAACAACAATCTCTTTAGACTTCCAGGAAACATTTTGAAAGAATTTGCACAAAATAGTGAAGAATGCCCAATTGTTAAACAGACATTTCTTCAGATGCACGCTTCTCTTCTTGCGAACTTATGCTTCAGGACACAAAATTCAAAGACGGTACACTCTAAAAACCGGAGTTTCTTACCCAAGTGTCTTGTGACATGGATCTTCCTTCCCTTCAAATGTCTGAAAGGAAATCGTTTGGGTATTGTTTTATCAGAAAAAGTCTTTTTTAGATGAATACGAAAGAGGTTTTTGTTTCTAAGTTTTTTCCACTCTGAAATGCTTAGAGTTATGCGGTTTTTATGAAAATATTTGTTCGAAAAAAGATGAAAAATAAAAAGAAATATCCTTTTATGTACTATTATATTTAAAAAATAACATAATAAATAATAATTCTTCTTTATAGCATTTAAATTAATCAAATATAGTTTTATATCATATAAATAACAACACATAATAACATCATTCGCTGTATAATAAATTATAATTATTTTAATATGTGATGAAAACTAAACATTTTATGATTTCTTAGAAAGGAATTAGAAAATTGTGATGCCAGAAAACGTTTCAATAATTTTTATGTAGAAAATTTTATAGGAAATTTATATTACATCATAATTGAATAATTTCAAAATATGTAATTTTTTATAATATCCTTTACATTATGCATTTATCTGAGATATCTTTCTCTAGTTTGAGAACACATTTTGTTTCTCGTTGAAATAAATTATATGATAATATCCAAACAAAAAAGTTACTAATAATTTATAAGTAATTTTACAAATATACTTTTTTAGTATTTTATGCACGGTTATAGCAGTAGATAAGTTAAAAGTTAGAAAAAATTCTTCATTACCCACTCCAACCAACAGTTTTGCATAGGCAAATATAAATTCCATTTTCGTAAATCTTTGCTTATCAATGAATTTGAATATTTTTCAATTCAAAATTATTGATAGATGATGCGTTGATATTAACATTATTTTAAATTCTAAGTTCAAAATTTTATATTAAATGCTTAATTATAAGCCACAATTCCTGTAATATTAAAATGAAAATAAATTACCTTATTTTAACTAATTATATCAGTTTATTTACTCTTTTCTCGTAAATGCACCATAAAATAAACCTGCACAAGTATTGAATATATCAGTTTTCAATTGAAATCAATCTTTTTTTTTTATCTCTATGGCAAAAAATACAATCAGGACCATTATTACTTTGAGATATTTTCATGAAATGTATCTCAATTATCACTATTGATTTTTAACCTAAACAATAGTGATAATTGAGATACATTTATAGTAATAACAGGAAATTCTAATTTGAATTGTGTTTCAGATTGTTTGATAATTCGTTCGGCAATCATTATTAAAGCTTGGTTTCCTATTCTTTGTTGTTTGTTTTTTATTATACTTTTTAAACTCATTTATTAAGCTCAAAAGTTTTTGATTTTGGACATAATTTTCATATATTAAAGATTAAGCTAATTTATAAATTTTACAGAATATATTTTTAAGTTTTTTTTTTACCCATTGTTAACAATAACTAATAATCCTTTTTTCTGTAAGAAATAATCATTTTTTTGCCTTTTTATGTGTTTTCAGAAAAAGGATTTAATATGCATTAGGTTGGGAAATAAGTTGGTAGCGTTTCAACCAAAGACTTTAATTTAAACATAAAACAATAATTATATCAATAAGTTAATCAATTATATATTCGCCGTTGCTGTTTACAACCTCTTCCCACCTCTCGACTAATTTGTTGATACCGTTCTACCAAAAACCGCCTGGTCTGGAGTCAAAGAGGTTGTTGAGCCAGTTTTTAGGGACTTCTTGGTTTCACTGGGAAATGGTCGAAAATAATGCCACAGTCAATAAGGAGCTACACCGCGTGAATGAGGCTATTCGACTGAAAAGACCTGATTGACATCGTCAAATCATACTCCTTCACGAACCCATGTTCCACAATTCGTCAAAGCCGAACTCCAAGAACTTGAATGGGAGGTCCTTCAGCTTCCGCCGTATTCTCAGGACCCTGCACCAACGGATTACCATCTTTTCCCCTCCTTGTCAGACCATACGAAGGGCGTAACCTTCGATTACAAAGAGGTCCTTAAAAAGTGGCTCAACAACCTCTTTGATACCAGACCAGGCGATTTTTGGCGGAACGTCATCGACAAATTAGTCGAGAGTGGGGAAGAGTTTGTAAACAACAACGGCGAATATATAATTGATTAACTTATTGATATAATTATTGATTTTTGTTTAAATAAAAGTTTTTGGTTAAAGCGCTACGAGCTAATTCTCCAACCTAATAATTAATTATCCTTTTTCTGATTAAAATAAGACTAACATATAAATATAAACTGATATAACTAAAAGAATAGAGGCATAAATGTTTTATTTTGTAATTTCTTTATCTTAAATACATTTTACGAATGCACAAAAAGAAATACTATAAATAAATAAACATAAAAAATGCTATTATAAAGAAATACGGATAACATTATATTAAGGAAATAAAGGAACATTTAGTCATTTAGAAGTGTCAGCTCCTCCAAACCACAAAAAATATTGAACTTAACGAAATAGTAATGTACACTGCCAAATTACAATAATATCTAAGATATTTAAAAGGCATATTTAACCTACATAAAGTAATTATACATTTACACCAGTCTAAAATGTGCTTATTGAAGGCAGTTAAAAATTATAAGTAAATGTTTTTTCGTCAACTATCTTTACTTGCAACAATCTATGATATAATTAAAAAAATTATGGATTTACTCTTGAAATAGGGAGAAATTGTAGCTTTAAAATTTGTGTCAGTGAATTGGATTAACTGTAAACAGTTATTTAAGATCAAAGACAGTAATTAAAAAGATACTATATTAGACAAATTATTTCAATTGATTTATAGAAAAAAATAATATTACCTAAATATTTTCTAAGGTCGTTTTCCAGTAAACTCTAAAATAATGTTGATTAACATCTGCGCTAGAGCTTTTGTGTATACAGTGTATTTATTTTCCGAATAACTGTTGTCATGGTGAGAGCTGGGTGGCGATGATCCCTAGATATTAAATGCTCCTATTTCTACGACGGGCAATTTTCCAAAAAATGCATGAAGTTCCACCCACAAAACACAGAGATGTAGTCAATAGACTTGTTATTTTAAACAAATGAGTAGGCTACTTTCTTTTGAAACTCACAGAATTTAACATTAATGGTTTCAGGCTCAAAGAAAACTATTTACGAAATGGGGCATCATTTTTTAAAGAACGTTTCAAACATGAATGCAAATATTCGGCATGTTTTTAGAAGACTGCAAACATCTTATTTAATAACAAGTTGTTGTGGAACCATAAGTCTTAGAGTATTTCTGTTCCAGCATTCATAAACTGTTTTTTTTATCTCATTTGTGAAGTAATATTTCATCCTAATCGTAGGGCAAACATGAAATATTTTAATATTTTCCTAAATTTCGCTGTACACTTTACTTTAGGTAAATATGTCATTATCCACACAGCTAAGTGTTCATAAATTATGCAAGTTAGTTTTCGTTTTAAAAATAATAATTTTAATAACTTTTAAAAATGCTTGGATCAAATGATATATTGAGCACTTAGATATTTTGCGATAATTATATTAATTACTTCTGTGTGATAGTTAAAATATTTTATTCTTAACAAATTGGTGATAAATTTTCCAGTTTTTCAATGAATTTCAAAATTTATACACTGATTACATACAATATTGTTTAAAAATTCACCGGAAAATGAATTTAAAATGACAATTTTCTTCTTAAAGTTATAATGTTTGCTTATTAATATAATATATTTTTGAACCATAATTCTAATGTGTATAATTTTCAAAACATGAATATATGTTTACTATTTTATAATAATCTAACATGTTACCAAAATATAATTGGCAATATACTATAATAAAGTTAAAAGTACTTAAAAACAAGAAAGTATATTTTTTGCATTTTAATATAACAGAATCAATTATTTTAAATGCACAATAAATATTTTAAATGATAGAATCTTTGTGTTTTGAATAAAATTAATTTTTTATTATCATATAAAAGTAAATTTTTTATTTCTCAAATAAAAAATAGGCAAGATATAAAATAAAGGGGAAAGCTAAATAAATAAGTATTGAAAACATGGAATTACTTTTTCTTATATAATGTAATAATAGATGAAATATTTTTTCCAAAAATAGCAAGTGTTAAAATGTTTGAAATTTTCTGATCTTTCAGTTGTTCAAAATGCTTGGAAAAAAGTATTAATAAATGATTATCAAGGTAAAAAAATTATTTTGGAAAAAAAATAAGTTTAAAATATACGAAATGCTTCATTGACATTTTTTTAAGTTCTTAAATGCACAAGTATTTTTTTTTTTGTAACAACAAAATTTGTATTTCGTTTATGCCTTTTAAATTTAAATTCTCAAACTTAGTTTCATTGTGTGTTAGAAATTGTTTTATTGAAAATTGCCATTTATGATTCAAAATATAATCCAAAACACTTATAATTAAAATATTCTGCGATAACTGACACAATATAATGTTAATTGAAAAGTTAAGAGCCAACAAGCTTCAGTGCTAAGATCAAAATAAAAATTTTATAACAAAAGCTAAAAAAGGAATAAAAATAGGAATAGGATTGAAATGATACATTGTAATGGAATTAAAAATATGGATTGATAAAAATTCAAAGAAAATTAAATTACAAGTACATTTCAAATCAAAAACGTTTTGAGAAAAAAAAGTTTCGGAAAAAAATTAGTTTACATATTCGAAATAGCTTCATTTTTAAAGAGGAAGAAAAATTAAAAATTTTATTAGTTAACGTTTTTTACAGAAATCTTTTTAACATTTAATTAAATTCATGTCACTGGATTGAATAGCAATCAAGCATTAATGTCCAACAAAGTTAATTAAAGTTCTTGGAGAAAATAACCTCTTGTGTACTGCTAAGTAATTTATTACATTTACCAACCGTATTTTCAAGACAAAAGCTTTTGTCACTAGAAAAAATTCAAAATTATTAAATTGTTATTAAAAACTTATTTCTTAGTTAACTTGATTTAAAAGAATATTTTTAATATTTTTTAAATTATCTGATTCTAATCGGTAATAAAATTCTGTTTCTTGTTAATTAAATATAACTTGGAAAATTTTAAAAATTCATTTATAAATTTGGTAAATTTTTATTATGAATTTTTATTAATATATAAAGGATAAACCAGAAATATTATGGACATCTTTTACACTACGTAATAGAATTAGTAGTATAATACCTTCATATATAGAGTGCATAATAATTTTAAAAAGGCATTTTTTTATCTAGCCAATTTCAAATTGCCTAATTAAATTCATTGGAAACAAATAATATTATATTCTGATTGTGAAGATATTGATTGATTTTTTCAAATCCTATTTTTGAGTCTCACATCTATTTTTTTAAAATTCATTCAAGAAAATTATGTTTGCTCCAGAAAATATTTTGAGTGCATTTTCATAAATAGTATATTTAATACACTCATGTCCATAAATTAAGGATAACTCATAATCACATAGAAATTGATCTCTAAAATAAAAACATCACATGTAGAATTATCACACACATCTTGAAGAATAATGTGAAATATACAAGAAACCACCAGATGGCGCCGATAGTACGTCACAATGACAAGAGTGTAAGAGAGGGGTATATGAGGAATAGTTGCAAGGAAGTGTAATTGTTCACCAGCGCTTTAAAAGCCTTTCAGTGCAATAACCGCATAGTTACAGAACAAAGGAAGCCTTTGTATGATGTTTTACGTGGTAGAAGTATCAACCGTCTGGAATGTGGAAGCACCCAGCTGGAAGTATACGAGGAACTTGGAATCACCCAGAGTGTCATCTCCAGGCTTTGGCATAGGATCCAAGATTATGGTAATGTGAGTAGATGTTACAGCACAAGTCACCCCCAGGTTACAACGCGGAATGAGGACAGGTATTTAACAGTTAATGCCAAAAGAAACAGACGGAGGAAAACACTAGACATGTCTCGTCAGCTGTCTTCAGTTATCGGTACGACAGTTTCAAGGCAGATCGTGTACAGACGCTTAAAGCTTATTGGTCTATATGCTCATAAGCCTGTCATATGTGTTTCACATACCGCAGCTCACTGTCACCTGCAGTTAGCCTGGAGCAGAGAGCATGCATTGTGGGTACTGCAACAGTTCCGACGAAAACAGATTTAACGTTCAGTCTAATTCTCGCCGGACTTTCATATGGAGAGGGCCAGGTGCCCGTTAACACCATTGAACCGTTACGGTGGTTCAGGATTGCTCGTTTGGGGAGGAATTATTCGGAGTTCCAGAACTAACCTGCATCTTCAGAATGTAACCATGACGGACCACATTTATTAGGAAGTCATTCTAGAACATCATGTACGTTTGTTTTGGAGCGCCATGGGTGCAGAATATCTGTTTATGGATGAATATGCCCATCCTTACCGTGCAAACATTGTAGATGAATACCTTCAATCGGAAGATATTATCCGTATGTACTGACCAGCATACTCATTGGACTTGAGCCAAATAGATCATGTGTGGGACATGCTTGACCGCCAAATTGCAGCCCGTCAACCCCCTCCCACATATCTACCAGAACGACGGAGAGCATTACTTGATGAATGGTGTAATATTCTCTAAGATCAGATCGATAATTTGGGACTTAGCATACCTAGGTGTTGCATCGTCTGGGGGTCATACAATCTATTAACCATCATATCAATCATGTTATATTGGTTTTTGTAAATAGGTTGTTTTTTGATTTTTGCTCCCGAGAGTAAAAATCGCACTTTTTATTAATGATGTCAAAAATATAGCATCTTTTTTGCTCTTTACATTTTGCTTAATAAATAGACTTTACAAATAAGCCACATTTGTTTTGTTCCTGTCTTTTTCTTTGCCTGAACTTGTATTAACCTTAAATTATGGACGCAAGCTTTAAATGTGAATCAATAGAGATTTTCATATTGTAATGTGTTAATTGAGGACTAATTATCAATAGTCTAGAAAATTTATTTATTATATAATTTTTGATAAAAACCTTTTTTTTTTTAAATATTTGTTAACTCAAAAATCTTAAAGTATACTGTGTATTCATTATTCAGGAATGTACATTTCGATTATTAATATTAATAGTTTGCGCTTCTAGTTAGTAATTTATACAGTTATATTTTTATTTAGTTAATGAAATCATAAAATTAATCAATATATATATATATATATATATATATATATATATATATATATATATATATATATATATATATATATATATATATATATATATATATATATATATATATATATATATATATATTTCACTACAAATTAGTATGTAAATGTATGTATGAAGTTGGGGAAGGTTTTGATATATTTGATCATATTTTTAATTAAAATAAATATATACAAATTGCATAAAAATAATAAAATACATTAATCCAGGTATATATTCACTCATATATAACATCATATTTTTATAATGTATTTTGATGCTTAATGCTCTGAAAAACATGCTCACTTTCATACTGAATGTGGTTTAAAACTTTATAAGGAAGTTATTTGAAGAAAGTTTCTTATGTGTAGTTGGCATTTAAGGCTACTAATTTAGATGTCCCTTTTACAGACATAACATGAAACATTCTTCATAGCTCATTACTTTTAACAAAATTTTTTTATATATGAGATTAATCAGAAGTTAAATGGATACTTGCATTTAAAATTTTGGAAATAAAAAATCCCGTTTCTTGCAGTTTGAATTCATTTTTCTTAGCAAAATTTATAAATTATAATAAAATAAAACAATCAATGTAAGACGAACAAAATAGATTTTATTTGTTCAGTATGTATTCATTTAACATGCAATAAATGTATAAGTAGAATGGCTGTTTATGTGCTTAAAATAAATTACTTGTCAAAAATCTTGTAATTAATTACATTATATAGCTAAGCCGGCATGTTACTACAATTTAACGTAGGTAATAACTTTTTCTTTACTTTTATTGCTTATTAAACAAATAAAATAAGTAATAAAAATAAAGTGGATTTTGTTCTTCAAATGTTCATTTATAATAGGAATTATAATAATAACTAATTACTGTAATTTCCTATTTTAAAAATAATTATAGTAAATTCCTTATTAGTTAATAACTAGGAATTTACTAGAAGTCCAAAGAAAAATATCGGAAAGTGGAATGTTTTCCCCATTCTAAATTATTTTGGCAAGCAGGTTTTTATATTTTAATTTTATTAAATTTAAAAAGATTTTTCATGTCAGAGATTAAGAAAAGATTTTTTCGAAAAATATCAATAGTATAAAATTAAGATTGGAAAACAAAGTTTGTAATTTTTCTCTCCTCTTGCTCCATAAATGTATTAATCTTGAGTTTATGCATTTTTTTTAAAAAAATTTATAACATGAAAAATGAACTCTTCTTTGGTATTGAATTCACAAGAGAAAACTTCATAAAAAGGTATAAAGGAACTTCAAAGAAAATAACTATAAAATATTCTTTATAAGGTGCCTTTCTACTTGCAAAAAATAAAGTTAATCGAAGTATATAAAAAAAGAGAATATATCTAACCATTTTGTCAAACTTTGCAATACTTCATAGGAGATTGTGGAAATGTATTCATGTGTTCTTTTTGTTAAAGGGGAAATATTTTTTTCTTAGAAATGTGAAATAATTGAATTCGCTATGATGGGAATGAATTTTAATAGCAGTTTTTTTATATATATTATGAATGTGGAAGGCGTGATATTTATACATATACTTTGTGTACTTCTTTACAAAAACTTTCCATTTTTACAGAAATTACCACTAGTTAGTAATTTCAATATGTTTTTGATGATTAAAATTCTTGAGATTCACATATGGCTTCAAATCATTTCTATAAAAAACATATATTTTGTAAGTTCCTTCATCAAGATACATATTTTTTGAATTTTAAATTTTCTTACATGTAATCATTTATTTAGTGTTTCAGTTTGAAGTGTAATCTACTAGAACTTCAATTATCCGACTATATAACTGGGACCAGACTTTAGTCGGATAATAAGAAATTTGGTTGATTAGATTTTGATTTGGAAAAAAGATCTATTATAATTAATTATTGTTTGTTGAAGGTGTAAGCAAAACAACATTTTCTCAAAGAAAAATAACTTTTAGTCAAAAAAAGGAAAACGCCACAATTTCACATGTTAAAATAATTACACGTTCTGTACGTTAATACAGTATTTATATGTATTGTGCTATAAATGAAAGTCACTGCTTTCTGATCATTTTCGGGAATCAAACTGCATTCACTGGACACTGATAATTTGCATGTGGTCCCACTCTGAGTGATTCTCCATCCACTTCAAAGCCGTCAAATACTTCACTTGCTGATAGTCCCGTGTCTGCTTCAGCTTGGACATGAAGGTCCTCTTCTTCCTCGACACTTTCAATAAGTTGACTATCATTTGCAATTTGAAATCTAGTGTTTGAATCATAATCTATTGTCCTATATCTTCAGCACTAACATCTGAACATCTAGGAATTTTCAAAAGAATATTTTTGAATTCCTCTAGTGACGTGCCTCTCTATTTCTCCTTCTCTCTCTCTCATTCTAATCTTCTCTTACCTTTCCTTCTCTTGAGCAGTTTCATTTTTCTCATTTTCCGTCTCTTCTTCAGTTTAGTATATTTTTCTGAAATTTTGAAACTGATTTGGATAGACAGAATTCGGATAATTTTAGTTCTACTGTAATTCATTTTTTATATTAATTAATACACGTTGTTTAGTTATGCAGTGTATTTATTTAATTAGTCATTATTTTTTCCGATTGATTGAGTGGTACTGAGCAACAAATTAATGTTATGATGAGTTGAATTCATTAGTTGAGATATTAATGGGACTTGTATCACTGCAACCGCATTAGAAATAACTGGGATTGTTTCTAAATATGCAAAATTTGCTGTAAAATATTACTTATGAAAATTCGTAATATTAAAATGAATAATTCTATAGCTGCACTTTTAAATTATTAATATTATAAATTATATTTATTTTAATCGTAATTTAATGAAAATTTAACCATATTTTTTTAATTAAAGAGTAAAATTTTAGTGAAAATGGCAATGAATGGCTTAATTGTAATTTCTGTATTAAATTTCATTTATTGTACACGTTTTAGTACATTTTAGTATCTCAAGATATTTTTTGGCTTCTGCAATAGTTTCAGAAATTATGAATAAATATTATATATAATAGCAAAATATTAATTTTTGTTTTCCATAGATAAAAATATTCTTAAATTTTGTAAAACAATCTTTTTATTTTTAGTAAAATGTAATTTTTGTTATTTCTTTTTTCCTGATAAAGTTTAGATTCTATGAGTTTTATTTGTATATTAAAAACAGACACGAGAGAAATGAAGTGTCTTTAAATTTTTTAACAAAATTAACTTTTTGATTTACATTTGTAAGGAACGTATGGAAAGTAAACGGGTTATATGGAATGTAAAATATAAAATAAAAGAAATTTTTTTACTAAATTTGTAAATTTCTTAAAACTATTAAATTTTGTTTATTACAATGAATAAATTTTGCAATCCTAAAAGCATTTAGTTTTGTATTACTCAAAACACATAAATAATAATTATTTGTAACGTTAATATAAAATTGTATTATTTGAAAGATAATGTTTTCCTCTATATTTATAAATCTTCCTTTTTCACATTATTTTTATTAAATAATTCTTATACATTAAGAAAAACTTTATATTTATAATTTTCATGGCAAAATAATAAATGGGTGAGAAGACTAATAAAATTCAATTCAATAATTGTATTACTCAAAACACATAAATAATAATTATTTGTAACGTTAATATAAAATTGTATTATTTGAACGATAAAGTTTTCCTCTATATTTATAAATCTTCCTTTTTCACATTATTTTTATTAAATAATTCTTTAACATCAAGAAAAACTTTATATTTATAATTTTCATGGCAAAATAATAATTAGGTGAGAAGACTAATAAAATTCAAAGTGAAATGCACAAAAATATGTTTATTTTTAATTGCTTGCAAGTTAATTGTATTTGAAAATATGAATTCCCAATTTTAATGTGTTTTGCTTAATTGGAAGCTTTCTCATTCCATTGTTTTCAAAATATTTTAGAAAAATTATTATTTTCCAATTTTTACGTACTTTGACATATTTTAAGCTTATTGTTTGAGAGTGTTAATAGATACTAATTGCTTTACTAATTGTAATCAATAACTAATTTTAAAATTATTGATATCAATTGAAATTAGTTAACAAATATTTTTGTTTTACTTTCTGTAGTTGCTTGAAATATAGATTCAGCTCTTTGATTTCAGGCGTCTTACCTTCGATTCAACAGTTCGTGAGTTTAAATCCTGCCTTAATGGTTGTTTATAAAGATTCGCAATCCATTTTAAGCCATAGGAAAAGATCTAATTTTTGTGTGCCAAAAATATCATTGAGCAGTACATAAACCAATCTAATCTAATTTCTGGGGTACCTGAAATTTTTAAATTTAGTTGTGCCATCTGGTGCGATAAAGATTTTTTTACACTGTAATCTTTCATTCTTTTTCAGATTAGTTTTTTAATTATTGAAATTTCAGTATAGAAATCTGCTTTTTTTCCTCTGTATTTAATAAAGGTGATAAGCGAAAAGTGATATCTTTTAAGTTTAATATAATACTAAATACATAAAATACTAAAATGCTAATTTATTATTATGATTGAATTACAAATATGATTTTATAATTCTTTATTTTAAGATACTTCCAGCTGCCGAAAGCTTTTTTCTGAAAAATTAGGAATAAATATATGTATCAAATAAAAAACATTTAACATATCTAATGAACTTTCATGTAGAAATAAAAGATAATGCATCCATTTTGAATCATCTGATTTTTATTTCATTGAAATGCTTGCCCAAGGAGGCTGATTCAGCTGGGATTGATGTAGTGAATTGCAAACTAAAATGTGGAAATAAAGCCCACACTGAAGTTAAAATAAAGGTTTTATACCTATTCAGTTATTAACTCAGTTAATATTTTACATAATTAACCTAATAATTACAAAATAGTCTATAATTGCCTTCAGAAATATACATTAAAATATTAAGATGCGAAATGCTATTTGTTCATTCATTATCCCTTTATTTGCTTAATTTGAGACAGAAATTTCTTTCCGACACAGACATTGTTATGATATAAAAGCCGAAAATTGTTCTTTGCAAACATGATATTTCCATCCCCATTTTTCCGTAATGTAAAGTGCAACAGTGAGTAATATTACTCGGAAGATCAAATGTTGCTTCATATTTTGGTTAAATTAAATGAAAATATTTTATCAGCATTTTTATATTTTTGAGTACTGAATAAAAAGAATCTCCCAGTGTTGGGGAAGCTCGAGAACATATTTTTATTTCCTGTTTACAGAGGTAATATTGGTAAGGAATAGAAAGCCTCCGGAAATATAATTTTGACCAATGGAACATCAAAAATGATACAATGATGATTTCGTTATAAGCTCCACATTTTAAATTTCTGAGGTAGAAATGCTGAAATTCTATTCAATTTTTTTTATGTTGGAGTTTTGGGGATATATAGCTGCTTAGCAATAAATAAACAATTCTTGCAATATGGCAAGCTTGATAAATTATTTATACACTGGGGTAAAAATAGAATTTTTGATATTATAAAGAATTCACTGATATTTATATTAAATTTTACTTTTGTGGATACATTTTAGAAAAGATACTTTTAAAAAGGATTTTTTTCTTTCTTGTAGGATACATAATTATTATTCTTTAAATTATCGTTAATTTAAATTATTATCATTCTTTAAATTTAAGAAACAAATACTTTCCTTTATTCAATTACTTGATGAAAATAAAAATGAAGGGTTAAGGTAGTATTTACTGCTCAAATTAAAAAGTCAGAAAAAATCAAAAGATATTATCATTATATGGCGAAAGACCTTTCATAATATGAAATATCCTGAAGATATTTCTCTTTGAATTACACAAATCCCTTATATTCTTTAAACCCGTAAATTCTCGTAAACATGTGATGATAATAAGTACCCTTACAAATTGTGTTATTTGGTGTTGAAGCCTGAGAATTACGATATATCTGAAAGTGATGTGTCTTAACTTACCTTCAATAAAAATTTACAATCAAACTTAGAGATGTATGTTTAAAAAGTGACATCTTATGAGACAAAATTTAGGAACAATAGCTGTATTTCACTGAATAGCATCAAAACTTAAGAAAGAAATCTTAAACTTTATTGATCAAAATATTTATCTATTTATTTACTATAAAACTCTTATTGTAGAATAAAAACAATGAATAGTGAGTGAAATCATCGTCTAAACTATGAGAAATAACTGCATTGAAATTTCATTTAGCTAATTTGAAAAATGGATATTATTTACAAATGCATGTACATATTATTCTGCAGAACAAATGATAATTATTCTATTGATTGGTTCAATTTATTACGAAATGTTTCAACATGTCCCGACGTATTTTAAGTATTTTGAAACAAAATCCATTTTATTTGCTGCAATAACAAAAACATATAGTTCTTCTAGCTATTTATTATAGTCAGTATATGAAATTGTAGATAATGGTAGATTTTAACTATGCCTTGTCAGTAGGGATCTAATTTTAATAAATTTCAGCACCAAGTAGTGTCATTTATGAAGTCATTGATTCTTTATGATAATAGCTGGTGAATAGTTCTCATTAGATATTTTTGAAAACTGGACTAAAAACTGCATAGCTAAATCATTGTCTTAATTGAGATGTCTACAATAAATCTCATCAGGATATGCACTTAAATCCATGATCATAGTACCTTTAAACACTATTAACCACTAAAATTGATATCCCCAAAACCGATGTTAAATAGATGAAATTTTTATCATCGGAAGGTGATGCAAATGCTTACAATGTATTCATTAACTTCATCGTATTGTATTTAGATGAAACCCTCCTACATAAATTATATTTAAAACTTATTACTTGAGGAAAGTTGCTAAAATATCTCATGAAAGAAGTTAATGTATATTTGTTTCTTCTTAATGTATATTTACATGTATTGATAGATGTAGAATTGTATCTTTTATGGATTGTGGTCTGTCTCATTGGACAATTTCCCATGACTCTCTGTAGAATATGAAATAGACAAATTAAGAGATGTTATGGAACATCATGCTGGGAGCTATTTTATCGAGATTACTAACTGCAAAACAGATAGACATCTTTTTTCAACTGACCTTAATAGATATTACTGATTGACTTTGAGACTGATTCAAGAAGCTGAATCACTTGTAAGACAGTTATCTGCATGAGAAATGTGAGAGATTTTGCAAAGACATGTAATAATAGCTCGGCTAACTTTTGCTTTATATATTTTGAATGCTTCATCACAGATAAAATCAGTTTCACTGATTTGCATAACGACAAACACCATGTTTTTTGAGGAATTTATATTTTGTTTTCCACATCAGATGGTACCTTACTTTATATAAAGAATTTTTTTCGGCTAATCTTGCTCATCGACACGTGATCAATGTTTTCCACCAATAAAAAATGTCGGGCCAATAACTGTAGAGCAACTGTGTCATCCAAATCATTATGGCGGATGAATTGTTGCCTTGGCAGTTGAATCCATTTATGCCATTTAATCTAGGCTTTTAAATACTATTGTTTTTGTCAGAGGTTCAGTCGACTGATTTCTCGTGACTTATGATTCTATCTTTTTTAAGTTTTATATACATTCAGAAGTCAATACTCATTTATTTTTTTATTTATTCACAGAATTTTATTTTGCTGGAAAAACATTTATGTATCAAGCTTATATGAATTTCTTAATCTCATACAACTCTTTATTAGGAAAACCAAAGAAAAAATTACTGAAGAAAACAAGGCTAAAATAAACAAGTTTCTTGTTGAAATGCAATAGTAATGATGTTAATGAAAATCTCGACCTATCATATTAGATTGCTTAATAAGTCATAATTATTTTAAGAATATGTTCGATAATTATTTAGCGTTGAAATGAGGTTCAACATAATAAGTTAAAATTATTTCAAATATATACTTCTTAAAAAAAACGTAACTGTAGTGAAATTCTGTTTCAAATTTAACTAATCAAATTATAAATTTTAAACATATTAGGAAATTAACTTAAGTATTATTAACGAATTTATTAAATTGAGTATATAAAGGAAATTGATTAAAGCAAAAAACTATATGAAATAAACTCAATATAGAAATCTGTGGGGCAGAGATTCATACAGAATTTAGCTACATTGAAACAAAAGTGCATAAAACGTTTGAAAATATTTGGTAGCATGTGTTTAGTGTTTTTGAAGAGATTATTATCTCAAAAGATTTACGGTGGTTTTATACTGCTAATTTCTGTCATAAGGGTAATATAGCATATAACGGAAATGTATCGAGAACACAGATTTACTATGTGCAAAAAAATTATATTAGGTAATTTAAAGACAAGAATCAATCGTACGCACATAAATATTTAGAAACAAAGTAACCAAACTGTATTATAGCAGTAATTATCATTATAATTTCAAAGTATTTTAAACTTTTATAATTAAATTTTAAAAATAAGAGAGAATTTAAAATATTTATAAAATGATTCTGATCCACCCTGAAAAGAATAATGTAGGAGTATGAACGGAATGTATATAAAATTTTAAAAATTCTCTAAAAGGCATATTTTCATTATTTTATAGACATTTGCAAACTTTGAAGCTAGATATATTTTAGCAATTAATAGCATAGTTGGGATATTAAATTTTTTATTAGAAATTTGAAAACAATCCTAACAATCACGAGGCAGATAAAAATGTTTTAGAAAAATATATGAATTAATCAATATGCTTATATTCTATTAGAATTTACACAAAATGAAGTTATTTTCGTGGATTAATTTCAGTTAGGCCTTGAAAAACATTTCATAGTGACATATTTACTCAAATAAACTCCTACAAATAATTTACCTGAAAATTTTATTTTATTTGGAAATATTTCATGATTTAAAATTTTCTCCATTTTTATTCATTTCTCATGTCAAGCAAAGAGTTTGCTTTTACATTGGAAAAATATATGAATAAAAATATATCCTCAATCTCTGAAAAATGTTAAATAAAACAGTATACAGCTTAAAGACTTGTATGATAAAATTACTCGGTTTTGTTTCTGAAAAGATAATTTAATTTAATGTATGTGTGCGTTCTTTTTCATAATTCCTTTTCTCTCTCTAGTTAGGTAAAAAATAGAATATATTGCAAAATTTCTTCTCTAAAATTTGGTTTGCATTCTTATAAATGAAATTTTATGCACAGTTTTAAGTACTTTTTATTAATTTCTGGCAAATTTCACTTTTTTACTAAGTTAAAATTTTAATGTATAATTTCATTTTTTATTAAATTATATTCATTTTATATTAATAGTTAACTTATCTCTCTTTACTTTTTTGAAATCCTTATTCTTAAAACATGGATAACATATGTTTTTTAAAAATGCTAGGCACAGATACAAAATATTTTAAAGTATTCTTACATTTTATGTGTATATATATATATATATATACATAAAATGTAAGAATACTTTACAATATATATATATATATATATATAGAATGGTAACAAATCCAAATTGTAAAATATGGAAAAACTGTACGTAAATATTTGCAACCTTATTTTAATATTTGATTTTTAAAGGTTATTTAAAACCTCATAGTCGGGTACCGCTTGTTATTTTGACGATTATTGAAGCCAAGATAAGTGCCAAGATGTATTGGAGAAGTATCAAAACAATTTTATCACAAATGCTTCGCCAAACACTATGGTGCTCAATTCTATACCGAACTCAAGATTTTTTTCTAAATGATTTCCAGATTTAATCTAAATTTTGTACATAATTATACTTTATCTTATGCTTTCAATCTTGTTATAAATTAGTATAGCATTTCAAATTAGCTTCACTTATAATGATTTAATTAAAAATATTTTCCGGAAAAGTTCACGTGCCTTAGATACATTGTACAATAATTAGACTAAATTTTTCTTATGTGTTTAAATTTGCCAAGTAGTTTTCTTAATTTGAAGTTTTTTTCTACAAATGTATTTATCTTAAAAATTTATTTTTACAGAAATTATTAGAACATAATTTACAATATTTAATTTTCAGCATTTTGTAAAAATTGAAATTTAGCGCATTGATTAACAAAAAATTGTGCATTTTAAATCAATATTTTCTTATTAACAAGAAATGTTTTTCTATAAAATTTAAATTCGAATTTTTAAAAGTTAAGTTTACACATAGTTTTGGTATAAACATTTTAAATTTCAGCTTTGCGAATAAAATTAGTTCATGCTGAATTTAGAATAATTTTTACATGTTATACAACTTTTATAAATTCCCATTCAAAAATTTGAAATTTCTACAATTTCATGATATTTATTGTATATGCATAAGTAATTAAAATACGTTCGAAAAAATTTTGTTTAAGCTGTTAAAAATACCTTATATCAAAGACATTTGAAAATTTGGTGTAAAATATTTATTCAAGTATTTATTTAAATTCCTATTCTTCATATAATATTAAAATAATACATAATATGTAGCATGGTATAATTGTAATTATAACAACATTTTTTATTTGCAATACCCTTTTTTGGAATTTAAAAAAGAAAAAAAAATTTTATTTGGTGAAATTATTGCAAAATTTATTTTAAAAACCAATATTTTGTCCATTTCAAATAAAATAACCAGTGAAAATAGATTTAAATTTCAATTTTACAAAACGTTAGGCTTCTACACTATTATTACATTTATTTTTCATGAAAAGTTTTATTATTTGTAATTTGTAATTACTTGCAGGCATATCTAAAAATTGGTATGTATCAGAATATTATAAATATTCTTATACATACTAATTTTTATGTTTGTGATGGTGTAAGTAATTAAAATACTCTTAAAATACAGCTTTAAGTAGTTTAAGTATTTTTTGTGAGAACAAAAAACGAAAATCAGACATAAAATTTGCAACCAAATATTTCTTAAGCTTTCTTTATTTTATGAAGTGCTTTTTCCTTAATTATCGGTTGTCTTTTATAATTTAAGCAGACATAGCGTTAGAAGGGGAGAAGGTGACCGCATTTTCATTTTTATAGCAGTGCAACCAGTGGGTATGAAATCTTTGCCCCAAATATTTAAACACAGAAAGAGATTGGAACATCCATGCCAGATCCCAGATTCGATTATATTACTTCGAAGTCAGATACGATAACCTCTACACAATTTCAATGATTCTGTTTGCTGTTACAGCATCTTACTTATTCTTTTACACCTTCAAGCGTAATAACGCAAAATTTATTTTTACATAATTATTTAAAAACATTTATGAAAATGAAATATATATATATGCTGAATATTACTCCTTGTCTTCATATTCAATGAAAGAAATTCTTGGATCCTATAAAAAGTTTTTGTTACCTAGTTTGTTAAAGTGATGGCAGAAATTTGTGGGCACAATTTTCTCCTTTATTAGAGTAAATATTTTAACATTTTGAAAAAAGGTTAACAGCATAACGTTTTATGCTGAAACATTCCTAAAAATTCTAACTTTTTTTATGTATGCCACATTTTATCATAGCATTTTTCATTTTGTAGCGTATTTTACTTTCCATTTTCTTAAATTCAAACATATTTCAAGGAGTAGCATGAGTAGTAAAAATAAAAATTAATTAAATAATATAATGGGACACATGTATGTATCATAGATATATATAAATTTATAATTTATACATACATATACTTTGTCCAAAACTGCACTGTCCAAACTAAAATTGGCGATTATAAAATGAATATGAAGACAAGCCATGGATGCCATGGAGTTATAAAAATAAAAATTAATAAAATAATATAATGGGACACATGTATGTATCATAGATATATATAAATTTATAATTTATACATACATATACTTTGTCCAAAACTGCACTGTCCAAACTAAAATTGGCGATTTTATTTGGTATCTATAAGATATAAAATAGAAAGATAACTATGCTAGTGTGAAATATAATTGCTAATATTTTTAATTTATACTGGAAGCTATTTTCCATTCAGAACATTTTTTTCAAATATTTTTCAAAATATTAAATATTTTTCACAATAAATGTAGTAACAATAAATATTCAATAAAATTGAATTTTGCTTAAAACTGTAAATGTAAAGTGCTTAATAAATTTTATTTCAAGATTCAACAAATTATAGCTTTAAAAACTACTTACAAACTACGTATTAAGATACTGAAACTATACATTTACAAATATTATTGAAACAATTATAGAAGCAATAATTTAAAATACTTTTGTAGTATTCTTGAAGTTCAAGCATTCTATGTTTTTAATTATGTCATAATTTAGAATTCATAATTTGATTTTATGTTTATGTAATAAAAAGTTGAAATAAAAATCGCTTTTGAGCAACGGAGAGCTGTTTGTAATGATATCGCTAATTTAAAATGAATAACTGTTATGATAAATGTTCCAAAATCATTAAACAGCTAAAAATAACACATGAAATACACTTAGCAATGGAAACTTTTAAATTATATGATCATCTGCATAACAGTGGTTTTATTTTAGAACAAACGATATTTATTCTTTTTCTTCGAATGCTAATTCCTAAAAATATATTTCCCGAAAATTAATTGCATCGATGCCATCACGAGAACAGATAATTAATTCTTCAAACCCAATTTCAATGGCATGATACCACTGGAAGTTTAATGCATTTGTCGAACTTGGCGACGAATTTTTGAGCCCAATATTCTAAAGAGAAGGGGGATGGTTCGAAAGTAAGCATAGAAGGGTATGGGTTGAATAAATGGATTTAATCTGTATTGTTGGCGAGGGGTGGAAGCGATAAGAGGAATAAATTGAAGAGAATGTGAGTGCGATCCAACCAAATTAATTAATTTCACTGTCGGGGTCGCAAAGAATGGAACCGACGAAAACGATAGGATTAAAAGGCGAAAGAAAGATCAGTCAAATAGGTGGCAAAAAAAATATATGGGAAGATCCTTTCTTTCTGTCCTATTGTATGAAAGGCTTCGATCGTTATCTTAATTCTATTTTTAATGTCCAGTTGGCGAACCTTATTCCCGAATGGCACTGGATCATCGATAACAATCAGCATAAGTAATGGAGTGACATTCCTGTGAAACAGATGTTTCATGTCTAGCATCTGTAGCTGTGACCATGTACTGAGGTGGAAATGACTTCTATTTCCAGCCATTTGGGAATCTGGCTTAGCTATGCTGACGCAAATCAGCAGCTGGTGATTCTGCTTTTATTTCCTGTTCAAGTAAATAACTTAAGAGTTTAAAATTAGGAATGCCCATTAACAATTTAGAATTCAATAAGAATCATTCATAGCAGTGTTTCTTACAGATGATTTATAATAGTATTTCTAATTTAATGCTTTTAAATATATAAATATTTATAGTTTTCAATAAATTGGTTGCCCGTTTCGAAATATTTCCTTTTATGTTTCAGTGTGTGCAGTATTAACACTTATTTATTATATAAAATATTGAAACGAAATTGATATTTCAAATTAAAAGAGCGTTGCTTTATATGGATTACTGTCGCATAGATTTATTGCAGTATTACATAACATATTATTCTTTTTTAATTAAATTAATTTATAAATTTTTTTAAAATTTTGAGATAAAGCTTATTTAAAGCTTCAAAAGGACTAATAATCTTTTGCTTGGTATTTGAAGAAAATAATATACTCATTACAACAGTTTTATATAAAAATCACAACGTTAATCAATTACATATTTATTTGTCTATAAAATATTAAACACTTAAATCCCAAAATAAACTAAGAAAAAAATTAGATTCACTTTATTATTAGAAATATAAAAGTATCTCTCACTTTCATTCTCTGCTTTCTAGTTTTAGCTCATTACATTCTCTTAAAATCAGTTGATATTTTTTTATCACTTGGTTATAAAGTTTGAATCTTTTTATGGACTTTCATTTAAAATCAGTAAAGCATTTATAACATGATTTCTATGTAAAAAAATATATCAAATTAGGTAAAATAAACATATTATTAGAAAATGTATGGAAAATACAATTTATTCATGAGATAATTTATTTTAATATTCAGAGAAAATATAGATTATTTTTCATATTACATGATATCGAATAACTACGAAGGAATTACAATATGTCTTCTATGGCAGATTACTTTATGACGGCATTTCTCAATATTCATCATAAATAAGTTTACCTTTGTATTAAATCCTATCAGATTTTAGTTAAAGCAGCCAGGCTAAAATTAGATAAAAGGTACATCAGGTGACACGGCTGAGAATAAAATTTATTAATCGATAAGTCTTTCACGTGTATTATTAAGTATCTATAGTTTTGCAAATGTAAAAATAAACATACACATTTTTATATTTCTATGAAGTGCTCTGTAAAGAACATCGAATATTGTTAAAACATAATAATTTGTGTTACAAGTTGCAAACCATATTTCAAAAAACAAATTTATAAATTCTTGAAAAATAATAAAAATAAAATTAATGTATACGCATTTGAATGTACTTTTTCCCTTGATATCAATTCAAAGACTTTGATTTTTATTGAATTATTCTCAATGTTTTGACAGCGGTGATGGCAAACTGGGTTCCATATAGATTTGAATATCCCTTGGTTTGGTGAAAAATTTGGCACTAAAATTTAATTTACCTTAGTTTAGCTTTTGTGTAGAGCCATCTTGTTAGACACATATTGGCACTTATCTTGACGTGAAAAATCCGCCAAAAATTAAGTACTCAATTGTAAAATTTGACCGGCACACTCAATCAAATAACATGAAAATTAAATATAAGAAGCTGATTGTATAAATAAATAACAATTACTTAAAGCTTAAGAATTGTTTCGTCTAATCACACACAAACTTATATTCCATAAGTTTTTCAAGAGTTAATAAAATGTAGAACTTCCAATAACTCCTCGTAAATACTCATATATTTTCCCTATGTTTTTGTAAATCTAATGTGCTTTTTTCCCAGAAAGTATGTTTGATATGATTTCTAATCGAGAAATAAATTTAATATAGTAATTTAAATTAAAGAAAATAAGATTCTCTAACACATCTAAGATTGATATATTGATATGTTCATCATGATTTCTTAATTTTTCACATATAAATATATTTACCAATTCATAAATAAAATAAGTTCGTAATTCAAAATCTCTCTCTAAAAAAGTTTTGTCGCTGATATCAATTTGGTGAGAAAGAATTAATATATTTTTGTTAAAGCAAATGAATGCTCAAGTATGTAGTGCCTTGAATTTCACAGAATGGGAAATATTTGAAAATAGAATAAATGCCCCGTCGTCTGAAAGATATTTATAGGAAAAGGGGTCTGGGGCTTCGCGTTAAAAGCGACCATTAAGCAAAGCGTTTTCGATTAAAACACCACCTCTACCTCTCTGTTAATGTTTTTACGGTCCGGGTTATTGCGGTAAATAGCAAAGGGGGTTAAAACGGTCTTTTTTGCTGTTTTTATTGGATAAACTAAAAAGAATTTCGTTCCACTTTGAATAAGATTTTATCTTAATCTCTGTTAAGAACATGATGAACTAAATTATTAATAAAGTGAAAGAGAGAGAGAGAGACTCATAATCTCAAGAAGTAAATATTGATGACTGATATTTTTTTAAAAAATCTTAATCTTTTCTTTGACATTAATTTGATTGAGACAACTTAGTATTGACGGTGATTATTGTAAGGAATAAAAACACTAACTGAAATTATAAGATTAAGCGAAGTGCTTTTTTTGTAAATATATCTTTTACTATACTAATTTTATTCAATATGATTTTAGTACACTCTAAATTAATGTAATTTTATATAAAAAATGTTATATATCAATTAATTTTCCAATGAAAGTGTCTATATGGGATAAAAATTTTTATTTTGTACATAAAAAGAATAATTTTGTTTAAAATTTGAATTTTAATGTTAAGATTACAATGATATACAGACGTTTATATGCTATTGTACTATATTTGTAGTAACTATAACTTCTGTTTGCCAAGTTTAAAATAAATATATTAGAATTGTCACATACAAGCATTTATATATATCACTCAGAAGGATTTATATATATACATAAATCTCTGTGCTTTTTAAGCGCCACACATTAAATTGTACATTAGTTTTTGTAAAAAGTATTAAGTGAATTTTAATTTTAAACTCAGTTTTGAGCATAAGTTTAGGCAAGCCAATGAGTGAAAACACGTAATTTACCTCATATATATTAACAACAGAAAATTATTTATAGAGATTCTTGAAATATTTTATGATTTTATACTATCCCAATACAGTATGCTCATTATAGAACCAATAACAGTTTCCTCAATTTTATTGCCATCCAAAACATAGAAATGTATGAATGGAACATTTTGTGTAACCAGAACTGTATTTTAATAAATTCAATCGAAGTAATGTCAATATTGTGATTGTTAATCTTTATTAAAATTTATATGAATCAGTAAGTCCATGATAACAGTTTACATAGATAATGAAAAAATGTAACGTAGCTCAAACATTTGAAATTTGGTAGTGATATGCTTCCTTATATAATTAGAAAAACTGTGAAGTTTATGAGATAAATTAAACATAAATAAATGTATAATGAGTTATAGGATCGATGAATATCAAAGCCCATAAAATACTTCGTATTTAATGAAGTAGGTTTAAATGCATGATTGTGTATATACTGACTACTTATATATATATATATATATATATATATATATATATATATGTTTGAATATTGTTATATATATATATATATATATATATATATATATATATATATGTTTGAATATTGTTATATGTTTGAATTGAATTTATGATATTTGTAATGCAGAAAATGAATCAGCTGACATTTTGAATACATAAATTTTTATTTGAGACAAAAAGAAAAGAATAATAACAGGAATTTTAAATTTTCCTTTAGAAAATAATCAAATCGTTTTTTTTATTTTTTATTTATTTATTTATT
Organism: Latrodectus elegans; assembly: GCA_030067965.1. Lineage (NCBI taxonomy): Eukaryota > Metazoa > Arthropoda > Arachnida > Araneae > Theridiidae > Latrodectus > Latrodectus elegans. Next base: position 28,012,536 of record CM057810.1, on the reverse strand, counting down.
TTTCAAGTAAATTGAACTGAAACCCTCTTTTTGTAGTCTCCCACTACGGGTCTCTCTGACTAAGAAAAAATTAATTTGAAATTTTAATTTCATGCATATTGTAAATTTATTATGTGTCTATTTTATCTAAAATATTTATCAGATATTAAGAATTTAGTATAAACAAAAATATAATCGTCAGCAGTTTTAACACAAAGGAAATAAATGGTGTGGTTGAAATGAAAAACAGTATTATTTATAATGTTAAGAATATTCAAATGTTGTCTCTGATCTAGAAATTATAAAGAATAAAAAATGAATTAAAACACATTTTTTCTGCAGCTATAAAATAAAAATAATTCACTGGGGTTGAAAGATACGTAAGAATCAATATACGATTTAATTGTAATATTACTTAGATAAATGGACATATGGGCACGATATGGAGCAATTATTGATGGTTTTAGCGCATTATAAGAAAAATGTGCACTTAAAATGTCCACTTTAGATTATAGAATCGGAATTTGGAAACAGGAAATGTTTTTAATGATTAGATGAATTTAGTGCACTTGCCACAATACAAAATTCGAAATAGCATTTAATAGTAACAGTCAAAAGAAGCCTCCCAATAAAAGCAACTTTATTGAAATTGCACCATAAGAAGACAAATGACACCAGAATTTAATCTCAAACTGTTCAAAACCTGTACCGTCATGTGCAGTATATGCTTCAAGACCTATGGCTTGTTTCTCACTAGTAAGTAAACATCATGCTGATGTACAAAGTTAGCTAAAGCTGATTACAAAATATATAGAGAAATGTGTGCTAGTAACAAACAGTATACAAAAGGAGAAATTTAAATATGAAAGAATTTTGTTCTGAGAGAAATCCTTCATTCATACATGAAAGTTTACAAATTAAGGAGGTGAAGCATTTCTCTGAATTGGTGTTTCTCTCAACAGTCAAAACGAAATATATATTACCAGGAATTAAATAATATGGATTCATTAATATAAAAATAAAGTTCTTAGACTTATTGTAGTTCTTCAGGCTGAAATAATTGAGGGTAAATTTATTTTCACAGATGATAGCTTCATTTCATATCGCACAGAGATAGGGAACTCTTCCTTTTTCAAAGGATTAAACTGATCAACAGTTTGCTTTAAATTATCGTATGAATCAAATGTAACATTCTTCTGGTATGAATCAAATGTAACATTCTTCTGGTATGAATCAAATGTAACATTCTTCTGGTATGAATCAAATGTAACATTCTTCTGGTATGAATCAAATGTAACATTCTTCTGGTATGAATCAACTGTAACATTCTTCTGGTATGAATCAAATGTAACATATTTGAGGAATTTTATGTAGAAGGGTTTTCTTTATCGTTTATCTTCATAAGGAACGATTTACCATAAGAAGAGCTTCTTTCAAAAATAGGAAAGAGGTTACTGAAATTTCTCACTGATTCCATGTCTTGTAAGTATATGATACTGAACTCAAAATTAATTTAAAAATAAATCATATTCCTTAGAGAATATTTTTTCAAGAAGATTGTATATTTATAACTTAATTTTATTTCTTACCCTTTTCTCATACTTCAGATTACGTAAATACAAACAACATAGGGGTTGTGGTATAACCTAGATTGGTTAGGACACCAGTCTTTCTTCCGGAAGAATGGGGTCCCATTCCAAATGTCGCCACAGACCCACAGAGTACATGCAATATACGGGCTCTTTAAATCTGCAGAATCAAAAGTCCTGTGGTCTGTAACTGAGCAGTTACCATTGGTTTAATTGTTTTAAATATTTTTCCCCTTTCAGATCAATGTCAAAATTGAAGGAATGAATTCACAAGTGGCATCATCTATAGTAGGAGTTTAGATCAACGTCGTACTTCCACTCTTCGTAGTCCTCTGGTTAAGCGAAGGACACATTTTAATTTCGACACTCACTCTCTTAATTTACACTTAATTTCACATAGCCGTGGGCTAGCGAGTTTGGCTTGTCCAACTAACATTAGTAACAACAACAAAAAGAAACGACAATTGCCACACACACACACACACACACACACACACACACACACACACACACACACACACACAAACACACACACACACACACACACACACACACACACACACACACACACACACACACACACACACACACACACACACACACACACACACACACGAGAATACATATATATAAAGAGAGAGAAAAAAATGAAAAGCAAAAGCATAAATGTTTCCGAATAAATTATTTTTATAGAAAATTAAAGAAATAAGGTGAAAGTAAGTAAAAATAATGGTATAGAAAAACTTAATGCAGTGGTTCTGTATATACGTTAGCAAAAAAGTAATTCCTGTTCTTAAAGACCCATCATTGCATTAACATAGGCATTCAAATTTATATGCGCCCCGGTGAAAATTATCACTATTTTTTTCCGTCTTACGTTTTTTGCAGTAGAGAATTCTTCTGGCTGATGTTTCGAAAAAGATGTTAGTTCAAAACTAAAATATAATTTCATTTGGTTTTCATTTTCTCCCAGCAAATCACTACATTTTCTAAAGACCTGGTGTGAGGAGGGGGTGTCAAATCACGCAACGTTCGATTTTTGCACGCGACACTTTTTTATGTACAATGAAATGAAAAAATAAGAACCAGAGGAGGAAAAGGTTTTTAATAGCTGTACAAATGTTAGGTATCACGCGATTGGACATTTCGTTAGGCAGTCCCGTATTGAGAGTGACGTCATCTCCATTTTGGGTGTGGTCCATGGATTGGTTATTTAAAAAAAACTATTTTGATTTGTTACTTTAATAAATCAGGTATTTTATCAAACGTTAGACATCTTTTTTCAGGCCAGATTTATAATAGAAATGGTGAAAAATGTACATGTATAAAACGTTTTACTTTGCACTTATGATATTTCCATTAATTTTACTCCAAAAGAAAATTCGATATGTTGAAATGTAATCAGTTTCATTATATTTTATTCTCTTTATTTTCAATTAATTTATTGCAGTGTAAAGTAAAGTGTAATAAAGTAAAGTAAAAAATATGCAAAATATAGGAACATCAATCTAAATATCATGTTTAAAATTAGAAAATGTAAGTAGATTGACTGCCAAACTATTTGAAAGGAATTAAAATGAATACTTCTTACTAGAAATATAAAATACAAAAGCAATATTCAACAAGAAACTGAGACGTAACTTAGTACAATTTTATAAATAAATATCAAATAATCTGATATCCTATAATAAAAATATTAAAACTTGTTTTTATTTTTTGTTCACTAAACATTGCAATTCGTGATATAATTAAATAATATATATTCTCTAAGTTTGACTGAATTTTTTCACATGCATACACATTTTCATAAATCTAATAATTTTTCAAGTTTGAAATATAAATTGAGAAGATCATTTTATATTGAAATTACTTATAATACTAATGATTCACTTTTTATGGACACAAACACTTTCCATCTGTTAAAACATCGGAATAAAAATATTTTATGTGATCAAAGTGAAACTATACGTAATAATAAGAACACATATACTCAGAAGAAATGTAATTCTCTGTAATAGTAGAGTCGAAGATTCCCTTGATGGCCACATATACATGTTCCAAAAATGTTAGTATTGGCAAGAATTCTGTGATTATGACGGTGGAATGTGATAGGAGAAATAATTGTGTTGAACATAAATCAAATCAACTTAATACTTCTGCTGCTTTCGAAGAAGAAAAATAACCCCAGAAAAAGTGGATTTTATTCCGCAATATATGCTATTTTCTTAAAAAATAAATGTATTTAATTTGTCTAAAAATTAATATTTTACTTCATTCATTAACTTTGCGGCAAAAGTATTTAAGTAAACCTTCCCGAAATTTTTAATAAGTACTTTATATAAATTATGATTATGTTTAGTAGAATGACAGTTCTTCCTATATGAATGAGGATATAATAAAATTATAGAATTTTTACAATTCCGAGAGAAAATTCTCGATTTAATGTTAATTTTTTTGTAAATGATTAATACGTTTTTTGTAAATAAGAACTGCATGGAATCCATATATATTTTTACGACATATAACTTGAAAACAATGAGTAGAGAGAATATTTACAAAAGAAAATAGCTATCATTTTTTTTTATTGAAAATACTTAACTCTCTACATGATATTTGTTTTGATAATGTAATGTTATTCCTAATTACGTTCCCTGAAAACAACCAGTGTCCTTATAGATGTTAACATATGTGGTTATAACACTATAATATATTAATATATGTCTTCAGTGAAATATATATATGTATATATATATATATATATATATATTCACAGAAAATTGTTGACTATATTTGAATGATATTGCATTGCATTAACATAGTGTTTGTTATATATATATATATATATATATATATATATATATATATATATATATATATATATACACACATATATATATATATATATATATATTGTTCAATGTTAATAGGCTATAAAAACGAACCACTTAATAAAAATTGTTTTAAGCTACGAGGATAAAAGATATTCCTTATTTTCCCTAACGTAAAATATTTTGAACATTTTTCAGGTTATACATTTAAATTGCAGAGATCTGAGGTATTTCAATAATTTATGTTCGTATTCTTATATGAACTCGTTAGTCTTATTTCACAAACAAATTTGATATTTACCTGTTTTTAAGTGTAAAACATTATATGTTATAAAGTAGAGAAGTATTTTTTCACTAATGTTTATGTGTAATTGTATGGAGTTGTGGATTCCTTTATTCTTATCATATTTCTTGGTTACTGCATTCGAATATTACATTTTAATTATTTTTATAAAGAAATTTTCTTTAAAATATAAATAAATCGTTTTATAAATGTTTTGATAGTAAAATGGTCATAATTTTTTAAAATATAAATATTTTGAATGATTATATGAATTAAAAGTTTGTTTAAATGAAAGATGTGGTTATATATATATATATATATATATATATATATATATATATATATATATATATATATATATATATATATATATATATATATATATATATATATATGTGTGTGTGTGTGTGTGTGTGTGTGTATGTGTGTGTTGTGTGTTTGTATGTATAAATAAGCATTAAAAGTTTACACATTAGTAGTTGTTTTCAAATTTTGCGTGAAATACAATGTTTCATAAACACATGATAAGCTTTTGAAAAAAAATTATAATAAGATAACTCTGGTGAATTATTTTTAAAAACGAAATGAATTACTTTTACAAAGTTAATATATATTTAAAAATTTTTCTTATTAAAAATCTACAACTGTTACTACAGATATCAGAGCTTTAAAATTAAAAAAATAAACAATGCTAATTTAAACAAATTACCTTACTGGAAAAATTCTAGAATTCCAAATTTTTTACTTGATTATTTTAGTAAATTTTCAAAGAGTTTTAAATTTTAAGAGAATATCAATATATCTGAAAAAAATCATTGTTTTGACGAAAAAGCATATCTTATTTGTTTACCAAACGAATTTGAATTTTATTTATATTGATATTACTAATTACAAAGTATTTCTTATTTGTGTGTGTATGTGTGTAATATGTTATGATTACTTCCATAACAGTAAACTACATTAGTCTTTATCATAAATTGATTTAGTTATAATTATATTTTCATATTACTTTTTTGCAAAGTAAAATAAATTCGGAGTGAATCCAAATGCCTATGCCAAATTGGTTCACAAACATTAGACAATTTTAATATTTAGGAAACTTTCTTAAAAAGTTAAGTGAGAAATAATATATTGCAATCAAAACAAATATGCAAAGGGTCTCAATCAATCACTTGAATAGTTCATTGCTAATTAATCAACAAAAATTGTTAGTAATAAATACAATTGTCACTGAACTCGGGGAATTTTTATAAAAAAATCTTACTCATTGATAGATTATGACATACTATTTTTTATTTTTTATTATTATTTTAGTGAATAACAATATATTATTTATGTATCAATAACACTGGTCAACAGTGGTTTTGGTGCCAAAGATTTTGGAGGTGATTTTATATGAATTCGATGCGCTGAATCCAAATATGCCATTAATTTTTGCCTATCAGCTTGAATTTTTAAGATATCAACATTTTAATGAATCATGCATTACACTATTTTAAAAGAAAAACCATGGTTTAAACAAACAAACTAAACAGGGAATTTTTATTATATTACATAGATATTGCTTATTAAATACAAAAGAAAACAGAAAAAGTCATGATTTAAACAAATTACTCACTGAACTTCTTTTGCGTGACATTCTTGAATGTATTTTGGAACAATTCCGTTTTAAAGTCCAGCAGTAATCTGCCATCATGTGAGTATCCCATCTTCCCTGATAGCGATCCTCCATACATTTTATATCTTGGTGAAATCTTTCACTTTGCCTCTCACTAATGTCTCCTAAATTATCAGGAAAACGGTCTAAGTGGCTATGTAAATAGTGCATCTTAATGCTCATGTTACACCCAAGGGATCTGAAATTATTCAGCATTTCATTGACTAATTCAACATAGTTTTCAGCTTTGTGTTTACCCAGAAAATTTTAGACAACTGAAACAAATGAATTCCATGCTTTTTGTTCAATATAATTCATTGAATTTATGAAGTCAGGGTCTTTAATCAGCTGTCTTATTTGTGGGCCAACAAATATTCATGCTTTAATTTTTTCCATACTCAGCTGAGTCATTTTTTCCCTATATATGCAAAGCATGATCCATTCTTATCAAGAGCCTTTACAAACTGCTTCATTAGACCCAGCTTGATATGCAGTGGTGGAAAGATGATTTTCTCTCTTGGAACTAAAGGATCGTTGATGATATTCTTTTCCCCAACATCCATGTTTTCTCTGCTAGGCCACTCTTTTCTAATCCAGCATTGCGTTTTGTCTCTGCTATCCCAGAGGCACAAGAAACAAGGATATTTTGTGTGGCCACTTTGCTGTCCGAGGAGAAAGTTTACCATTTTTAAGTCTACACAAATCACCCATTGGTGTTCACGATACTTTATTTTTTCCAAGACCAAAGCTATGGTGTCATATTGCTCTTTCATTTTCGTTGAGTGAGCAATTGGTATTGAGCCATATTTGCTCCCATTATGTAGAAGAACACATTTCAAACTTCGCTTTGAGCTGTCAATAAATAGGCGCCAATCATCTGGAAAATATTCAGGAAGACCCATTTTTACCAGGAGTTCTCTAACAGCATGACAAAATACAAGATTTTGTTCTTCAGAGAAAAAAAGTAGCAGATCGTTCTCCCTTGTGCGATAGAATGTAATTTTCGTTCCTGGTTCAAGTAAATTTTTTTCCTTCAACCTGGAAGCCAGTAATTCAGAAGCTTCTTTCGACAGATTGAGATCTCTAGTGAGGTCATTTAACTCATCTTGGTTGAAACATTGAGGAATTGATGATATCCTTTCAAAATCACTGTCACCTTCAGTGGTATCAGAATTCTGATCAGAGAGACAATAAGCGTCCTCACAAAGTTAGTTGGTGAAAAGTTGGAATTGGCACTTCTTCTGAGTGAGGGATACGGCGTCTTGCAGAGACTAAATCTGGATAAGTCCACTTATTACGGTTCTTTCGATTGATTCCAGTAATATTTACTAGGCAGAAATAACAGTCATCAAAGTGATTTTTTGGTTCTCTCCAAACCATTGGTACACTGAATTTCAGGCTTTTCCTTTTCCCGATAGTCCACTCTCGTAAATGCTCTGTACAAGTTTTACAGGCAATATGTGGTGCCCAGGTTTTATCCTGATCACCAAGTTTAACACCAAAATATCCAAGATAAGCCCTTTTTACAAAGTCAGTAATATATCTCATCTCTAATCAGTTACATATCTCATATTGTTTGTCTTCTTTTTATAATAAATGAATTATTATAATAATATTTAAAAATAATAATTAGTTATTTCCTAAATATTATTATTTTAAATTCAATTGGTTACAAAAGAAGACTGACAATAGGGCAAATATACAAGAATCTTTCCCTGTATAAATTTTACAACACTTGTACTTGAAAGTACTAAATAGAAAAAAAAGCATTGATAGATAAGTGAATTTATCTAAAAATCTAGAGCTGATACAGAAAAACTGCTTTCATATTTAGATTCAGCAATAAAAATATAGTTAAATTCTGCTCTAAAATCCTGAGCACCAAAAAAGAATTTTTTTTTGTGGGCCTGTGTAATCAATACACACAATCACATAGCACACAGGTATATATATATATATATATATATATATATATATATATATATATATATATATATATATATATATATATATATATATATATATATATATATATACATATCTATATATCTATGTCTATCTCTATCTATCTATACATATATACATAAATAAATATATATATATATACATGTATATAATATATATATATATATATATACATATATATATATATATATATATATATATATATATAAGGCAGTGAAAATACAGTAAACAAACTAAACGTCTAGTAGTTTTTTTTCTCAGTCATTTTTGACTAATGTTAAAAGCAGGGGACATTTCTCGATGGATTATAGAAAGAATGTTTGAATTTTTATAGAAGTATTGGATGCATTCTTTTCGAGTTACATTCCTTATTCAATAATTGATTAATCTATTTATTTTTCAACATTCCGAATATTGACCACTTCAAATAATAGGTTCTTGTCCTAAAGACAATTGGGAACAAAGAATATCCGAAGCTTGCAAAAGAAAAATGAAAAAAAAAATTTACCAAAACATGAAGTTAACCAATACTTTCATTAAGATCTAAGAAAAGCTATGTAGATAAGCATTTATATTTCCGTGTTTTTTCTAGAAAATCTAAATTTTCTAGTATACACAATGAAATATGATAATAAAATAGTAAATTTTAGATTATATGAAATAAAATTTTATAAGTTTAATCAGTTTTTATGAATTCATTAATTTGATATTAATCATTTTTTCTCTGTAAACTACATAAGAATATTTTACTATAAATATTCAGTAATCACTCAAAATGAACCCATAAAATGAAGGTGTTTGATTGTTTGCATTGTTTACATTTTATAATTACATTAAAAATTAATTACTTCATCTATATCTTATATATATATATATATATATATATATATATATATATATATATATATATATATATATATATATATATATATATATATATATATAATATTGTATTTTATCTGTTTTACTTGTTTATCGGGAAATATTTTCTTGCCCATACTTTATCTGCACTATCATAAATGTAAATTATATTTTTTAGTGTGAATTTAAATAAGATGTAAACAATATTTATAATAAGAAAACTTAAATTCTCCATATGTGAATATTTAAAATTCAATTCAAAGATTTTATAAGATTTATTTTTTATAACTCTTTTAACTTATGATGTTTAAATAATATTAAATTATCGAGTATTTTTTCTATATCTCATTAACAAACAAATAGTTTTAACTTTACAACTGATATTTAATTTTTTATACGAATTCTAAAGGATATAATTCAAAATATTTTATAAGAAACAACACATGAATGCCTTAACGACTGAAATAAAAAAAAAATTTATATAAAAAACTTGCTCCTAAGCGTACAAAAATTTCTAGCATAATTTACCAGTATTTATGTTTGTCCATTAGTTTTGAACTTGCTTACTTCCTATTTATTTTGTTTCAATTTCCGGCTCCATTACTAGGAAACTTTAAGCAATTAATCTCTACTAGATACGGAATTTCTGAAGAATTTAATTTGGACAGAAAGATTTATTTATCTCATAGTCGAGTTTTGCCAAACTTTATCTTAAGCGCCTGGTCTGGTGAGACTGCTTTTTCATTTTAAAACCAATATTAAATATTCTCATATCATGCTTTTTAAAACTGTGATACTTTATATTTATTCTTTAAAAAGTTTAATTTGTATGCGAATAATTCTTTTCAATCAGTGTTATTTTTAACATGTCAGAATACTTGGCTACGATGAAAGTTGTAAATATGAATAATGCTTTTTTTTTACCTTAGCAGAAAAGTAATTCAGTGTTAAAATTGTATGTCTAAATCATTAAATATAAATTCAAATAATCAAAACAAAAAAATAATTTTTTTAATTGTATTAAATAAATTTAACTTCAATGATATCTTAACATTAAATCGGGAACAAAATTTTTCATTTGAGATTTTGCTGCTTTAATATGTTTTTTTATGTTCTTTATTACAAAATATTTTATCACTATTATTTTTTTATAATTATACATTGTGTTATTAGTCAACAATACTGAATGTGAAATACTAAATAATATAAAATAATGAATACAAAATACCTGAAAAATAATGAACAAATTACTGTAGCATTTTTGAAATCACAAAATATTATTCCTATAATGAATGATCAGTTTTATATTTTAAATGTAGAAAAACTTAGAAAAAAAATGCATCATTTTTATTGAAAACCTTATTTCCACCACTAAACATCATTAAAAAGTTTTTTAGTGCAAGGCATAACAAAAATGCAAAAATAGCTACTTTTTAAATTCCCTCTAACTCAATTCTTGTCTTCCTGTGAGAAGAAATGAGTTCAAGGAAATTTAGGGTTTTTGTAATATAATTATTTGTTAAATATATTTAACAGTTAAGTTTTTATAAAAATTCAATCACCTCACATAACAATAGTGCATTAACATAAATTCAAATAAAATAAAATTGTTGCAATTGTTAAAATTAATTTCTAGATAAAAAATAAACAAAATATAAATATATTTAAGTTTATTTTCTTCGAATAAATGAATAGTTAAACTTATTTTTATTATTTTAAATCAAGGAAAATGTCATTATCTGCTTTTTTTAAATCTTATTTTGAGTCAATTTTGCACAGTTAGGCAATCAGAGTTAGAGAAATTCAGAGAATCATTTTTATAAAAGTATTCTGTTAAATCTACAGACAATCATAAAAACTTATAGCTGACTTGATGAAAAGTTTTAATTTGATTTGTTTCTTGTGTGTGATGCACAATGTTTTATATAAAAGACAAATTTTTCGATCATTTAGATTAAAGTTTATAAAAATTTCAATAGCAATTGATCAAAAATGTAAGTGAAGCTAGTTGTTAATTAAATTAAGAGTAAATATAGCTTTAACTTCTGTAATTAATTAAAAAGTAATGCAAAAATATTATTATTGGAAATTCTAAAAAGAAATATTAATTTTATATCCTCATGAAAGAAACAAGTTCACAAGATATATAAAGGTAAAAATACTTTTTGCTTGAAAAGCTTTCTAAGTAATTTAAGATTTCCAAATTTATTATTAACATTGTTAATCGTAAAAATCATAAACTTTATGCAATTCCAATGATAATATTGAGAATGTTAACTCTATTTCAAAAATTCTGTGCATGTATTTATGGAAAATATTTTATTGCCTTTAACTAGAAATATTTCATAGATATATTTCAGTAAGAAATTTACATATCTACTATTTATATGAATGCAGTTAATGCTTCATAGTTACTTTTCTTTTTTTAATTTAAGCAAAATATATTTTGCTTCTAACAGAAGTAATAAATTATTGCATCTAATATACATAACATATAAAAAAGAAAATTAAAAATTAACATTTGCCTTTTAGATGTTTATTAATAATAATGCACAATATAATTAAATTTCATTGAAACAATTTTAATACATTAATTATGATTGTACTGAACAAAATTCTGATGATTTGATAATATGTAATGATTATTTAATGATTATGTATGATTACTTGTGTTGTATGATTATGTATGATGATAATGTAATGATTACTTGTGAATATAATATATTTTAGATTATAAAAAAATAGGCTGTTAAATTGTAAAATATATGTTTCTACTTGGATAATTATTTGTTTATTAGATTTAATTAAAAAAGAAAAAATTTAAAGTTATTAAAATGAACATTTATGTGAAAAGATTGACAAGTGTAAATAGTTGGCACTTTGGTGTGCATTATTAAGTATATTTTTTTAAAATTTTAAATGCATTTTCATATATCCCAAATAATTTAAAAAATATTTCTTATGCTCTTAAGTTTTTTTAAACTTTTTTGCTACAAAAATATTAGAAGTTATGCAATGTTTAAAAAATAAGCATATTAATTTCTTTCTATTGTTTTGAATTTTAAAGAAATTAATTTAATTTAATTTCTTTAAAATTCATGATTTAATAATAATAAATATTTAAAAATAGTATTAATTTTTTTAGTTAATTATTGAGAAACATTACATTTTCTGCATACTTTTGCATGAAAACTGTATTTAAGAATATTTATGCCTGAATAATTATTCCCATTTTAGGGAGCATATTTTAGAAAAAATCTACCTCTTGGTGTCGTAATGTTTTATTATGTATTGAGTGAAAAATGAGATTTAATCTAATGATAACTAAATTAAAATCTCTGATTTATACAAGGTATTATAGATTCAAATGATCCTTTAAAATACTGATCAAATGATGAAATGCTTAAAAGAATAAATTGTATTTGGCTGATATATTTTAAATTAAAATGCAATAAACTGAAAAACAGCAAAACCATTTATGTAAAATAAAGAAGATGACAGCATCTAGTAAGAGAGTTTAGTTTTCAAAACATTCAAATAATATAATGCGATTCTTAAAATCAATTTTATAACTAGAGTATGTAGGAATACAAAGCTGTTTGATAGAGCAATATTTAATGATGAATTTAATCAAGTCCGATCCATTTATGCCTGAACTCTGTGAAATGAAGTTGAAACGGATCGATTTATTGGAGTGTCTGATGATTTGGTGCCATTAAAATTTAGACGAGTTAGTATCAAGAGAATAGACAAATTGTGTATTAAAAGAGATATCTTGATACAATGAAAAACTATACTGTTATTCATTAGTATTATACAAGACTAAAAAAATGTCTGAAAATGAAATGATTAAAGGCATAAAATTTACTTTTTGAAATGAAATGAAATTTTAAAAAGCAAAGCAAAACATGTCAGATATAAAAGTGCATTATGAATTTATGTGTGAAATTATATTAGTTTATTATAAAATTAAATATTTGATTGCATTGTACCAGGAAACATGCATGAATTGTTACATTAAAATAATTTTGCTTTTAGTTAAGAAAATGATGAGGAGTTTGGCGTTCAAGGATTTAAGCTATAAAATTAGTTCTTCTATTCTGATACAATAAAAAAACTGATCTAGAATTTAGCAATAAACTCATTTCATTTTATAACAAATATATGTGCATTTTTTTAAATATTACAGTTGCATTAATATGATTTTTCAATAATTGCAAACTTATTTTTAATAAAACACTAAAAACAGTTTTCATACAGTTTTGATAAATTTGAATTTCCTACCTTAAAAATTAAGGGTTGTAATAATTCCAAGAAAAAATAAAATGAAACTAATAATAACAAATATAAATTATAATTATAATTGCATAAGAACTTGTAATATTTTTATGTGATTAGTTCACATAAAAATACTTAACTTAAAAATAATTAATTACAATTTACGATATTGAAATTTTTCTTAAGCACATCCTTTGATGACGAAGTAGTTTAATTTTATAATACTAAGATAATTAACTTATTGCATTTTTACATAATACAGAATTATTTCTAATACATTATTACATTTCAGAGAATTACATTATTACATCATTACATTTCAGGGAATTATTTTATAATTTTGAATTAATTCTCCTACACTACTAACATGATAAATTTCTGCTTCAGCTCACTAAGATATTTTTGTCACCATCTTTATTTTCAGTGGCTCCCTTTTCTGCGATAAGCCAAATAGTGAAAAGGGATTAATCTGTGTCCATCTTAAGGATGTACCGAATAGATGTGATGCCAAATAATTAGTGTGGAAATGATTGATAGCTAAGTAGTACTAATGATATAGTTAGAAATTAAAGTCAGGCATTTTGTATATTTTCTATATTTTCTTGGCTGAAGAACACATGCATATAATACTGGTATATTATATGTTATATTAATTTCTGACAAATATAAGTGGGTGTTTATCCTCATTAACGTAGGGGATGAGTTTTTAATTACATTAAAAATAAAATTTGTAATTAAAATACATTGTTGTTGCAATTTATATTTGATGAATGTTACAAAATATGTTTCAGGAAAAAAAATAAAATATTATAATTTTTAACAATCATTATACTTATTTGTGTCTGGGGTTTCTTCTAAACATTAGCTTTTGCTTTAAAATTCTTGTTATGATAGGGATATAGACAAATTTTAAAGTCTGTCTCAATTGAGATACATTGTAAAAATGATATTCAAGTATCCTATTAGTGATTAAAAAATAAAAGTGGATTATGAATACAGATTTTAAACTCTACGAGTAATAAATACGTCAATTATTTGTCCTTTTAATATTAAAGGAACTGTAGAAGATAACTATAGTAACGATTAATGTAAATGTATACTTAATGTTATAAACCAGATTGCCAATTAAGTACAGCAAACAATAACTAATCGTTAGCTTTTTGTCATTTAGAACCTGATATGCTTACAACTTACAATATTAGTTTACAATAAATTGAATATGCTAAGCATTTTTTACATTCATAGTTCTTTAAGCAAAAAACTACAGTTTTCTCTCCATTTGGTGCCAATTATATTTCTTGAAATTGTAACAAAATATTTCACTTAATTAACAATCTTTTTAAATTATATAAAAAATTACAAATTTTTTGTTAAATTTTGAGTTTTTATATAGCACTATGTGAAAATTAATAATTGAGTAAAACTTTTGTCATATATTTTTAAAGTGAAAAAAATATTAATAAGAAATTGATATTATAAAAACAAGTTTTGCTTGTATTTACAAAACTATAAGAATATTCAATCAAGGAATACATAAGAGAACAAACGGAATGAATCATACGAATGTGATGGAAAAGTTTTAATAACTGCAATGCTTGGTAATAAAATGAAGTTTACCTAAAAATAAATAAAATTAAATTATCTAGAATATATCTCAATCTACGAGCTTTCTGTCTGTAGTCTGCTTATTTTAATTGATAAAGCTTATTACATTTTTGAAATTTTCACTTTAATGAATTCACTTTAACAATGATGGAGAACACATTGGCTGAGGAAATCCTAATATTGCTTTGAATTACCAAAAGAAATACAGCTGTCCTATATTGCTATAGATTTGTTATGGTATAGCACTATATGTTCAAGGATCATTTCATTTTGATGGATATCATTATGGAACATACTTTCATATTTAAACATTAAAATACTCAGAATATCATGATAAATTTGAGGCCTTTAAAAGTCCTTTAGAGACCTATATCATCTAAAGCATCCATCCTGAAAGGATGAAATAAAATGTTTTTTGGTATTATGAAAAATTCGGTTTTGTCTATTACTAGGATATTTGAAACTGTTACCAAAGCAAAATACAAG
Organism: Latrodectus elegans; assembly: GCA_030067965.1. NCBI lineage: Eukaryota > Metazoa > Arthropoda > Arachnida > Araneae > Theridiidae > Latrodectus > Latrodectus elegans. Next base: position 27,997,005 of record CM057810.1, on the reverse strand, counting down.
ATGCGGTTTGTTATTAAAAATTCAGTTTTGTTTGTTACTAGGATGTTTGAGACTGTTAACAGAACAAAACTCAATTCATGATTCATTTACAGCATTAAGCGATTCTTACTGAGAGCAATGTAATCAAATACATAAAAGTGTTAATTTATTGCTTAGTATTATTATTTATGTTTAAGATTCCAACTGAATGCTTTAGTAAAAGCAAATATAAAGTGAAGTCCATAAAATAATTTGTGGTTTTATAAGTTATTAACAGTGTTATCTTTTTATTGTGTTGCAAGATAAAGCTTACTAATGAAAAATGAAGTAACTGCTCAATTTTTTAAGGTATTGCATTTGGAAAACTTAAAATTGAATTCTTTGTTGCATTTTTTCCTAAAAAACAGGGAACAGAGAATACAGTATCATATTTAGAAGAAATAATTTTATTATTTTATGATAGTTAAGTACACATTTACATCAGTTTTGCTCAGTTCTTAGTTATTGAATAGCATCAGTTATGGATATTTAGATAATTTTAAATAGAAATTATATATTTAATCTTGATACTGCTAAAAGCTTTTTAAAAATACTCATAAATGAAGTACTTATCACACTCTTTTCTTTATTCTTGAACATTTATTTATTTTTTCAAGAAAAATAAATTATTTTTAAAAACATTCATTTAATGATTTTAAATTATTTTGTTGTTTTTCTCTAATATTTTAACACTGTAAATCATATAACATGCTGCTTAAGTAATAAATGAGAAATGGGATTTAAATCTGCTATCAAACTTCAAATATTTTAGAATAATCTCATACCCCCCAAATAGTAAAAAAAAGTCACTAATATAACAGAAGGAATTTTTATGTCTTCAATTATTTTTAAGAATAAATGTTTACTTAAGGAGCTATAAATTTCTCCTTTTGCGAAGGTTTGTCAGCAACACCAGTAAAAAACTCGCATTACAAAACATCTCATCCAATTACAGTTGAAGTTAACGTCGGAATTCCTATTTCAACATTATATTACCTTACTTTTAGAAAAGCATCTAAAGTCTGCTCACTCATCATTTTTTCTCACTGTGAGAGTTAAAAAACCATTTTTTTTCCATGTTTCTTCTTCAGAACTTTTCTCCTTAGCAATAAAAAAAAGCAACGAAAATTGACGTGGAATATATCTTGCTGCTTCTCTTTTTAACATCTTTTATTTATTGCGAGGAAAATTACAGCAAGAGTCAACTTTCTGTTTTATTTCTGAGACATGTCTGTTGAGCTGTCGTTTCCGAAGTGCGAACGAAAAATTACACATGGAAGACATGATCTATGAGTTTATATTTTCGATTTTCTCGAATGATGTTGCTCAGGGAGGGTATTTCGTTTTAAGCAACTACATGTTATGAGAACTGCCGTCATTCGAAATGGAATTTTAAATGCTAAGCTGAATGTACCCCTTCCAAATACGAAGGAATGTTACGAATATTTAAGTTGCGAAACTCTTTCTTTTTCAGTTTTTGCATGATAAATTCTGATTCAGCTATATATTATTCCTAAATTTTCAAGCAATTCAAGCTTAACATTTGAACTTTTAACATGTAGAAAATAAAATTCGTTTTTATATCATCGATTATTAATAGATATATATTTTCACTTGTTCTGGGACTATGTGTACATTAACACAGCAATGTATAAATGTAAAAGTTATAATTTTTTTATTTACCAAAAAATATGAATAAGTTTTAAAAAAACATAATTGTAAGACTTATTTACTGAATAATGAAATACATATATCCTGACCATATTCATACATAAAACAAGAATTCAGTTGCATAAAATTAATTTTATAATCCCTTCACTGATTTATATATTCCAAGTAAAAACAGTAATTGAGAATATATTGGTTTCATTTTTCCAAACTCTTCACTTAATCTGTTTATAACTTAGATTATGTTTAATTTAATACAAATACAATCGCTTTTGTTTGATGAAAAATTTCCTTCTATTTCATTTTTTTATGAATAGTATAATAATTCTATTCTATCTATGAATTTAATATAAAAAATTGACTATAACGTAATGGCTTAATTTTTTTAAATTGGTAGAGTGTTAATACAATGGTATGTTCATAAATTGTATTTGAAACTATAAATCTTGATCAATGAATTAAAATTAGTTTATCAAAATAATTTTATAGTGAATATTTAAATTAAATTACATTCTCTTTTTTGTTGCACTTCATTTGAATATAAAAACAACATGTAAAATTTAATAATAAAATCTTTTATCTTTATTAGATTTTACAAATTTTTGCTTAAAAGTAACAAGTATGAATCTTTGATAATCATTTTATTTTCTATACGAAAAAACACAATATTTTAAAAACTGTCTCCGCGCGTCATAAGAAATTTTATCCAATATATGTCAAACAATATATTTTTACTTTTTACTGTTTTATTTTACTATTTTATAAATTTTTATTCAATTTCAAAATTTAAATTTTCGATTCAATCCATTTTGTTTATTTATGTTATCAGAAACGTGATCTAAATAATATTGAAATATTTTTAAATTCTTCAAATGTTTTAATTTAAGGACTTTAAAATTAAGGCTTTTTTAGTATTTTCAAAAGGAAATAATTGGGATATGACATTAGGATATATATATATATATATATATATATATATATATATATATATATATATATATATATATATATATATATATATATATATGTGTGTGTGTGTGTGTGTATGTATATGTATAAATACTTTTCAACTCACTTGAATGCAAATATGAATATGAGATAAATCACATATATTCTTAAAATATGAGCAATTCAACAATTAAACTTCCTAAGGAGAAAAGAAAATCTATATATTTCCTGTTTATACAATAAATACTTACGTTTTCTAAGCAACTTACCCATGTTAATTACCGAAAAATTACTGAAACCTTTCCAGGCTCTTACTGAAATTTCTAAATGTATTGTTTGTTTTTTTATAAAATATGAAGTTAATGCTAAAATAAACTATATTGAAAGTGTTGAAATTTTTTCCTTGTAATACTTTCGTAATAAAAAGCAAGTATTTGAACAGGGATTTGATAGCATTTTGCATAAAAGTAGAATGTTTCATTGTTTTATAAAACATAATAAGGTTGTCATAATACTGAAAAGAAGTGGTAGAAGCCAGCCAAGAATGCATATGTGCCCTAGATATAAAAACTTATATTTAAATAAAAAAATCATTTATTCTCCTACATTTATTTTTATCTTCATTTAATAGCTTGTAAACAAAATATTTTCTTTTGGAAAATGCCCAGTTCTTTCTTCTCAAATTCTGTTTTTAGAAAAATATATTCGTTTTATTTGAATAAAAATTCTAACATTTGGCATCATATTTCATCATTCATTGGAAATTTTACTAAAATAAGACTATATATTTTCCAAATTTTTTATTCTTGTACTATAAGACCATCTTAGTTTTCAGTATGTCTCATACATAATTGTTTTTTTTTTTTTTTTCAAAATTTACAAACAACTTCTAACTGTTTATTTCAGTAAGAAATGATGCTTATATACATTTTAATACAAGTAAAAACATTTTTATAAACAATTACAATTGTATTCATAGATTTATCTATAAACATTCCATACATCTTTAAAGTCATTAGTAATACGTTAATGATCATAATTTATCAATGAAAAATTTTAAATAAATCTGAAATATTAAACTTCAATTTTTATAATTTTCGCATACTTTAAACAAAACTAAGGGCTTCATACCTAGATTTTTGTGCTTTGTAATTTGCCGAATTTGAAGACTGCTTTATACTGTTTCAAGTACTTCCCTTTTGATTTATCTACTTTAATCCAGTCAGCAATAAGATCGAGTTTGTTTACATATGAAGCACACTACTTGTATGACAAGTTTAAATCAATATTTAATTCTTTTCATTATTAGAAAATTTTATATTGATATTGATAAAAAAATATGTTTAAAATCAAAGCAAAAATTCACATTGATCGGATATGTGAGTACATATCATTAACATAAAATGATTACTTGACAAGTATTTCTACAAAGTTATAAGCTATTACAGAATCAAGTATTAGTCACCTACTCAGAAGAATTATTATAACACTCTAAAAGAGAATAAAGCATGAAACTTGTGCATTCCTTGTGCATTTTCAAAAAGAGCCATTATCCAAAAAATATTGCGTAAAATCCTGTTACATTTTAAGTAACTATGAAAGTTGCTATTTCTATATGAATTTGCCGCATTGTTCATAATAACCAAATCATGTCTAATTTCTGTCGAGCACACACACACACACACACAAAGTCTTATATTAAAATATTGAGATATATCCTTTTATTTTACAGTCATCACAGAATCCGACTTCTATACAATGTGTTCTTCCAAATGTGTTCAAATGTGTCAATGTGTTCCTTCAAAGAAATCACTTTGTAGATGATGTTGATGACATCTCAAAACGCGCGATATTTCGAGAGCTTTTGCTAAAGACGCCATATACACTTATGATTCTCATTCACTATTAAGTAGGTTATAATGCTTATCCTTTATGGTAAATGAACAAATTTCTCTCCTTCGGATAAATTCATTTTAAGATGTTGACGACACTGCTTAATATTCTTAATAACGATACGATAAATAAAGAAATGTGTATTCAAAGTTTCTGAGAGAACATTTCAGTAGTAGTCATTCATATGTATAGCACCAGGAGATACTAGAGTACCTAAGGTTACTGAAACGATAGATACCTCAAGGTGAAGGTTCCTCGTCTGCTACTTAAGATTACAAAAGCAATAAATATGAATTATAACCCTCGATGTCAGGATAAAGGAATCCGGATGACTTTATGAATGATTTGAAATTGTTTCTGCGTCATCGTTGACTGTTAAGACGATAGGGCATGAAAAATCAAACAGCATCTGTAATTGATTCTCATATTTAATGAATCAGACAGTAACTTTTAGTCTTCTATATTACCTTTACAGAAGTCTTGGAAATATATTTGTCTTGAAAATAAATCACTCTTTTTTCTCATTTGATGCGTATAAAACTTTCTTCTTTTCCCATTTTACAGTGTGAAAATTTGATTTATTTCTATGAAATGTAGTTAGATTATAACGTATTATATTTCTAACTTTCCATTTATATTTGAGCTGAATAGTAATCTATCAAAATCAATTTTTTTTCTGAAAATTAAATTTTTAATGTAATTAAATTAATGAAAATGAGTTTATTAAAAATTCCACCTAAAAACAATATAAAATGATTACTTAAATATTTAATAGTTCTCTTCAATTGGATAAAATTGTTCACTATATAATATCGTGTAAATATTTTCTACACAGAGTAAAACTTTTATGTTATGTATATATATATATATATATATATATATATATATATTACTTAATCTGCATATTAGGTTGATAATCAAAATATCAATACTTATTGCAAGAGATTCTTTATTTACAATAGATTTTCTTGCTTAAAATGGGAGTTCTGAATTCTCATGAGTTCGAAATAATCTTAAGAAGCTCTTATATCCTAAAGGCTTAGTCTGTCAAATTTTCCCTAAAAAGCAATTTTCTCGAGTTTTCTTATAAACTAATATATCATATCGCAGCTATCAGGAAAATGTTACAAGGAAGAAGAAATCAAATTTAGCTTTAGATACGGTAAAAACATCCTGTAAAACTTTCTTTATAAAAGTAGTAATTTAGAGAATTGGTATTATTAATAATCCTTAGATATATCACATTTTAACATCCAAAACCAACAGTATAGTTTTTACAATTCATATATTCTCCAATAGGAAACTATAAAAAAAACTTGAATAATAATATGTTTAAACAGGAAAAAGACAAAATGCCTTTATGGTTTAAAAAGTTTATCAAATACATATATTTTTCAAGGTAAAAATAAATTAAAAATAATTAGAAAATATAAAAATGATTGTCATTTCCCGATTATGGAAAAATATTAAACTGCAGTAGATTTAATGTGTATTGTTTTTTAGATTTCTCGATGAACATAGTAAGCATTTTGGAAATTCTAAATATATTTTGCCTAGATGTATAAGTTGCAATTATAAAATATCACGAGTATCTTATCATCAAAATTAATCCGCATTAAATATATTGAACGAATTTGAATTGGAAGAAAGGGATTTTGGATAGTTAAAACTGGTTGAATATTTGGAATTACCAGCTTTCAATACTTTTTAATTATATCAACAATATTTCAACAAACATATTAAAATATCATTTTTAACATATTAAAACTAAGGGATGCTAAAAACAATCTTCATAAAAAGGATTGATATCTTTTATTTGACAATATCTCTCTTGCAAAATCTATGACTAGAATATTACAATGCGTGGTAAAATTTCTTGGTAGTTTTGGATCACATAACTTCTTAATTTAAGTGATTTTTGGTCACTTATTGTTTAACACTTAAATCTAAAATTACTTATTTCATAAAAGGAATTATGTTTTTGTTTGAAATTTATGCAAAGTCATATTCTAAGTAAATTAATATTTTGAATTACATACATTTATAATTAAGTAACTATTCTTACAATAAGAATTTTTTAATAATATTAACAGTTCATTTCTTCGAAAGGAAACATTAACAGAGTAAATATATTTATGTAAAATTTATTAACATCATTTTAAAAATATTTTAAAATGAAATATAATTTTTAAGAGATATTTGTTTCAGATGGTTTGCAATTAGATAATATTTTGTAAAATTTAGCAAACTTTATTCAGTGTTCTTAAAAAAAATAATTATTTTGAATAAAATTTTAATATAAGCAGCTTGTTTAGTAAAAACGTAAATAACAAGTAATATGTTTGACCAAATCAAGCACACACAAATTATCTATCTATCTATCTATATATATATATATACATATATATATATATATATATATATATATATATATATATATATATATATATATATATATATATATATATATATATATATATATATATATATATATATATATATATATATATATATATATATATATATATATATATATATATATATATATATATATATATATATATATATATGCATTTGGATGTATGTATATATTTCTCTTCGTGATGTAGAAATAAAATTTATTTCTATTTCACAAACAAGAGAAATATCGTTTTAGGAAATATATTACGGCAGTATTTATGGCTAAAATAAGTGTGGAGATATTTGCTTGATTTGATTATAAATTTTATGTAAAAATAAAAAAATTAGTTTTAAAAACAGTTCAGTAGGTTTTATTAAAATCTTTAAATTAATGTATTATATATTTTTTAAAAGTTAAAGATTTAAATTATAATTACAATATTATAAATTCAATTTGAAAGAATTTAAATGAATGAATAGAAATTCAAATTGACACGTTAAAATTGAAAGAATTTTACAATTAACAATTATAGTGTCACCGGTTTGTGCAGACAATTTGGCATATCTAATAGAAAGAAGAAAGGTCTTGTTTTTCTTTTTAAAAATGATTTTTCCAGTGAAATTAAATTATGTATTTTAACTTTTCTAGTTTAGAAAAAAGGCTGTCTTCAAAAAATCTTTTCATTTGAAAAAGGAATGAAACAAAACTAAGATTTTATTAATTTAAAGTTTGTATAATTTCGCAAAGAAAGAAACGAAATATTTTGAAAGACGTCTTAAATTCTATAGATATGAAATTCTTTTCAGACCATAGTAATGAAATAATATTGATTTAGTTTTTAATTTTTATATCGATCGCAATATATATATATATATATATATATAATATATATATATATATATATACCTTAATGAAACTATACTTTTTATTCAAAGTATATACAGGGAGGAAAATAAAATATCAATGAAAACAAAACTGTATATGTATATTTGTAATAATAATAATTTGAATGTGTATTTATATTGTTATAACTATTTGTATCGAAATGTGTATTTGTAATCCTCATGCCTTAAAGTGTTGTTGTTGTTACTAATAACACTTGGACTAGCCAAGCTCTCTATGCTTTGGATATGTGAATTTAATTCGATTGAGAGCGTCTTTCGTTAAATAAGAGCACCATAAAGGTTAAAGTATGGCTTTTGCTCTTCAAAACATCCGATAGTTGGCAGCACCAGAGGGTAAACATTTTTAATTTTGGCATTGATCTGAAGGGGGAGTAAATTTCTCCAGACAATTGCACCCATGGTAACTGCTCAACAACCGACCACAGGACTTTCGATACCACAGATTTAACGAGCACGTATATCACATGTACTCGGTGGGTCTTTAGCGGCATTGAGAATCGAACCCCACCCTCGGTGGGTCTTTGGCGGCATTGAGAATCGAACCCCACTCTTCCGAATGGAAGGCCGATACCCTAACCACTAGGCTACCATGGCATCTATGTATGCAATTTGATTTGTATTTTATTTGCCTGTCATACCACATCCTGCCATGCATTTTGTCTGATACCTATTTTGAATGCTTTTTACGTGTACACGTGTTAACTCTCAATTGCAATCCAATTTGCGTTAAATAGTATATTTTACTGCCCTCTTTACTGTGTAAAAGTAATAATTTCCAATATCTCCATATGATTGCAAGCATTGTCTTGTATGTACTGTGTTCCGTTTTCTTTTCTCTCCAGCAGATCCATCAAATCTAGTAAAACCCTCTCAGGGTTAGGTACAGGGACCTCTGCTGGTGTTTACTTTACGACCCTTTTCTTAAGGTTCTTATGTTTAAATCTCCCAATTTTAAATTCACCTACTGTTGAAAAATACGAGAGGAATATTCTATTTTCATTTTATCTATTATTATAGATCTTGTTGTTTAATTTAAAGTTGGTTCAGTGTACTTCTTAGGTGTACTTAAATCATTCTACAGCATTAATGTAAATTTTTACCATACAAGACACCTTGGATATTAAAATTCTTAAATAAAGTTTTACTGCTTAGGCTCTCATTGATATTGTATCATTGATTAAATTAGAAATTTAATTTTTTCTAAATTTTTATTGTTAAAATAAATGTTTATAAGACAGTGATTAAGACATTTTCGTATAATCCACTACAAAAATATGTAATTATTTAAAATAACTAATTTAATGATCGAATAGAAATTTCCAATAAGGAGTCGATAATTGGTAAATTAAAACAAACATTGTTTCCTGAATCTCAAATTAGACTTTTAGTAATAGACAAAAATACATAAAATATATTATATAGGAAGATCCTAAGCGAATGGTACAGTTTCTAATATAAAAAAAAACTATAATTTTGAAGTAAAATTTATTGCTTAATTTATATGGTAAGTTATATTATATTGTGTATCAAATGTATATATATATATATATATATATATATATATCCCAGTTTATTTTCTTGGATGACTCTTTGTGGTTCCTTTTTTTCAAGCAAAATATGATTGAACAGCTTGAGGTGGGAATCGCATTCTGGTCAAAAGTAGAGAACTTTAACGAGCCATTACCAGATCACCTGTAGAAATAGGATATTATCTATAAAAATACCTACCATATATCAGAGGATGGACGATATAGAACTAACAGTTATCATGAAATAAACTAAATCTATCAGGAGATTGGTTTGATATAAAACATGCCTTGATGGAAAGTAATAAATAAATTCAACAAAAGTACTCTAATAAGTTATAACCAGTTTAATAAGTTTTAACTGAATGCCGTAAACTTAATTACTGTTGCTGCACCTAAAGTAAATTCTTACAAGATTGCAATATCTAAGTATTGTAAACATGTAACAGAATATTAATATTACTGATTTATAAATCATCATATTATGCGTCTTAATGTAGAAAAAGTGATTAAAATTTGTATAGATTATTTTTTTTTAATTATTTCCCATATATACAGTATAAAATTTTCTATTTGGATATTGACTGACAGTCGTGCTTCAATCCTAGAGAACTGTTGAAGATTAAACTAGCCTGGGTATACTAAATCTTCTTGAGAGACTGTCATCCGAACACACAGTGCATTTCCAATGGATCCCTTAACACGTGGGAGTAGAGGGGAATGAAAAATCGGATTTCTTCTCCAGATCGGCTTCAGAGGAGGGAGTAAACCCAGGAGGAGAGTTCCCATCTAGTGAGATTTCTAACCTGGCAATAACTGAATTCAATAAGCTTATGAAAATTCCTCCCAACTATCCATGGTACTTCACCAAAAAACTGGGCGAGACCTTTTATCTTAGACCAAGATCTTATCAAATTGCTTTCTTCTCTATCTGAGCGGGCACACGAGAGGCATCACCTTTCAGCAGGGGCCAAGGACATTTCCAGATTGTCCTTAATGTTTCGTCAATATGGCCTCCCCTGGACATATCTTAACCTACCTAAATTTTAAAAAAGACGTTGTCCTTCGGGTCACATCACATTTTTTAGACATTTTAGATATTTTTGGTTTTAAGGGGCCTGAGATAAGTAACAGCAACATAAAATTTCCCATAATACAATTAATCAAGCTAATAGTTTTTGATATATATATATATATATATATATATATATATATATATATATATATATATATATATATATATATATATATATATATATATATATATATATATATATATATATATATATATATATATATATATATATATATATATAATAGAAATACAAATTTTTTAAAACATTTTATTTAATGATAAAATACATATTTGATATAAATTGAATCATGACTTTAACAATGAATTTATATTAAATTATTTGTAGATATTTATCTTAAAAATATTTTATTTTTATGACCAGTTAGCAGATATTTGCAGAATTTGAATCTTTTTTCTAACTCAACATATAACATAATTATTACAAAATCAATCTTGATCAATCATTTCAAGTGCATATTTATGACCTTTCAACTAACACTGTGCAGATACAGGCTGAAAGTTTGTTTCGTTAAAGTGTGTGGGGAGGATGCACTTCAACGTCAACAAATTAACTTTCTCGGTACCCAATGGATGGCGTGACTCTGTTTTAGGTCTGGGAGAGAGACATTTACGATCTTCTTATGAAAGAAAAACCCTTAAGGCAAAAAATATTTCTTTCCGCCTTAGCTTCACTTCTTCTTTTAATGCGTCAATTTAATTTACTCTCTTATCTTTTAAAAAAATTGAACTATTAAGCATTTGAGAAAAATTTTTTTAATGTATAAAACTATAATTAAATAATGAAAAAAATTGAGTATTCATTTGTTTCTATATAAATAACATGCTTCTTAGGAATAAGTATTTATAATTATTATTTTCAATGCAATTATTATCAATTTAAAAATATTTAAATGATAAGTAAATAACATATCCTTAGAAATGAAAATACATAAATGTAGTTATATTTGTAATAGAAAACGTTTAAATTTATAAAATACTAAGGGGAGGTATAATGTCAAATAACATTACGATAATATATTTATTATTATTTTAAAATTGTTCAAATTTATATAAAGTATTTATATTAATTTAAAATTAATATTTTTGCATAATGTATTAATTTGAGCCGTATATACGACGTGTGTATGAAAATGTGGGAATACATTTAGCCACATTTTAATTACTCAATGTGTGTTTTAGGAAAATTTATATATATATATATATATATATATATATATATATATATCATAAAATACATTTAGTGTTATGAATATATGTTTTAATTTATTTTCGGCTAAAAATGTGTTAGCCATTAGAGAAATATATTTCACTGAAAATTTCCATTTATATAAATACAAGAAATACAAGTAATTCTGAAGTTATCATATTGAAAATATCACTTAGGGTTGATATTTATGGAGTATTTTTAAATCATTAATTAAAAAGTGTGAAAATTTGAAGAAACTAATGAGAGGAGAAAATAATATGCTTTATCTAGAAAAGATGATTAGGATAATTACACGAAGAAATGTAAAAATATTTTGTATTCCTTAAACTATTTTAATTATAGAACATAAAATAGACGACTATAGCATATTAAATATAAAAAAAATGTTTTCAACCTAATTATTTCGATTTAACAATTGTGGAGTAAAAAGTTTCTTAATTAACTTTGTTCAACATGTTCGAACGATAATTGTAAGGAATACATTTTTAATTGTAAGAAATACATTTTATTTTTGATAAAAAAATTCGGCATATCACGCTTGTCTTCATGTGTAAAATCACTGCAATGGATATTTTACGTAATTTTCAAAATTTATTTGTGTTTTCAATTACATTTGTTCTTTCATTTTGTCACATTCGTTCACAACAGTTTATAAATAAAATGTTTTTCCTATCAAAGTAGCAAATGAGAAACACTGATTTTGACGAGTTACGTATTTTAGTAAAGCCCTTTAATAACATTTATTTCATTTCCAAATATGAATTATTTCTTTTCCAAATAAGATTTATTTTATAACAGCAAAATATTAAATTCTTCATATTTTTATTTAGATTTTTTTAAGTATTTTTATTAAGATTATGTACTATGCTGTGTTTTTAACTAATAGTTATCATTTCTAACCATTTAAAAAGGGGATGTATTACACCTAGAAACAGATTCTCTATTAGTTCAATTTAATTTTATTTTATTCTGCTCCTAATCAAGCAAAAAAATGTCTCTATGGTGTATTGTCGCTGTAAGTGATGAAGTAATCCACTTCCAGATCGATATCATCCGTTGATGTTCATTACGAACCATGCATATGTTATTTGGTGTTCAGAATATATAAACTATTGTTTGTGAAAAGTGTCATTGAGTATTTTTAAAGGAATGAAGTTTCCGCTTATAATAATACAAAAAATGTTTTTATTTTTCACTTTTAATCTCAACTTTTACGACTTCAACTATAAATCTGTATGAATATATTGGTATATTGTTAAAGCATTTTTCAGAATTTTATATCGAACCTCTCGTCTTTCTATCAAATTAAAGAACTTTATTTTATAACGAGATTACAGTATTGATTTAATGATTGAACTAATATTTTACAAGAGCTTTTGAACGAAGGAGTATTTTTCAACAGATTTGATATTTAAAATAAGGAGTTTATATTTAAAAATATATGGCTTCATCGAAAATATCCTAAAATATCTGGTTAATTAAAATAAAAGTGCTTAATGAATCATAAATACATTGTTTTTGAAATATATTGCTAAATTTATATATAGCCATTTTTAATACATAACAATATCTATTAGAAAGTAATAAAAAGTTAATTTAAGGTAAATCTCAAAAATGCAACTGAAAAAGACTATACACTGAGAAATTCATTAATTATAAATTATTATACTTATAAATCTTATACAATTTCTTGCAATATCTCAATGCATAAATGTATTTCATGAATCCAATTTAATTTACTGTGAATATGAAAATGTTTTCCAGTATTTGTCATAAGTTAGCATAGGTGAACCAAACAATAGTAATTTTAATCTTTAAATTTTGTATAGTTCTATTTGACTTCTTTACTTTAAAGGGTATTTACAGAAGTATTGGGCACAAATATATTACTTACTTAAAAAAATTCTTTTTTTTAAATTCACTTTCTATCTATTTATTGATTTTTATAAGGTTTTTTAAGAACTAAGATGAAGTATTGTCCTCAAAATTTCATTTAATTATTTCTAAGCTTGCTAAGAATGAACCACACTCCCTTGGTAGTTTCTAAAATGATTGGAGATAAAAACTTTCTTCTATTGAGTTGTATATAGCACAACCTTTATTAATGACTATGATGTTTGTGACATTATGCTCACATAAGATGATTGATGTTTGTAATACCATGTGAATTTTTATTTGGATCAAAAGATGCTCTTAAAGTAACTACTCATCCTCTAGTGATGAATATATAGTGAATACTAATTCTCATTTTCTGTAATGAATAGGAATGGAATGCATCTTACCAGGCATCTTGTAAAGAGCATGCTTGATACTGAAATAATGCAATACATAGATCAATATAATAACAGGCAATTCTTTCCAAACTCAAATCCAAATGTAGTATATTTAAGATATATGCAATCAAACAATACATTGTTGCAAAACCAAAGTCTCGTTTCAGAGTTCAAAACTTGAAGATTTCATTTTATCAATCATAAAACATTATACACGTGTTTCAATAATTTTATCAATAATAGGTTAACATCATTGAAAAAATATTTTAAGCTAATCGAGAGAACTACATGCCCTATTAAACATTTTACATGAATTTTTAGATATCTTTTATCATTATTTACTTGAAAACGTTTGCCCCCATGAAACATAATTTTATAAGAAGAAGTAAAAAAAAAAGACTTTAGACAATTTCCTCAAATTATTTTAGTGGATCATTTTTCAATTATTCTCCTATATATACATCATTATAGAATTTCCTTCTTTAAATTTCTTGTTTGTATTTTGTACACATTTTAGTTTGAATGTTATATGTTTCTATATCAGTAAAAAAGGAACTAACCTACTTAAGTTGGAACGTTATTATTTTTAAAACATGAAATTTTTATCATTAAGTTGAAAAGTGTATTTGTACTTTTTGATCAATAATGCGAAGGCTATATGCGTTAGTGTTTCCACGCCAACCAATTTATGACCAACACTGAGAGCACTTAAAACATTCTAATTGAGCTGGATACTTAAAGGGAGCCAACAAGACGAAGTGCATTATATGAAGTGCATGATCCCTACTTAACTAGATGGCGTGCATTTCAAGGCGACAAGTTCATGCACGCAAAATTGAAGGGGATGCATTTTACAAACAGGAAGTTAGATTTCCTTGTTCATTGTTTCTAATGATATGTATATTAAACTGGTTTATAGATTCCGAAATAAAATGCTTAGAGCAAGTGATGACAGAAAGGAAGAGCGCTTTTATTTAAACAACAATTGTTAAAACTGCAATAAACTTTGTTATGGAACATAAACTATACAATATATAATTAAAATTAGATAATTAAAATAATTTCTGATCTAACATAAATTTAAAAAAAATTTCAGGTAATTTTGATTTTGAACTAGCATATTTGTTTCTGATGAATTAAATGCATTAAAAAAACCTGTTTTCTAATTGAATAATTGAGAATCAATTCGATGATTCGTCTGTGTAATACAATGTTATTTGAAACCCATATTTGTGAAGAAAATCAGAAACATTTTTATGTTGTATGATTAATTTTATAAAAATATTGAAATAGTTGTTTAAAAATATTTTTATATAAAGTAAGAATTATGAAAACAAAGAAAATTGCATCTTTTAAACATTATGATCTGTTTCATTTTTATTTTTAATTCCATCGTTTTATTTTTACTGATAGTTTTTTAAGCTCCATATGAATTATATGTGAATATGTCAAAATAATGATACAAACATAAATTTATGGATCTTAATTTTTAGTTAACGATAGTTAAAAGTTATGTTTGCGAAAGGGAATAATTCAAAGATAATTTCTTGATAGATATGAAGAGTATCACAAAATTTTAAAATTAAAAATTAGTAGAAGACGAATTATATTCTTTATCTTCAATAAATATATATAGAAATGTTTATATATTATTTATAACTGACAGTTAGTATCAAAGACAATTATTTAACATTGTGAAACATAATTATTTACTTGGAAATTAGTTGGATGTTAAGATCTCACAGCGATTGCTTAAAATATTTCTAACTATTATTTTATTCTACTATTGTTATCATAGGAAATATGCGTCTTAACTCAACTCATGTTAAAGATCTAATATTTTGAAGGAAAAAATATTTAATTGCAAATGCTAAGAAAAATTTCTGATTACATAAATGCATCGTTATAGCAAAAAAACTTTCCTTAGTAATTTCGACTTTGGATAATATACCCTGTTATTTGCTTTGTGCGAATTTCAGGTCTCTTTTTCATATTTTTGTATAAGTTTTATTTTAGTTTGTTCTTAATTTTCTAAAACTTGGTAAAGGAATTATCTTTATGATACTGAAAAAGATATATTATTGAACTTAATCTTTTACGTAAGATTATCATTATAGGCAATATGGATGCCTTTGCAATGGAATGAATGTTTGTTAATTAAAAGGGTATTTTTTTATTCATATGAATTATAAAAGTGAGGAGAATAAAAACTACAAATATTATATGAAGCACAAGTATTATATACAGTTAAGTATAAAGAATACTTACTTATACTATGTTTCATTAAAGTGATTACTTGAAACTGAAACGAAAATAAATAGAAAAGAAATTTATTTATTACACTTATCTTCAATTCTAAATGTTTAGTTTATTGATGTATAAAATTCTTAGAATTCAGTGTACAGAAATGCCCCTATTTTGTCACGAAATTTGTCAGAAATAATTGAGATTGAGAAACGAAACGTATTATAAAAATAACCATATGGAAGGAAAACGTTTGAATGTAAAATACGAGTACTTCTTTCTTTCTATTTGGTTTAAGAGCAAGGCACCATCAATCAATCAATCAAAGTCTGTATATAACAGAAATTTGAGAAAATATTTTCTTTGAATAAAAATAAGGGAAATTGTAGTGAAAGGAAGAAAACCATATAATCTCTTTACATGGAAGATTCAGACAGATTGTATTTACTTCAGGCATGTACTATTTTATGAAAAGAATGTTCCTTGCTTCAGAGAGAGCAGATAGTCAAATGCTATGACACATCCGATGTGTAATAGATATTAGAGTAACAGATATCTAGTAACAGATATTTGTTTTGTGTATGATTAATTATTCAGACTGAGGCAAAACAGAATTGTGTATTGAATTTTAATACGTACTGTCATACCAAATATTGCAGCCTATCCAGTAATCGAACCTTCAGATTTCTGTCCTTGATTTCAACATATCATTGGTTTCGGTTCTTCATTTATGTGTGGATATTTATATTTGTTATTACTATTCTGTTAAACTATTTGTATATCAAGAAGCCCTTTACCAAATATTTAGACTATTTAATGATATCGATAAAAAATTTGGAGTGATTGCACCAATAGTATGTTTACATGTAAGTTCTTGCATGTTCTTCATGATATATAAATTGATATTTTTCAAAAAAAAAAAAAAAAAAAAAAGAAATAAAAATAAATAAATAAATAAAATAAATAAATAAATAACGAGATATGTCTGTTTAAGTAACGCTTTTCGTTTAACTTCCCCATTTTTATTAAAAAATTCCATGCTTGGAGGAGCATGGGAATTACCAGTTTCAATTTGTGGAAGATTCTGCAATAAATATGCGATCTGGGCCCTTCTTATAGGTAACGCTTTATGATGACTAAATTTGTGGTTTCAACTAACAAGGTGAAAACTTATTTTACTCAGCATGGATCTTATAAACTCGTTGACCTAGGTAAAAGTATAACTTAGTAAAGAAAACGAAATAGAGAAATTGCATGTAAGTCTGACACGGCTGATAAAAAAAGGAACAGTTTAAAGGGTATTAGGTGTAGGAGTAGATAATATATGTCTATTTATTGCACAATAAAATCATGCAATTTTGTGCCAATGAAATCTAAAATTATCTAAGCGGATGAACAAAGCACAACTGTAATATTAATTCTTCAATACAGCAGAGATGATGCGACTTTTTCACCAATCCCATTTTAAATTGCATTGCGTCATGTTTCTCTTTAGAAACATGACGCAATTACTTTTATACCTATCACACACACACAATCAAATTTATTTAAAAGAATTTTCCTTAAAACTTCCATGGTTTCAAAATGGCAGTAAAATTTAAATAATGATTTACCATATTTTTTGTAATCAGTTGAATGAACGCTGGTTAATTTATAGATGATTATTGGTGCTAGAATGTTAGTCATTTTCTTATTTATTAAATCACATCAGCGGGCCAAATTTCTGAGTTATGAATTCTTTTCGGCCAGTTTTCATTTTTTTTTAAAAAATAATGTATTTCACAACCTGACCATAGTTGTTTCACTGAAAATAATTCAGGAAAAAATATCCTTTAAATTTAATTCCAACAATTTTGAAGATTATATCTAAATATTGCCACAAAATATGTTTTTATTGATGTTTCTCCTTGTAGAGTAGCCGTTGCTATAAATTTGGCACAAGTGTTTCAAAATTTAAAAAAAAACTTTCACTACATTTGTAAAGGTAAAAAATTAAAAAATATTTTTAATAAAAAGTGTTTCCTATTAAGTTTAAAAATATTAGCTTTAATAAACTTAATTGATTTGTAAGATAGAATTTGCAATAATTATAATAATTATTTCTAAAAAATTTCCTTTTTACGTTACACTCTGCATATAAACTTAATTTATCATTCATCTTACGAATAAAGAAATTTTGAATGTCTCATTTAAAAGACATATTTAATAATTTTATTATAAGCACAATTAATATTTTATAAATTTATATAACAAATATCGTAATAAATTTTATTAGAAAAATCATTCAAATATTTCCATACTTAATTGCATGATAATTTGTCTTTAAACATGTGTTACAAATATCTAAAATGGTAGATAGGCTGTCGAAACAAAGTGATACTTTGTAAATGTATGTTTATATGTTATTATTATGAACACTGAATTAAATTCTGGTATGAAATTATTCCGCTTAGTTTCAGAAATTCGACAAAAATGTTCTATTTTATTTTCAATTCTTTCCTAGGTTTACCTACGTTTTATTGCTTAATGGCTATATTCTTTGTTTCATTTAATTTCTAGGCACCTGACATACGTATATATTAGACGACTGGGTATCGGTAAACTAATATTTTGAAGTCCTATTTTAGTAGGTGGAACTCTTAAAGTAAGGTCGTCGGAAATAGGCCCTTCTCCATAAAACTTTAACGAGCGAAACAGACTTGATAGCTGGAAGCGGAGAGAAGTTCGTTTATAGATAAAACCTGAAGTTTTTTCCACATTGTGTGTATTTGAAGGTTCTTTTTGGTGTTAAAATAAGGTCTGCTGACTGAAAAGTTTCGTTATAAAATAAATATTGCTTCTTGACATGAATAACTAAACTACTTGCGGTGTTAAATTTTTATTATAACCAACAGGCTTAACGTTTTTGGGAAAAAAAATATTCTTTTTATAGGTGAAGGGGAATTGATAACATTAAAAATATTTAAATAATTTAGTGTTTAAATTATTTTGAAACTTTAGTGAAGTTTATCTTTCTTTTCTAATTATTTTGAAATATTTTCTTTCATTATCGAAAACTAAACTGGAGTAAAAAATATTATGCAGACCACAGCAAGTTGTTGAGGGACAATTTCCATTCAAATAAAGATTATTAAAACTTCATGTTGAAAATTGTAACTTAATTTTTGACGGATGATCTATAATATGGATATTGATAAAAGTTGAAAATATTATTTAAAAATTATATTTTTGGCAAAATATGTAAATAATGATTTTACAATTTACAAATCATCCACAGTTTTTTTTATTTTTTTATATTTTTTATTTATGAGAATTTTATTTCACTTAATGACTGTGAAAAATAAATTTAAAATTTTTAATACATATGGGAAAAGAACTTTAATCAATTGATAGATTTTTTAAGAGATGAATATACAATAATTTCCCTTGGTAAATTTGAAAATATTTTTGAAAGTTGTGCTATTTATTTATCCATTTAGAACGATTTTGTTTGATAGATTAAATTCCAGTTTTCTACTAGAATTTTCTCCATTCAAAATTACAAAGGGTAAAAGTGAGAGAAAATTATAAAAATTAATCACAAATCATGGCAACTTATGATACCCCCCTGTAAGTCTGACACCATTGTTCTGAAAGTGTGTGGGTCTTCATAGTTCATAATCAGGTTCAGAGACTTGTCTTGTCAACCCCAGAAGATTTCATTTCACATGGAGGAAATTACAACCATGACATATTTTACATGACCTAGCTGCCAATATTTAACACGATGGTTTTCCGATTTTGTCAAGAATTGCCTTCCTATGACAAAAGCTAAGGACTTAAACAACCAAATAACAAAAGTGTTCATTTTGGAATGTTTTCTAAACACTTTTAAAATTACAATAAAAATTTTTTTGTAGAAATCCTAAACAAAAATTATTTTTAGAAGGAAATTTCTTAGAAATCTATGAGAATTATATTGAAATTATTATGTATAATTTTGGAAATAATTGAAGCAAACCTTGAATTTAAACCATTTTCATCTTAAATATAATATATTTTATTCAAATCATGTTTCTTTACAAAATGTGTTACATTATTAATTACACCCAATATTTCTGCCACTTCTTGTAGTCAGGGTGATTGATTGCGGATCGGTAGGTCCTGGGCTCGAATCCCGGTTCGGCCATAGATGCATTTTCTCTCTTTGTCTATCCTGTCTTTGTCCTTTTTTGTATAAATGGATTGTGAATGGTTGCCTACTCTATAAACGGGTACCTATAGCATGTGTGTACTGAGGAAATTGGACTTCACACCAAAATAGGGTTCAGTTATAAAAGTGGAGCAGCGCACTCCTTAATGCCAGCCTAGCTGGCACAAGAGAACAAAAACCCTACACTTCTATGAGTATTAAGTCAACACATTTTCAAAATTAATGAACATAATGTAAAGTGAAATTCTTAAGAAAAAATGAAAATTATACGAAGAAGGAATCTAAGAATAACTGAAAAATTCAATTTTTTTATAAAATTCATATATTCTTTCTTTTTAGGAAAAATGTTAAAGCGCAAAAATTTATATATATATATATATATATATATATCTGTATATATATATATATATATATATATATATATATATATATATATATATATATATATATATATATATATATATATATATATATATATATATATATATATATATATTATTCCTTTGAATTTATTTAATAAAACTAACTTGAAAATAAATAAAGATTATTTAATAAAGCTATTTTTCACAAACTGTTTACTTACGCTGACTATTTCTTTTTCAAGTGTAAAAGTTTTCTAAAACGTTAAAAAGCAAAATGATTTCATGGGTTTTAAATTAAACATTCGCATGTTATCTGCAGGTTACATTTTTAGTTCGTTTATTGAAATCTTATTTTATATTTTTTTAATTTATATTTTATATTATTCTAATTAAATTACAGAATTGATTAAAGCATAAGGTGTAAAAAAATAAAGGGAAACATAAGAAAAAATTTAATTTTTTTTAAATAAACAAGAAAAAATTGTTTCAAATAACAAGCGGTGAAAAAGAATTCGCAGTTATTATTAGAAAATAAAAATGCTTTCACTGCTAAATTAATAAATGAAAATAGGCTGAATATAATATTTAATTAATTAAAAAATAAAAATGCAAATCTCATACAATCTTTATATTTAATTTTATTAACTTACATATGAAATTAAAATGCTATCTTTTGATGTTTAGATTTCTTGGATTGAAGAACACATTTCGATAAAAAAAAAAAAAAAACACTGCTCAATAAATAAGTAAAATTATTTTCTTGATCTTTAAAGAAGCTTATATAAAATATGAATTATTTGCTACTAATTCAATATCTATATTTAAAAAAGTGCTTATATATAAATTATAAGTTTAAAAATTATACAATGGAGCTAGTTAAAATTACTGAAAAATATAGCTTAATATATTGCAAATTGGGATACATTTTTCAGCATTATTTTTGCAACTTGTTTTATAGCCTTTTTTAAGTTAAATAATATTTCAGTCAATAATTATCATCCCATTTGTTATAAGTTGATAAAATTATAATAAGATTTTTAACACAGAAAAATACTTTACTTATGAAAGTACTGGTCAGAAGAAAACATCTGTGATTTGACTTCAATTTATATAAATATTTTTCAGTTATTTTAAAGTATTTTTTCAATTTGTATTTAAAATAGTATGAACTATTCCCGCTACAATTTCTTGTCATCTAAAAATATATTTTAATGTAAAAAAATTAATATTTAAGAGATTTAAGCAAAATTTTAATTTTCAAAACTATGTATAGAATAAATTATTAATATAGCTGTAAGCCTTTTCCCCATATATCTACGTTTTTTTAATTAAGTAACAATTTTAATCATGTAAATTTATTTACACCATTCATAAATGCATTCCAAAATGTATTAACTATTAAATTCATTGCATTAAAGTTTTATCTTTATGATATTTATGACAAAATCTAAAAACTTTATAAGATTTAACTAAGATATGCTTGTTTAAATCATAGAAAGGGTTAAAAACATTTAACAAATCTAAATAAAATGCATATCATTGAAAGAAAACATACTTAAAAACGATTAAACATAAAAAGAGAGTAAGACCTTTATTCAAGTGAAAAGATTTCTTTTCAAATAAAACTATCAATTGTAATTTTCATTCGGATCAAATTCTTAACGTTAAACAAACATTAATCCCGAGTACAATGTAATTTAATAATTATGAACAAAACATTTGAAATATTAAAAATTAAAAAATTTCCACTCCTTTAGCAAGGGATATTAACTCAAAAATATTTTCACATTTTTAACACTCTTTCACTTATCGATCCTAATTATAGAAGGACAATAATTGGTGTGTATCCATTAATATTGCTAAGAATACTAAATATTTCTAATGCAGTATCTTGGAAGATTTAGTAATGAACAGAAAACCAATGATTTTAATGAAATAAAAATGTATTTTCTGAGTATTTTCATAATTAATTAATTGTTTTAATTCATCTAAATACATTCCTTATATATCTAAATCTCTTTTCCGTTATTATTTCCTTAAAAGAAACAAGATTTGAAATATTATTATGAAATTTTATGTAATTGTTGCTCAATTTTAAAGCAAATGTAGTATTTAATTTATGTATTTCCATTACATTTAAATGAAATGTTTCAATCTTGTGCTTTTCGAAAACGCCATTCATATCAATAAAGTGTAAATATTTCAATAAATGCATATCTTCAGCACTTGAAATGCTATTCTTTAGAAAAGAAAAATTACCTCTTCTTTGAATTGCTTTGAGATGGTGGGAGACCTCAGAGCAATTTACTCTAAATTCGTATTTTTCTTTTCTTGGAAAAAAAATCCTTGTGGAACTAAATTTTTATTTTTAAGTGTTTTAAAATGAATATAAAATTGAAAATTTTGCAGATCAGTAAAAATGTATTTATTTGATTACTTTATTTTTAGTTGATTTTATTTTTTCACTAAGATATAAATAACGATATGATTTGCGATTCGAAAAATTAAATAAAATCATCAAAATTAATCGATATAAAGTAAATTTATGTTATCGATGCAAAATAAATTTAATTCGAGTCTGCAATACATATTAGTTTTTTGAGAGAAGTCTGCTTATGAGGAATGTAAAAATAGCCTACAATTTAATCTCATGATTCATTTCCATGTTTTGTCCTGATAAATAGATATCAAGCATTGGAAATCAATGTTTAGAATGATTAGAAGTAGCAGTTGAATCTAATTTATTATAAACGATATATATTCTAAATGCATATGTAATTATAAATGATCAAGATAAATGATTCTAGACCAATAATCTACAAACATTTTTGGATTGTTAAATTATATTTAAAGAGAAACATTTCTGCCTCTTTAAATATAATTTATATTCCTTTTAAAATTGTCACTCAAACATACTTCCAATAGGAGAGGATTTATCATTATTCTTAAAATAGTGTCAGTACAGTGGTCATATCACCAAGCACCCATTATCAATTCGCTTGTCATACATTTAATTTATTTTCTTTTTTTTTATCCTATTTTGACTAATTTGTTTCTTAATTTAGTCAAGGATTTCATATCTTCATTCACTCTCTGTTTCATATTACGATAAGTTAGTATAAGCAAAAGGGAATTGTTTTGTACTTCAATTTAAACACAATAACATTTTCTCAATACAATTATTAAAAAGGTTTAAAAAACAATTTGTATTTTATAAATTGCTCTTTTGGAATGATAAAATAACACAAATACTAAAGATAAATTAAATACAATATACAGATACTAATTATATGTATATTATCATGTTATAAAAATTTGCAGATTATAAAATTCAGAAAAGCATAACAGTAAAATATTTGTCATAAATGGAGATTTCATTCCTACTAAAATGCGTTTCTTTAGTATCAAAGAAACTTATGTCTCTTAAATCATTCTACATAGTATATACTTTTAGCAACTTAAAAATAATTGTTATTAGTGAAGCTTATGTCAAATTTCTGGGTGCAACTATGATCCAACAAGATTATTTATCGAAATAGTTTCTAACCTTTCTCTTTATGATCAGGTTTTGTGTCTTCAAAAACAACTTCTATAAAATTTTAGGCCATGGTTATTTCAATTTATGCTAGAAATGATTTTCTTTTGAATATTGGATATCAAAGTAAGAGAGTCAGATGAGGGTATTAATGCGTCAAAGGCTATATTATATTTTCATGATGATCTCAATAATTATAATTTTTACCGTTGTTAAGTCATGTTATATTTATATTTTCTTTTAATATGAAGTTATAATTTAATTGTTTTCAGTTATTATTATTTGCTTGTTACAAGATATGAAAGAGAATTCGTCCTTGGTACCCTAGTGGTTAGGACATCGGCCTTCCGTTTGGAAGGGCTCGGTTCGATTTCAATGCCGCCAAAGCTTATTAAATCTCTGGAATTGAAAGTCCTGTGGTCGATCATTGAGCAGTTAACATATGTGTAACCGTTTGGAGAAAATTTCCTTCCCTTTCAGATAAATGCCAAAAGTGAATTCTGGTGAAGCCATCTATCGGAGTAGTTTGAAAGAAAGTCATCTTTCACCTTCATGGAGTTCTGTTTATAAACATGCATCCTAGTGATTGAAATTCGCTTAGCCAATGGTAAAGCGAGCTTGGCTTGTCTAAATGTCATAAATAACAACAATAATAGCAGGTATAAAAAATACCTAAAAAATGTATAAAGTTAATACAATTTTTTCACATAAATAAGTATGAATATCCCGTACTGTATACAATAATTTTTCTCTTAATTATATAATATACAAATGGTATAAAAATTGTTTTTTATTTGAAGTAATGTTATTCAAGAGGTAAAAGAGAGCGAGAAAACAAACTTCTTCATTAATTATTTTAATGTATCAAGTTCCTGACACTGATAGAATGCAAAGCATAAGGATAAATGATAAAAATCAAATTGCTTAATTTTAATCAGTTTGTAATTTGTATATTAATAAGTATTTTACTTATAAGGTGCAATGCACAAATGCTGATACATTTCATAAACAATCATTCAGAATTTAGGAATTAGAAAAAGATACAAAATCTGAGTACATATGATGAAGATAGGCTAAATTTATTCGCTTCGGTTATACACTTCTTTAAATAAATAAAATATCTATTGATTATAATAAACATAAATAAATCTATTTTGCATTATATTGATGCAAATCTTATATTTGATTATGGAATATTATTATTAGCATATAAGGAAATTAATTTACATAAAAGTATGTTCAAAAGTATTATGCAATAATCAAATCTTTTATTCAATTAACAAAAACATTTAAAATCTAATAAAAAATTTAGAAACTCATTTTTTTTCGTCAGCTGCCTGCCAACAAAACAAATTTAATTTCATAATGGATTCTAAATCACATATCCAATGGAAAGGGGGGAAATTTTGCAGAACTTTAGTGATATATTTTAAAGAAATTTTGAGAATGAATATTATTTTTACAGTATATTTTAATCAAAAGTTGATAATTATTAATTATTTTTACTAATTGTAATTTTTTCTTTGTAAACTAGCAAAACTGAAGTTTTGAGAAACGCTTATTTCTTACCCCTTACCATTAACTGAAAACAAAACAAGTCATTGAATTGTTTGGATAAGAACTTCCTCTTTCCAAAAATAAAATCAAATTAGACCTTTGTGGAAAAAAAGACTCATTTGATACTTTGTTCATTAGCAGCAAATTATGAATATTTGAAATTTTGGTTAATTTTTTCCATCGATTTATCATACATGTTTCTTTGATATCGATTAATTCCTTCTGGAATTAATCGATTAATCATTCTGGAACCCTAAAAATTAAATATATAAAAGGATGCACAATTTTTTTTAATAAATTTATGAAATAATAATACATACGTGTAGTCTTGTATCTTAATCAGTCCTTTTCATTTTTTGTTTGTATGTCATTAAAGAACATGTCCAATGTTCATTGCTTTTCTCCTTTTTTTAAGAATTTACAGAAGGGATAAATGACATTGTTGTAAAAATCCCTAACCATAGTGATATCAGCTTGGTTTGTGTGCATTCTAAGACCTTTGCTCTGACATTCTTCCACTTCAATGAATAAACGAGGTAATGGGGTATCCAAATGAAATCAGTTTCAGTTTTGAATGAAATCAAATCCGAAAGTGATGGTCTATTTTGTCTATAAATATTAGAAAAAAAATCCAGTATAGAACTTTGAAGTTTAATAGGCAAGCAAAATGATTCAAGAGAGATGAAAAGCGATTTTTGATCCTTTGGAGTAATAATCCCTGCACATCATGTTCTGAGAGCCGAGAATTGTTCGTTATAATTTGTTAGTTCAACATACAAGCATGTGTTCTTTTTCCGAACGCAAAATCTTTCGTGAAAGTGTTCATGTTTCGATTTGTTAGCAGTTTGAATTGTTAATTAACCGATCACGCATTGTATAAGAAGAATTGCTATATGAATAATTATTATTAAGTTCAAAAGTTAGATGACGCTTCTAGATAAGCATTTTATCAAGTCATGCCAGATTAGATTTACGATGGATGTAGAGGTAATATTATTAAAAAAAAAACTTTCTTTCAGCAATCGTTTCTTTGATGAAGAATGAAAATTTTCGTTCTTAAGTTATACATTTTTATTTTCTAGTGACTTTGAGTTTATTTAGAATTACAAAGAGAGAGTTCAATTAGTTTAATAAAACTAATAATTACTTTTGTTTCCAGTATTAAATAAAAATAATATATTTAATATTTTTTATTATTAATTTATAGTAAGTTTTGAACTAATAAAATTTAAATATGATCAATGTGTGATAATTAAAACCTGTAAATTATGTCAACAACAATTTTCAAATATAAAATTTAATAAAAATATTCAAATAAGTTTCAGTTTCTCAATTGAGGAAACATTTGTAAAATGAATTTATAGATAATGAATACTCCATTTAGAGTATGTGACAAAGATAGATTAAATTTAAACGATATGATTACATTTAATATATAATTATAATTTACAGATTATGAGTAATTTTTTGATGAGTTTGTTTAATCTAAAACTAGTTTTCAAACCTACTTCGTTGGTAAATTTTGGTTTTAAGAGAAAAGAATAGATGATAAATGAATTATCACCATAAAATTAAAAAATAAGAATACTAAGGTTTTTCTCATGTTTACATGAAGTGAAATTTACCTTTATATGGGGAACTAAATATTATAGTGGTTATGAAATAACTTTCGATTTAGTGTTCAATAGCTCCAATCTAATTTGATTAATTTAAAGAAATCGAGAGGAAATTTAACTGAAGAGCACATTAATGTTTTCCTCAACATTTCTACGTGAAGTAAATAAAAATTGTTTTTAAAATTTTTAAATTCAAGGGAAGTTGACTTTCTAATTTCGTTTCTATATGTAATGACTTTTTAATTATTTTAGTATAATTTTCAGTGACTTTTTTTTAAGATTTACTTATATACAGAGATTATTTACACATTTTTTTAAATATTTTTATAAATAACCGGTAATTAAATTACGCATGTTCACATAAGTACCGGTTATTTTATAAACATGGTATAGTAAAAGTAGAATTAAGAAACTCTTTTTCAAAGGCAAAGATGGTTGAGGAACAATAAATTAAAGTATTAAAATTATTGCATTTGTCAAATGTTTACCATTTTCGCAAAAATAATTTTAGCAATACAAAGACGTTGATTTATTCTTTAAGATCCCTGAAATAGATTTCCTAAGCAAGCTTATTTTTACCTTAAAATATTGATGAGAAAGCATTCTTCGAACTCTTTCGTCCCAATCTCTGAGACTGGGATAGAAAAATAGTTTAGGAAAAATGTCAGAATGAATTAAAAGAAAACAATTTTAGTATTTCGGTCTCATAAAAATAAAAGTGCACGTGTCTGTTTCATTTTATGCATTTCTTACCCACCTTATTCTTTACAGAAAAGAAACTATTTTAAGAGAATCCTTTTTTTTTCTTTTTTTTTTTTGTAACTACTTTTTGAATTTTATTTTGTGAAAATGAAAGCTTAGAAGAAACTAAGTGGAATGCTCTACAACAATGAAAAATAATTATCTGAGATATGTTGCTTATTATAACCCAAATTTGTGAAAATTAGATAGTATTTTAGGTTTAAGTTTTAGATTTTAACTAGATAGAAACTTAATATAAAAGTAGAATTCTAAATTCAGAAAATAGTTATAAATTTGAATAAAGCTAAAAAACTTGATTATTAAATTAGCATATATATATTAGTTACTTTATGTGTGTGTAGCCAAATAAATAATTTGTTATTCTAAATCAAATACGTTAATAACAATTATGAAAATTTTTTATTGTATTTAATTATTGTATTATGTATCGCATTTATATTTATTTAATTTTAACTATATTTCTCAATTCCAAAGTAATTCAAATTCCACATCATTGCATAGTCAACTATTTTCTTATAACTATAAATTATACCAATGTTCCAATTTATCTTTAAATCAGCATAACTGTGTATATATTTCTAGACAGATAAACTAGAAATATATACATAATTATACTTTCTCTGTTTGTATTTTAAGAAAAAAATGGGGCTTTTAAAAATACTTCCAATAATCATTATTTATCTTTTTCATGACTATATAAATAATATATAATACTATTTAAATAAGATGGTGGCATAAAAGAAATATTTTTATTTTTAAGATAATTAAGGATTTATTTGTTAATATAAATAATTATTGTGAAACATTTTTTCTGTGAATTTATATTGTGGAATAAATTGTATTATGAATAATGGGAACAAATTCTGAAAATTTTATTTGTTAATCTGTAAATCGTTTTTATGTATAAAAACAAATTAATCCTCAAGCAATGCTAATAACTTGAAATGAATAATTTTCAGAAGTCAAGTATTTAATCATTGATTCACAGAAAGTTAAAAATTATTCGTTTAGAAAAATGTTTTAACTAATTATTTTCCTTCTTTTCATCATTATGTCCGTGTGAGAAAAGGTGATTTAGATACTGAGAGAATTACTTAAAATATTTATTATAGCATCATTCCATTTATTGTAGTCCTCAAAATATATTTCTTGCAAATGAATTAGGTTGAAAATCTCACAAGTAAGAAAAAAGGTCAAGTTTTAAATTTTGTTTTTTTTCATGGAATTAAATTTCAATAAAATATACTTTAAGCAAAATTAAAAAGAATCAAATTCCTTTCACAAAATAAATTGCAGTTGTTACTTTTATTGTATAATATTAGTAATTTCAGCCTTTTAGATATAATTGCCAAGCAGAGCACATATTTCTTTTCAATAAAATAATTTCTAACTAAATACATTAAAATAACATATGAAACAGGATATTAATGGATTTGATGCTAAACTGAAATACATTTTTTCTAATCAGGAATTCATTATAAAAGAAATATCACGGAGGAAAAAACAAACAAAAGTTTTGATTTTGTTTTCTTTTGTCACATGGGTTTAAGAAAAACATTTCCTTTATGCTTTTACTTGAAATAACAAAAAATATATAAAATGAAAGGTAAGCAGAAATTTTTATTATTTTAGAAAAACTGCTGTTAAAACTTAATATCTGTTGATCATAAATAATTCCGATGAACTCAGGGTAAAATTAAATTTTATAAATATTTATATCTGTCCATGTATTAAATGAATTTAAGAAAGAATATCAGTTTCAAGTCTAAAATTATACTTTGATATTCATTTAAAGAAATTTAAATATTCCCAAAAATCATATTAAAAATATATGCTTTATAAAGCTATTATTTATATAAATTTTCAAGAACCCATCACCATATCAATTTCAATACAATTCTCAACTGAAATCCAGATGCTTATATTTACTACAGAAAGAGATTGTTTCATTTATAATGTCTTTAATCGAATTTCAAATCCTATAAAACGTGCCTCGCTTATTTATTTTGATATATTTTTAGTGCGTGAATTTAAATTTTATTGGTCTGAATCATTCAAATAAATTTACTAGCAATAATAAACAGGTAATTAAAATTAAAGACAGTAATATCATATAAGGGAAGTAATATTCACAATCACCTTAACAATTAACATTATAATTAACGAAGTTAATGTTAATCATTCCAAAGAAATGTTTTTTGATTAATCTTTATTTTTGTATTTAAAGTACCAAAACGAAATTATTTCCTGTTAGACAATGTTCATCAAATATGCAATTCTTTACAATCTTCAAAGAGAAATAAAAAACAGAAAATTATTGATTCATTTTAAGAAATAAAAAACAAAAATACAGAAATCATGAAATTATCATTTGAGTTAAAGATTAATAATAGGCTGGTAATAATTATTGATGAGCTTGTAATAACTATCAACAGGCTGGTAAAAATATGAATAAATAGGAAAGTTAATTTCTATCACCTTAAAATTATTAATTTCTATAACTCTAAAATTAGCAGAATAGAGCTAGACTGTTGAGAATATTTTTAGGAATTTTAGTAAAGTTAGGAAAATTTATTGTTATAAAACTTTTTTAAATGTACTTTCATAAATGTAACGCATTTTGAGCATTTTCTACGTTTTAGCATTTTATCAGAAGAATCAATTTAAGAATCAAAAATACATGAAATCGTTCACTGAATAGAAGTTCAAAGTTATTAAAATACTGATAAATGAATTTTCATCAAAATATCTTTAACTAAAATATTTATAATCCCAAAAACTGAAAATTTAAAGTTGAAGAAAATGTTAGACTATTTTTATAAAAAAATATGTTATAATAATGATTATACTTTTATTTTAAAAATTTAATTATGATAAAAATAAAAACCTACACATTTTATTTTTTGTTTTACAATATTTTAAAATGCAGTAATTGCTTATGCGTTTTGAAAAGAATACAAACTACCCCATCAATTTTCATTATATATATTCCACTTTGAAATATTAGTTGATTTGAATTAATATTTACATCACTTTAGATACTACAAAACTCAAATGTCTACATGAAATAGAATTTTTATATTCATGGAGCATTTCTCATTTTTTATTGATGTAGGAAAAAAGGTGCTTAAAAATTATCTGGGTAATTATCATTTATCACCTAGACTTATGATAAAAATTGGATAAGCATAATCAAAAAAGTATAGAAAACAAAACCAAAGACATAATGACGGATTTTCGTTAATATAAAATTAGGATCTCTAACATCAAGATTCATTTCATGATCAAATGCTTAGCTCTTTCAGTGCAAGTTATATTCTTACAGTCAATTACATTTACAAATTAATATAATTATAAAAACGAATATAAAGAAAAACCCAATCTTAGAGATGAAATTGCGTTGTTACAAACTATTTCATTGTATAATTAAATAATATAATATTGTGAAACTAATCATAAAATATTTGGTATTTTTTTAAATTTTATAGAAAGAATTTAACATATTTTAGTAAGCATGCAGGCTCATTTTAGATGATGTTTAATAATCTTAACTAAGAAGGACTGCATGAAACAAATGAGTCGAACAGAATTCATTATAGAGGCTTAAGACATGTAATTTTAAATCTAAAAATTAAAGTAGACTGATTAAATTTACAATTAAAGGCTTTGGTTAAATGTGTTAAACAGACAAATTAAGTTAGTTTTTCGCAGGATCATTATTTTATGCTAATTTTAAAGTATACCTTAATAATCCACCAATGCATACGTATATTTTTAAAAAAAGATTACATGCACCAATATATTTTCTGTAAAGTTTGAACACACACACTCACATACACATACACATATACGCAGCTGTGAAAAATTTATTTATTTTTTATAGTATAAATATATTACTTTTCCTTATCGTTATCACGAAAGGAAGCAAAACTCACTAATTTTTTTTTAAAATAAAGGGAATATATATATATAAAATACAGACATGATATTAATATCAACCACACACCTCATTATATGCCCAAAATAACCATATTTTATTGATCCATCTTTGACTTGATTACGGTTAAAGTTAAACAAATGTAAAAACGTGACTAACGGCTCATATATCATTGCTTAGGACTTTTCCATACTGATGCAGTCGTAATATTTTCAGAGATTCGTTTATTTGTATCCATTCCCTCCGAGAAGAACAGACAAGATAAAAATACACCGCAAGGCTTTATTCCCACTGCATTTCGCTTCATTAAGTCAAGAAATCGAAAACTCGAATTACAGCTTCTCCAAAGTTGCAATATTCCGTATCATATCACGAAATTAGCGAAGTTTGCAGACTTTTCCTGTGCCGAAGTTGATTCCGAAGTGTACTTAAATTTTTGATAGAGCACCTTGTTAAAAGTGATGCTTGATACATTCGGAGAGCTCAAAGTAATCATGACTGCATTTTCTAGTGTTTCACATCTGATGTTATATTTTGAGAAGTAAAATGGGAGTTTTTTATCTGGCATTAATAATTAATTGATTTTGTTAATAATGAATAAAGTTTGCTTTCTTTTTTTGCCAAGCGTTAATGACCTGGATTGTGGTTTTGTTAATTAGCATGTTAAGTAAAAAAATATCCATCTTATATTAATGTCACGATATTGCACATAAAATTAATGAGAAAATTTAATTTATATACTAGATATATTACTGATAATTAAAGGAATATATTTTATACATAAATTAAATAATATTAGTAAAATATAAATTGCAAATATTAGTGTATATATATATATTCTTTGAAATAATAAAAAACTATAATCTTAATCTTAAGATTATAATTGAATTTTTTGTTTTTATTACAATTTTGATATGACAATCTGTTTTAAGTACCATTTTGTGAATATATTATTATATATTTACAAAATCATAGTTAATGTAATTTTTAAACTTTCATAATCAGTGCCCACATATAGATTTCTGGCTATTAAAAAGGTATTTGTATGAAGCGGATACTACAGAGATGAAATTTACATTATAAACGAAACACACTTTGATATTTTTCAATGTATTCTCGAAAAGCAGACGTTTGTGAATATCTTTTATACAATGTATATAAAAAAGATTTTGCATCAGTCTTCTCATACAAAATTGCATTTTAATGTTATCATGTGTAAAAAAAAATTATTATAATATGGTTCAATTAAGGTGGACAGCTTGCCATCACGTGTTTATTCTAATAAGCTTTCCACTGTGGTTATATTGGGAAATGTCTTCACTCACAAGATTCTGCACTCCTTTTTTATCTCCACCTCAGCAAATGTCAGAAAATACAGGAATTGAAAAATTCATGACAGACATAAAATACTGGGTAAAGTGTAGTATTAGAATGGTGAAGAAGTTACCAATAGTGGAAACGACAATCATCTTTACGCTATTTGTCGGATTGTACAGTCATATCATGAACACTGTTTTAAGAAAAGTTGCTTACAAGAAAATTGTTTTTCAATTTTGCAGAACTTAGACTATCAGCATAGAGATTCTGGCTTCCGTTATTCTTGATAGAGTTTTAGAGACGGTCACTCTTATAATAGTGTTAAAGACATCCTGTAATCCTCTTACTGACTTCGAATGAGGATTGATAAATAAATTTCTATCGTTTTTAAGAATTTTATACAACATTACGATGTATCTCATCGAATGTTGGTGGTTTTATGTAGATTGAAAATCGTCATTATCTTTCCGATTTCCCTATTCTAGCATAATTCATACAATGGTGATTTGCTGTGCAAATGGAAACACACCTCTTTCACATTTTGTTAGCATTTTGAGCAATACAATTACAGTTTTGCTACATTAAAATCCGTAATGAAAGTCTTATCTTCAAAACCTTCATAACACAATGTTTTACCATGAAATATAATTATATTGTACTGTGTTTTGGCATTCCCTGATATGGAGAAAATCAAATGTTTCACTAACGAAAATGTTCATCGAATCAAGTAAAAATTCTGGTTTGTGATTGTAGAGTAATTTGCATGCATCTACGTTTTATGTATTGTTTAAACCATACGTTCTATCAATTAGTACATTAAGTCATCTACTCTTTAGCATCTGCAGTCGATACTAATATTGTAATATAGCGTAAACTATCTGGATTATCGATTTACACAAATCATCTACTCTTTAGCATCTACAGACGATGCACTGTAATATAGTTTATAAATTATTTTGACTTTTATATGTTTGTACATGTCGTTTAATCGCTATTTGACTTCACAATTAGACTGGCATGAATTAGACGCTCATTAGACGTTTATGAAATTGTTGCATTTTTAACTATTTTTTGCTCTTCCGATCAATAACAAATTCAAATATGATTGAAGAAAGTGATTATGCAATATAACTTACCTATCAAAAGGTAGAAAAAACATTAAATATAGTCAAATTTTGAGAAACAAATTCATTAAATTTCTTTGAAGTTGTTTTCTGTGGCTATTTTCGATTACATTTAATCAGTCAAATTTTTTTACTTAATTAAAATTACTATTATTATTAAAATATATAAATATTTTTTTTAAATTTAAATAAAGTAAAATAAATTTGTGTGTATAAAAAAGTCTTACTCCAAGATGCATTTGTCACGCCTTAATAGGAACTTGCCAATTTATTTTATTTTATTTACTTAGTTATTTTCTTAAGTTGTATGTTAAATACAATTTCCCTATTAGTGTTCTTGGCAATGGGGAATAAAAATCAACACATATTAATGAATATTTAAACTATAAACTTTAATTAAGATAGTAACGAATAATTATATCAATACAGCAAAATACTTAAATACAACAAGCCTTAAGGTACTCGATATATCGACTACTACCTGCAATGAGATACTTTTAATATTTTCTTCTTGGCGCTACAACAACGTCACACCTATCAATAGTGTCACAGCATAATTTACATTCATGTTGTTGCTAATTCCACTGTAACTTTATTTCCTTCGCTAAAATTTCCCAATACAGAATTTCTCTTAATTTCTTTAATAGACTTCTCTTGTAGATGAATATTGCAGAATCGCTCTGTGGGCTCTATTTCATAGAAAGTATCAAATGCAAAACCAAATAATATTCATTTGGTTTTTCAGTAGAATTTCGTGTTTAAACCTTTATTCCAATGTCTTACTATATACACATCATGGTATCTAAAGGTAAAATATTCGAAACCAAAGAGGTTAAGTAATTTGGGAGTGACCTTCATGTAAGAGAAATTAATTAGGATTACAGAATATCCTTTAAGCTTTGGGGATCAATAAACATCAGAAAAGAGTAGCGAAATAGGTAAAGCGTAAAACGTATCACGTTTCTCCTTAATATATTCCGTATTTTAATTTAAACTTCAGGATACTTACAGCTCAGAATTTCTTGTAATTCATAATTAGTCTGCTGAATAAATTGTTTTTATATCTTAGTTTCCATAAAAATATATTAAAATTCAATAGCTACATTTTGTTTCGATTTATTTTCTACGCATATATTTTATGTTTTGAAAGTAAACCGTGAGTTAATTGGGAATTAATTTTAATATCAATGACATGGCATTTGAGAGAGACTGAGTAAAAATAATCATCTCAGTGCCTGAATTATTGAATCTGTAGGCACAACTAGAATGAGATAGAAAGTCTTACGTCTAGAGAATGTCTTATGTTTTCATAGCATAACTGAAATGTTTATTGTAGAATTTAAACTATTTTTGCTTATATTGGTAAATATTTTATTATTAATTATTTCACATGAAGCAGTCATTGAATATATTGAAATAAATTAAATTTCAATAATTATAATAAATTTATGAAATAATATGCATAAGGATTGTATAGAAAAGGAAGGATTTTGTTTTAAATTGCAATTAAAATAAAATCCATTATAAATCTTAATGAATCTTAAAATTATTCAACATAGTACTTTTTTCTTAATGTAGTTTTACAAAAGTTATTGAAATTTTTTGTCCCATTCTTAATGAAATGCCTACGTGTGCTGTATCATTAAAACTGATTTTATTTTTTCACAAAAACCATAAAACTACATTTAAATTAATTGTTTTCATTAAATTTTATTTTCAAGATTTCATAAATACAGTATTCATTTTTGCTTAAATTTAAATTTATAATTCCCTCATATATCACTATTAAATGTTTTTAAATTTTTAATATGATATGACCTGCTTAAGAATGATATAAATTGGTTGCTATGTGCCACGTTTTCTAAAATTTATTTAAATTTTAAGAAAATTATGTAATAACTTTAATTATGTGTATAGAAAGGTTTTAATAACTAATTTGTATGTGAAACAAAAATCATTGAAAGGCTTTATCAACTTACTGGGATAAATGTACTATTCTTATATTTTATTGATTCATTTCTGTTTCTAATGATCAATCCATATAAAACGGAAATTCTTAGTTTCGCCTACTTCTCACAAATTACAAAGCACTGTTTGCTCTTTCCCCCGTAACCTCGAAGCAGTTAATGGCTGGACAACTGTGAAGTAAACAAATAAAAACTGGTTGAACAGAGCGCATACTCAATGTTATTTCAGTTTTTCTTTCTTTTGGCAATAAGAGTGGACTGCGCCGTGTTGTCATGTCCCAATCGCGTTGCCCCTGGTAACGCCATTACAATTATGCTAGCAACAAGTTTACTTCCTTTTCCCACCCACCGTCTATAAACTTAGAAAAAAGTTTTAAGGAAAATCAAGCCACGCAGCTTGTTTAAAGCATTAGAGAAGTTTTAATAACCACCTTCTTAATGGTTATGATGTATGACCGTTACGGTTATGACAATTCATCATAGCAATAATTCTTTACTGTCAAGAGCTGGGTTTAATTTAGACCAGCCATTGAAGTCCGCAGCATTATGTGTTTTAATTCTATACATGGCTGTGTTGATGTCAGCCAAATGACAATGCAAAATTCCAAATCTGTAAGAAGGCTTTTGTTGATATTTGAATGGTCTTTTAACGAGTACAGTACGAGAGAACAAAGTTTAACTTAACTTTATGATTTTGATTCCATAGAAAGTGGCACGCCCTTTCCATTTAGTTAACTTCTAAAATTGTTTTAGCGAATTATTTCAAACTAATGTATGTTATGATACTTTATTTTGTCATCTTAAAATGAATGAGGACATCTTAAGAACAATAACTGTTTATTTGGAACTTGTATTTTGAATTACAAGTAATAAAGATTAAACCCTTTCTTTGATCTTCTATATATAGATAAGCATTTTGTCAGCATATTGTACTTTGTTTTATTTCCACTGTTTATTTTCTTAAGTATAGCACGTCAAATGGGGCTTTAAGAAAGGTAAATTGCTGTATAGCTAGCACATGGAAAAAATTAAATACATAAATCGCCTAAAATTTATTCTATAAAAAAATAATATATTTACTTAAATTATTCTACATAAGAAAACTGTTATTCTTTAAATTTATGGAATAAAAAATAAAATATATAATGCTTTTGATGTTAAAAACTGAAAATTAATCTTTATTACCTATGATAAATTTTTATGAAAAATTCTTAGGAATGTTAAGTATAGTCTCGTTTCAGTGTGTGTTTCATTTAAGTGGTTTGGATGTTAAATAAGTTTCACCTCAGAAGTATCAGCTTTATCTCTTAAAAGTAAATCAAGCAATAAGTGGTTTCTTTAAAACATTAATAAACATTTTTAGACAGCTTCTTATTTAGTAGTTTTTTATTTAGCAATTATTAGCTCAATTTAACTATCAAATTATCCAAACTCAAGATAACTGTTTGTTTTACATTCTCAATGGTCATCTTTGTAATTATTAAAAAATATGCTAATTTAAAATATAAATTTTATTTAAAAATTGAATTATTTTTCATTGTATAAAATCTAAAAAATCTTTAAATCTGTAATTTTTTAAATTTCATTTGAAGATACTTTAATTCTATTCATGTAAATATTTACCTATTCATTTTTTAATTAGTGTATTGTATAAATTTAAAATATACAATTTTTATCAATTGCATACAGAAAGAATATACTTAGTTCACATTTACTGGCATTTCTTTCTCATACAAAGTTATCCGAGATCTTAATAATAAAAACTTTTTCTTTCTTATTTTTTTACCTAGAATTTTAATTTAATGAAAAATATTTATATTTAAAAATTGATATATTAAAAAATATTGTTCAAAATCAATATTATACAGTATTAGACTGTCAACAACAAATAATTTGTTGTAAGTAAATACGTTAGAAATAGTTGAAGACAAGCAAGTGGGAATAATGAAGAAAAATTATCTAAGGAATTGATCCAGATTATTTATTTTCAGCGTAAATGCCCAACTCTTTCATTGTAGCTTATGTTTTTAAAAAAATAATGTATTGTACACTTTATAAGATCATATTTTCAGTCATTTTATATCATTAAAATATTAAAAAATTTAAGTAAAAATTCTGTGTTAATAATGTCAATAACTGGAAGAGAGTGTATATATATATATATTTTTTTTTAGCGAATGAACTAATAATGATTTTATTTTGAAATTAAATTAAAATCTTATGTAGATCCAAAATTTATTAAGATGATTTTAACTGCATGAAAAAATTCTGTTACAAAAATAAAAAGTTTCCTTTTTTTAATGAAATCAAACTTTTTTCCTGGCATTAACTTTCTAACATGAATTAATTTTCGATTTGAGGTCAGATTGAAACTATGCACCTACATCTATCTAAACTACCAACAAGAATGCTACCTAAGCAGTCGCGCGAAACCAAATCTTTAGATTAGTTAGAAGCTATTACTAGATCCCGTATTTCTATTGAATCCCATTAGGAATTTTTGATAGAAGTTTTAAGAATGAATTATAAAGAAAGATTGTAACTTTTTCTATTTGACTTATATATAAACACAAATGTAATTAAGATATCTATATTTTTTTAACAAATCTTCATATTATATTGAAACCTATGCTCATAATTATGTATTTTAAGGAAGTTTAAGAAGTTAACTTTGTAAAATTACATTTATCCTAACATTTAAAGAATCAAATGGTATAATAATGAAACTCTATAAGAATTTTATTATCGGTACACTTTATGTTGAGGATTGCGGAGATCTTTTTTCTTGATAGTTAAAAAAATAAGGTGAAGATAATTAATAAAGAAATGAAGGGGGTTACGGAAAATATTAATTTTGATTCTTCGTTTAAAATAATCTATATATATATATATATAATACAAGCTTAAAAGATCTTTTCAAATTCATTACATACCGTGTAATTATATATATATATAATTACAAGGCATGTAATGAATTTGAAACAGCTTTTAAACTTGTATTCCTTAAATATTAGTGTTGTAATAATTAATTTTGATCTACTCTTATTATATTACTGTAAATGTAGTAAAAGCTTTAATCCCTAAAATGCAAAAAATAAAAATAATAATAATAATAATGTGTAAGAAGCTGATTTATTTTTGATATTTAGAAGTCATTTGATGTAAAAAAATATATATAGTCAAAATATTTTCTCTGGTAAAATTCAAAGGGATGAAATTGAAAAGTCCTTGATAGAATCTTTTAAATCATAGGATGAAATTATTAAATGCATTTGCATAAATAAATCGTTTATGTAGTATTTATATTGTATACATAAAATGTAACACGTGTTTCCTCAGATTAAGGAAATGAAATATTTGGCATAATATACTTTTATGATTTCGTAAAAATAGGATAAAACACGTCATCTTGCTTAACATATCAAGAATTGAAGAGCTGTTTTTTTCCTTTTCCTTTTCTTTATAAGTGGATGAATACATAAATGATACATATGCAGTCCACTTGTTCGATAAATATATGAAAGTTATGTGAATGATAGATACATTTATAGTACATGAATGAACGAGTCAGACTTGTGATCCACGATTATAAAAATAAAATTGAATTCCACGATAATAAAAATTATAAAACACCAAGAAATAAGTATATAACAAATATATATTTAAATATTAAAAGGCTAAAATTAATTACACATTTAGAAGTATAAGAAGATAAATAATAAAGTTTTTTTTAAATAGAGTAAATTCTACATTATTGTAATTTATAATTTAAGTATAATTGGCAAATATTAATTAAATTAATTGGCAAATCTGAATTCAAAATTTAGCTTATATCTGCAAACAAAAATAAAGTTAAAATGTTTGAAATACTGCTATTATCTTCGAAATTCGTTTTCGAGTTATTATACTGATTAAAGATAAAACTCTTGTTTCTATACTTATTATATCTCAAATTTAATTGTAAAAATACTATCGGCATTAATACTCTTCTTGTACACTACAGTTGAAAATTGAAGGTTATTTTTAACTATAGAATGACAGATTTTAATGTCTCATCCAAATATTTTGGGATTATCGAAAATAATATTTATCGATTCCTTATCATTTAATCTAAAATATTTTAAGTATTTGGAAATTACAAAAGTTGGGAAAAATGCCCATACTACCCATTGTTTCCCAGACAGCTAAATTTATTGACTGCAGACTAATTCATTATTAATATGAATGTTTTACAAAGACATCCCTCTATATACATAAAATATCCTATTACTTTTCAATTCAAGTAAGCAAATAGCAATAAAATTACGAGAAGAGATTTTTTTTATATATGGTATTCAATCTTCAGTTATCAGTATCAGCTACAAAATTTCATATTTTCTATATGAAATTTGTTTCGTTTTTAAAATTCCGGAATTAAAAAATTTTATAAAATTATATTTTTTCTAAGGAAGCACTTGTGTGAATATGGAATGATTCATAATTGTTGTTGTTACTTATGACATTTTGACAAGCTGAGCTCGATATGCCATTAGCTATTCGAATTTAAGTCAGTAGCGTCCATCTTTTATTTAACCATAGCATCATAAAAGTGAAACACGACTTTGCTCTTAGACTCCTCCGATAGATGACACCACCAGAGAATCCACTTCTCAATTCTGATATTGATCTGGAGAGGGGGGGATTTTTCTCCTGATCATTACACCCATGGTAACTGCTTAACGAACGAAAATAGGATTTTCGATTCTTCAGATTTAACTAAGACAACTGTAAAAGGAAGCTGACGCATTGACTTCCCAGCCTGTCAAACACTATGGTTGCCATAAAACTTGTTATGGCACAACTTTCTTACATACGTTAGTTTACATTTGATACGTTTGGTTTGTTTGTTTGATACGTTTCTAAAATAATATATTTTCTTCAGTAATAAATTTTAAAAAGGGCTGTAATGTGCAAAAACTGTTCTTAATATTTTTTTTAGGAATTTTAATTGTATTTTATTAATAAAAAAAACAATCAAAAATAAAAAAAAAATTTTTTTTTGCACATAGTAAGCATTTTATTATTGTAAGTATATTAGTGTAATATTACTGACAAGCAACGATACATACTTGAAATATATGAGCCTATGTTATAACTTATATAAATAAT
Source organism: Latrodectus elegans (assembly GCA_030067965.1). NCBI lineage: Eukaryota > Metazoa > Arthropoda > Arachnida > Araneae > Theridiidae > Latrodectus > Latrodectus elegans. Next base: position 27,955,309 of record CM057810.1, on the reverse strand, counting down.
GTATACTTGCATATAGTGTTATAAAAAAAAGGACAGTAGAGAAACTATTTTTTAAATTATACTGTAAGTAATATATAATAAAAGTTTTCACATACATACATAATAACTAACAAAAATAAAAAATAACAATTCTTACATGTTGTAAGTATATATTATTGCTAACTAGTAATATATATTGTTAAAACATATGATTTGAGAGTAATACATATTTAACATATGATGTAATCTAAAATAAATTTTTTTAGTTCTGCATTTTAAGACTGTAACAATGCAAAAAAAAAAATTCTGTAAGTAATTTACTAAATTAGTATAATATTACTGACAAACAATAATGCATACTTACAAAATATAAGTCTATGTTAAACCTAACATATTTTGTTATAAAAAAGGTCTAGTAGAGGAACTATTTTTTATTAAATATGTTAAACTGTAAGTACTATACAACAACAGTTTTCATACGCATAATAACTAACAAAAATGAAAAAAAAACTTTTTTACAAATTATAATTAACTAGTAAACAATATATATTTACAATATATAATTTTTGAGAGTAATACATACTTAACACATATAATATAGTCTAAAATAAATTTTAAAGTTTTGCATTTTACTGAGCCATTTATTTCATTTAATTTCTTAATTAAATATATTTGGGGGCGGAAAAATGCAATTTTAAAATCATAACAAAATTAGAGAACAAACTCTGTAATTCAGATACAAAGAAAATGATAAACACTTCAAAGATGATATCATGCAATAAGATGTTAATTTTAAACTTAATTATATTTTAAATAAGCCTTTCCAGTAATTAAAAAATATTATTTTTATTTATCTTTAGAATGGTGATATTACTTTTTAACACGTAAGTTTCTGAATCAAAATAAGCAAACCCAGACTTTGCCAAAAGAGTGATTTTAAAGCGAAAACAGCAGTCCTTAAGGATCATAAAATAGTTTCGACTATTAATAGTTTAAACGTTGCCGTTTTCATTATTTAATGACTCAAGAAATAATTTTATGGTCTATGTCCAACGTTTGGTAGTAGAAAATTCTGAAAAAATTGCTTTAATTCTCAAGGCTCTTCATAGGGTCATACATTACGGTCGCCAAGATTTGGACAGTGGAAACCTCATGCGTCGGGCTGGGTAATGAAGGGGCTCTAGATTTAACGAGTACGTATATCGCATGTATTCGGCGGATCTTTGGCGGCATTGGGAACCGAACCTATTTTCATGACGATGCCTTAACCACTCTCTACCACGATCCTATTAAACTTTTATTAAAATTCAAACATGCTAAAACAAAGAAGCAAAGGGGATAGAATTAACTTGAAATTTCAAACTATTCCTTCAAATAAGTTTTGTTTTCCTAATGGGATTTTTCAAATAAATATATTTATGCGAATTTCAACAATAAAAATATATTTTAGTAGTTTATAAATAATATTAACGTTGTTTAATGCAGATTATTTGAAATTAATTACTTTCAATAAATTTTATATTTGCATTTTTAAACGCCAGCAAAGATTTGCTAATTCAAACATGTTTTCAAATTTCATGAGTTCAAATGAAGAGTCAAATGAAATAAAATGTGAAATTAAAAATACTAATTTTCGATTTCTTAAATGTTTGATTCTTTGGCTAAGTTAATATTCCAATGCTATGTTATTCATAAATTCTGCAGTCATCATGCAAATTTCTCTCACCACAAAGTCTCTTTAAATGCATGTCTATTTGCAATAAATCTGATTTAAAGTAGGCAACATTTTTATTTTTTTATAAATTTCAATTTTATATTAAATAAGCCTATTTTAGAAGCATGGAAGAAATTGAATAGCTGAAGTGTTAATCAAATAAAAATATTTAGGAAAGAAATCTTTTTCATTACTTATTCCAATCGTACAAAGTATTCACCAACAGTTAAATGTTAATGTTTGAAACTGAAAATAGTAAATTTAAAGTATGTCTTCGACTTCTCAATAAATTTACCTTCGTATTTTACATTTTATTTGATTATTATAATGGGTTAAAAAACAGTATAAGAATCACTATTCTGGGTGATTTTATTAAAAGGGCCTTAAAAATATTACTATTTATGAACTAATAAGACTGCAATTTAAAGGATAAAGTTTCTTTAAAGTAATTAGAATAGGAATTGTTTTAAATTGGTAGTTTGCTAAATAAAGAATAAGAAAAATAATTACTTCTCTTTTATGTCAAAATTTAATATAAATTTGTAATATTTGTTAAAAAATTAAACGTTGAATTATGTGTTGCCAATAAAAATATATTTAGTAGTTATTTAAATAAATATTTCATAGATTTTATTTGAAATTAAATTGTCAGAGGTAAAATACATTTAATTAAATAAATTTTTGCTTCTAGATAATACAAATATTTTTAAGATTTCGTATTAAAATGTTCTGCAACAAACACTTTCAAAGAGCATTCCCACATGAAATTGATGGCAAGACTCGAAATAAAGTTTAGCAATCGATATTCCTTTTCTCTGAGGATAATAGTCAGCCTCAAGAAATAATTTGCCCAGTGGCTGTTTCTGGAAAATTAGCGTGATCTGTACAATATATACCTTAGTGACCATTTCTCATCTCCCAATAATGTTAATATAACTTTGTTTTCTCTCAATTCTGCACAGTTTTAAAGTGAAAATGTAGTTACTAACATTTTTCCAGTAAAAAACAAAAATTGAAATTTATTTAGAGATACAAAGTTTGTTTCTATCAGGGTATTTTAATATTTTCCATTGTTACATCCAATGCAAGTATGTAACGTCAAAACAAAAATATTGTCTATGGGGAAATTTATGTTTCTTTCTGTTGTTTTTCTTTATTTGTTTTAATTTATTATTTGACATTAAAACTTAGTCTCCCAAAATTTGGTAACAAGCCAAGTGATTGGAGTTCATTACCAACCGATATCTTGAGTGTAGCCTCAAATAAAAATAGTCATTAAGTAATGTATTTGATTTTCAAGTTCAGTATATTTTTACTGTATTTTCGTTATAGAAGCAGTTTTTTTTTTTCACTTGAAGATCAGAGTTTAGTTTTTTAAATTTTTTTTCTTAAAATTGTTTTTCTAAATTTTTTTCTAAGCTTCAGTTTTCTTGAATATTGTTTGAATCTTAATTGAAATCTCTATGAGAATTAAAAAATATTATTTAAATTAATATATAATTTCTATTTCTAATAATTTTATAACAAATTCAATTCACTGAAAATTTTTTAGTTGAAATATTGATTGATTTTTAGTTTTTTTTTTTATATTTATTGTACGATATTTTCTTAGTAAAAGTATTAATTCCTATATAAAGCTCAAAGATTATTTATAATATATGATTAATATACATTTATGATTAATAATTTATTACAGACATCGTTTACAGTATAGTCAAATAATTCATTAGTTTTAAGGAATTATAAAAGGTTCAAGTGAGAAGACAATAGGTAAAAGTAATTGAAAATTAATAATTTTATGATCAGAAAATTTCGTTCTACATAGCCAAATATCATGCAAAAGTAATTTTGTAAATATTGCCAGAAAGTACTATACCACTAAAATGATCGGGAATAATTGGGGGTTAAATAAAAGAGGAAAGCGGTACTTGGTAGAGCTCTTTTGGATTGGAAAATCATGCACAGCTATGAAAAATGCTTTTTCTAAGAATCTTTTTAATAAATGTCTTTTAGAAAAAGCCGCTACCTAAGCCCTTAGCTGCTTCAAATTATTTTGCATATTCTCTTATTAAACATATTTTTCACTTTAGCACAATTCTTCATTGTGTTTCTTATTAATATTTATATTATCAACTTTTCATTAGGTTCATGAATTTTAGAAGGATTCTATTTCCTCCCCCTCCTGATCAATGTTAAAATTGAGGGAGTGGATCCTCTAGTGGTGCCATATATCTAAAATTTTAGAGTAAAAGTCGTACTTTCACCTTCGTGGTGCTTTGGTTAAGCGAAACACGCACCCTACTGACTTAAATTCGCAGAGCCAATGACATAGCGAGCTTGGCTTGTCAAAATGTCATAAGTAACAGCATCAATAGAATAAAGTTCAAATTTTTAATTATATAATATGTTCTTTTGCTGAAAACACAGAATAAATATGCTATTTAGCTTACTATAGTAAAAATGTAATCTAAAAATTTACTTACGTAAAATTTTAATTATTTTTTTTTGGTTATTAGAGAAAAAATGATGAAATATTCAGAACCAACTATCCTTAACTTTTTATAAATTGCTTGAAAATGTATATATTTCTCAGAATGCACTATTTTTGTTCTCTTCTGGCATTTAACTCCGATTTCCCTTTGGTCATAAGATAATCCATAAGATTATGTTCTCACATGCTTTTATGTCCATTACAATACAGTATAAGGGCTAATGTATTTTGTTATCCAAAACTGTGAGCTTTCTAACTAAATTGTTCAATAAATAAAATTTTTAATAATATTTTATTCAAAATCATTTGGAATTTTAATTAATATTGTTTTTTCTAAAAATACATTTTTTCTTCATTCTGAAATCAAGTATTAAATTTAATCAAAATATTTGAGGAAATATTGTAAACTATAAAAAAATGGTGGTGTGGAATTATTTATGTGATTGTATTATTAATCAAATAATTTATGTGTATGAATTCAACATTTTTAAGATTATGCTCTTTTATTCTTTAATTTCCATTACCATACACTATAATGGCTGGTGTATTTTGTTATCAAAAATTATTAGCTTACTAACTAAATTCATTCAGGAAATAAAAAATTTAACAACATTTTATTAAAATCATGTAAAATTTTAATAAATACTGTTTTTTCTAAAAAAAAACATTTTTTTTCATTTGAAATCAAGTATTAAGTTTAACTATAATATTTAATGTAATATTATAAATTTGATTAAAAAAATGGAAGAGTTTAGTTATATATTTGACTGTTTTATTAATCAAATATAGTACAAATTCACGATTGCGGCCAATTTGTCTAGGGGTCAGCGTGCCTGACTACGGATAGGGAGGTCCTGGGTTCGAATCCCGGTTCAGGCTTGGATGTACTTTCTCTCTCTAACCGGTCTTTGTCCTTTCCTTGTGTGTGAATGAGGTATGAATGATGCCTACCCTATAAACGGGTCCCTATGGCATGTGTGAGGGTGCGATGGTGGCCCACACCCTGTGGTGCACTCAGGGCAACGCTTCGGCTACTAAGAGGTCGCTGTGTCTGGCCAGTTACTTGGTATCAGGAAACAATAGATTAATAGACTCTGTTGCAATTGTAACTGTCTACAATTGGAAAAAAAATTCACCCTTTTTAAGAAAAACATAATTTTAAAACTAAATTTATAAAATCAGTAAACCATGAATTACAAAGAACAAATTGCATAATCTAGTTATTTAATTAACATCATTTAATTAATAAAATAAGTAAACATAGGAAAAGTTGGAGGTTTAAGCAATTGTTAATAACCTATTAATTACTTTAGTATTCTATATACTTTTTATTTTAAATTCTACACTTTTTAGTTTAGATAATTCTTACCATTCTATCAATTAATTTAGTATTCCGTTCTTTTTATTTAGCTAAGCAAATTAAAACTTTTTTATATTTATTTCGAATTTCACAAAATGTAGTTATTCTTATATTCCCTTTCATATAGTTTACGTATTGGGAAGTAGCAAGTTGTTCTCATAACTGTAAAAATTTCCAAGTACGAAATCTGTTCAAAATCTCATTTTGGATTCATTGTTATTCTACAATTTACATACTCCTACCATTACAGAATTGTGTTATTCTTTCCAACTTTTTTATACTCACTTGATTCATTTCTGTTTCCCAAGCGAACCATTCGTGAAATTCTGAGAATTGTTATTCCATTCACATAGCATAAGCTGTGCTCGAGTCCATGGAACTGCACGTAAATTGGAGAGAAAAAGATTCTGAATATTAAGATGAATCACTGCTAAATTTTTTATGCTCAAATAAATTGTTCAGTTTTTAGATAGATGACTTTATCTTGAATATATATTAATATTTGAATCACACAAAATATTATTTTAAATTAAGTATTTTTTAGCTCATTATATATTTTAAATATTTAATTTTTATATTTTGAATGATAACGATGAATAAAATCATTAGGCAATAATTCTCTTGAATTCAATATATCTGTTAAATGTTAGAAAATGATTTTTTTAAATTCATATTTTCTAATAAATAATGCTCAAAATCAATGCGAATTTTAATAAAATAGATTTCAGAAATTAAATTTAAATGTAATAAACTTTTTAAAACTTATAAAAATGATAAATCGGAGATGAATATTTGAGTTTTAGGTATTTTAAGTATATAAGGAAAGTTTTTTCAAGTGCTTTTTCACTAAACAGCATGCAGAATTTATATTTAAAATTCTCCTGCATATTCAATTAAAAATATGAGTAGGTAACGCCATCTACATTTAAATTCAATTACTGTAAAATACGTGTTTAATTTAAAAAACCTTAAACTATTGAATAAAAGGAACATTGTGAAAGAAATGTTAATATTTAATACATACAAAATTACATAAATGCATTATTTATTGCGCCTTTACTACTTAAAACCAATATATTTTTAAAAGCTGTTGTAGTTCTCAAATGCAATAAGCTTTTCAAAAGATATTCAATGTCATTTTAAGAGAAAAAAATGAAACATTTGTTAACACTTCGAATTAATAAATGATGATCTCTAATTTTTGAAATGTGTGTTAAAATATAAATAATGCAACTTCTTTTAATGTTATGACAAACAAATATAGTTCGAATAAAATTATATAAAAGCTATAACACTAAAAATATTTTCCGACATATATTTGTTTCCAGAGAAACATTTAGGGTTATTAGTTCTTTTACAAATATAAATGTCCTTAAAATTAAAAAAATATTATTTCGTTAAGCAACGTATTGTATTTTCCTTTGCATGATTCTAAGTAATTACCTCCTTATTGAAAAACAAAAACATTCATTAATAAATTTTGATTGATTATGATCACATTAATTTTTTTCATCCAAGCCTTTACAAAATATTAAATATCTATCTGTGAAATTTTGAAAAAGATATAAATGTTAAATTTTTGTATCAATCCCTTCTTCTGAAAAATTGTACATTTTATTACTAGAACATTACAATAAAAGATAAAAATATTATTCATTATAATTTACAACAAGTATATTTATTGTAGAGAATATTTGCATTTTTATTAACACACACACACACACATGCACACACACGCACACACACACACGCACACACATGCACACACGCACACACATGCACACACACACACGCACACACATGCACACACACACACATGCACACACACGCACACACACACACGCACACACATGCACACACATACACGCACACACGCACATACACGCACACACATGCACACACACACACACACACACACACACACACACACACACGCACACACATGCACACACACATGCACACACATGCACACACACATGCACACACATGCACACACACATGCACACACACACATGCACACACACACATGCACACACACACATGCACACACACACATGCACACACACACATGCACACACACACATGCACACACACACATGCACACACACACACACGAATAATTTTTTTAGTCTTACAGTGTTTCATATGCTGTCATAATTGGCTAATGGGCTGCTTAATTTTCTAATCCAATTTTTTACGTAGTTATATATATGCATATTTTCCGATTAAATATTATTCCAAAAATTACGTTTTATGTAAATTTACCTCGTTTTCATTTATCTTATCAATATCTTTGAGCTTTAAGTAATCTTATATTTATGCTATTTTTATATTATAATTATAATTGAATATTATAATTCTTTATTTTAGATTCATAGGTAAAGAATTGATCATTTTTGAATGTTTAAAAACTCACGGAAGCATTATATTAAAATTTAAATTATCAAGAATATTTATGCAAGCATTTTCTAGAGGAATTTGCAGAGGTACTATATACACATAGATATAAATTTATCGTGCGGACATTTTTCAAAAATATTATCACTGTTAAATTATTTTAAAACTTATATGTAGTCAAGAATAAAAGAATATGTGAAATATTTACACTGGATCCATATTTTCTTTTTATTTTTCATTCACGAAAAACTTTTTTTTCTGAAATAGTACTCCTTGCAGGAAAACAGACTTTTTGAAAGCTGATTTTTAGCAGTTTTATCATTTTATTCCCTTGAGAGACATGTGTGTTTGACAAGTAAAAAGTAAATACATTGCATTTTTGTTACTTTTGTTTATTTCTTTCTGGTTTAGAATATACATATATAGATATTTGATTTATTTTTATTTTTATGATATGTGTTGATTTACTTAATAATTATAGAATATAAGCTGAAATCTAAAGTAAAAGAATCAAACTTGTCTCTTGCTTTTATATTTTTTTATTTATTAGTGTTTATCTAAGAATGATAAATTCCAGTAAATTATAGCAAAACAGTTACATGTAGCTGTAAAATAGGTTTATTTTTAATCATTTCATTTCCAGAGAATTAAGGAAATTATTTGTATTATTTCTTTATTAATATTGAAGAGTAATTTTTTTGTATATAGCCATACACATAATTTCCTATATAAAATGCAGGTATTTGTTCAAATAATTTTGTATTTTTATAATTTTGTATTTAGTAAAAATCAAATTTTTGATTTTGACGGCAATTATCCTCAAGTGTTGCAGATATATAAGACTTTCAGAATCATGAATAACTTCATTTAAAATTGTTTGTACTCTTTTCAAATTTTTAGACATATTTATGGCTATTTACATCTTATCAGTATAAAATTTGATAATTTATAAACTACATACTTACATACAGTTATGAGTAGAAGCCTGAATCTTTACCTTTTGGTTATGAAGTAGGTATTTAACCTTAAAACAGCAATCGATTTTTCCACGTTTTGTTGAGTGTCAGCCGAAAACTTCCCTCAACTAATAATTGAAAAATTGTTTTTAACATGGCGAGGAATAGCATGTCTATTGTTATTATTTATATATTTGGTGTAGTAAAGTCTACATCACAGTTCCAAAAGCTCCCGTAGTTCAGATCCTCATGGATCTGATCTACGGGGGCATCTACATATCCTTCTCTTTTCACAGCTGCTTTCAGAATAAGCCAAAATAATTAAGAAAATGTCAGGAGTGGTAAGGAGAAAACAGGTAAAAGGAAAGAAAATTATCTTCCCATTCAAGAGCCTCAAACATTTTAAGTGGTCAATTCTAAATTTTACCATGGCTGATTGAAACGCCCGGTGATCACTGCTTAACTAGGACTGTTGATGACATATCAATAATTAATCTGTGGAAAATGCCATACAGAAAGCAATTGTTGCATATTTATGAAGTGGATTTTAAGTATACGCCTAAATTACTTTTTATTCGCATTGATGGTTCTTGAAAAGTGGTTAGTTTTACTACTCTGAATCTGTAACTTTTTTTGAGTTCTAACCTGATAACTTTTTTCACATGATAATGCACGTTCACAGGGTTGTTTTGAATAGAACATGATGTACGTTACAGAAAAAATGCTCTACTTGTTATAAAATATGCTTAAAAGCTACTACAGTTGGTTTGCCAGATCTATCATCAACCGAAAGAGTCTGATTAATGGTTTCGAAGCCTGTAGCTCTTCATCATATACTAATCTCTACAATTGAAGAGCCGTAGCATCGTGTGGACGCTCCACAAATCAAAATACATGTGCACGTGTTCAAACGTTCAATTAAAAATACAAAGATAAACATATAAGTCACACTATTGCTGAGTTAGGCATTTGTTCTGAGTACTGACTTCTTAAGACTTATCTTTTTTCAGAAATTTCTTGGAAACTAATTCACTTGTTATTTATAGTATAATATATTTGTTTATTAAATATAATATAATTTACATTTTTCTGTGTATAATAGTTTTACTGTCCAACAATCTAATTAAGCGAAGTTTATATATAATTTTTAATACTAGTCATATCAGTTTATTATATAGCGGATTAAACTTTTTTAAATGCAATAATGGTGCATACAATTGTAGAATCATGTTTTTTTTAAACTTTTTTTAATGCGCGTACCATTTTTAAGCTCAAACTGGTTGACATAACTTTAAATTTCAAATAGTTACATTTGGTATCTCATTCTCTTCCCCCAATATTAAAGTGTGTAGAAATTTTATTTAAATTTATATACTAACAAATAATTCAGATTCCCCTAATGCCGATGCTCTGTTGCTATATTTATATAACTCAGCAATGTATTAATTTAATAATTTATATATATATATATATATATATATATATATATATATATATATATATATATATATATATATATATATATATATATATATATATATATATATATATATAATTATCTTTCAAGAAATCAACCTACAGTAAAATGAAAGTGACTACAAACTTTCCCTAAGAAATTAACATTTTTTCACAGTTTTTTTTTATTTAAAATTATTTCTAGTGCTAAAAATGAATGGGTTGATTGGATCATAATAACAATTTTAAGTAAATACTTAGTAAAATATCTGTGGCCCGTAGTAGCCTAGTGTGGTTAGAGCATAAGCCTCCCTCCCAAAGTATCGGGGCAAACACCGATATTTTAGGTACTAATACTCCCAATACCACCAAAGGCCCAACGAGTTCATGCGATGTACATGTTCGTTAAATCTGTTTAATTGAAAGTCCTGTGGTCGGTCATTGAGCAGTTACCATGGGTGTATTGGTCTGGAGAAAATTTCTTTCTCCTTCAGAGCGATGCAAAAATTGAGGGAATGGATCATCTTGTGGTGTCATCTACCGGAGCAATTTAGGGCAAAGTCGTATTTTCCCCTTCGTGGTACTCTGTTTAAAGGGAAGACGTACCTTATTGATTTAAATGCGCATAACCAACGCCATAGTGATTCTGGTTTGTCCAAGTGTCATAAGTAACACCAACACAACAGCAAATTGTATTTATTGTTAAGTATATAATACTTTTCATTTGAAATATGACACTCATTAATTTAATTATAATACGTCCTACAGATATAATACAATACTATAAGAAAGGAAGAATAAAAAATTATTGAGTAATCTAACCTAAGACTTTAAATTTGAAAAATCATATTTCAAAGACTTCTATTCGATAAAATTGCGACAATACAAAACAAAAAGAAAAAAACATTCATAGATGAAAATAAATAGCTAAACAATTTAGAGTCACTCGAAAAGCAATAAACATTTAAAGACAAAAAAGAAGAACCATTCTGTAACAATAAGGTCAGGTACGAAAATCATTTGTTGACATTAGGCTTCGGAGTTTCTAGTAGACTATAACATTCCCAAATGATCAATTTTTCAGCTTATCCTTCCAGACATAAAATGTCACTTTTCAGGAACTTATCAATCATTCAGGAGATCAATCGCAAAGCTACGGTAAGCTGAAGCAAAATATGCCCGTCTAATGATATTTTAGCTACCGATACATATTTATTGAGTTCTTTTAATAGATATTTTTACTTACTGTTTCTTATTGACTTAAGCTTCCAAAAAATAAAAATTTAATCACTTTTATTAAAATTAAACCTTTACTCTATATTAGTAATAATATAATAGTACGAGCACATGTAAAGTATTTAGTAAATTCATTATATTGCTTATTATACATTATACACATTTCAGAAGCCATGTGCTTTAGTGGTTGTGTTTCACGCTCCCAAGCAACAGGTATGAGGTTCGATCCTCGATCTGAGCGAGGTCGTCTCAGATTTTTATTCCTTTATTGGGTTGATAAACTAGGTACCAAGCTTGCTTGGGAACTAAACACTGAGGATTTCGCATTAGGCTGACCACCTAATCGGGACGTAACCTTCGCATCCCATGGCCTCTCGATCAGAAAAACAGAGACACTGTGGGTCTTGTCCCACATGGGCAGTCGTCGCAAAGAGTTTAGTTTATATACACTTTAAGGTTCATATATACATATATATATATATATATGTATATATGAACCTATGTATATATATATATACCTATGTATGTATATATGAACCTATGTATATATATATATATATATATATATATATATATATATATTGTACTGCAATAAATGACACAGGAAAAGTCAGTTAGAGACATTTAAAGTAGAAAGATATTTTAGTATCTTTTAATTATTTTTGTTTTTACAGAACATTTGTACTAAATGCGACGAGTGCTTATCTTGTATACAAAGAAGACATTTAATGACCAATTGTTTTCCTCAATTTATTCAAGAAATCATATGTGTATTACGATTTCATGGTACCAAAATTATTAAATTCATTTTATTATATTTCTTTGTTAATTAAATTTTGAACATATACATAGGATCACTTTTTTACTGAACACACACACACACACACACACACACACACACACACACACACACACACACACACACACACACATATATATATATATATATATATATATATATATCAATGCATATTTCCATTCAACATGAAGGAATTCAACATATTTTATAAGGATAAAGTTGTCTGAGTTATTACATTTTAACTCTCAAAGTGATTACAGACACACGCTCATTCAAATGTTCTACATTTTCTTGCAAACTATAAGGTAATGTCGAATTACTTCACTTTATAATTAATAGTCTGATTATAATTTAAATTAACATTTTTAATATTTTCATCTGAATTGCATGCATATATTTTATTTAATTTGAGTAACATAGACTTTAATAATGGTCATTAAGGTATATTTCATTAAAATTTGAAAAATAAAAATAAATAATAAATAAGAACATTTTCTTTCAATTATTAAAAATATGCAAGCTTTAAAGATGTTCTCTTTTAAAATGATATACATTCAATATAAATGCAGATTGTAAGCGTGATAAAACTTTGTTCAGTTTTAAGTATATAGTGTAGGCAAAGGAACTCAAGTTTTCTCCAGAGCTGAAGAAAAGGCACCTATTAATTTTAGTCCTAGAGGCAAAGAGATGACTGTGTCAGAGAATCATGAAGCTGAATGTACAACTTTTTAATAAATCGTTTCTCCATTTTCCAATGGGCACGTGATTCGAAAGAGATATGTTTGAAAAGGAGACATCTTTTATTAAAATTTCTACTATTCTCCTGCCTCATTTTATTTTGCAGGCAGATTTTGAATTCTTACTTCTTCCCTTCTTTCCTTTTATAAGCAAAATAAAATCGCTTTAAAAAAATTCATTTTATCTTCATGCTTTTGCTTTTAAAACTTATTTTCTTTTCTTGTTTTTTTCTTGCAGAGAATTTCGTGTTTCATACAAAGTCATACTAGAAAGAAAAAGTCATAATTACATCATTGTGTATTAAACCATATATTCTTATTATGGTTTAATAATAAGAATAAATGGTTTAATACCATATATTTCTTAAGATAATCTTTAATTTCTTATTCAAAAGGAAATTAAAGATTATCTTAAGAAAGAAAATTAAAAACTCAAGATTAGTGTAAATAAAGAAAACTTACGGTAGTATCAGTATCATATTTCTACATAAATTATTAATTAAATAAACTACTTTTTTAATAAAATATAGATAATAAAGATTTGATTAAGTGACATAAAATGTAAATTATTTTGTAAAACAAGGAAAAATTTAATTACATTTTTTCAATTTAACTATGAATGTTAATCCCAACTTTGAATATTTAATTAATTAATTGCGATGATTTATTCAATTGCTTTCATCTTTATAAAAGAATACGTGATTTATTAAGAATTTATTTGTTAAATAATTATCTTTCTGCTTAGGACTGAATTAGTATGATTATTTTATTTAAAAATACTCGTAGTATTCAGTTTCATAATTAATGTTACTAATTTAGCAAAACAATTTTTAATATATTTGTCATTGTTAATGACAGGTATTAGGTATGTATAATAGACAAGTGTTAGCATATTTTAAATATGTACACTAACAAAGACACTTTCCAACACTGAAAATGCTACACCAAGAAGGAATAGGCAGAAAGTGATGAAACTCGGCAAACAGAGAGAGAGAGACAGCAAGCAACAATAAGGGATCTTATTTTTTAAAAGATATGCATATTACAGAGCAAGAACAGAGTCGGATCAGTAAGTTGTAGGGCCACCATCGATGACGATACACGAAACAACACGTTTAGGCAGAGATTCATTAAGAAGATGGATGATGTCCTGAAGTATGACTCTCCATTCTTTGACTACCACTTATCAATGCGCATCTTCTGAATGAGGCAGAGTGGCAGGATCTTCAAAGGGCGTCCAATCGTATTCCAAGCGTGAATGAGAAGAACAGCAGCACCTTTCAAGGCATGTTGGTTGAGGCGAGCAATGTGTGGTCGGGTGTTATCCTGCTGATAAAGGGCATTGAGCACTCCCTGAAAGTAGGGGAGTGTCACATGCCTCAGCACATCACCCACGTATAGTTGGGCTGTCATAGTACAGTGAATACGAACTAGAGGTGACTTGGAATTGTGCGCAATGACGCAACAAATCATGATGCTGCATTGTCACTGGAGACAACGTTCCAAATTTGTTGGAGAGTTGGATCTGTCTCCACGATGACCCTGCACTCGTACTCGGCGACTATCTCGGTGAAAACAGAAGAGCGATCCTCTACCACTCCGTCATCCACATCACTGTATCCGGCACCATTTCAAACGTTGATATCTATGCTATGGTGTCAATGGCAGTATTTTTAACAGACACCACTCGCAACCAATTGACGGCAAATAATTAAGCTCAATATGGGAGCATTAAGTGTATCTTGCACAGGCTAAAGAATTTCGCTAGATATGTTTTGAGGGACCGTCACTGCCTTCCATCGGAAGCGTCGTCGTGCTGATGTCGCTTTGGGTGCATCGGCACCTCACAAACGTTCTTTGTTCGAATCATCTTCACCACAGCCGGTGCACTATGGACGTTTAGGTGTCTGTCAACTTCAACTTGCTGTGCGGATTAACCTGCCTTCTGAGTCTAATCATCATTGTAGTCTTATCTGTCTACTGGAAATGATTTCGTTGAAGATAACCTGGTGTTCACTGCAAATTCAGATGTCCTTTGCGATAAGTACAAACTTTCAAAGATTATTTTCAAAGCAGCAATAACGGTTCAAATATTGCCCATTCTGTCAGTTCCTCACCTAATATCATATTTTATGTGAGCTGGAGAGCTACGCATTTTACATCATTTGCATAATTTGGTAAGGTGTGTCTACCCTGAAATTTTCACAATTATCTGGTCACTACTTGGTGTTGCATTTTCAATATCGGGCAGTGTATATCTTAAAGATATATTAGAAATTTAGTCTTCTTTCTTTTAAAGTTATATAAAATATTTATTCCAATTGGAATATCTTCCAGGGATAAATTCATTTATCAAAAATATTTAGCCCTAAAAGCGAAGAACTCATTGATTTTTACTATATTTCAATCACTTTTATTACAATTAAAACTATTATGTCATATGTATTGAGATATGGGTATTTTTAATTGCAGTTTTAAATACATTAACCATTTTTCATTTTTATTACATTTTTGTTGGACGAAAACACTTAAATTTATTTTGAAATTAAAAATTACACTTTAAAATCTGTTTAATTTTTTTTTCAAAAGTCATTAAGGTTGACTTTTGGATTTATTGCTAAAATTATGAAGTTTGCTGCAATTCAATCATATTTGTTTAAAAAAATCTAATCAAATAATTCTTAGATTTATGTCTTGAGAAAAAAAGTACAATTTCTGAATATATTAATTAAACTGAAATTTAATTGAATTTAATTTATGATATTTGGATGTCATTTTTAACATTTAACCACTCAGGTTAAAGAAGATGTGAAAAAATTATTCTGCGTTTTTCTAGACTTTGAGTATAATGGTGAAACTTAAAAATCTTGGCATAGTATCTCTTCCATTTTTCTTTATAGAACATGAAAACTGTATCTAGTTTACTGAAAAGAACTACCCAGGGATATATTTTCCGGAAATTATTCTAGAAAATCTCTCCTTTATTGGAAGTCTATGGAGAGAGAAATGATTTCAACAAAATACCTCCTGGGTATGGCGGTGGAATATAAATGCGGTTTTTTTGCAGTGATATCCTTAAAAACACATCAGATTTTGAAATAAGACATTAATTTACGGAAACAGTTTGAAAAACAATGCTATCTCATAACCCAAAGGACTATATATGTATGACTTGTAAGCTGATAACATATTCGTAGTATCCATAGTGCTTCAGTTATTTTTTTGAAAATTTATCCTAAACTTTGTCTTATCGCTAAATAAATCCTATAATGGTATAAAAAAGTATCTTTATAAATATCGGAATTTTTATCGAATCGTCTTGATAAATATTGGTACCATGTGGTAACTTTATTATGATATCAAGCGATAAGACTTCAATATCAAAGAAAAATTTATGCATATTTTTGAAAAGTCATCTTTGTACATATTTAAATTTTAAATTTTATTTGAAACATTAGCATCTTATTGACTTTTCTCTTTTATGTTGCTTTAAGAATTATTTCAAATATTATTACGTTAAAGAAGATGATTTAGATATTTGGTATTCTGGAATTTGTTTCAATGTTTTTTTTTTCTTTGGTAGACAATATTTTTGATAGGAAGTACATGTTTTGTAATGAAAAGTATTAATCTAAATAGGAGTTATTATAAATAAATACAGATAAAATTTTTGTAAAAGCCATTATATCTATAAGAAATGATTACTTTTAATCTAATTTGTGATATGCTTTGCTTGGAATTTCATTATACCACTATCATTGGTGTATCGCTGAAGAAATCATAGACTTAAAATGATAAAAATCATGTGTTCATATGAATTTAGCCATAATTAAATGCTTGCTGATCAGAAATTCATACGATGATACAGAGTGCATTAACACTTATAAGGCTCCATTAGCTACTTTCATATTAATGACGACATTATGATAGTTATGATATTTTTATGAGTCATTTAATTGGATACATAACTTTTTGTGTATTATAAGAAGTTATTTTAGCATTAAATATTTCTTGGAATTACATGTTTTATTTCTTTAAAGTAATTTTAGCGCTGCCGAAAGTATAAACATAATTAAGAAAGTATTATTTTCATTGATATGACTGTATTTTCAAATGTTAATGAATCTGCTGTCATGTCATATTTCACATTGCTATGCATCAACTTCTTTGATTAAGATTGATAATTCTTTTCTTTGGTTACAATATCATTAAGAAAATGAAAGTAATAAAAAAGTTTCTTTTAATTTTTTTCGTAGTTCTTCATTTTAAATATTTCAATTATAATTTTATCTTAATACCTAATATTAAAATTGCCTCAAATACTTTTTTAAGAAAGATTTTTTTATCACACAGTGAATCATATTTTCAGTATTCTAACCATACCAACTATTTATCCAATGCCTTGATTTTTCCTATTTCTTTTTCTTTTTTATTTTTATGTAATTTAAATATTTCATAAAATTTTTTATGCACATTTATATTTTGAGAGCTAGTATCTACCAGATCAACAAAAATAATAAAGGAAAATTAAGTTATTTTGTCAGAATTCTATTTTTAGTATAAAAAAAAGAAAATTGAATTTTTTTACTGTCTTTAATTTGTTTTCTAACCTTAAAATTTATACGCTAATTATTCAAATAATTTAAAAATACATTTAATGAAATACTATTAAATGTAATTTCAAAATATAATGCAATTGATAGTGATTTTAATATTTCATAAATAAATGATATTTTTTACATTGTGCTACCAAAACATGTCTTCAATTAACATAAAATTAGCAATAAAATAACTTTATATTAATGCATATTTTGACTATTTTCGATAGATATTTTTACGTTTTATAATTCAGTTGAGCACTAAATTATTCAAGCCTTTTAATGGACAAAGGTTCAGAAAAGGGTATATACATTTTTGCTTTTATTTTAAATGTAATGCAAATAATATAGGACATTAATAAAAATGGGGTACATAAGGACTGGGTCATTTAGTAAATGTCTTTACAGAATGTAAAAGAAATGACTCAGGAAAAAGAAAATCTCCATAGCTTCCAAAAGTTTGTAAATGGCAGTAAATTTGATCATAAAAATTCTTAGAATACAAGCCTGTTTGGTTTTATGCATCGGACATAATGAACTACGATAAATGCAATAAAAATCATTGTTCATTTGATCACTTGAACAAGGCAGTAAAGAATTTTCATTCATCGAGCCATTTTTTTTTCTAGTTGTTTTGTTCAAATGACAAAAAGAGCTTTATTATGTTTTAATACCTTTCTTAGAACTTTTGCTTCTGACATACTTGATAATATTTAAATTTATCTGAAATCAATAAATGAATTATCAGCAAATAATAAAGAATTAAGTTTGTACAAGAGATTAGTATAAATTCTTGAAAACACATAACCAATAATTAAATTCTTTTCAGTGCCTTGATAGAATATTTTAGAATATTTATACATTTAAAATCAAACATTAAAAGAATAAATTTTAAAGATTTATTATTTTTGAAACTAATGTATTAAGTATATATCTATATATATATATATATATATATATATATATATATATATATATATATATATATATATATATATATATATATATATATATATATATATACATGTATAAACCATAAAAATTAAATAATTATAATAATTATAATATTTCGCTTTTATTTTAAACAGTGTTTCAACAGAACATTCCTAATAAAAATGTGGCATGGTTATATAATTTTAATTTAATTTTTGAAAAAAAAATGAATCACATCAAAACTTATTTTTATCATATTCTGCCTGATTCAGTAAGCTTTATGTAATTTGTATAACATACAGTTATTAATTATATTTGTTTTTATTCTTATATTGTAGTGCATAAAATTGCAAATAAATTTAAATATTTTCTAATTCTAACAAATAATTTTTTTCTAAATTGCTCTTTTCTAATTCTTTTAATCAAATTTTGCAGAAATTTTTAAACATTGAATTTCTATATTCGTATTTTATGTGGGAAAATTAAATTATATCATTATTTTTAATTAAAAAGTTAAATACCTTGTGTGTATTCTGTAAGATTCAGCATTATCATTCTTATCTCTTCAATAAATTTATATGGAATATTTAAAAGATTTGAATTCTGTTTTCGGAATATTTACTCTGCAATTTATTGAAGCTTAAATCTTACATTATATCTACAAATCTTGATAAAATCAGTCAATATTTTAATTTCTAATTGGCACTAATTGTCAGTTATACAATAAATAGTTCTTTGTTCGTGAATGGTATAGTTAACATTCCGAAAAGAAATCCATTGTCTCTCTTAATTGTTTAGTGAATTTTGCTTTTTGTGGAAACATTATTATTTAGTTTGGTTATTTATTTAATGTTTGAGGAATTGGAAAAAAAATATTCCATTAAAATGATCTAATTTATTTTGAGAGATGTAATTAATTTTTTGAATTGTTCAGAATTCCTTTTGAGAGGAAATCAACCATTAGAAGTAAGAACATACTCTCAATTAAAGAGCACCATTTTGCGCAAAATCCTTTTGTTTGAGTGATAGAATAGGAAAGCATTTGATCAGTTGTTTTTGTGAATCACCTTTGTTTCAAAACAAAGAAAAATGTCCCAGATCTTATTTGGGTGGGAGCCAAGTCAAGAATTATTCAGCGGATTGATTTGGAATAATTGATAGAATTCAATTAGAGAGGCTTCTTTCTTTGAATGTTTGCCTAGCCTAACATAGCACAACGATGCTTTCGAAACCTTGGTTTTTTATTAAATTGAAACAAGTATGCTAGAGGTAAAATTTTAATGTTCAATGTTTTATCCACAAATTTAAGTTTAGTTTGAAAACCCAAAGATTATGCAAAAATACATTTTTTTCTAATATTTAAGAGAAGTAAACCTAAATTGTTTTTAGCGTTTCTTAAAATGTACCGTTATACAAAAAAACTTAAATCTCACGTTAATTGCTTGGCTACATATTAGATGAAAAAATTTTGCTTACAGTACATTATAAAATATTTACTCAATTTAATTGTACATTGTATTTTCATTGAAAGAGTGTTTGGGTTACATTTACCGAAAAAAAAAATACAATACGATTTTCAGTAAAAGGTTTGTTTATTTAGCACTCAATTTTCTGCTTCAATTAACATTTTTCCCATTACACTTTTTAAATTTAAGCACTTTGTTGATATCAGCACATAATTTAAAGACAAAATTACTAATTATTTCATCTAAAAATTATACTGCCTATTTATAAATGAAAAATGAAATTAATTTTATTACTGTGATTTCTTTGGAGTAGTATGTTGTTAAAGTATCTGTTTTGGTATCAGTAAAAACTCTTACCAACACTACCTGAAATATCAATTATTAAAAAGTTTATTTGAAGATCTATCATTAATATAGAGTAAAAATTTCTGTTACCAGAATTTGCTTAGTTCAATATCGTAGATATTGAACTAAACAAATTCTAGATCGTAGATCTAGAATTTGACTAGATCATAGATATTGAAGATAATATCTGAACTTGGAACTGCTAATTTAGTTCAATAATTCATCGATAAAAATTCTAGTTTTGGTGTACTTAATTAGAATTCATAAAATGCATATTCTTAGAGTATGTGTTGTTGCTGTTACTTATGACATTTGGACAAATCAAACTCGCTATGCCTTTGACTATGCGAATTTAAGTCAGAAGCGAGAGTGTTTCGCGCTTAACCAGAGCATCATAAAAGTGAAAACACAACTTTGCTCTAAGCTTCTCGGATTGATGAAACTAACAAAGAATCCACTTCCTCACATCGATTTTGACATTGATCTGAAGTGAGAGGAAAATTTCTCCAGATCATAACAACCTTGGCAGCTGCTTATCGCAGGATTACCTACTGACAGTCCTGTGGTTGGTCGTTGAGCATGGGTGTGATGGTCTGGATAAAATTTCCTCCCCCTTCAGATTTAAGTCAAAATTGGCGGAGTGGATTCTCTGAGGGTACCATCTATCGGTGGAGTCTTAGAGTAAAGTCCTACTTTCACCTACGTGGTGCTCTGGTTAAATGAAAGACGCAACCTACTGACTTAAATTTGCTTAGCCAACTGAATAGTGAGCTTGGCTTATCAAAGTGTCATAAGTAACAGCAACAATAACGTGTATACATGTATAAATATATTCGTATATTGCTTTGAAGTATGCTTAATGTTTTTTAATGTATTACAAAGAATATTTAAAAAATTATAATTGGAGAAACTATGTGGAAAAAAAAGTTATATTGTAAATAGTGAGGAGAAATTGCACACTGTACAGCAACTATTGTCAGGTATAACAGCAAAAAATGCAGTCTTGGTGTTTGAGATAGGAAGAAGAAAAAGATATCGAGTTAAAATGATAAGTGTTGTATTGTTCCCTATGATGAAAACAGATTAAAAGTAAGAAAAACAGTGCTGAAAGTAAGCCCAACGATGTTAAAGCAACATGTTTATATGGTATGAACACTAAAGAAGGAAAGTTGCTCCTGTAATTTTGAAAACATAGCAAAAATATTTAAAATATAAGGAATAGAATAACAAGAATACATTTATGATGATGATAGATGGTTAGATCATTGTGAAAAAGACGATTTAGCATAAACCAGCTTATCGCAGCATTATCTATATGAGTAATCATTTCATTAAAAGACTTTACATAAATTAAATGACCATATTTTTAAATTCATTGAAAAAACAAAGAATTTATTGAGATGAATTAAATAGCTGCGAAAAGATATGTTTAACCCGTGAGCATGCAAGGTGGGTCAGTCAGTTCAAATGTTCCTAAAACATGAGATAGAGACTTGATAAAATACTGTGTACCGTATTTCGAATGTAATTCAGATCTGTATTTAGGATAAATTACTTTCTTATGTTTATAATTTCCACATTTATGACTGTCCTTTTTGCTTATCTTTTTATGGTAAATATATTTTAGGCCCGATGCGCGTGCTCGTATAATCAGATTTTAGTTATTTTTTGTTTTAAAATAAAATGAAGGGCTGCTTTTCTTACAAGTAGGAAACGAAATGGCTTGATACGCTGTTTAAAGACATATCAACTAACGTATTTTCAATGAACAAAAAGTATAAATCAAAAAAGTATTACTGAAAATTATTTATTGAAGAAGAGAATCAGTAAAATGGCAGAACTTCTTTCCATTTCCATAATATTATTCTAAAATTAAAATGAAGCCTTATTGATTTAAAAATGCATGTTCTGTAATTGGTATGTACGAATTTTTATATGACAATTGCATTTCAAAGAATATTGTGTAATTTGTTCAAATAAATATATAGAGACTATTGTACAACATTTTTGTTGACAGAAATGAAACTGATAATCATAATCTTTGGCTGATGTTAATAAAAAACCTAAAAATTTACATTCTTAAAATAAGACCAATATTACATTCATAAAAGGATGGATGAATTGAGAAATTATTACGGTAGTTCAAATGTGAATTCGAGCTAACCATAAAAAATTTAAGCAAAATACTTTTCCAAAGAAAAATTTCTGTTTAATTTTGATCACGCAACTTCGCATCTGGCCGTTGTCGAACACCTAGGTGAGTACATCAAATTCTTATATTCACAACTTAATGTAACACCGGTTTGTCAGCCCACGGACCATTTAATTCTCGAATAGCTAAAATTAACAACGACGTTTATTCAGATCATTGACACCAGCGATTGATAATAAACAAAATTACCAATCTATTAACCACTGGTAACAATGAAATAATCACTGTGAAAAAGATTAACATGCTAAATGTCATAAGGTGGTCATCGATTGAATTACTTTCACTTATTATTAGTCTTGAACTGAGTGAATGGCCCCAGGTTTGATAACTCTCACTTTTGAGAAAGAAATGAATGTTGCACTTGTATTTTCTGCATGCTTATCTACCTGTATCGATACTATGGAGTTTTTTGAGTTTCCTCTCTTAAAACATGTGAGTACGGTATATTATGGATGAAAATTTTTCCCAAATATCAATATTTTTAGGTAGTCACTGAAATACTTTATAACATCCTTTGGCTTTCAGGCTGCATAAGAAGTAATGTTTAAAGTGACAGATGGAAGAATGAGAAAAATATTCCAAACATATCATTTGTTAGGTTCTCAGGAAATTCTTTTGGGCCATGAAGAAATACATACTGATGTTGAATCCATTGGCGAAATCGAAATGGAAAATGAGAATGTTATAATTGTATTGCATTGATGTAAAAAAAGTTCTAGGCTGCGAGGATATCTCTACCGACGTCAATACATAATGGATGGCAAATAATGAAGTTCATGAAATGACTAACAAAGATATTATAGAAATAGTAGAATATGGAAAGATAACGGCAGAGAAGAGGAGAAAGAAGCAATGGCACATTAAGTTTCGGAGCGGAGTTAAAATGCAGAAGTTGTCATCTAGTTATAACTTTTCCAATGATTCATATCATAGGCCAATTTTTTATTATCAGTGCCATTATTTATTAATGAAAATCATATTCAGTCAATTTTCTTAAATACTAGGAATGGGATTTATGTCAATTTTTATTTCCTGCATTAAGTCAAAGATTACTAAGAGAATTTGCGTTGAAATATGAGAAGTTCATGTAAGTTAAATTACTTTTCCTTATAACAAATTCATTAAATGCTCCGAGCAGTGTATAAACATAAATAAATTGTCAGTAAAGACATTTTTTGACTAAATGTCCTACTAATCTATGATTCATCGGGCCTACTCATATTCTACATAACTACAGATAAATTGAGGACTAACCATCCAGAAGAATTGAGAACATACTTATCATAACAGTGATTTCAATCTTTGTCATGATGAGAATGTTTTCAACTCACTTCCTGGTAAGCATGTGTAATTTTATCTTCTGGTGATGGTGTGCGATGAAATGAGTACATAAATCTCCGGCATATCCTGTTTATTTGTTATCTGGGCTACGCATACATCGCGTCAGATATCCACATATTTCCTCATATGCTAGAGCGTTTAATGTATTTTAAAATGTAAGGGGTAATCAAGTTAACGATCATGTATTAATTTAGTACTATCCCATATCGAAAAGCTAAACAACCACGAATTATGGAAATAAATAAAAAGTTTTATTATTATTTTTTATATAACATAAATCTGAGTTTAGATATGAGCGTCAAAGGATTGTGATGCTAATAAGATTGTAACATTAAATAATAGTGATTTCATATATTTTCATGTGCTTGATTGGAACTTTAACATAGCTTAGACTATAATTTAAGATTAGAACGCATTACACAGAACAGTTCAATCGTCATAACGGGCTTTTCGCGACTTGCTAGATAATGTTTCCCTCATTGCTTTTCCTTTATTGCAAGCTAATATTTCCGTTATTGCTAGATGTTTCCTTTATTTCTGGATAAAGTTCCTCTTAATGCTTGAAAGAAGGCTTTGAATTTTCTTAAGATTTAACGCAAATGATTTGCTCCCATAGAAATCAACACACATTTTCTGCTTGTAAGTAAAATGATTAGTTTAGAATTCAAACTCTTAAACTCAAAAGAATATACACCTTTTAAAAATCAACATGAGCTTTATCGGATCACATAAGAAATAAATAATTTAAATTTCATTAAAAATTACAAAATAAATAATATTGAACATATATATTTTATTATTGCCAATGCAATGCATTATAGATTCCCTGCTTTCTGAAAATATAAATGTATAAAATTTGATATCTTTTTAATTCCTTGTACCGAGAGGGAAACCGAAATAAAAATTGATTTGTAACGAACCGTATTTTTAACTATGAAGTCCTCCTTGTTTAAAATTATGTTAGAATTGTTAGTATAACAATCATAATTTTGAATAATTTAAATGCATCTAGGGTAAAGTAATATATATATATATATATATATATATATATATATATATATATAACAGTTATACGATATTTGTAAAATTAGTTATTATTGGAGAATTTTACATGATGAGCAAAGAATAACTAATCATAAAACGGAACCTTCGTTATTTTTGAGCACAAAATAACTCTAATTACAATGTTGTCATTTTGAAACGAAAAATGCCTTGTCTGCTACATTAAAGTAAGACTATAATTCATTCTATAAAGGATAAAAGTTCATCTTCTTGTCATAGAACTGAAACTTCAAATGATTGATAATTGCATTTGTTCACCAATAATATATCCAAATTATTTCTTAACAAAGTAAACACTTAATCCTCAATAAATGCACAAGGTATGAATTAATCATGTTTATTTTCATACAACACATTAATGTAATAAAGATTGACCCTTTAATAGAAACTTTCTTAATTTAAAGAATGCATTTTATTGAAATTCCTTTGATGATGTAAATTCCATTTTACTACTTTATCATCAATCTTAATGATGCATATAAAGAATGTTTGACAATAACATTTGTTGGAAAAAGAAAATGTATAAATAATAAATAATATTTATCTATTGTTGTCCAATAATATATACCATCTAGAACGACTCTATTTGGAGAAAAAATTAATTTATTACATTTTCACAACTAAATTTTCTTGATCTTAAATAGAGAATAGAATATTTCTAAAATTATATTATTTTTAAATACATTTTTTTCAAGTTATAAAATTAAAATATTCAAATAATTCAGATCAATAATATAATTTGAAATATATTCAAATAATCCAATAATATAATAATATAATATTCAAATAATCCAATAATATAATAATATAATATTCAAATAATCCAATAATATAATAATATAATGTTCAAATAATCCAGATAATTCAGTCAAATAATTCAGATAACTTGTTTGATTCAAGTAATGTAAGAGTCACATTTTCTAGAATCTATGTCCAATTACCTCTAAAAATTATAAATATTTTCTTATTATAATATATAATTAGAGATGGTATTTTTTCTTCTAGGTATTAAATGCAGATTAAAGATTTTTTTTATTTTGTTATCCAGTGAAACTTTTCATGTTTCTCTGCCTTGCGTATTATTAGTAATATTATAATATACAATATAGAGAAACATAAAAAGTAACATGACACCCACATTTTCATCAAAATTTAATTTTAAAAACTTTGAGCAAGACTTAAATTGTGAATAAACAGTAATTATAGTTGATTATGGAAATTACTCCTGAAATACAAAATGTGTCTTTCTGAAAAACTCATATATTATAGTTTCTTGAATAATTATAATGAGGAAATAAATAATTTGTTTTGATCTGAATGAGTTTTAATTCTTCAAAGCCAATGTCTTATGGATCAAGGAAACCACAATAAACCTTGAAGCTAAATCCCGCCTCTAAATTTAGATTTAAAATATGAAGCAGCGATATAACCACAATTAATCGCTTAGAAAATTGTATAACATAAGCAACTTATTAATATTTTTTAAATTTAAACCCTATAAAAATTCAAAAATTCTTTAAATATCTCTGCTATTTTCAACTAAAATCTTAAATTTATGTAGAGTGTTTTTGTTTGTGATGCATATATATATCTATATTATATATATATATATATGAACATATATACATATATATATATGAACATATATACATATATATATATGAACATATATACATATATATGAACATATATACATATATATATGTATAGAGAGAGAGAGATATTAATCGATGCAAAGATTCTAAAATCTAATTGTAGAATTACTTGAAATAGTTGAAGTGAATTAAAGCAAGGTAGTGATTTTATTTGTACTCAAACAAATGTGTAACTTTTAATATTATACGCTTCTGATACTTAAAACCAATAATTACTTAAAAATTATTTACTTCTATAAATCATCAAGATTTACATAAATTTGTCAAGAAAAAATTAGGCATTTATTCAAAAAATTCCTTAATTCTGTTATGCAAAACTTAATTTTTTTTAAAAAAAATAACAATAATTGAAAATGATATTTTTGCATGGATTATTGTAAGTATGCAATATTTGAATATTGTGAGCATGCATTTTTGGGATATTGTAAGCATACCAAATTTAAATAACATTTTGTATACTTACAATATTCAAATGCATTTTATATATTTTATGCTTACAGATATTAGTGCTTGTTTTGCTATCTTTTCAATATTTTGATTAAATTTTAAGTTGCGTGCTTGAAAAGTGGATTTATGAATAAGACTTCTTTCCGTACGTTTCATCATGAATAAATTATTTCTTTTTGAAATCAAAGTAAATAATCCAATATATAAAATTCACGACACAAATTTTTAAAAGGAATTGTACTTCTCTCTCAGTAGTATGTACGCTCATTCGGAGAAAAATACAATCATAAACTGAAATATTTTCAAAAATCACTCGGAAAATGTAAAACGGAGTTCTCTTTTACATACTTTATTCGCTTTGGCTTAAAAAACACTTTCATAATGTTTTATAATTGTTTTCTATCTAAAAAGTTTGCATTTAAACACGAAAACAAATTTAATATTTTCAACAATTTAATATCAAATTATTAACTATTTTTGCAGCTTGTAATATTCGCTAATTTTTGTTATGTTCATGATAGGGAATATCTAATGAGATTCTGCCAAAATAAAAGTGAATTAAAATGCTATGAATTATTTATGCAAAAAGATATAAAAATGATGTGAATCATGTCAAATCATTGTCAAATGTTATTCTCTTTCCCTTTAAAATGTTATATTTCATTTGACTGTTTTCGGATGATTTTTATAAGATACGTTTTTTTATTAATAAAAATGACTTCTAAAAATGCACGAATATAAATTTTATTCAGCAGAGGATTATACGTGAATTCTGTCAAATAATTCTTTGAAAATCATGGTAAATACTTCATGCAGTAATTTTCTAACAAAATAGTGAGAAAATATCAAAATATGAACCTCTTTTATTAAACCTTAATTGTTAAAATCATTTTGAAAAATTGGAATTAATTAAAAGCTGGTAAAAAGTAAAATTGATCTGTATAAAATCAGATCTTAGAATTTAATCGTGAATTTAATCGTTATATCATCAAATGAAGTCATAATTTAAAAAAATCAGATTTATTTAGAAGAATCGATTTTTCCATTTATAAGAGAATACTTTCAAAATAAATATTATCAAATGAAATTGTCTGATTCAGTGTAAGCAAAATTTAAATCAAATATACAACGAAAGGACCGCATGTGGGCAGCTATTAGTCTAAAGAAAGAAAGTTAATTGAGACATATTTGGAAATAGCGTGTAATACTTTAAAATATTTAATGAAACTTTTCCTTGAATAAAATTTGAAACTATTCCGTCAAAAATACAGAAAAAAGTGTCAAGAAAACATTCCGTCTAACGGAAAAAAATTTTCTAGAACGCAAACAAAATTTTTCTAAGACATAAATAGTATTGTATGATAAAATATATTTTAATAATCTTTTTGGTTAAGCTATCTTAAGAACTTTCATCATAAATTTGATATTAGTTCATAAAAGATTTCCAAATGTGTTAAATGAAATTTAGGAAAGAAATACTTCTAAAAATGCCTAAACAAATGAAGAGTATGATTTTTAAGGCAATCAAAAGTGACTTTACCAATCTGCCACCCCCTCTAAAAAATTAATTTCTCTAATAGTTCAATATCATGTGCAAAAATGACTTATAATTGACTAATTAATCAACTTCTAATTTTCCACCGTGTAAACTGATGGTGAAAATTTCTTTTCACGCCAAAACTATCAAATTTATATGTAAAACAATATTCAAATCACCCATAAATTCAATATTACGTCACGAAATTAATTGCATACTATGAAGTATCATAAACTATATAAAAAACTATTATATTTATGTTATTATTCTCTTTAAGTAATTAATTTATTTAAACTTACCATATGTGTTTTATAATTTTTAATAAAAGCGTTTATCAACGTTAACGCCTTTTGATGTTATTTTGTAAAAGAAAATAATAATAAATTTGAAGAATGTATTGCTTGTCACATTAATTTTAATATTGAATAATAATGATATGAATTGTGAATGAAATCAAATATTTAACAGGTTTAAGAAAATTATAAAGAAGAAAAACAGAAACTTATTGATTTTGGAAAAAGCAAATGTTCTAAATTTAACTTTTACCATTTCATTTGTGTCCAAATCTAATAGTTTTTTCCATTAATATTGACATTATTTCTAAAATTTAAAAAAATTGAATTCGTATTGAAAACTATGTGTTTTCTATAAAAGATATAAACTGTTTATATATTATATGAAAAGATGAAATAAACGTAATATATTGTTTTAAACATTCAGTAATATATGAATATATTTTGGATATACAAAATCAAACTAAAATTCATTTTTGCATAGAGTATTTAAATTCAGCAGCAGCCAACAACAATTTTAATGTAATTTTGAATATTTTATCAACTGTATTCTTTATATAAATAAATATTTTATATTGGGGGAATTTAACATAGAGCTAAATAATATCAGAAATAAAATCTTAAATAAATACTTATTAATTACTGAAAAATACCAAAATATAAAATGTTCTTTGCAAATTATTATTATTTTAATAAAGAAATATAAACTACCATTATTAAAAAAATGTTAATATCTTGAGTTTTACATTTGTAATACTTTTGTTTTTATTTTTATTAATATAAATACACATTTATATGAAATATTTGACTATGCATTTTATAGAGAAGACACTATTTTATAAAGCATAAGAAAGAATTCTGACCAATAAATTCACAACACCCAAACAACCATTTTGTTTTCCTATTCACCATTTGGTGAAAAATAGATAGTTTTAGGAAATTCCATCACCACACGCGTAAATCTCTAGGACCAGTATTAAGCTAAATAGACTAGAGCTTTCAAAAAACTTGCGAAACTTTAGAATTTTCAACCAAATCAGGTATGAATACCGTCGCCCGTTGTAGAAGGAGAGTTAGTGAAGACGATCAGTTTTGAACGCTAGTCAAGTGCATACGTATTAGGGATTTCTGTGTTTGGAAACTGTTTCCTGTTTTATTAGCTGAACTAAAACTCTGTAATTTTGAGTTCTATAGCTGGAAATTCCTGTATCTTCTTGAAATTGCTTCAAATAAAAGTCTCGTGAGTTTTAAGAGATTATTTTAACGACTCTCAACCATCACGAAACCCATAATATGGTAAAAATGGTAACATACATATAACATGGTAACCCATAATATGGTACTAATTATATGCAAACATAATTAGGTACACATCTATCAAATAACTATCGATGTAATATGAAATCAGTATCAAATAGTGAGTGGTGGTTGTCTGGTTAAGAAGGTCGTTGTTTTCATTGATGTAAGATAATGAATCCATCCTTTTTCACCAATGACTGAAGAACCATCTTTTTCACCAATGGAAGTAAGAACACGTAAAATAACTGTGTATTACATAATAGTTAGACTCAGTGGTCACAAAATATCATCCAAGTGAGATGATACCTATGGGACTGTAGCTCAAGTCTATGTGGGATTTGATTTCTCTAGGCTTCTATATTACGAAAACTCATATCTTTCAATATGTTGATGAAATATACATTGAATGCTTTACTGCACATAAATTATAATCAATTCTGCACCTTATTGTACTGAAGGAGGAAATTTCTTAAGTGATTAATCATTATAAATATAAAATATTAAAAATTCTACTTCTTTTGTTAGAAAAATAAATACATCAAAAGAAAATTATTTAAAATAAATAAAAATATGATGAAATGTACATGGTATTTTATTTCTCTATTTGCAAATCAATTTATTCAATTTATTTTAACTTATCAAATTTTATAATTTTCCAATGGTTTTATGAGAAAATATTTATTTACTATGGCTTTAACCTGCTGAAAAACTAAGAGAAAATAAACATTTTATTGTCAAAATCAAAAGGTATTTTATAACATTAACTTGTGTCAAAAGCGTTTTAGCTGAATGAAGGACTTCTCGACTGTATTAATTTAAAAATTAATAAATGAAAAACAGTAATATAAGAAACATGAAGAATAAATCAACTGAATTTAGTTCTTTATTGAAAGTGATTGAAATAACAAGAGAGCAAGCATAGCCATTGCAAAAAATGCCTTGCTAACTGATGAAACTATTGACATTTTCTTTACACTTTAAATCACATAGCATCTAACTTCAGATAATACCAGCGAAAGAAAAAACTTTATAAAGAATTTCCCATATTTTTCACTTTTTAGTTATTGATGTCTATTCCAATTCCATACTTGTGAAAAAAATAATATTGTTTAAAAAAGTAAAGAAAAATGATTGAATATCATATTTAATTATGAATATGTGTTAATAAATAAATACTTCAGTGATCAAAATGCAATCTACCGCTTTCATCTCTCTTTTAATCACATTTTAGACTACATTAAACATTTTTGATGGTTCAGTAAGATTAGATTTACGTTTCGTTTACGATTTGATCAAGGGATTCTTTATAAATAACAAACATATTCATAGGTTTCCTAAACTGTGAGATTCTGTCTAACATATAACTTATAATACCATTGGTGCTGTGCTCACTTTATAGTTTTCGCTATCCTCGTAAAAATGACAATACAGATGCTTTACCAAATGCTAAATTTGTCAGCAATAATTTTTTGCAAAAATGATATGTTTTTTAAGAATGTGCATGTTTTGTATCTGTATTATTATCACTTTTAAATAATATGCGACATTGCATTACAAATAAGATTTTTTTTCTTTAAAATAAACGAAACTTCTCTATATTCCATATTCCTGATTATTTTAACTTTAATTAAACTCATGGAAGATATACATTTTTATATGTTTTAAATATACACATAGGATATAGTTTAAAATGAAAATTGATACTATAGTGATAATTTAATTTGTTTATAAAATATTACTGCAAATAAAACTAACGATATCGTTATTAATATTTTTTTTCTTTTTCAGGTGAATAATCCCTTCTGAAAACAGAAAATAAATGCGAGCTCTTAAAAGAAACTGCAAGCATGAAAATTTCTGTAAAACAAAATGCAATTTCTTTTCAATCGGCTCTATTCTAATTAAGGTATAAGAATACCAGAATTATGAAAAGAAAACTCTGAGATACTAACTAAGAAGGAGAAGAAAAAAAAATAAGAGCTGATGTGATTCTCTTTTTTCTATTAGCACATTGTGAAGCAAATCTAGTCTCTCATAAAGTGAGACAAAATTTAATTACTTTCGAGAAAACATTAATGAAATGTTTCATAATTAATGGTAATGTACAAGAAAAAGAAATCATTCATGCGATTAAGGACACAATAAAGCTTTGATGTCTCTGGAGAAAGAAAATATAAACGGATTAGAGATCATGAAGTATGCATTTTTAATCCTACTCCGTAAACATATCCCAGTGGCACATGCTACTCATTGGAAAACATAGCTTAGAGTTTTTATTGCTTCTGTTTACTTAAAGGATTTCGGGCATTCATTAAATTAAAATATTAACTTTTTACAGCGATATTATGATTAATAAAAGTAGTCACTTTTTGTCAGTTTAATTGAAGTTTTTAAGCAAATTCAAAATGAATTAAATTTTCTGCAAAACAATTGCTTATATTTTCTAATAGAAGCTAGTGCTTGCTTAGTTCTTCTGCTATGTAATATTTAACTGGAAAAGCAACTGCAATTTAGATCACGCTGATAAATCAATCCGTCCCTCGCAAAAGGCGTCAAACCCAAATATTTCAAACTGAGCTTCTTATTTGCTGAAAATAGCTTAAAGCAAATGAATCTTTCGCTTATTTTACAAGCAAGAAATTTGATGAGAAATCATCTTGTGTAATAAAGCATATTTTATCGTAAAACAAGAAAATTAGCTGAAAAATAAAAGGCAGAATCACTGAAAGCTCTGTTTGTCTTATTAGACATATCGTAGACTATTAACAAACTGGCATATCTTTACGAAAATAGCATATCTACTCAGTATATAAATGACTAATACAGAGAATAATTCTTAGACACATACACTTTCAAACAATTAGAACTAGATTTGCACAGGATATAGTTACAAGTGTAGACTTCAGATAACTTATCAAGCCCAGTTGTCACCAAGCTCAGTAGAAAGTCAATTAAGATTCTTAGCTGGAGGTTCTTCTAGTTGAAGGTGCTACAGTTCGATTTGAAAACAGGTTAATTGGAAACACAGATTGAGTTTTGCCATTTCTTTGTTTAGTGGAGAACTACAAAAGGAAATGCAGTTGCGAGCAGTTCGATGAAGGCTTCGTCGACTATAGACCTGTTCTAAAGAGCCATGTACCAACCTAGTAGGACTATCATCGATTGCGATAACCGAGTGGTTCTCAATATCGGTGGTATTCGTTTCGAGACCTACAAAGCCACACTCAAGAAGATTCCAGCCACTCGTCTTTCCAGACTGACTGAAGCTCTCGCCAACTACGATCCAGTTCTCAACGAGTACTTCTTCGACAGGCATCCTGGAGTTTTTGCCCAAATTTTAAACTATTACCGAACTGGAAAACTACACTATCCAACCAACGTGTGTGGACCACTTTTTGAAGAGGAGCTCGAGTTCTGGGGACTCGACGCCAATCAGGTTTGTTTTAATTTTGTACCAGGACTCCTATTAAATTTATTGACTTGTGCAAAATACGGTGGAAAAATATTTGAGCTTAATTTATTATAAATTAAAATTACTAAATAACATGTTTTTTCAAAGCGAATTTCTCGCTTTGAAAAAACATGTTATTCGTATTAAATAGAATTTTGGCAGTAAATATAAATTTTATTTGCTTAAAAATTTTAAGAGATAACCCAATATGTTAAATGAATTTTTTAATTCGTAAGAAAATGGTGTTTTTTTATTTTAATAAACATTGAAAACAGTTTTGCAGATAATATTTTACTAGTCAACTGGCTTAATGATTATTAAATTTTTGTTATTAATAAAACAAATACTGGTTATTCATTATAAAGATATTATTTAAAATAATGATGATCGCTTATAATATAATTTTGTTCATTCTATGTATATTCTGAAAATTTTTATTAATTTTAATTAATTTGCATTATAAAAAAATCTAGTCACTTCATATATAAGTTTTTGTTGTGATAAAATTTTAAATATATTAAAAATCAAATGTAATATCATTAAAAGTACTAATGTATGAGAATAAAAAAAGCAAAAATTTCTGATTTCGGAAACAAAGTAATTAAACCGGAAATCAAATTACTGGTCTCTTGTATATTTATCACTTAATATTTTAAAATAAGTTTAACTAAATTCAGGGACTTATATAATTTTCAGAATATGAAGACATGAGTAAATAATGTATAGTAATAATTGCTATAAAAAGGTATTAATATCAAACAGAGAGCAAGGAAAATTTTTAGATAAATAATGTCAGAGAATCATTCGCTAGGCACCGGACCGAGGCTCGATCCTCGGACTGGGCAAGGTCGATTCAGCCTTTGATCCCTTCAGAAAGTTAATAAATTGAGTACCAAGCTTGTTTGAGAGCTAAACACTTGGGGTTTCACGTAAGCCTGACCACCTAATAGGGACTTAGGCTCAGTCAGAAAAACAGAGAACCCCACTATAGGACCTGGCCCACATGGGCTGCCATACTACTAAGTTTAGAGTCCAGTTTATGTCAGAGAATGTTTCATTACTTAAAGTAAAATAATTCAGTCTCTAATTAAATTAATGGTTCAAACACCAAGTTACAGATTTTTTATTTATATTTCTAAGCCTTCAAATTTCTATAATCAAATGATGTATGAAAGGTGAAAAACTTAATCAAATTAAGAAATTTTAAACATAAATTAATCGCAATCCTATAGTAAAAAAATGATTTTTTTTTATAATCTAATATCTGTAAATTTAGATTTTCGTAATAAAATTGACATTTATAAGATTTTAAGTATTTATAAAAATGAAATTTTA
Organism: Latrodectus elegans; assembly: GCA_030067965.1. Classification (NCBI taxonomy): domain Eukaryota; kingdom Metazoa; phylum Arthropoda; class Arachnida; order Araneae; family Theridiidae; genus Latrodectus; species Latrodectus elegans. The sequence continues at coordinate 27,920,211 of CM057810.1, read as the reverse complement.
AGAGTTTCAGATATTTTATTATAAATAGTATAATACACATCTTAAATGGTATATTTATTATATTACCAAATAAAATGTATGTATGTTTAGAAAGCAGAAGCTATAAGAATAAGGGTTTATTACCTGCATCATACGTAAACTGTACTAAGTAAATGATAGAATTGTCATTTCTTGTTTGTAGCTCAAAGGCAAAATAATGCCTCTGAAAATTTAAAGTACTGAAATGCAAAAATTGGTTCACGATCCTAGCAGTGTCCACACCCTTGGTACGAATGGTGTTTGATGGTGATAAGCATTTATTTCACTAAAATTCACTTTAACAGTTTTAGTTTCATCCTTTTGCTTTTACTAATTAAACAGATGTAGTTTTATCATAAGCTTTCATGAATTTCTTGATTTTTCTAACTCAAATATATTTATCAATATTTTTTTGATGAATTACATTAAATTATAGTCTTTTGAAATTGTGGAAATTGTGTATTGGAAAACAATCTATAAGATGTACGATATGCATTATTAAACCACAAGGACCTTTCATATTTTATTCATAAATAAAAAATTATGATATATTACAATTTTCATTGAAAGAAAAATTAATAATAATATTAAGAAATTTTTATAAATTTCTTATAAATTATATTTATATATATACTAATGATTATTAAATATTTATAAATTTCATCATGTATTTTTTAATTACGTTGATTATTTCATACCTCTAAATTGCTTACGATCAAAAATAATATATCATGAAATAGATAAATTATTAAAGGAATTTTTCCTGAAAAATGATAATGTTACATTTTTTGTCTGCACATAGAAATGTAAGAACATCTTCTACGTCATCATTTTAGAGGGCACATATTTTATTCAAATAATTTATGTATGTATTAAATATTTCAGAATATTTGAGATCCATTAATATTTTCTATTTTTACAGGGTTAAAATATATTACTTTATCTGAAGGTCATTTTATCTTTTTTTAAATCAAAATCATACTATATTATTGTTCACATATAGTTGAAAACAATGTTAATAAGTTTAAATTAATAATAGAATAATTTACTTCACATTAATAAAAACATCATATTTTTAGTAATCATTTCATTGTTAAATATGTATAATCAAACAATAAAATTGCAATAGTTCAGGTCATTATTTAAGTCAATTGCAGGAGTGGTAAAATTTAAAAAAAAGCACTACAATTAACAAAGAGACACGTGTTTGCAGGTAGAGCCTTGCTGTTGGATGACGTACACCGTTCACAGGGATACGCAATCTACACTAGCAATTCTCGACAACTTGGATTTGGACGCTGAGAAACCAAGCGACGAAGAATTGGCGAGGAAGTTTGGCGTAGAGGAGCAGTATCTGGCTGGAAAGATGAATTGCTGGCAGAGGATTAAACCGAGGATCTGGCTTCTGTTCGATGAACCGGCTTCATCCATTGCTGCCAAGGTAAGCAACAAAGAAACAATCAATTTAGGTCAAAGAAAAGACTACTTGACATCATTTACAACTGATTTCAGAAACAATCAATTTAATCCGATAAAAATACTCATTAACGTTATTTATAATTAATTTTATTAATTCAAATTTGAACTATTGCCTAAAATTTTATATTTGTGACTATGCGATTATCATAAATTATTATCAAGTAACAGAAAACAATAAACTAAAAATGCATCAGTGATATATATATATATATATATATTTATTTATTTATATATATATATATATATATATATATATATATATATATATATATATATATATTTATTTATTTATATATATATTATATCTGATTTGAAAGTTCAAAGAATATAGTTTTATAAAGTACGGAAATATGAGAATGAAGTAATTACGATCCTTAAAGGCTCTAAAACGGTATTTATAACGCTTTTAAGTATTCGAGACTTTAACAAAACAATTCAAAAAAGGAGTAAATTGTCATTTTTAAGATAAGAATATTTACAAAGAAATAGAATTACAATATTAGGCAACCTAATGACAGAAGTCCAATGTTAATTATTTTAGCAGTCTCTGTATAAACTGAGATTTTTTTTTTTTTGGAAAATTTTAAGAAATATTTACAGTTAGTGGGTCATATTTAATAGTTGAAAAACAGAAAATCTGCAAAATTCTTAAGAACTTTCTCAAAAAACGTGTTATTAGAATCCATCTTCTGCTGTTCAATAGTATCTTGGATTTTAAGTTCCGAAGAGAGCTCTTCTACCAAGAAACACAATGTCTCTTCCTAGAAAATAAAATAACAGGAAATTTGAATTCTTATACAGCAGTGTTATTTACACTTTAAGTTTACTTTTATATATTGTTCTTAAAAAACCACATACAAAGAGAAAATAGACTGTTAACATTTCATAAATATATATTAGGAAAAAGAGAAAAGAGTTAATTAGGATGTTATCTGATGATTACAATTTAGAATCTTTTTTTTTTCTGAAAAATTATCATTTTATATTGATAATGTTTTTTAACTTATGATTATTTTCATATTTACATATTAATATTTACTACTAATATCATATACGAAAACGGAATTTCGGAGGGTTTTTTTCTGCAAGGAAACAGTAAATAGTTTGCAACGGTGTTTGGAACACTTGCAAAGGATATAAAATTATATGTGTCACTAGTTTAGTGTAAGTGTACTTGTTCCAATTAGAAAGGATTTAATTTTTTTATTACACATTTCTTTATCGAAACCTATTCATTTTATCAACTTTTTGTAGTCTAAAAATGTCATTCAGCAAGATATTAATTCTTGCTATGAATCTATATCAACAAAAATTAGTTTAAGAAAAAAATAATCAAAACTTATAAATTTATTCCGCCCTTAAATTCTATCGAAAATATACGATATGCCATTTGGGTTATCATTGCTATTTAAATAACTAACAATATTATTCAGAAAATAAATTGAAAATAACATCATATCTTAAAATTTTGAAAAAAAAAATCTTCAAAACAATTGAATTTATTCAGAAAATACAGGAATAATATATTTTTAGTCTTGAAAAACATTTGTTTTAATGATTATCTTATAATTTTGTGATGGATATTTTCATTAAAATAATATTTTAAATTATTGGTAAAATATTTAGCCAATTTGAAGCATCTCTTGACAAAAGATGTATATTTTTAAAATTTTATTTATAAACATAAATTTAGCCTAGTTTAAAAAATTTAAATTACTTATAACGGATTCATAAAAAGTCAGTCACCTTATAAGTTTGTGACACACTATTTGTGCAGTATATTACAAAATTGTAAAACCACTATAGTTTTTATGATTTTTTTTTTTGCAAACATTATTAAATTTAAATGAATCTTTGATGTAAATAAATGAAATATATATGAATATATATACTCAAATTGCATAATTTGAAATAGATAAATATATTATCCTCTATTCCCCATACTGAATGAGAACCTATTTTTAAATTTAAATGGCATTTTTTCCTTCATTTCTGCTTGGAAGCTATCATTAGTTAAAATTAAAATAGTTTATTAAAATTTGAGCGTTTCTCTTAGAAGTTGCTTTCAAAAAATTATGAAACATTGCTAATAATAAAAAAAATAACTCTGTAAAATAAATAAAGCTGTAAAATTGCTAGTAAACTTTAAATAATGATAAAGCTTCTTTCATAAATTAATTATAATACATTTTTTTCATCTAATTTTTTTCAAGAAAATTGAATTTTTAATATTATATTTCCTTTCTGATCCATTTATTAGAAATTTATTTAAAAATGAGATTTTCAGCTCATTTATTTGGAAAATTTTAGCAGAAGTAATTGCAGCTTATTTTAAACTTTACACCTCCCAATAAAATATACATAGAAATAGATATGTGTGGAAATTATTGATAGAGAAATTTTACAGCAGAATTCTGCTTTTATAAAAAGTTTTTTGAAAATTCTTAAAAAATGTCTGAGCAATATTTCCAAGAATACTATAAAAAACCTTAAATTGATTGAAGAAAAATTCTAGAAATTGGAATCCGATAACTATATTTCATGGCATGACATCAACAAAGACACCTAAATTCATGTGAAGTGAAAACTGTCAACCTCTATACTGCAGGTAGGGAGAAAACTGAATGAACATCTGCATGGGAAATGTCACCAGTAAGACGCCAGACACTTCAAAGAGAGACGTCCAACTGTCTTTTTTGAGAATATCCAGCTTTTGTTGGATGATAACCTTTGATATCGCCTTGGAGAATATTTTCTTTACTTTCTTAGTTGAATTGACAACTCCTTCACTAGAAATATTTGTCTTTCATGCTACTACGGAGAAGAATCAAGAGATAGAGCTTTTTTAGAAGTTCTTTTAATAGTAATGGAAATAAAATTATGTTTCAAATTATTTCTTTTGTAATTAAATGCAAGTTAACACTTCATTATTTTTTGCTTAGTTTTAACCCTTTTTAATTTGTAATAAAGCTTTTATCATTTAATGGGAATGATTTAATTTTATTTCGGTAATGCTGAATATAATCGAATCAAATCAAACGAAATAAAATTACTGATGAGAAAAATTCAATTCATTTTCAATATATATTTCCTTTGTAAAAGTAGCTGTATGTAATTTTCATTGTTATGTTTCTGAAAAGTTGTAATTTATTTTAACGTATATTTAATTAAATTCAGTTGGTATATAATATATTAAAAAAAGCTTATGAGAATTGCCATATTGCTTCGACCACGCAATAATTTCAAAATAAATAAATGTAAAATTTTTTTAAGAAAATAAAATATTTCTGAATGCTATTGTTGTCGTGTACCAGCTAGACTGGCAATATGGGGTGCGCTGCTACACTTTTCCAACGAACCATATCTAGTCCGACATCCTCAGTACACACATGCCATTAGTTCATAGGGAAGGCAACCATTCACAACCCATTTACACAATGAAAGGACAAAGACAGGACCGATAGAGAGAGAAAGTACATCCATGCCCGAACCGGAATTCGAAACCAGGACCTCCTTATCCGCATTCAGGAACGCTGATTACTAGACAAGTTGGACGGCAATATTTCTAAATAAATAAATTATTAATAAATTTAATGTCAAAATTTCTATTTCTACATTTTTATTCATCATTTTTCCACAAATCAAAAAAAAAAAATATTTTGATCTCTAAACTTACAAAATATTTCATTTATACTTATTAACAATGCAACATTTTAATAAGAAATATGGAATATCTACGGAAATTTTACATTTAGTTCAAACAATTAAATTATATTATTTTAATTCTTTTTTCATTTACTTAAAATTTAGGAAAACTATGTCATTCAATTTGTATGCTCCAAAGTTTTTGTTACATAGACAAACTCTAATTCTCCGTGTGGCAAATTAGTTTCCTGTATTATTTCATTACTCGTTACGATTTCACTGGTACTTATTTAAGCTGCTTTTAAAACTCAAAGCAATGTCTATATATTGCATGCAATATATTTTATTTTAAATATGGGAATAATAAATTTGAAATGCTATAAGAGAAAATTTCTTAAATTCTTTCAATCAAACTATAGAACCAGAATTTTATGAAATGTTTTATTAGGTTTTCTGGAATATAACGTTTTAATTGAATATGTATTAAACATTTTAGCTTATATTGGAAAAAAATTTTGTAATTGAATATTTATGTATTGAAACTGATTTTTATTTATATTCACTGAATATTTTTTCGAAAAATTTTCATATTTAAAATTTTATTTTCAAAGAAGAGTATTTTTAATGATGCATAAAAATTATAAATTTGATTCTTAATTCTTAAATAAAATATTCCAATCTTATTAAACTGAATTAATTGTTTCTCCCGAATCTCTTTAGCTCCATATACTTGAGTATGATGATAAAAATTTGTTTTAACATCAAATCAAATTACATTTCTGTAACTGCAGTTTGCGTAATTAAACGTAGGTAAACGAATTTGATATTTGTTAATATACTGTCAAATATAGATATATTTTTGGAATTGTTTGTAATGCACATTAAACAAATGTACTCAACAGAGTCAGCTTTATTAATCTATTTATTACTTTTAAGTAATAAATAGATTATAATGCACTATTTCCTTTTCAAAAGTGAACTATGATTAAATATATGTACTATGTATAATTCTGTTTATGTATAATTCTGTTCTATCGATCTGTAATTATACTACCTGTAATTATGTCTCCTATGGAGAATATTAATCAAGAGTTACACGAAACAAAATATTTAACCAAACATTTCACATTTAACATTTTTAATATATTGTATTCATTTTTTAACCTTAACGAATTTTCCCTAATCGTACTTTTTGTTACTTTCAATATTTATTTAAGAATATTCAATAATTTGTGTGTGCATTAAACTTACCGTATTGAGAGAAAGATCAATATCATTTTGCAGAATTAAATTCCAGAGATTTCGAATTATTTAACTTCAGTACCTTGAATAATGCCATTAATATCTTCCAGGTCAATTTATCAAATGAATTTACGTTAATGAAAGCTTTATACAACGATACTATTGAGAGTAATTATATATCTACTACAGTCAAGAACACGACATTTTTATTTTCACAACGACTGATTAAGGAAGAATTTATGAGAATTAATTGGGACTAGAGAGTCAGCTGGGGTACGATTTATTGTTAACCATTATTGCCCTCCATTGCCTGCTATTCTCTAATGCTCTCGGAATCGTAAACGAGTAAGCTTTAATTACTTTTTAGGCTCCAAAATGGAATGACAAAATACCTTAAGCCCCACTAAGTGTCATTAAAAAGTACTATTTCAAGAATAATATATTTCATTGACAAAAGTATTTATTTATTTTTTATGGGCTGAATTTTATCATGAATCATACCTTCTTGATCGTTTGTTCTTAATGAATTTCAAATATTAGATGCTTTGGTTTTTAGACTTCCTTAAAATTCAATGTTACTTTAAGAAGCCAATTAGTTCTTAATGCACATTTGGCAATTTATACATGAATAATAGATAAGGAATGATTTTTCATTTAATAAATCCTTAAATTTACAGAATAAATTGATTTTAAGCCATACAATAATGGTATTATATGCGTTAATTATAATGCTTGCTAGTTTTACATTTTTGTAAATGCATTCTTATTTTAGAACATCAACTTTTCCATACATGCTATTTCAAATATTTAGACAATATACAAATTATTATTTCAGTTTACCAGGTTTGTTGTCTTGAATAGTAGAACCCCAAGTACGTGAAGAATAAATTATTTGAGTAAAGAATCTCATTATTAATAAAATGTTATCTAAAATTGCGTATAAACTAAAATTATTTTCGAAAGTCCTCGGTGTATTAATAATTAATAATTATTCGTAATAGTAATAATTCATCCGCTGAAAATTATATATAAATGTGATAATAATTACGTTACATTTTCATTTAATATTTTGGAATTAACTGTGAGTGCGACATAAATTTTTTTACTCAAGAAATCTATACATAATTTAAAAAATATTTTATTTTCTGTACTCAATCACATTTAGCTTATTTTTAAAAATAAGTATTTTTATTAAAATACAATACTTCAGAAGTACTTTAAGAAATATTTTTTTAAGAATTATTATGTAATTCAATAATAAATTATCAAAATATCTGCCTTTTGTAATTACAGGTTAAGAAAACAAGCTTGAGAAATTTAGTTTAAATCCAATGTGAAATGCTCCGAAATATATAATAATGTAATATTTTGGTTATTATTGATACTTATCTATTTTTTTCTAACGCTGCTTAAATAAAAATGTGTTCATATTATAAAATTTTTATGTTTCTAAAAGATTACTTATACATATTTCCAATTGATATTCTTTTATTATCTAAATTAAATAAAGAGAATAACCTTTTATCATAAGTGTAAGAAATAAATGTGTTATATTTCAATATAAATGTCTAAAATGTTTATATTCTTTATACTATAGCTCCATTAATATTAATTTTATTTGTTGGAATATCTAAATAGTCCAGTTAGAAATGAAATTTTCAGATAATTTAAATGAAAAGGAGAGCTTCAATGAACTTTCAGTTTAACTACAAAAAGAACTGGAAACTGATATTACAATCTTTAAAAAATTAAAAGTAAACATTTTCCGTTAGTTTGAAGAAAATAGATTGAAATGTGTACATGATATTATTGATATTTTTACACGTCCCTTATGTAAGCTTATGAAGTATTCATTCCTATGTTGTATTACTATATTATAAATAAAGTATTTTAAAATATGTAAATGAAAAATTATATTGATAAATAACTAAGTTACAACGTTTAGATTTTAAATTCACTTGTTTCATTAAATGGTAATCTAGGAAAAATGGATAGATTTTAAAAGAAAATGGACAGTGTTCAACAAAAAATAATGATCAGTTTGTAAATAACAGCACGTTTTTTTAATTTCATATGATGTTTTAAGAATAACTTGAGCATTTCTCGTTTGCATTAGATTAAATTAATATTCTAAATCGTTAGAGAGATAAATTTATCAATAAATATTCCACTGGTAGAGGACTGAAAACAAAGAAAAAGAATTTTTAAATACGTTTTTCTTTACATTTATATGCTTATGTATGAAATATATATAGTGTATTTAATTAACGAGAATATATAAAAGATATACTCGAAAAACTTTTATGGAAAAAAAATTAATATTTTTTATCCAAACAGAAAGTATTAAGGAAATATTCTGGATTTAATATAGATTTATTTAGAATTTAGTGTAGATAATTAAATTTCTTCCAGGGACTAACTAACCCATAAATTTACAATGCATTTACAGAAAACTTTCTATAACAAGCCGGTATTAAAATTATATAATGAGATTGATTATTACAATTAAATCCATTTAGAAACAACTTGTGTGCAAATAATTAGCCATTTTAAATGACAAAATATAAAGATTTGATTTCTTTCAAAGCGCGTGCGGGCGTTATATTTTGTACTTAGTTTTATAAAAGTTATTTTATGATGACGTCATCAATTAAAATTTCAGAATCAAGTAATTCATAGAAAGAGAAAAATCTTTATATTATAACTATTATATCAATATATCATTTCGCAAAAGATTAGTTTAAATAAATATTACAAGTTCTCCATGTGTAATACCTGACAAAGCTCGTCCAGAAGCTTTTAAAGTGTTCGATTTCATCCTTTGGGCTGTTTAATATTTAGCTTCAGTTTGCTCAACATTCAAGGACGCAAAATATTTTAGTAACGAGCGAGAGGTAGAAATGTTAACTCCAGCTCATTTGGATAATACTAGTTTAGCGTCTCAAATGGAATATTTATTCTAATTAGTCTCTATATCATGCTCCTTTAATTTAAATATTACGTTGTTGTATAAATTATCAACAGTTTTTAACTGGCTGATTATGCTTTCAAAATGTACGTTTTATGGTACTAAATATATTAGGAATTAAATATGATTCAGTTTTAATACATATTTGATGATGCAATTAAAACAAGGTAATATGTAATAAATTGTAATAAGCGTATACATATATCTACATATTTTGCCAGTAAACTGTAAATATTATTACTATGAATTTTCAAAAAATATGATCGTACATGGAAGTTATAATAGCATTTTTCAAGATTTTTACTTTCTCCCCCGATTTTCTACTCTCTCTGAAGCATTTGATTTCTTATTCATAATTCCCTTTAAAAATATTCTTTTGATTATGTTAACGTCATAATTTGCAGTAGATATTTTTTTAAGCAATTAGGTTATTTGTTGATAGATAATAGATATTATTCTCATATTTATATATATTAATGTGAGTAGGAATATTACTGCCTTACATACTGTTTAAAACTACAATGGCTTCAATATTTCTTAGATTTGTTCATTTTTGATATAGAAAAGTTTTTAAAAATAAAATTATAGATATGCATGGATATAAATGTTATTAAATGAATCATTGAATCAAATATGTTTTAAACAGTGGTGTAAAATTAATATAGCTGTTAAAGGACTGTAATATAAATTTCCATTTAAAATATAAAAACATAATGTATTATGTTCTTTTTATTTTCACATACATGTTATAAATCGTTTCGCAAGTATGTCATCATTAGTTTCAAGCAAATGAGAAAAGTATTAAAAAATATTAAAAATATAAGCATCATTAAAATTGTTTTTGAATTTAAAGTGGATTTCCATAACTGGCTATATATTTGAAGTAAAATTGACATTTATATCTTAGTAATAAATAGTAGGTTAACTATACATTAGTTTATTTGCCTTTACACAAAATTATTGAAAAATGGCATTTCTTTGTTGTTGTTTCCAATTCTTCAGAGATCAAGTGACAGCTAGATTAGATCCATGACACCGTGAACCCGAACTAAGTCGAGCACCAGAAGTAGACTTGTGTAAGCATCCCCCAGAGCGAACCCAAAACAATCTAGCATGTAATCGGGGGAAGCCGGCTTAAGGTTGCATTTTATGTACAATAAATATACCTTGCACTTATATACGAATATCACGCTTTTCTGATGCCCACTAGTAAGTCTTGAGACGGGCGTTTGATCGTGTCTGTCACCCCAAAATTCTAAGCCTCCCCCCCTGGAGTCTTCCTGCTGAACCAGAGATGAGGAGCATAACTTTGTTAAAGTAACTATTAGGCATTTAGGAAATAAGTTTTGCATTTTTTTATGTCATGTTAAATTTAGTAATTATTACTCACATTGCTCAGTATGTATACAGATATCTAAGAAAGCGTACTAATTGCTTAAAAGTTTGTTGACACAGTAATGTGTAATCTAAACAATATATTAAAGCTATTCTTGAAACAATAAATGACATGATACTGATCTCTTAAGATGTTCTAAATGAAACAAAATGACAAATATTTTGTGACAAATTTTCGTTAACTATCATGGATAATATATAATTTTCCTACAAACTAGATAATACAAATTACTTCGCTATTTCTGAAGTGTAATAATAACTGTTTAAAATAAGTGAAATATAACTGAGGAAACTTAATATTTCCTCAAAAAAATCACGCAATATATTCCATAAATAAAAGAATGTGATCAAAATCACACTCAAAAAACGCTTAGAGCTACTCTATGATGCATACTGCTTAATGAATCAGTAATCAATGTAGTATTTGGTACTGTTCTTGCAAATTTGTATTCGGATATGAATTTAATTTTAATTTTGATTACTATAAATTAAATGTATTTTGGCAACACTGGATTTTGACTTATATATTTTAGCTTGACTTTTACTTCTTTTATTCTGGTTGTTTTGGATATTTTGGTTTGAACTCTTTTTGGTCTAGTTTTGGGGTATACTGGCTTTTTTAACACTATGTCTTGGGCCAGTGCAGAAACGCCAGTATGGTCAACACACCCTGATGAAGCTAGTCATGTTGGTACTTCGTTCCATTTCCCTTTATTCTATTTTCTTTGATATTTTAATATATATATTGAACATTTTTCCATCTGTTTACTATATTTCGTATTTTCAATGTATATATATATATATATAATCGTATGAAACATATACTTCTATAATCACGGATTTCAATGTAAAAATCGAATTTATTTAAAAAAAATCTAAATTTTATACATTACTTTCTTAATAGCATATAAATAAATTGCTAATTGTAAATCAAAATAAACAAATTATTTTATCAATAGTATAATTGAGATTGTACGTGAATCTTTGGAAAAGTACATTTACATTTTCATACAATTTTAATATTATAAATTATTATTTTTAATTATTCTTCTAAATGTAAATGCTTAATGAGTCGAAATAAATTGTTAATTATAAAACTCTTATTTAACAAAATTATATTCTCCTTTTTATAATCTTCATAATCTATTCTCTTCTTACTATTAGACGCAATGAATATGCGTAAAAAATCTTGAAAAAGTACTTAAAAAAGAATAGAGAGAGAGAGAGTGAGAGAGAAGCAGATCAAAAACTTTTAAATTCTGTTTTAACATTTGTATTACTAATTCTTTAGCAAAGTAGCAAAACTTATTTGCACAATAACTTTAAAAAGTTATCAGTTGTTTTGAATTCACATGCTTTTTATAAATTAATTTTTTTCTCAGGCTGCAAAAAATAATAAGCTCATTTATATTAAGTGTATATTCTTCTGCTTTTGAAAATAGTTTTCTAATTAACATATAAAAAGTTAATAATTCCTCATGATGTATATTTATTGAATTCATGACTCTTAAGTTAACGTTTTTCTGCTTTTAATCTTCGTTTAATAATAAATGTTATTAAAAATGATAGAAAATAGTAATTTAAAAAAGGAATCCCATGTTTCCATCCAGCTTCTAGTAACTAATATTATTTATTAAATTTAATTGCAAGTTTGTCACATTTTTTGCGAAATTTGTAACGCGTTTTCTAAAAGTTAAAGAAGTTAAAAGTCTTTTTTCACCAGTCTACGTTTAAATTATATAAGTGGTTCGAAATAAATACTTTAGATTTCCTTCTATAAGCTGTAATAAAGAAAAAATTCTACTTACTTTTTTAAGTCCAACGTTTTGTTAGGCTAAAATCTTTAAGAAACGAGATAGATGCACTGATTTTTGGCACTTTGCACAAGGTAAGTACATTTTTTACAAGATATTGAATGAAAAAAAATAAGCAGAATAGAAAGTTTTCTGTGAAGAATTTATTTATCTTTTAAGACGTAAAATTTATTGCAGTGTTCAGGTTCCCTTTTTGGTATTAAAAAAGTGCGAACAGTATTCGTAAATTAAAGCAGAACTGGAAAAGTTGAGTTTAGATAAGAAATCTACACTCATGGCTTTTGTCAAGCTTTTTCCCAAATGTATTCGGATTTACTTTCAAACACCTTTATGGAGTGAATTTTTTTATCAAGAATGAAAAAAGAATTTACTGTATTCTTCTGAATAAATGGAGAGAATTTTCTGCAGTTCAAGACGTTTCTTCATTTTTAAAAGCATGTAGTATTATATTTAATGCTAATATTTTGTTTTTTACTTAAATGAAGCACATAGTTTTAAAAGTATATCTAAAATGATTTTCTAAAATGTTAAAAAGGTTTTTTCTTCAAAATTTATTTATAACTACATGTTTTTCCCATTTTGTTTTAGACATTATGTAATTTTTTTGCTATTGACTGATGTTGCTAATTCATAAAATATCTATATCTATCTATCTATATAATATATATATATATATATATATATATATATATATATATATATATATATATATATATATATATATATATATACATATATATGAAATTAATCTTTTAGAAATAGAGACAAAAACGTTCTAAATGTTCTAAATTCTAATATAGCTAAAATTCCTGAATTAATATAAAAAATCATTTTATAAATATAACAATCATAAAATATATGTTAGTTGTAAAATATATTTACACTGAATTTCCTCCTTTTTCTTAAACAATTTATTTATATTCTTTGCAATATTTTAATGCTCATTTAATATTGGCTATTAATTTTTTGAAACAATTAAAAGTTGTGTTTACAATTAATTTATCTTAACAGACTTAAAAAATATTATTCTAGCTTTCATAGCTGTGTAATGTTTTGTTCATTATAGATTTTATTTGCTCTAAATTTTTAAGTGTAAAATTTTCATTCATAAGGAAATTATTAAGATAAAGTAAGTTTTACTGATTATGAGCTCACTTTCGATGTTTTAAATCATTAAGAAATATTTAATAACAGTAAATATTATATTAAAATTTAATATTGAAAGTAATATGAATAAGATTACCATATACTATGAATATGATATCGAATGGTAAAAGGCTCACTTAACATTTGATCTCAATTATGGTACAGTTTTTTAATATTATTTGCTTATATAATTTTCATTAACGTAACTTACAAATATTTTTTTCCATATTATATACAATTCATTAATTAAGTCTTATACTAATGCTCTATGTTAGTTTTAAAAGTAATTTTTAACTACAAAACTTTCTTTTTAAAACAAATTGGCGAGATTATCAGAAGCTTTTTAAATTTTAACATATAAATTAAATTTGTAATGTGTATTTAAAGTATCATTTAATGTCTACATGTCTCAAAAAACCTAACTTGAATTTCTAAAATATAGGCTGATATTTTTTTCCTTTTTTTTCTTTGATTTTGCAGCTCATTTTGTGGCATTTAGCAGTCAATCAAATTGCAGATGAAAAGTATCGCAAGAGATAAATCGTTCTTTCTGACAAAAACACTATACTATTATTGATAAATAGAAGCAACAAATAGAACTATTGTTTTACAAGGAAAAAAGTACAACTTATAATAACTAAAAATTGAATTGAGATACTTCATAAAATAGAAAATTAACTACACTGCCAAATTTTGGTTAAAATTTGATACATTCAAAAGTAAATAATTACATTGTTTCTGCTTACGTAAAAAAATAAAAAAAATCTAAATCACTAGAATATAATGGTTTGCAAATGTTAATTTTATTACAATTTGGCTGTTAGATAGACTGCATATACTGAAGCAATATATTGATGACAAATTTTATGCCCCTATAGCGCAAAGAAAACATTAATACTAAATTTTTCATATAGTTTTACTAAGTTTGATTCTTAAACTAAATTTGTTATACTTTCAATCTTTGTATATTTGCAAAACTCAATATCTTAATTTCAACAATCGTTATGATTTGAAGCAATGACATTAGTAAAACTACATATCACATAAATATGTGCTTTGAAATACATAACACTCACGCGTTAATTCCTTATTCGCTGAATGCAAGCGACGAAAACCTGATAAATCCAGATAAAATATTTGAGTTCATGTGATTTACTCAAAGAATACTACTTATTTTTAATACATATTAAAAGTTGGTATGATCACTAATAATAATGACAATGTAATATTTTTCACATTTGCCAAAGCTGAAAGACCAATAATTGTTTTAAGACAAATTTCAGTAAAACTGAATTGCACTATGCATATGGAAACCGTACTAAGTTTATGGGGTGTTTTTCCAGAAATAAATGTTTCATACTTTTGGAATTAATATAATTATGTACTATTGAACTGAAATTTGAATAACTTCCTACTACTGTATGTGTTTAAGCTGAAATATATTTTAATGATCACTTGATGTGGTACTGTGTCTTTTATATTGAAAACTGTGTCTTTTATATTGATTTTATATTCTAATAATCTGTAAAATGTAATAAAAATTGTGTCCTAGTACCTTAAGTACACATTTGAGAGGTTTTTCCCTGATTTTTATAGATTTGCAAATTATGCAAATTTTTAAAATGATACACTTACATAAACAAAATAACAATATCAGTCCTCATTTTTTAAATACATTTTCAAAACCCAAATGAATTTAATATGTTAAGTTTAAAAATTATATGTTTATATATTTACAAAAAAAAAATATTTACTAAAATTTTATACCATCAATTACTACACACAGGAAAAGTTAAAGAACCCATGGCATATTTAGGGTAATGAATGGATACTATCATTATTCATCCATTACCATAAATATGTCTTGATAGTAGTAGATGATTATTGATAATATTTATCCCTTTGCCGCAAAAAAAATTATGCTGCAAACATTACAGAATACAATTAAACGCTTCTTTATACAGTTGACAAAATATCCAATTCAAATTTTGAGTTATTAAATGAAGGTATTAAATTAAAATTATTTAGGCTTACATGAGATAATTTCAGCTCTAAAAGGAACTTTTTTATTTTTACCAAAATAAAATAATAGTATGTAAATTGATACCTTTAAATCTAAAGTTTTGCTAAATTATGTACTCCTTAAAATGGATATAAAAGAAAAATTTATAAAAAAAACTTCAAACACACATTATGTAAATACTTATATAATATAATTTTTTTTATTCATAAACCATAATAAATTACTGGAAAAATAGAGCAAATAGCATAAAAAAATCCTTGAAAAATTCATCTGAAAGAAAAGTAGAAACCTATTTTGAAAAACATCTTGAAGAAAGCACAAAATATATCAACTAAATTGGAAGAAAACAAATAGAAAACACTATTCTAAGCTCTCCACTTAACCAGAAATGCACTTTTCCATTTACGAAATTTCTGTACAGAGTCAGTGTTTCCATTTTAAATAAGGAAATATTTATAAGAAAAAAATAATTTTTCTCAAAAAAAGCGGGGGAGTTTCTAATTTTTTTATTTTAAGGTTTGAAGCTGTTTAAATTATAGTTTTCCTTTCGTAAAGGTATGCAAAAAATTGGAAAAGTGAAAAAATATTTACAAATAAAAAGAAAACGGTTTGTCAACATTTAATAGTGAATTGAATGAAAAACGGCTTGCAAAACATGACTAAATGCAAAGCTTTATTTAAATATATTTTTTTTAAATTAAATTACTTCTATTTTATACATTTTCAGTGACATTAAAAAATTGTATGAGAAGTCTAGCTAAAATTAATTTTTTCTTAATCAGAAGATTTATGCATTTTATAAAAATATTTGATATTTTCTTCAATTAATTTAATTTTCTTACTGAAACACAGAAATGATGATTTGAAGGAAAATATAGGTTCCGTGATATGATCAGAATATTTTGAAGCATTTGCGCTTCCACTCGTAGCAAAGTATCCAGTATTTTTTTTTTTGAATCAAACAATAATGGACAATTACCACCATAAAAAATATCACAAAATTATGTGACAGAAATAATCACCATTCCTGAGGAGCAGAATTTTCAAATTTTGTTTTAATCAAATTTAAATGTATTCTGTGGATTAATTGACGCGCATCCATATGTTTGGCTTAAATGGAAGTCCATCTGAACCATTTGTAAATGTATATTACTAAACTAATTACATTATATATTTGTGTTAACATAAAAAAAATTCCCCAAATCTACTTTTTTTCACCAAATTTTCTACATCAGAATATTTTTATGATTTAAGAATTTTTATTATTGTTGATAATCTTAGTCAAATTAAATTTTTAATTATTTATCAGTAATTACTAATATTTTACATAAAATGTTGATTAATATATAGTTCTATTTTTTTTTAATTTTTATTCATTTATTTATTTTTGCATTTTTAAAAAAAAAATTCATTTTAAGCGTGTATTAAACATAGTAAGCCGGGTATCTTTATATTTCACATATTTCATTAAAGTACATATCCAAGGACTGAGATTATTAAAAGCAATATGGAATGTTTATTGAAATATATGCGTGGAATTTCAAAATATTTGTACCATTTCTCTAGAATTTTTAAAATCAAAGATTTGTGATTAAATTAAAACCAACAAACATTTCAATTTTTCAATAGAACTACTATATTTTTGTTTAATTATTACCATTTACTTTGACAAGATATATTTTCGCATTTTTTAAATACAAAGCCTGTATATTTTATAGCCAAAATGTTTCTTTTAGACAGTGCTTATCAATGAATGAAAATAATATTCCACAAATCATATTATAATTTTTTTGTTCTATTATTCAGAATTTCAGGTAAGACAAGTAAATTATATTATTCTTCTATAGAAATAACACAGAGCTGTATAAATAGTGACACTATTTATATTTTTTATTTAAAATTATATTCTAATTTACTTTAATGTTCTTAAAGTATGCATGTTATTGTGAACCAAAAATTAATAAGCGTTGGACTGTTTCCTTCACATTTTTTCGTAAAATTGATAACAAATCAAAATGTTTATGCATTTTTAAAAGTTAAATAATATTAATAGTTTCATTGTAACACTTAAAGTTTTTATGAAACATTACCTCGATATATCCATTGTATAATTTTTTAATTTTTCATTAAACACTTCATTTATTATTTCCTACTTTATTAGCAATTCTCTAAGATTCTCAGCATGAAATGAAAATTCTGCACTCAAGGCACGAAATCTAGTCTTAGGGAAATTAATGCCTATAGCTCAGTTTTGTCGCTGGAGCGCAAACTTGCATTACAATATGAGCACGTGTCAGAAAACGGAGAACGCCCACCACCACCGAATCGTCAACTTTGCCACGCCCATCAAATTGAAATAGGAAAAAAAAAAAAAAAAAAAAAAAGAACAGAAAACTTGGGGAACACATTCTAAAAAACACTCTCACGTACGACAAAAACAATAGTTTTTCTTCGATGCTGGTTTTCCGGTCCAGATGCTCAGGAAAATACCGAAGTCTGGAAACAGGATATCGTAAATAATTCTGGGGGCTGTGTTTGGCTTCTTGCCCATACTTTGCACTTCCTCTGTTTGTCCTCATCACTGGTCAAGTGATTCAGCGAGTTCAGAATTAATTGTTATTGGTTGACCTCAATGGCTTTTTACAGATGTTAAATGCTTGCAAAAGACGCTAATGCTACATTTCCATCTCATTTTAACGCGCACCACTGACCAAAGCAGGAGTCACTGTCAAGCGTTGATGGCATACACATATTTTTGTTGCTATACTTTCCTTCAAACGTATTTCCTTTTTAATTATTTACGCTAAAACTCTGCTTATTGGGTTTTCGAAATTTTATGAAGTTATAAATGAGCTCTCGTCAGGCCTGCTTTATGAATAATGCACTTTAAAATTCACTCCTTAGTTTTAGGAGTCATTATTTAAATTGTCTAATTCTGCATAACTGTCAGTCAACTTGTATAATTAGACGTTGTATTTGACTTGCCTAATTAATTCAGTTTGATTACAAAAGTTTACTTCGTTTTACTAAGAATAAATGAATGAATAAAAGTGTTACAAGAGCAAAATAATTTGGAATTTAATCTTCGCTCTTTGCATTTATTTTTTTAAAAAAGTTGAAAGGAATATATTACGCTACAAAGCGAATAGTCTGTAAATATTATACATGCCATTAAATCGATTTTATCTAAACATTTATCAGAAAACAAATAAGGTCCGATGTATATAAATAATATATTTACATGTGAATTCAATCTCTTTTCAGAAATAAATGCCTTTTAGAAATATTATGCTAATACATATTTTTACCTATTTGCAATAATATAAACATTTACAATTAAAAATTTAATTAAAAGTTTGAATTTATTTCAAAGTTAAAAAATGAACTATAGTGCCTCAACAGCAATGTAATCTATTTCAATGTGTCATTACATTAAATGATTTGAAGAATAAAAACAAAATAAAATAAAGGAGAATAAAAATATTAAACTTAATTATATATAATGTTATGTCCAGGAAGACTTCCATGAGCATTTTTATACATTTAATTTTAGAGTGTTATGTAAAAAATCTTCACTCATTACACAGAGCTTAAATCTTTGTCCATATTATGCATTGCTGCATACAGAATTTTAACTCATATCATGATTTCGTTATTCAATGAAGTTGCACAAGATTATGTAACAAGAAAGCTGAATCAGTTTTAATATAAAATTAAATAGGAGGACATAATAATTAAGGCATATTAAGATATTTTATGTTTTCTAAAATTTAAATTAGGGCTAAGCACTTTTTACTTTGTTTGATATAAAAAAAACTAAAATTTTATTTTCTATATCGATAAACATAGAGCACTCTCCTGATATTATTACTACCGGTAAAAAATATCATATTACATTAATTTTTAAATATTTTTATAGATAAAAATATATCAACAAAGTCTAACTAACATTCAATGATACTGTAATAAAATTAATTGATGCAAGTTAAACCATTCAGTAGAAATAATTAAAAAAAATCAATTTAAAGTTAATATAAATATTGGTAATAAATGGTGATAATATAATATCATCTTACTTTTTTGAAAAAATGATTCCATTGACATTGATCTTTTTTATACTTTCCATTATATACTAATTAAATGCCTAAATTAAATTTTTCACATATTATAGGAAAACAACCTTAAGCAATAAAAAATTACATGGTTCAAGCTTATACTTCTTAAGTACTTTTAATAGAAATCTTATTTGTGAATGAGAAAAAAAAAGAGTTTAGAATATCAGTACACTATCCAATCCAACAAAACAAATATTGTTTATATGCTATAATAGTTTGTATACTTCTGAAAGTTGCTTTATTAAATTTTTATTGTGTATCTTTACTATTTTTCAGGTTAAAATTACTTTTTATACATTTTGTAGTGTTTATAAGCATTTATTTCTTTAGTGAAAGCAAAGTAACAAGTTATGACTGCTAATTTGTAATTAACATTTGAAATTTTTTAAAGTAAAAGAGGTTTAAAGATTCATATTTTTAAAATCTTTATTTTGAGTAATTTAATTTTCTAAATCATATTTCTAATATATTATTTGTATTACTTATAATTTTGTTCACGAAATTATTTTAAACTTGTGTACTTCTTAAGCACAATTTATTATTATATTTTATTAGATAATAAATATTTACTCCAAAACTTCTACTCACCTTAGATTGTCAGAAATTAATGATTGGAAAAAAAAATTTTTTAAACCATTTAGCTGTTAAGATATTATAATTGATTGTTAAAAATCTCATATATGATGTCTTAATAACGAAACAAACGTTCAATCCTATGTATTTGATGCTTATAAAGCTGGTGGTTATGGTCTACAGAATCGACTCAGTGACATAAGCATTTTCCAAAGTAAAAATATTCTAAGGAAAGTTTGGCGTTCCACTTTCAAAGATAAATAATGCGTCAACTAGAGACTTTTGCTTAGCATCAGCTTTTAAATTGGTTCACAGACCTTCAGTATACCACCTGATGTGTGTGTGCGTGTGTGATCAGTACTTTTTATTCTTAGATTTATCCTTCCTTATACTTTACCGTTGTTCAGATAAAACGATGTATCATGTGATGCTAAAGTTATTTCCTCACTGAAGAGAAGCACATTGTTTGCATCTCGGAGTTAAAATTTAATCTCTTCTTTCTCCTATGTAAAGCGGATTACGTTTGGAATTCTTAGGTGACGTGTAAAAGGGACTTATTTCGTTTGTTTTCGCTTTTCTTTGAGGCTTGACTTAAGTCTTTTATTATAAAGATTACACTAGGAGCATATACACAGGCAATATTCTGCTCTGCATAAAATTTTCGTATGCGTTGTTCTTTGCTTTATTAAAGTTTGCATTGTCTTAAAAGATGTAATCTTCCTAGTTTGCTGATGGATATTGCGTTACTGTAATAAGTTTCTCATGACTTTGTAGCAATTGCGAAAAGAAGCTATAATTTCAGTAAAAATGAATTGCAATTTTATAGCTAAGAAAGTTTATATTTGGTAATAAATTTTAAGAAAAGTTCGATAATGTATACAATGGCGTGCAAAACTTATGCAACAGGGCAAATTTTAAGTAGATAGTCCTAGAATTTTAGATAAGGGGCTCTTGCGATCAGTATAATGAACAAGCAATTCAAAAAAAAATATTTTGCATGTAAACTATAGGATCAAAGTGTTATAGATGATTTGAAAGTACACTAAGCGCATGTAGTTGGTACGAGAAAATCAAGACTACAATAAAAGAAAAAAGTGGAGACGCTATTAAAATCACTTGTTGAAAGTTCAACAAAATGTCGTTTCGCGCGCTTGGAATGTCTTCCAAATTATAGGTGCCAGGATTAAGTGGCTAGTGATAGCCTTTTCAAAATAATAACTGTCATTAATGGCTGATACATAGTATTGTAAGCGAAAAAAGCCCAAAATCAGTCAGCAGGTACGATTACTCAGCATTTATGTAAAGCAATAGTTCATAAAGAATTGCGGTTTACTGAGTCCACACTTGTGGATATCTTCACAACTGTGACCTAATCGACAGTTGCCCGAAAACATATATTTCTTTGAAAATTGGTCATCGGTGATACATTTTAGTGCGATACAAGGAGCTCAAAAACTGCATGAGATAAGTTTCAGCGCCATAAGCGATTCGCAACGTAAGTTGATCTGGAGATTATTCGGATTGTTCTTTCATCCAGTAACATTACTGAAAGAGACTGTTACGGTGGTTCTGTAGCTGTGGTCTAGAATTGCATTATACTAAAGGGGTGAACAGAACTCCATGTTTTCAACAGAGGTACCATCTGTTTAATATCAACAAGAACATGTGTGAAATACTTTTTAGAAACGTCATGTTACATGATTACATTCACTTGAGAAGACTCAACAACTGTAACAGATGCTGGTTGTGGAAAGGACACTCTTATCTCAACTTTTAAAATATTTGGTGAGGCAGTGAAAATCATTCCTTGGTGTAAAAAGATGGCATATCCCATTCTAAGGCTCATTTACTTGCTGTGTTTTTGCTTGGACTCACAATTATGTGTAACTATACTATGAATTCAATAAATCCTTTTTTGTTTGATTCCACACTCCAAGCATGACATTTATTTTTCAGAATCTATGCTTTCATCATCTTTATATTAGAAAATGCTCCAAATGCTGTATTTTATTCCAAAAATTGATATATATCTCAGATGGCTCACTTTAGAGTTATGGCAAAATACACCAACTGTTTAAGTTTTGCTCATCAGTGTATCTTTGAAAATGATAAAACTGAACTATCCTAAAAAATTTCAACAATTTAATCCCTAAAAGTATCCATCTGGCTTTATAATGATTTTTGAATGAGTTAGATTTTTTTTATAAACTTGATATATATAATAAAACTAATAAATAATTTTACTTTTTAATTATGAAAATTTCAGGTAATTGTGAACTACTGTAAATATTTCCTATGTTTAATTTTAAGATGATATTTAAATTTCGTAAAAGTTAACTGTTAAATATGCTTCTTTTTATAATATTCACAAACCATGCAACATAAGAAATAACTATTTTATAAGCAGCTTGATATTAATTACAAAATAAAAAGTGTTTTCAATATAGCAAATCAATCATATATGACAGATTAATGTCATAATGTTGGTAAAATTAATAATAAATGTTTTTAACAAAATAAAATTTTAAACATAAAAATAAGTAATTAATACAAGTTCATGAAATTTTTTTGAAAACATATTACGAATGAAGTACATTTCTGAAAAATCTATTTTCTACAGTTATATTTTTTTACTGACTTTAGTAGGTGTTTTGCTCTTTTCATTTATAAAAGAATAAATTTCAATTCATAAATTGAATCATTTATTAAATATGTGTTCATCAATGAATAAAATTTCATTTTAGTAAGTTTTATTGATTTTATTTTCTTATAAAAATTTATACAAAATTTCCTAAAATTAAAAATTGATCTTTTAACTGAAAGTTAAAAAATTTCAATCAAAAAAGATATTATTTCTAATATAGTTTATGTTTCATAAGATATTGAAAATAAAGTTTTTTGTTTTAAGAATATTTTTAAGCTGTTTATGAGTTTAGATGAATAATAAATAATCCAAAATAATTGTAAACTATGCTCTTTACTTGTAATTATTACAGTGAGAATGTATTTTTTCAGTATAAATATGAATTTGGTTTTAATTATGCATTAATCCGAGAAAATGTTTTTCAATCTTAATGCATAACCTTGTGTTAAATAATAAAACACTAATTTAAAGTTTTTTTTTTTAATGCATGATGTGCTCATTTTTCCTCAGGAAATGGCGCAAAATTTATTTGTTTCTTAGAAGTTTTATATTCCGTTATATTTAATAAAATGAACACATATTTTGGTAAAAATATTTAAAATATTATAATGTTTATACTGCGTTTAATTTTTTTAAATATTTTTTGTGTTTCACATATTTGCTCTTTTATCTGTTCCTAAAGGACATTACAACGCAAATTTAATTGCGAATTTCAATCAATGTTTCTTAAATTTATCATGAATTATAGATTAAAACAAACATTTTTAAAGTGTATGTATAATTTTGGATAATATATTAAAAAAAGCTATGCTGAATGAACGATATTCATAGATAGCTAAATGAGTACATTCTAATTTCTCTTTTTTTTAAATTTTGCCGTTTTACATAGGTTAAACATATAAATTTAGAAAGTTAATGAAATTTTTGTTTACCTAACGTGAAGTTTCAGTATAATGTGCCTAAATAAACACAGTCATTTAAAAATATAAATTAACGCTTATTTTAGACGAGAAGGAAAGTTATTCTAATTACCATAATTAATATATAGTGGAGCAAAATATGTGTTTGAGATGTTTTCTTAAAATTATTCATAATAAACAGGTGTGTAATAATGAAACTTTTTTAAAAATAAAGATTAAAGCATTAAAAAATTAGAGTATGAATTTTTGGATTTACCGTTATGCAAATGTATTCCAAAGAAGCACAAATCATACAAGATATTCAAAGTTTAAATATGTTCAACTATTAATTAAAATCATCGAAACATAAGTAATTTAATAGATGCAAAGAAAGTTGAAGGTCATGTTGTACAGTTTTCATTGTGGATAGAAAATTAACTTTCGTCAAAGACATCTATTTTCTATCAAAATTGTATCCTTTCGAATGTATTACAAAACTATTTTAACCCGTGTACTTATGATGAAATAAATTGTGAAAGAGTTATTAAAGCAAACTTGATTTAATTCCTTTGTATTCTTACCTGAGGGGGTGTACTCTGTAATAAAATATTGAAAAACAATTCTAGTGTAATTCTAACACGTATTCTGCAATTTGAATTTGCGAAGCATTCCAAGATTCTTCAGATGCTATGGAAATATGAAAAGAGCTGTGAGCTGCAAGAGAAAGTGCGGACCAAACATATGTACGTAAGACTTATTACGATGACAAATCTCAATAGTAAATGACATTGAAATATATGTTTGTGTAATATATATATATGTGTATATATAGTCAAGAACTGCTCCTCGCAGTTCCGAGCCAAATGATTAGCGCTATTGCCTTCATTTCAACAGCTCGTGGGTTTGAATCCTATATTGGGCATGGGTGTTCGTAGTGGTTCAGAATCCACTTTAAGCCGTAGGTCCCGGTTTAATTAGCCCTCGTATGCAAAAAATAAACGTTGAGCGTCAAACAAATCAATCCGCAGTTCCAATACAAGCTTTTAAATACAGAAATTTGCATATTTTACAGATTTCTCAAATATTCAAGAAAGCGAACATAAAAGGGAAGAAAAAAAACATTTTCAGCCTCGAACCGACGACCTTCCCGTTTGGAGCCATTGACTTCATCCACTGTACCATGGCGGTGACTTCGATTCTAGTTATATCTTTATTTCTTTTTGATTGGTATCAGCAATGTTTATACATGTAATTGCAGTATTTCTTGTTATCTTTGATTCACAAAAAATATCTAAAGTACAAAAGTTTTAATCAAATTGTTAAACTTCCAATGTTTGCCTTTTACATTCTCACGATTTTCTTTTTTGTAATATGTGTTGAGTTTTCAAGCGTTTCGGTATTTAAATTTAATTCATTTTTTATCTTGATTCTTCATTATTTTTGGTAAATTTTGGCTTTATTTATATTTTCATAATATATTCTTAGATTTCCAATGATAAATAAAGACAGGAATTTGATGGATAAGTAATTTAAATTATAAGCAATCAATCTATGCTCTTAAATTTCCCCTGTATACTCTTAGATTGTTAATAATAAATAAAGTCAAGGAAGAAAATGAAAGAGACAGGCAAGTTATTTAAATTATAAATGTATATGTTCTTAGATTACCATCTATATACTTAGATTGTTAGTAATAAATAAAGAATAGGACGAAAAAAATAGATAGAGAGGTTTACTAGTGATTTAAACTACATAAAAAAAATAAAAAAAATTAACCTATATATATATATATATGAACACTTTTATGTTTTTGAATTTTGTATGCTTATAGAAAGCGTTACGTTTCACAAAATGCAAACCTGTATATATCATTTTTAAGAGAATTTATAACTGAATTTAATGCAAAACACAAAATTCAATTATTTGCAATACAAATAAAGAGCGATATTAGTTAACGATATACATTAGATGGTGATGAACGTAGTGAGTTATCAGTACTTAGTAGAGTACCCTTTATTTTTGATTACAGCTACACATCGACGTTTCCTTGAGCTGATAAGAGTTTTAAACTCTTCTTTCGTTATTACATGATGCCAGGAAACAATTATAGCCTCAAATAATTCCTTTTTATTTGATGGGCGCTTCATTCGGACAATAGTTTTCAAACGGTGCCACAAAATTTCGATAGGATTGAGGTCAGGACTGTTTTCTATCCATGACAATCATTTAATGCCCTTTGTACGAAACCATTCTTTCGATATTTTGGTCATGTGGCAAGGAGCAGAATCCTGCTGGAAAATAAACTAATCATTGTAGGAAAACAGATCTTTGATGGAAGGTAGAAGTTTTAGTTCTAGAATAGTGTCAATGTATTTTCTGGCATTCAGTATCCCATTGATGACATGAAGGTGACCAATACCATCTGCTGACATGCATGACCAAATCATAACACTAACTGGGTTATTCACAGTTGCTTGAATGCAGTCAGGATGTTGCTTATCTCCTATTCTACATCTTACATATTTTCGTCCATCAATACCGAATAACGATAGCTTAGTTTCATCATTCCATATAACTTGTGACCACTGATAATCTGTCCAAATAATGTGTTCCTTTGCCCACTGTAGCATTTTTTTTTTCGTTACTGAAAATCAAGATAAACCTTTTTTTGTGAAATTCTACCTCTCAGAACAACATCTGTTAATCTCTTGATTGTTATTGAACTAACAGAAACACCAGAAACATTCAGGTCACTTTTGATGGCCATTGATAATATTTTTCTATCTTGGAGACATAGTCTTTTTATTCTTCTGTCAACAATAGATGTGGTGCACTTTTTTCGGCCTTTTCTTTTTTTGTTTTTGATTGAATTTAACTCCTGATATCGTAAACAATACTTTCGGACTCCAGATGTAGTCAACGAACCACCCAACTGTCTTGCAATTTCAGCCTAGAAAAGACCACTTTCTCGTAACACAATAATATTACATCTCTTTCTGAGTGCCCAATCTATTCTTTTATTTGATGTCATTGCTTCTTGACTAAATACTAAACATTTTTCAAAAATTTTTACCTGTAATTACAGTGTATAAGAAACAGGTCTTCCTTCTACAGAACAAAGCAAAATAATGAATTATTTCAAGGGTAAACATGATGTCAGCTTCTACTGGCAGTTACTAACATTTGTGATTGATTCTCAGAACAAGAACAGTGATTGGCCAGGAAAGCTAGACATTACAAACCACTTCATAACTGTGTTTTTTGTTTATATCAAAGTACAAATAACTTTTTTGTATTGCAAATATTTGAATTTTGTGTTATGAATTGAATTCAGCAATAAATTCTCTTTAAAATGATATAAGTTTGCATTTTGCGAATCGTAACATTTTCTATAAGCATACAAAGTTCAAAAATATAAAAATTTCCAAAAGTGTCCACAATTTTGGCCACCACGGTATATATATATATATATATATATATATATATATATATATATATATATATATATATATATATATATATATATATATATATATATATATATATATATATATATATATATATATATATATATATATATAAACAAGGATGAGAAAGAGAAAGAAAGAAGTAGAGTTTGAATAATAAAAACACAAAATTTTATATAGTAGATGTATTTTGGAACAATAATGAAGTATCATTTTCAAGAATTCCGAATTATTTTCATGAATGAATCATTTCAAGAAATAAATTTTTATATTGTTGTTCATAATTTAACTTCCTTGCACTTTTGTTTGTATACCAGTATAAGATTATACTTTGCAGACAAAATGTTTCATTCGGTTAGGAAATACAGTTTACGATCTGATTGAAATATTGTAAATATTAGCAGACAAAATAAGGTAACAAAAGTTGTACATTTCAATCACTTGGATTCCAGGAAATTTAAATTTCTGTTGTTATACATCACTAATCATTCATTGTTCATTAATACATAAAATATTACTATAAAATAAATTAGAGATAACTGGTTCAAACTTGTGAATTAAAAAAAAATCTTAACATCTATCTATCTATTGATTATACCTACTATATAAAAGGTATGATTAGTAAACTCTAATATATTTAAAGGATGTCAGGAAGATAATGGAAGATTAAATAGTTTTACTACTCATTTAAAAAATTTAAAGTACTTAGTGTTGGAAATATATTTATAAAATGATTGATTTTTATTAAAATTTAGATCAAAATCATATTACTTGCTTTTAATTATTCTTAATGAATGTCTAAAAATAAATGAAAAAATACATTGCTGCTTAGTGAAAGTAAAATAATGAACTGCTCATAAAGGTTTTAGTTTAAAAATATATAAATATTTCCAATTAAAAATTATTTATTTAAAAATAGTTTAAGCTGGAGTAAGCTTGACAACGAAAAATTTTTTTTGTGTTTAGTTTTACTGGGTTTAGATTTAAAATTTATTTTAAACTAATTTTATTTTAAGAGACTAATTCTTAAAAATGCTGATTCAAAATGTACGTGATTTCTAAAATATTTTTCAGATTTAAAGCTTTTAGTGTCATTTTAGACCTCATTACAGTGAGCCGACCAAGATTTTAAGTCTCATTTTCTTTTGGGATCATTCAGGAATGTCCCAAGGACAGAATACCGATTAAAGATCGATAAGATGCTCCATAAATCACTTACTGGAGCAATAATCGATATGAAAGTGTACAAGACTTGAATTCTTCACGTTTTCCTGACCTCCAATCTGGATGAGAACGCCTTTGACTGAATTGTTGCCACGGTTTAGATTCCAAACGGGAGGATAATTGCTCTGATAAGCATTCCATTTCCACTCTAAAGTCTTTGATTGCGTCAGTAAATTGCAATCACAGACTTTATAATGTACAGATTTTATACTATTGTAGTGTATATTGAAAATCAAGTATTCATCTTAATAAAAAAGAGATATAATTTAAATTTGAATTTTGATTAAAAAGTATTTTCATTTTGAGTATGATGTTTATATCGGTTAAAGAGGAAATAAAACGTATTTGTGAAAAATGTTTGCATGAATGTGATTTTAAAATGAGGTGCATAAAATTGGATCTAAAATAATATTTTAAATCAATAGTTTAAAGAGATGCATTTGAAATAGAAGTCATTGATTTATATTTTGATGAGATTCTAATATTGCTCATTTTATTTCTAAATTTGATTACATTAGTTTAAAAAATTATAATTTTAAAAGGAGATTTTATAGGAACTCTGATATAAATTCTTGTTGACGTAAGAATATTTCTTGATTTATGACTTTTCCATTCATATTAATTTTTTGTCATTATTACTTTTATATTCAAGCAACAAATTATTTCTCTTTAACTTATCGTACGTATTTTCTGATGCTTATTGATTATTGAGTAATAACGATCCTACATCAAAATAATATTATATTATTGATTTGATTGAATAGTTATTCGATACGCGCAACAAATTCTGTATTAAAATATTACCAACGCTTACTTATTATTCAAGAAGTATAGTGCTAAAATATAACAATTGAATATCATGATTTTAAAACATGTGTAAGATAGTACTATATACTCAGTAACTTCAAAATAAATTATATTTCGAAAACCAAACGTATGTGAATATTTAAAAATATCGACACACGTAATAAATATTAATATAATTATGGTTATTTTATTGTTCTATGTAAATAAGGAAACTATATACTGAAATTGTGCAAATCCTGTAGGTGAATTCAATGTGTTTAAAAATGTATTTTATGTAAATCATAGAGTGTTTTTAATGCAAAACGCATCAAAAATCTTTTTTTTTATTGAGATTTAAGTAAAAAGCTATTATTATTTTAAAAATTTAATTTATGTGTTTCTATAAGAAAAGGACGTGCTCTAGGTTTTTTAAAAAGTTCGTGCAATTATTTAATTAAAATATGTTTTTTTAGCATATATTATGTTGATTTGGGAAGAATATATTGTTAACTAAAACTTTATTGATTAACTATTTTGTTTTACAGCACACACTTACCTTTAATATCTACATTAATACATTGAAATAAATTACATGGAATTTATATTTAAGTGAATAATCTGTGCCCTTTGATATCATATTCCTATATTGTATTGAAAATTAAGTTTTACAAAAACTTTGAAACATTGGAATCTTCCGGAAAATGAATGAGTATCATCATTGAACAAAGTGTTTCTACAAATGACATATTATAACAAAATTGAACATAGTCAATGAAATGAGGAACCTTATTTCTATCTCTTGTCTGTCTAGTCAAGGTGTATGGAAAATAATTTGTGTCGCAACTTCGAGAAAAGTTAACATGTACATCTGAGATGTATGGCGGAATCAACAGGCAACGGTATCATTTGAAAGAGATATGGGACAACGAGTTTCATCATTGAACAAAGTGTTTCTACAAATGACATATTATAACAAAAATGAACATAGTCAATGAAATGAGGAACCTTGTTTCTATCCCTTGTCTGTCTAGTCAAGGTGTATTGAAAATAATTTGTGTCGCAACTTCGAGAAAAGTTAACATGTACATCTGAGATGTATGGCGGAATCAACAGGCAACGGTATCATTTGAAAGAGATATGGGACAACGAGTATCATCATTGAACAAAGTGTTTCTACAAATGACATATTATAACAAAATTGAACATAGTCAATGAAATGAGGAACCTTATTTCTATCTCTTGTCTGTCTAGTCAAGGTGTATTGAAAATAATTTGTGTCGTAACTTCGAGAAAAGTTAACATGTACATCTGAGATGTTTGGCGGAATCAACAGGCAACGGTATCATTTGAAAGAGATATGGGACAACGAGTTTCATCATTGAACAAAGTGTTTCTACAAATGACATATTATAACAAAATTGAACATAGTCAATGAAATGAGGAACCTTATTTCTATCTCTTGTCTGTCTAGTCAAGGTGTATTGAAAATAATTTGTGTCGCAACTTCGAGAAAAGTTAACATGTACATATCAGATGTATGGCGGAATCAACAGGCAACGGTATCATTTGAAAGAGATATGGGACTGCAACAGTTTTGCAAAACTATATTCAAACATCACTTCTACAATCTTTGTTGTTGCTGACAAAATTTTCTTTTCTCCAATGGTCTGAGTCTTTTACATCTATGTGTATGAATATATAAAACTTTGTAAATTAAAGCTTTTTCATTCAAAAAAGTTTTTTAAGATAATTTGTACACATTTCATATGATTTTAATTTTAATTTGGAAAATTCTCTGGATTTGTTGATGCATTAATCACGAAGCTTTTCCAGATGTTTTTTTAGTTTATTAGTTTTTAGGCCGCGAACGTTTTTGAGTAAATAATACACAGGGTCCTTTTTACTTTATTTACACCAGTACTGGTAAATCTAAAATTTAAATATTAAGAATATTATCTTTTTTTTTTATTTTCGGAACCACACTCGTATGTGTACCTGTTGATACTTTACAATCATCTAATGATTTCTTAATTCGTTAAAAATGTATCCATGATGCTGCATAAATTCGCTGTCGTGAATATTAAATGTGGTGAATTTCAAGTAACTTATAAACATGCATATACATATACATTCAGGATTGATTTAATGGCGACAGATGGTTCGAATCGAATGAGATTGCTTTGAAATGAAACTGGCGTAATCGAACAGTCTCTTTCATTCTGTGAGAAAATATTTCCTCACATCTTCTCATGCTCTAGAGGTTAATTTTGACATTCCAGGATGTTCTAGAAAATTGGAACTTACCATGATACCCCAAGATTGTCCGACATGGTATGAGCAAGAATAAAAAAAATGCCCGATTCTTATTTTTTCAAGGCTTTGCCAGATGTCAATCTAACAAAGAAACAATTCTTATTTCCCATCAATTTCTTCAACAACTCAATCCATGTAATTAAATAATGCTGAAAATGATATTGAATTGAATCATGAATTTACAATATGTAATACTATAATATTTATAACAACTAGTACAAAACTACACACATGCAATAATACAGATATGAATTAGCGTTTGTTTTAATGCTCAAAGAAAATAGGTGGTTATCTCGACAAAGCTGTCATATATTATATGTGCTTAGTATTGAAACTGCTAAGAAACTGGCATTTGTTAGCATGGTATATATTGACTTCTATTTAATATTAGTCACCTTTAAAGTTAATTCTTTAACAAACATATGCGCTCTTAAATGATATATTTTAATTTAAATCAGCATGGTACATATTAGATAAAAATTCTGCCATAAACACAGAAATTACGCTATTTTTTCCACATTTCTCATTACCATAAAAATATATTTAAAAACGTACAAAATTAAATTAATAGAATTTCAATTTTTAAATTTTACTTAGTGATTCGTGTTTTACAACACGAAATAAAGCTATTTCTATGCAACTGAATTATATTTGATTTATGTTATTGACTGAAATTAATATCGTATTTATTAAATTTATCAACTTTTTCTTTTGCGCAGTGCGAAGAGATTTACTTTACTTACATAAATATTAGATTTAAAAGTATAAAAAAAAGACGGAATACAATTAGATTGAAATTATATTTTACGTATGAGCAAATTTTAAAATATGAAATCTTGAAGAAAATATCAATGTGACAATCAGAGTAAAATCTGTTCTTTTATATAAATATAGCTAAAATTCATTATATTTTTAATGATCTTTACAGTATTTATTTTGTTTTATTGCAGAAAATATTATTTTTGTATTTTAATGCAATATTTAAAGGAACTACACAATAAATTCAAATATAAATATACTTTTAACTATAGAAAGATGTATTGTAACGCTTTATCAGGATATCATGGTAGTGTGAAATGTTTCCATGTTTATAAATAAAATATAAAGAGATATTAATTGCTATACAAATTTCAACTTCATTAGCTTAGTAACATTTCAAGTTCTCAACATTTGTATAAAAAGGTAGGAGAAAAGACTAATAAAATTCCTTTAATTGTATTTAAATTAATTTAGAAATAGAATGTTTGAAAACGTTGTCGAAAAATTTGGAAATAAATTCATTTCATTTTTCTAGCAAATGTAAAACAGATAAATCAGCATCAATCAAAAAACAAAAGAAATGGATTCTTAGAGTGCTAAAATGTTTTTGACTTAACAAGAAAGTTAATTTATATGAATGTACTTAATAAATGCTTAGTAGCTTTCTTCGTAAATTGATAGTCAGTGTCATCAATTAAGTAAAAAATGAATCATAATATGAGTTTAATTAAAAATATTTATGAGTAACTTTCATTCATAATTTCTGTTGTTATTCAGAAATTAAAATCACATCATAAAATACTATGCTTATTTTTTTAAATTGATAAAGATTTTAAATATTACTTTATGTATATCAAATGGATAATTTGTCACATTATGACCCACATATATTTTGGAATAAGAATTAAAATTATTCATGCAACAAAATAGAGTATTGATAATCTTTTCCCGAAAACATTTTTCAAATTTATTTGAAATCATTATACAGAACCAAAATAAAGTGTTGGATTATATAGTAAAAGATAATTTATAAGTCAATTAAACATTAAAAATTATTTTTAAAGTAACAGACTCTAAGAGTTTAAACTTTAATTCTTTGATTTAAAGAAATATTAATAAAAATATAGTTTTTACGATAGATATTAATTCTATCAATTAATTACGGCTGACTCTACTATTGAAATAGAATATGAATATATAAATACATGTAGATAAAGATATTTTTAATCAAGAGTGGATTCATTTTATAATAGTAGAGTAACATTAGAGTGTTATAAAAGAAATTCTTATACGTTTATTATCATAATTTTAATTAAAATATTTTTTTTCATTCTTAAAGTAATTTAGTTATTGTAACGTATCAAATTAAATCTTTAGTCTATCAATTACTTTTAATATACTAAATTTATTTGAGAAAAAAGAATTTTAACGTAAACAATCACATTTAAATTTTTGAATGTAAACTTATTGAAGCTTGTAATATTACAAATTTTAATGATTGTTTATGATAAATGATATGCAATCGATATTCCGTATTTCAAATAAACTTTTCCTTCAAATATTAATGTATTCATATTCAAATATCTTTATTGCATAGTAAATTTTATTATATTGTAGAACAAAGAAGATAAATAGTTGATAAAAAAATGAGTTACATTTCCTGTCGTTTTTATTCTTTTCCAAGAAATGATTTGTTGAGTTGTAAATAAAAAATAAAATTGCTCGTTAAACGGTCGATTCGTTAAAATACATCTGAACTGAAATAGATAACCTGATTAAATTTTAGCTCTTGTCTGTTATCAGTCAAATAAACTGAGTCAAAAAGTACCTTATTGACGTGCCATTATCTCTACCCTTATCTCTGAGAGGATTCGATGGGTTTTTGCGCTTTCACGAAAGAAGAAACCACCTGTCTCGACTTCCTAACAGAAAAGTCTAACGTACAGGTAGGGTGGGCAGACTGCCAAAAAGTTAAGAAGGCTTTTTCGATGGCCGCGGTCACATATGAAAGGGCGTGTCTTGGCCCACCTAATCACCCGTACCGTGGCCTGGACGATATATCCCAATGCCTCCTACCCTCCAAAACCCAAGGAAACGAAAGAAAGAAAATGTACATTTCATCGTCTTCTGTTTCTTCTATTTTCTATTTTTAGATCTTGGTTTAAAAAATTAACTCGCAATGGATATAAAGAGGAAGATTTTCAGATGATGTTTAAAAAAATATATTTTGCTTTAGTTGTTTGTTTAAGCTTTCGGTAATTTGCTTTGCTAAATATTTGTTTAATGTAAAAACCACGCTACTGGCAATATTCTCTAAAATCAAAAAAAGATGTTCTTTTCTGTTTTACTGCGGTTGAAATTTGCTTACATATAAGATATTATTTAATTTCAAAATTTGTAGAAATAATTCATCAAATGCAAAGAGTTTGACTGTCTTGAAAGTCATGATAGCCATTTTATAAATTAAATACATTAATAAAAATAGTATATATGGTTTCTTATATATATATATATATATATACAGTAAACATTTGTGTATGTAAATAAAAACACAAAATAATATTCTAATAAACGTATAGGTTTTAAAAGAAAAATATAGGACACATTTCATTAGTTTCAATTATTTTAATTTTATGACATGAAGTGTAACATATTTTTTTGACAAATCAAGATAATCAACTTTTATTGATACCAATCAAATCCAAAGTGAAAACATCGCTTAACTTTTTCTGTAATGGCTGATTAATGTTAAAAAAATATTTTGTGTTTCATTGTGAGCACGGTTTAAATCTCACAACGATTCTGAAATTTATGTACTAAGTAAAAAATTAAATTTTTATTAAATAAAATTGTTATATTGTATAATTTTGAAATTCAAAATCAGTTTCGTTATTTTCTTGATAAAATATTTTTGGATTTCTAATAATTATTTTCATATTGTAATTATTAGTATGCCAATAAATCTGTTCATTTATTGTATGATGATATTTCAGCAAAAGAAGAATATATAGTAAATATATTAAAGATTTGTGCTTAAAGAAAGTGTTTGTTTTAAGGAAACTATATTTGTTTATTAAAAATTTATATGTATCATTATAAATTCATTAAAAAGGTTATATATTGGTTAATTTTTTTATTTATTATTATTTAATTTCATCTTTTTTAAAATATTTAGAAACAGTTAGAGTGTAAGTAGATTAGTTAATTTAGCGTACTTGTAACTTAGAAATTTTTTCAACCATCGGTAAAAGAGATAGTTATATTCTATGGACAATATTTCTAGTAAGTGTATGCTTAAAAATGTGGAATTCTTGCCAATTATTTTGAAATTTAATCAATTATAAATTAAGAATTTGTTTTAATTATAAGTATGAAATATAACAGCTCATGTGATTTTTGAATTCATCAAAAATATTTATAAAAAAAACATTGATTTGAAGAATGATAGAATGCTTAAAATATTGCAATAATTTTAAAATTGATAATGTTTTGATATCAAGGTACCTTAAACTTTTTTATGATTGTTAATTAACTGTTCAGATCATGTTTTGAGATCATCAGTTTAATGTTTAGTTTTCAATATTTGTTTACAATTTCTGATAACATAAAATCTCAAACACCATTTGTACATAAAAACACAAATACAAAATCTACAAGCACTTCTTGTACATAATTAAACATTAAATAGTTGTGAATAAAATAAATTTAATTGTATGTCAATTAATCTAAATTAAGTTATTGAATTATAGAACAATTAGGAGTGATTGCTTAAGTAAATCTTCTTGATTATAACTTGCATATGAAATTTGAATTAATATTCCTTATAATATTAGATTTACTCATTTAAAATTATTTTCAAACATAAAACAAACTTCAAGAATATACTTCTAAGTTACCAAAAGAAAACACAGTCTAAAGAAAATTAAATGATAACTTCATATTTGACTAAATAATAATTTTTCCATTTATGCGGTCTTATTGTTAAACGAATCTTGATACCTAAATATAATATTTGAACTTTTTTTCAATGTAAATTTTACAATTTCATAGAAGGACTTTTTAACTCGTGAAAAGATTTAGATAAAATTTTATCTTTATTTTAAAGATGTTAGTCAATCCATATTAATTGAAATTGTGTTTACTTGTATTTTGCAGCATATCATCTTTCTGATATGATCAACACAATCTTTGATTCAATTTCAATAAATTAATTTTTAGACGAATTTTATACTCAATTTGTTTCAGTTTTTTAGATTAAAAAGTTTTTCCAAAAAGACATATATTTTATCAAGTCAATAGTTTTCGAAACCAGTTTACTGAATGTGTGATCGGGGATTAAAGTGAAATCCATAATTTCTGGTGACCATACTTTAATAATAACCTCATTAATATGATTAATCAAATTTAATCATTTCTCAATATAATAGGAAAAAAATGATACAAAATGAAAAACTTAATATTAAACAAAATAAATAGCAAAACTAAAGATTTTGAATTTTGTATTGCAGAGATAATGTAATAAACCACTAAGATAATTAAGATGAAACAGCTTTTATTTAGAAGTACACACTTTAAAGTGTAAACAACTAACTATAAATATAACTATAATTAACAATTCTCAAAGTCTGCTTTTTACATATCATAGTATACATCGATATTGTTCAACCATCATTAAAGTACTTTCATAGTTTGAATTATTAAGTATTTGATTCTAAAATTAATTTTTAAAAGCAGAATAAAGCTGTGGAATAGAGTAAAAGTTATACATTTATACAGAACATACAATATTTTATTAGATACCAGTAAATATCACATTGTTAAAGCTAAAGATTACTATAGCCTTTAAAAGAAATGCTGCCTGTAATAGACTGTTCATTGCCTATTGTGTTAAAGTATCAGCTCTTAAGCTCCATTTTCCCTATATGAACACATTGCTTCCCAACTTTTGTGAAGTAATACAGGATGATTTACTTCCAAATGTTGATATTTTTCCAAAAGCGCAATCACATACAAATCATTTTTTCTTAATGATTTGTATGATTGCGCTTTTGGAAAAATGTATACCTAAATAGCACTTATTAATAGTCATGTGTTTCATGACTATTAATTAAAGTAACATAAGTTATACAAGTTACGAATAATATTACATCAAAATTATTCTAAAAAAAGTATCCATTTACTATATAAATTAATAACTTTTCCTTTCATTACTGAACATAATAATAATTATTGCTCTAAGCCTTTGGCTTAACGGAAACAGAAAAAAGAAAAAACATTTAAACGATGCAATTAGCAGTGATTTAGCTATTTTAATACTGAAACAAGTATACACAGAAAAATAAATTACTATCTCCAATCAAATAGCTTAAGATTTTAAAATGTAAATATTGAAAAAAAAAATATTTATTTTTAGCTGAGAAAAAT
Source organism: Latrodectus elegans (assembly GCA_030067965.1). NCBI lineage: Eukaryota > Metazoa > Arthropoda > Arachnida > Araneae > Theridiidae > Latrodectus > Latrodectus elegans. The sequence goes on along the minus strand of CM057810.1, from coordinate 27,882,277 downwards.
AAAACAATATATATATATATATATATATATATATATATATATATATATATATATATATATATATATATATATATATATATATATATATATAGGTTTATATATATATTAATATATTAGGTTGAGGAATAAGATCATAGCGTTTTTACTAAAAACTTTTATTTAAGCAAACAACAAAAATTATATCAAAAAGTTAATTAATTATTTATTCGCAAATGCTGTTTACAACCTCTTCCAATCTCTCGACTAATTTTGAAACCGTTCTACCAAAAACTACCTGGTTAGGTGTCAAAGAAGCTGTTGAGCCAGTTTTTAAGGACCTCTTGGTGCACTGGGATATGCTCGAAAAGAAGGCCACTGTCAACAAGAAGATCTACATTGCCCAGCTACACAGCGTGAATGAGGCTATTCAACTGAAAAGACCTGATCAATATGATCAAACCATACTATTTTACGGCAACACCAGGCCCCATGTTGCACAAGTCGTCACAACCGCATTCCAAGAAATCGAATGGGAGGACGTTCAGCAGGAATACAGTGGAAGCATTCGCCATATTCTCCAGACCTTGCACCGACTAATTACTATCGTTTCCGCTGCTTGTTAAGCATTATGAAGGCCGTTACCCACATATAAAAGAGGTCCTTAAAATTTTTCTCAATAACTTTTTTGACATCAGAACAGACGCTTTTTTCGGAACGGCATCAACAAATTCCTCGAGAGGTAGGAAGCGATTGTAAACAGCAACGGCGAATATAGAATTGATTAACTTATTTCCCAGCTTAATATATATATATATATATATATATATATATATATATATATATATATATATATATATATATATATATATATATATATATATATATATATATATATATATATGTATATATATATATATATATTCGAGTTTACTCTGAAATTCTTGAGAATTCTTGAGATACAACTAGGTTTTTAAAGTTATGCTTACAAAATCTTAGTCTACTTAGTCTTCTCCAGCATCAATGCACTTTTGTAGAAACATTTCCACAGATTAAATGCCTCAAGCCATTCATTTCTTGGAATAGATGAAAAAATGCATTTATAGACACATCAATCTCTTCTTCTGAATGAAAACGTCATCCACGTAAGTTCTTTTTTAGATTAAAGAATAACCAAAAGTCGCACATAACTAGATCAGGTAAATATGGTGGATATTCGATCACTTTAATTTGTTTTCGTTTAAGAAACTCAGCTGTTAATCCGGCTGTATATGACGATGCAATTTCATTGTGAATCATTTGTCCCCTAACATTCAGTTCTTGTAGAATTTCTGAAAGTCATTTAGTGGTATACCAGTTTGCTGTTAATATCTACTGTCCTTCCAACTTGATGACTTTGACCAATCCCGTACTTCTGAAGAAAACGGCATACATCACTTTTTTCAGTGCGCGTTGATTTTTCACCATTGTAGCCGTGGTATCATTTTCAGACACATACTTTGCTTTCTTGACGTGTTGGAACGTCAAAAAACGGTATGTACGTTTCATCACCTGTTACAATTTTAGAAACGATGCGGTGGCCACCATCATTTAGCAATTTAAAAGTTTCTTTACTGATTCTGACACGCTCTTCTTTTTGGTGCTCAGTTAGATAATGGGGAACCCAACTGCAAACTACTTTTTTCGTGTGAAATTCTTCATATATTGTTTTTTGTATGGCTGCGGATCCAAGTTTAAGTTCCTTCTGTATCATTTGATAGGTACAGCGATTATCATCCATTAACATTTTTCGTATGGGAGACACATTATCCGGGATTATTGCCGACGGCGGCATTCCTGTGTGTTCTTCATCCTGAAGAAAATTGCGACCTCTTTTAAATTTTCTAAACTATCTGAATACAGTAGCACGAGCTGGTAATTCATCACCAAATGCTAATTGCAACCGTTGAACGCATTCTTCTTGATTTAATCCTGCTTTAAAATCGTAGAATATTATAACGCGAAAATGTCTCACGTCAACTCCTTTTTTTCTTCTGTTTAGAATTCATTCTACGCTAAAGAAGTTGAAATAAGTCAGTAAAAAATCGTCTTCTGTGTTAAAATGCTTTGTATTTTAAAATTAAACCATTATTTTTATTTTGTAAATTCTCGTCTGCACGTATTTCAAAAATTTCAGAATAACCCTCGTATATATATATATATATATATATATATATATACTTTTTTAAGTAATTCAGAGTTTTTTATTTAATATATTTTTAATAAAATTTTTTCAGTTTTTTTTGCATTATTGATATTGAAATATTAACTAGTGCAACATTTTTAATTACAGTTTTCAGGATGTTTCTATGTTTGTAACTATTTCTAGAAATTTTTCTGTATAATTCAATCACAGTTTATGCAGTAAGGATCTAGTATGAATTTGTTGTATATAATTTTATGTCTTGAATATTTTTGACAAATTAATTCGTTGAACATTTTTTCCCGAAATATTCACTAGAATCAAAATGATTGCCGAGTCTACTAAAGTTAACGATCTTTGAACATTCAATGTTTTTTTTTAACATTAAGAACACATAAAATATTTTACTTTCACACTTATATACAACTATAGGTATAAATAATAAAATATGGTGTTAAGTCTCAGGTAATGTTTTGATACATATTTATTATATCTATGTTTTTTAATTATAACCTATTCAGTAAATTTCTTGCCATTATTCTTAAAAAACATTTATGAATAAATTTTTCTTATATTTTTTGTAAATAAAAATTACATAATGTATGAGAAACAAAAAGTAAATACCTTGAAAATAACAAAAGTTTTATGATCAACATTCAAACTTTACGAGATTAATATTTGCAAAAACAGATCCTTAGAAGAGGAGCTGTCTAAAAACCAATTTATTCTTATAAAATAGTATAATTTGACAGATATCTATCATAAATGAATCAATTAATTACAAAAGCAGTAAGTATAATAATCATGCAAATATATAAATGAGAAGTTTTTCTAAAATACGTTTTCAGTGTGACAAATATCAGATCGTTAGGTAACGGTTTTTTATCTAGATTCTTTGTAACATACATATAAGAACAAAATATTGAAGCCCCATATTGATGCATTTCATTCTATATTTGTTTCTGAGTTTACAATTCAATTATATTATAGAAGAGTTAAGCCATTTCTTGGCCTAATGCGCAGTAGATAGGCATTATTAAAACATGCAAGTACTATTCAAAAGAACGTAATAGCTGCTTATCATGCATTCCAAATGCAATGATGCATTACTATGTAGAAGAACGGAAATGGATCACTGAAATGTTTGAAATTACACATCCCAAAACAGGTATCAGAAACTCATGAATACAAAGTAATGCAAAAGGCTCCTGGAGATCGAAATGTAACAGGAAATAGGAAATTCCGCTGGTGAAGTTAGACGACATTTGGGAGGACAGGAAATTTCCTGGATAATGTGAATTCTTGTCTAGAAGAAATATAACGGGAGTTGAAATAATAGCTCGCAAATCGCTTATTATGCTAACTGTGGAAAATGTTTCAGAAAAAAATATATCTAAAAACACTTTAGCTTTTCAAGTTTTCATGAATATGAATGATGATTCATGGGCATTCATGATCTTGTCTTGAAATGCAATGAAATCGAATTTATTTACACATGATTTTGTTTCCACTTTTCATATAATTTCAGAAGCACATTTTTCTTTTACTAAAACCATCGGTTCAAATAGGCTTTAATAATGCTTCTTTATAATATGTGTAAACAAATTCGTATAAAAAATTTCAGAGTCAGTTACATTTTACAAACTAAAGTTTTAGAGATATCCGTTTACGTATTATATTTTCATTTTAAAAAGTTCAACTGTGCTTTAAAATATATGGAATATTTTAAAGAGATCATTCTTCTATGACAAGAAGTGTTTTTAAGTAAAAGCACCTAAATATTAGAGATTTGAAAAAAAAACTGAGATACTTTATAAATAGAATAATGAAGAAATTTGAGATATCGGGCATGGTAAAATTATTTCTCCAGTAACTTAAAATTTTACTACCTTAGAAGAAGAATGATTTGCATGCAGGCGATATTTCTCTGAAATTTTATAATTTAATAATAACTATTTTCATCAGCAACAAAATATAAAATGTTCCTAAATTGTAGAACAATCCATAATAAATATCAGTAAAATGTAGGAAAACAAGCCATAGGAAAACAAATAGTATAAATACGGTAAAAAGAACTGTCAAAATATATATTTTAGCTACTCAGATTATTAATTTTCCTATGTTTTTTTCTAATTTATAATGAAATAATTTATAAATACGTAAAAACTATGAGCATCGTACAATAACGAGATATTATGCAAATCAGCAAAACAGTGTAATGGATGAATATTATGGGTTATCAACTTTTATTTGCATTTAATTTACATATACCATATTTACCGTTGGTATTAATTCATATTTACCATTCATTATTATTTGCAAATGTGGAACATTAGCGCCTAAGCCATTAGTTCACGGGCTCTCCAATACTTTTCAACAATGCCCTCATACTGAGAAAGAACCACACAACTATTTAAATGTTCAAAAGTCATTGGTTAACCAGAGTCACACAAAACACAGTCCGGGGAATCCACCACTCCAATCCCATAGAGATGGTCCCGCAAACAATCACGTCCAGTTAGACCTCTAAAAAGGCCACTGCAGTCTTTCTTGGAAAAACGGGAACAGCTCTTTTCTCCCCCAAAATCTTCCATCTCTTGTGCGTCGCACGTTGAACCATATCTTGTTTAAGAGTCTTCTTGAGAGTCAGGTTAACAAACAATTTAGTTGAATGAAATGAAAGAGGCCGATTCATGCGTTGATCTATCAAGGCTCCCTTTATAGCCAGTGAATCAGCCTTTTCATAGCCCAAAATACCACAATGGGCAGGGATCCACTGGAAAGAAATTCTGTGTGCCAGAGTCTTAAGCAAAGGTCTACATTCTAAAATTCTTTAGGAACTATTTTGATTATTCAAAAGAATTTGAAGCGCACTCTTAGAATCTGATAAAATAACCACTCTTTTTAAAAAAAATTCCTTCATATTCAGAAATGAACAAAGTGTATGCAGCTACAATGAAATAGTATTCTTTTTTTTTGAATTTGAGATTAGTATTCCAATGACCAATACGCACAATGTGATATGCTTTATATCAAATTGGGATTCTTATATAAAAACTAGCTTCTCATATATTTAGGAATATTTATGCGGAGTTAAAATAAATTGAAACTAGAAATAAATGTTAGTAAATCGCATTAATATCAAATGACACATTCATAAATGGTATGTATGAATATTGCTGATTATAATTATACATTTTGCGTTCCACTTTATTTTATTGAGCCATGTTTGGTTGTAGTAACATCTATATGCTAACTCTTATTCCCTGTCTTATAACGAAAATATGCAGGAGAAAGTGTTTTCATATGCACTATAGTATTATTTTGAATATGAAATTGTGAGACGTTTAGTTTTAAAAACAAAACTTACATAGCTGTTTTATTTAAGTCTTTTGTATGAACTCAATAAGCTCTTCCCATCATATTATATAAGCAAGATACATTGCTTATTAAAAGAAAATTTCATTTCAATAAAGAATGAAAATTTATATTCAGTATATTTTCTAATTTAAAACATGTTGTCTTTTTTTTAAAAAAAAGTATCATGGAATTTTAATTCTTCATTTATTGATGATATATAGAACTTAACTGAGTTATTGGGATTTCCCTGCAATGCTTTATACCTGATTTGACATTGATTTTGACATTGATCTGAAGGGGGAGTAAATTTATCCAGATCATTGCACCCATGGTAACTGCTCAACGACCGACAAGGACTAGAGTAAAGTGTCCAGAGGTATACCATGTACAAATGTTTTTAATATCATTTGTAATGTCTAGACTAAACAAACAATTAATTTGTGTGTATCGATATATAGTTTAAATTACTGAAGATAACTATTTTGCAAAACTTTGATTTAAAATTTAGATTTTCAGAACTTACGATTTCAAGAATTTACAATTTTGATTTATAGAATCTTGAAAATCTAGGTTTTACAAACAAGTAAATTAATCTGTAACATATTGCCATAGACACATTAATTTAATTCCCCTTTACATGATGGAATCAATTTTTTCAATCCACATTCATTATAATACATCGTTTATTTACATTTTGTTAATTCTATGAATAATATTTATATGTTTTATTTTATCATTTACGACTGAAAACTTGATTCATTCGTGAAAAAACGTGTAAATAGTAAAGAATTACTGGAAATAATGGTTAAAACAAGTGTACAGCGGACGCAATTGCGGACTAGAATTGGGATGCAAATTCGAATTTTCTTGATGTATGACTTTAAAAGGAAAATTTTTGATGATAATTGATGGCTTTCCTATTAATGATTGTCCTGGCAACATGATTGAAGATGAGTTACTCCAACGAAAACTCAGACAAAAATAACTAATTATTCTCCAAAATTTCTGTACAGAGAGTTTTGAATATGAAATCAGTTCTGATTTATGCAGAAGAAGGAACAAGTGATCAAACTATTAAGAAATTAATGAAAATGAGAAATATTAGATATTTAAAAAAAGAAAATGATCATCAACAAAACAACTGAAGAAACGAATAACTACAGGAATAATAATGATAATAACATACAGTATATCCACTAGCCCCTTGCCACCCTCTTAACTTTGGAACGGCTGCTACTATATTTATAAAAGTGGTGTCTAGGTATAGTAAAGTAGATATGCTCTACTAAATAAAACAGAATACTGCGCCACCTGGTGGAAAACAACGAAGTTAACATTCCTGTCTTGAAAACGGAACGAGATAAAGTGATTTACAAAGTTGTAGAGCATTCTCGATCTAGTACGAAAAGATACCTTGTAGGCATTAATGTGAAGAATACAACGCTTAAAAAGCGTTTTTATTGTTTTGTGCTGTGACGTGACAAAACGATCTAAGAAAGAAAAAAAACAAATAGTTATAACAATATACTTTATTTAAGATATTGAAACTTCTCAATGTCAGCTGCAATGAACATTTGGATCCTCGCTTGAAGATCACGTTGCACACGTTGGAACAAGCCACCGAAACGCGTTTTTTAAGGTCCTGCAATTTTTGTGGAGGGGTTGCTTACACCTGTTGTTTCAAGAATCCCCACAGGAAAATATCCAGTGGAGTCAGATCAGGAGAACGTGGAGGCCACTTTTTAAAACCACCATAACCTAGTATTTGTATGCATAATTCCTTTTTTTTCTACCATTTCTTACGCATTTGCATACTGCTTACAAATTGCTGGAATTATTTTTAATACTTCCGTTTTCGCATTTCGAAATAAAAGTAAAAAAGGTAATTACGAAAGCGATTTTTTGTTTCTTTAAATATGTACACGTATGATGTGAAACGTCACAGCATTAAACAGCAAAGGCACATTTTAACCGTTGTACTTTTCATATTAATGTCTACAAGGTATTTTTTCGTACTAAATTGAGGATGTTCTACAACTTTGAATATACATATATATATTTATAAATCACTTTTTTACCTATCTCGTTATGTTTTCGAGATATGAATGCTATCTCCACAGTTTTCCACCAAATGGCGCGGTAGGTGGTTTCATTCAGTAGCGCATGACTACCTTACTAAACCTAGACACCACTTTTATGAATATAGCTAGCAGCAGCCGTTCTGAAGTTAAGGGAATGGCAAGGGACTTTAGTGGACAAACTATATATATTATATATATATATATATATATATATATATATATATATATATATATATATATATATATATATATATATATATATTCACAGGAGGAAACAACTGAAGATATTTTTTGAAATAAAAAATATAACACAATTTTTTTCTACACCTCAAGCAATGCAGAAATATGTTCATTAAATGGAATTCTCAAATAGAATGAAATAAATGATACTTTTGCCTAATTCTTCAACAGTGAAATGAAAAAATTATTTCGATGTATACATTTTATTTTCCTTGTGTTTCTTATGCAGTGTTCTAAATACTTTTTTCTTCTAATATTAATATATTTTTATTGAACAGCGAGAAATTAAAAAAAAGTCGATTTTAAAATTAATCTTTAATATCCATTTATTTTAAGAAGAAATATAAGGTTTAGATTAAATATTAAAGATATAAGAACTTAATTTTAAAAACGATTTTACTTTTTCTACGAGTTTATACAAACGAACATATGTGGTATATAGAAGAAATTTTTTAGCAGATGCAATAAAAGGGTAATTAGTATAAGCGACTTTCCCTCTCTCCCTCACTAAAGGATCTGAAAGATTCAATCGCATGTTTCACTGCTTCTTTAATTAAATTTTAATATCCCTTCTCAAAACTTTAATAGCATCAAAAAGACAGAATGTGGTAAATGCTATCTAATCACCCAAAAGGGATGCTGTCCCACCACGTGGAGTTGACAAGTGCTCACTGTGGATTCTGACATGATTCTGATCACTGATTGGCTGCTACATTTCATTACTCATTCGCTAATTGAGAAAGAAAGTTAAAACTCCCGTCAAGAAAATTGAAAATAATTATCCGCTTTAATGATGTTTGCTTCACTCCATGCCTCATTATGAAAAATAAAACTGGAAATTATTTTATTCGATATTTTCCAAACCATGGTGGGTATTATAGAGATGTATCCATTTAGGCATAAAAATGACAGTGTTATTGTGTTAAGTGAGATTTTTTAGCCTCTGCTATTAATATGAAATTGATGAGTATATATTTTGCTGTTATCTGTGAATTCAATTTTAATGTTTAAGAGTGACATTAAAATCTTATGAACATAGTTTAAATAATTAATTCCCTTGTAAATGAAAGTATTCATACTAAGTTAACGAATATTAAAATTTTACTCAGTAAAAATATTAAATTGAAATAAAGAAGATTCAATTGACTTAATTTTATTCGGATTAATTTTGAGAGTCATTAATTCTGGTATAATTAATTAAATCCCTACAATTAATAAGTTAATAACTTCAAAAGAATTAGACATTTAAGAAAAACTTAAAGATTTTAAATATAATTGGCTTCAAAGAGGAAATTATAAAAGTGAATGAAATATATTTAACTAGTGGAAGATTATAAATTAATCTGTTTTAAATTGTGCTTGTTCAACACCTTTATAAAATCATATAAATAATTCATAAATACAAATTTAATTAAATATTTAGTAAAATTTACATATCACATATTGTTATGAAAGATCTAGTTCAGTAAACTTATCTTTACGATAGTCAGAAAATTTGTAGAGAAAATGTAATGCCTTGTCCAGGAAAAAATGAATCAGTAATACATTTATTATTATTTTTTCCATTTGATGACTGTATGGATAATAATATTAATATTTTTCTGTAAAAGTATTTAAATCTGAATAATAAAAAAAGATAATTTTATTATTATTTAAGCATGTCTCCAATCAGAATATAAAATAATTACCGATCAGGATCTAACGATTTACTTAAGTCAGTTTTACATTGATTCCTCTTTTTAAAGTTTAAAATACATAGTTTAATAGGTGTACATAATATTATCAAACATCTTTTTAACAAGTTTAAAAAAATATGTGCTTAAATATAAATGAATAAATTACTGTATTCTATATTTACAAAACATAGCTAAATGCAATTTATCCATTTAAACATTTTATTGGATGTCTACGCTTTGAAAATTATACTTTGCTCAAATCTATTCCTGAAAAATTGCTTTCGTGGAATGCAATATATTTGTTCAAACTCTCTTATATCTTTCAGTCTTTGATGATTCATTTCCTTTCAAATATAAATGACTTTTGCAGAAAAAAAAACCGAACAGTTTAAAAGCTTCCGTTTGAAGAAATGATGTCACCTGAACTGACAGTTATAAGAAATCACGCTTTTTTATTCATCTCCCAAAGCTTAAAGTATTTTTTAAAATAAAAATTGTTTGTCATTAATGAATTGCACTGTTATTAACCATAGAAACTGATGTTTCACTTTCTGGAGAAAGATTTTTATAAGTCATGTTTATCGACAGATAGCAATAATTCTTCTACTTGTTGAAAATAGATAAAAATGCATTTTACACAAATCATTTTGCGTAGCCCTAATATTCTTATAATGTATTAAATGATAATTTGTTTCACATTTATTCATATTTATTTTTGAATTCAAATTGCTGCTCTATTTTAAATTGAAGTTAGGTGTTTTATGTATGAAGATAGTTGTTAATTTATTTGTTTTTATACTATTAAAAAGGAATTATAAATGAAGTTATACTTTAGTATTTACGAAACGTTCTTTGCTGCATGGGTAGTTGTGTTAATGTTAACATATGCAATTTCTTACTAAAATAAGATAACTTATCGCAAAAAATTAATTCATATCTATTATTATATAAGATGAAACTCTATCCACCTGTAATAATATGATTGTAGAAATTTCTTTTTTGTGTCAATCTGTTTAGATATTTAAGATTAGATAAAGCAATATATTGAAATATAGATTATGCTGTTAGTTAACAGATACTAATGATTAATCAAAAACAGAATATTAAAAATCCACATTTATATATGAAGCTAATTGAAGAGTACAAAATTGAAATTAGGTTTGATTATTCTACTGTAGTTTATGTAAGTTATTCAAAGGATTTTCTTCAAAAATTAATGTAGTTATTTTCAGGCAATGCGAATTAAATTCAACTATGTCGTTTTGAATTTTATTTTCCATATTAAAAAATATAAAAGGTCCTTTGAAAAATCACACTTAAGTAATTTTAAAGGAAATGTCTATACATAAATTTCAAAGTTAGTTTTTCGTCATGACTTAAATTCAAGAAAAAAAACTTAACATAGCAGAACTGATAGGAATGCGAAGAGAACTCATAAGATTGTTTCGATATTATTAAAAAAAAAGGGCTATGTCAACTCTCTGTTTCAAAGTTCCTTAAAAACAGGTATCTAACAACCTGATAAATCTATTGCCGTCTTTAAAAAGATACTTGAAGTCAGAATTGAGCATTTCATTTTAAATGTATTCCATTTTAGTCCTTTAATGCGTCGTTTTATTATATTGCTCTCTTTTAAAAGATACACCAAAAGTTTGGATGATGGATTCTAAGAACATTTAGTAGAGCAGTGGAACAAAATGGTACTTTGATATTCTTTGGATTCATTTTTCTTCTTGTAAATGAAAATTCAATATAAAACTTCGTAAAAAATAAAATAAAATTTGGAAGGTTAGAGAGAAATCTCTTTTTACGATACATGCATATTATTTTACATTATTTTCTTTCAAAATAATGCTTAGAATTGTTCTGAATGATTGGTAACAACACTTGATGTCTAAAATGATTTAAATATGATACATTTTAACCAATTAGGATATTATTAGCCTTTACATATAATTATTAATAACTTAAAAAAATTTAAAAATTATAATAAAGTCCTCATTTTAATCTTTCTAATATTTTACACTCATATTCTTTAATGTTATTATTTCTTAATAGTTTTTTCATTCTTCATTCTTATTTTCTAGAATTTTTGATTAATTTATAATCATTTATATTACTGAAACATACATAAATCTCTAACTTTATATATATTTATATTTATGTATGCATGTATACGTATATGATATGTATACATGCATAAATACATGAGCAATTTAGTAATTATGCATTAAGTTTTAATTTCATCAAAAATGTAAATAAATAATTTCCTTTTCTATGAATACAATTTGGATATTGGGTAATTTTAAACATGTATTTCAACAATGCAGTAAAATCTCAACAATGCATCTTGATTTCGAATAAAAATATAAGAAACATAATCAAATTTTTACTAAATTAGTTAAGAATATAATAAATATAGAAACATTTTGCAACTTTATGAATTCTTCAAATTTTTATATACATTATTCATTCACACGTAAGCTGAAATGTTATAAATTATTACTTTTAAATTGTTGATTATTTGATCTGGTCACGTTTTGATATCATATTTTAGAAGGTTTCTGATGTTTTAAAGTATTAAAAATTTAAGAGAACTACATTTCCAACGTAAGTAATTAATGTTTATTATTCCCTTTAAAATGATCATTTTTGAAAATGACTGTAGTTGTTTTCCTATAACATAATTTTCATTCTTTCTAGTGTTTATTTAGAAAATCAAATTGTTTTCATCTTTTGATACTTTAATAAACACATTTTCAACAGATTCTATAAAAAGATGTACAATGAATATGAATTTGCTCCATATTATCACGTTAATTTTATGTTGATTTTCAAAAAAATTATAAATTAAGATAAAAAAAATTCTATAATGAATTTAAAAATCATAAAGTTTTATTTCTATTTTAAAACACATAACTAAGAATATGCATTTAATTTATTTGTAATACTTTTTCTATACATAAACTAATCAGCAATATAAATTTTTATTAAAGTAAATCAAGGAATTATAACAAGCTAACCAAAAGACTTCAGTAAAAATAATGATTTTTAAAAATTTTTATTAAGAATTTATTTATTAAAAACACTTAACTCTAAGTACATATTGCAATAGAACATAAATTTGAGATATTAAAATGAAGAAAAGTGATTTTTCGCATAAATATTTCAATTTGTCATGGACGTTTCATGAATTGCACCATGAACAAAATTGGTAAATATATAGTTGCCATTGACTACAAAGCTTAATTAACTATTCATGCGAAATCATTCCTGTTATTCCAGAGGCATTTGAGATAATGAAACTTTTAATGACTTATCATCGAAACATTTAGAAATAAAGCAACCGAATTTATTGTAGTTCTGTTGGTATTTCAATGAGTTAAATAATTATGTGAAACGTGATTTGGCGATATGAATATTTAGATATATTTGATTGTGAAATTGTTTGAGTTTATGTTTAATTTAAAAAAAATTAATGAATATCAATTTCAATTTCAAAAAAATAATAGCACATGCAACTACCATAATTTTTTTTTACAAAATATTTAACTGCTATGAATATTTTATCAGTAAAATACTTCCATTTTTAATTGAATTTAGTATCCTCTATTATTATCATCAGGAATTTTCCTTCATTAAATTAAATAAATTTATCAAAATGTGTGCAAGTTTTTTTTGTGTTATCTGCAGACATTTTTAATACCATCTTTTATGTGAATTGTGGTAGTTATTCATTTGTTTGAAATAATATTGTAATGTGTCATTCCAACTATGTTTCCATCGTGGGTGTAAATTTCAGTGCGTACAAATAGCTCATAAAATTCGGAAATGATAAATATATTTTCAGTAGATTATGATGAATGTATGTAGAATAAGGATCAACAAATTGATTAAAATATTGATATTTTAATATATATTACAGTAACTTGACTTCTGCTAACTGACTTTTTCCTGGAAAATTGGTTGGAAAAATTAATATTATCCCAATTTGTTATACTTCTCATTCTCTCTTTATAGCAAAATTATTTCTTTTGTTATATTTAAGCATTTCAAATCAAACGGTACAATTTCAAAAAGTTAAGACATTTTTACATCACTTAGAAATAAATAAATTTCTATTAAATGATGTAAAACATTTGTTAATTGGAGATGTTTCAAATATTTAAAACTCAAAATGACAATGCAGTTTCTTAATTGTTAAAAAATAACTCTCATAATAAAATAATTTCTCGACTTATTGCTGCAACACTATAAAAATTCCTAAAATTATGTAAGAGAAGTGATTAAATTTATAATTGCTATAAATCGTTTTCAGAAAAAGTAACTCTTTAGAATTTAAATCTCGTTATTACCAAATTATAAAATTATGAATGATGTAACATTAATGATGCATTTTAATAGGCTTTTTTTCCTGTTAATTAAATTAGATTTAACGTATAACCAAATTTTTTTCTCAGCTTTTATCTCAAAATTTACAACCAAGCATTTGAGATATTCCAACCCACACGGCAAAATTGCAGCAAATAAAAACAAGAGAATTATGTTAAGGGAAATTTTTTACATTTCCCTACATTGAAAATGAAACAACAATAATGTGTTGCCAGAATGTGACGAAACTCGGCAAGCAGGGAGAGACACCGATGAAAAAATCAAGGAGATATTAAGGAAGGCATCTAATTATTATGTGCGAGCATTGTGCAGCCTGTGAAGGTAGAGAAGTGTCACAAATGACGCACATCATCCACGTAAATTTGGACTGTCATAGTGTTGTGAATACAAGCTAGAGGTGACCTGGATTTGTACAAAATGATGCCTCAAACCATGATGCCACGTTTTCGCAAGGTGGAACGTTTCTCAATTGCTGCAGTATTTGACCAATTTTCATGTTAACGCCACACCCGTACGCTGTGACTATCACTAAAGAAACGGGAAAGTGACTTATCTGAGAAGACGAACCTGTGCCACTCCTTTGTCCACATGGCTCTAATCCGGCACCATACCAGACGTTTGCGTCTGTGTTGTGTGGTCTATGGCAGTCTTCTTAACAGATGCCATGATCGCTGAGTACTAGCAACTAATCTAAGGCAAATGGTTCTGCTTGATATTAGAGCATCCAGGGTGTCTTGCACAGGCTGAAGATTTTCGGTAGACATGCTTTGCGGGCCTGCCACCACTTCTCGTCTGTCATGTCAATCCATGCTTGCTGACGTAACTCTGGCTGCACCAGTACCCCGAAAACGTTCCACAGTTCCTTTCTTCAATCATCTTCGCTACAGCCGATGGGTTGTGGACGCATCCATGTGTTTGTTTGCTGCGATTTGCATTTAGGACTAACCTTCCATTCTCAGTGCGATCACCATGCCCCTCATAAACTCATCTGTCTGCTGGAATTGACTCTGTCTACGATGGCCTGCCATTCTCTGCAATTACAGATGTTCGTTGCGACAAGAACAAACTTTCAGCGATTATTTTCCAAGCGGCAATAATGTTGCGAATATGTTGCTTATTCTGCCGATTCCTCATCTTATCTTTTATCCTATGAGCTTTAGGTAGCTGCATATTTCCTATCATTTGTACAATTCAGTAAGGTGGATTTACTCTGAAAATGCATAATTTTCTGGCCACTCCTTCTTGTTGTATTGCTATATCGGGCAGTATGTTTTGGTTATTTGTTTTTGGTTTCTAAAATAATTTAATTGCCTGGCAAGTTATTTTTGCTTTAGCGAGTTTCAAATTTAGTTTTTAGGTTAACAATCATTTTTATATCTCAACCTTATTATACCAGATGTATGATTATATTAGTAAGTTTAATAAGTTATTATTAACTTGCTTTTCTACTTATTTTAACTCCTACATATCTAGAAACATTAATAAAATGCTTCAAAAGATTATAAATATTGATTAAAATAAATGTAATAAATGAAAATTTCACCATATAGTATAAAAAATCTTCCTCATTTAAGTAATGTTAACAAGCATGACTTCAAACTATTGCTTAATTGATTGTACATAGAATACATTTTTATTAAATTTTTGTGACTGCTAAAAGATATTCATATTTTATCCTTTGGCATAGATGCTCATTTCTCAATCGAAGTTAGGGTAAATAGTTGAGATTCTTTGAACATCATGAGGGTTTCTTCAAAACAATTTACTCATTTAAATTCTTCCTTGGGATACAAGATTGTTGAGATTTCAAGAAGTTCAATCGGTAGTTATGTGTTATTTCATCGGATTTCCAAGCTCACTCTCGAATTTTAGGTAGTATGCTCTTAATCTGTAAGCACTTCATTACAACAGTTATAGAGATAGATAAACGTTTTAAATCCCTAGAATATATAAACTTTCAATTTTCTTTCATGAAAAATGTAAGCAAGTAAAAGGACATGTTAGTAGTAGTCAGAGAGGCTTCTCAATAAATACTAATTTGTTTTGAATAACCGAGGTTATTACAGTCACATATGAAATTTTATTCCTAGATACTATTTTATTTATTTTTAGAAATTTTATTTCCCATATAAGAAATCCCATTGATACATATAATAATTATATTGTAGCTTCTGTTTCATTAATTAACAAACTCAAATTCTATGGAAACTCCATTACTGAATCCAATTATCGTTGGAAGCTCCAATGGTGGGTAAGATACGTGACAAATTTCTCCCATGTGATTGTATCAAATAAATTATATATATAAGCTAAGCTGAGTTCTATACACCGCTTCATTATTATGGTGCAATGATATTATTTAACACATATTTCAGCGTTCAATTTTAAACCAACTTGAGACTTTCTCAATTAAACATTGTGTACAATATATGCACATTAATAATTTAGAATATCATAAAAATTAATATTTGCTGTCACAGACATATTTTTGTTGTTCAGTGTTGATAATTTATTGAAAATTAATGAAATGCTTTGTATAATTGTCATGAATATCGCAACCAAATTTATTGAAAATATATTTTCAGAGAGAAATTGTAACACTTAATGACTTCATCGTGATTTGTTATGCACTATTCATGTGAAACAATTTCAAAAATTGTTTCATGGATTATGATAATTTATATATTGTAAAATAATAAATGCAATGTATTCAAAGATTATGTAATAAGATTCAAATATTATGTAAAGTATATATCCAATGTATTCAAAGATTAAAATTATGTATGTAATAAATACAATATACAAAGTATACAAAGAATTCAAAGTTACCCTTTGAAGGACAAAATGGATAATTTTTGTACATAATATATTGTTTCAAATAGATTATATAAAATTTTTAATTGACTACTCTCTATTTATAAAACTATCAAGCAATTTACTATCTTTAAATTTATCAAACAAGATATGAATGCGCCTGAAAATTAATAGACAGCATTTCATTGAGCAAACTAGTCTTTAATCAAACAAGAAAAGAAATTAGTCGTAAACAGTGAATGACAGTCTTATCAATTAATTAATCCTTATTAGTATGGTCTAGCAGGAAAATACTATGCAAGATATCAAAATTTTGTTTTAACTTTTTACATTAAGTACAATAAATGCTAATTTTAAAAGTTATGTTACATTAAAAATATGCGATAAATTATTGAAAATCTTGACGAAGTATGTATCGAAAATTTTGATTACACATTAATACATCTTTTAAAATAACTATAAGTAACCATGAACTGCTATACTGTCTAATCCTGCTTTTGAATATGAACTCAGTAATTTGAAAAGAGATTACAATGGATGATTTTAACATTCTGAGAACTTTGCTAATTTATTACTTAGCATTAATAAATCTCTACTTAGTCAGATTAAAAGTTAAATAAAAAGCTTTAATATGCGTTGATAACTTATGTAGAACAAATCAATTCAGATGCATTTATACTAATTATAAAAATATGATATTTTTGTTGATTATTAATGAAAAAATATAAAAAAAATAAAAATTAAATGATTGGTATGATATCCATACTAATAATAACACATTTAAAATTATTTAAGATAAAAATGTAGTAATATTTCACAAAAAAAGGTGGCAGAAAATATATAATTGCCAATAATATTGATATTAAAACTTTAAAAAAATATATTATTTAATGATCGTAATATGTAACATTTTATTCTACATAAAAATGCATCAGGTGGATAATTTTAAAAAGAAAAGAGACGGATATATCTTCAGGATCTCTTTATATTTTTGATAGATGCTTACTTCAAAATGATAATGTCAATTTTTTAATATTTCTCACAAAAATATGCATATACCTGACAGCAGTACATATTTTTTTTAACTAATACCGTTATTTTAATAATGAAAAATTGAAATATATAATATAATAAAAATTCATCTAAAAATAAATATTTCATCTATTTTCTGATGAACTGTCTAAAACTATTTTTGATTAAGTATGTTTTCAGTTTGGTGTTTTTCTTATTCACATTGTAAGTTGAATAATAAAATGTATGCATACAGTAAATCTTGTGTTGGGGCTAAAATCATGTTTCTAAACAATCATTTTTACGTAGAAGAGTAAATAAAAATTGTTTCTTAAATTAATTTCACTTGTAGATTAGATAGAGCTAACTAAATAAAATTAATTTTAGGAGACAAATTTTCTAAAAGCATTTCATACACTCTTCTGCCCTTAAAATGTTTATTATCACTTTCTATTAATTAAAGAGTAAATAAATTAAAATTAATATTCAGTAGAATCAATAATTTAAAGACATTTGAAACAATTTAAAATTGCTTGACATTAATGTCTTTCTCAATATAAATAAAAAAATGTATTTAAAAAAAACGTTAATGTTTAGATATAAATCAAAGTTTTTTAAAATAATAGTTTGACAGAGAAAGTGTAAAATTATTTTTATTTACTGGAATAAAATGAAGAAAAGAAAAGAAATTTTTATATGCATCGTACATTTTATTTTTTAATCTTTTTCCTCCAATATTTATTTAATAACATTATGTATATTATTAAATAAAGAAAGAAAGGGGAATAATAGTTTGATATAGAAGGAATCAAATTATCTTTATAATTTAGTTGAATAAAATTTAAAAAAGGGAGTAAAATAAATTCTTATATGCATCTTAAATTTTGTTTCCTTTTTTTCCTTATTTATTTAATAATATTATATGTATTATTAAATAAATAAATAAATAAAACATAAGTTTAATAATAAATGATACATTAATTTAAATTTCATTTATTATATTTTTCTTCATACTCAATGAAATGAATGATTTATAAATGTGCTAAAGTTCATGACTATTTTATTTTTCCTATGAAATACTAAGAAAAAAATGAATATGATTATGTAAAATGGAAGTAAATTTGAAGATATATTCTTAAATTCAAGAAAATACATCCCATGCACAGATAAATTTTACTCCTTTATACTTAAACAATTCATCCATTTAAAGCATTTCATTCTTTTATTAATGTTTTAATAATAGTATTTAAACAAAAGGAAAGAAAAAAAACATAATCATAGAAAAATATGACAGATAAATTAACTTTTAAGTTTTGTTGATTTATATAATAACGTTATATAAATTTTTTCTATGGAAGCTTATTTTTATTTTATGATACATTACATCAAATACTATGTGACAAATATTAAAGAAATATATTAATATATTTATGACCATTAAAATTGCAGCATTGTAGAAGAAAATAAGAAACAAAAATTTAATATATGTGAACAATAAGACATCATCACAAAATGATTAAATTTATAAGCAGATTTTAGGTTACATAAGAGGGGAAGAATTAGAAACAGGTACTTTCCATGCCAGCTAAAATACCTCATATTTAGACGTTTAATCAAAATTAGCATAAATGTCAGAAACCTATTAATGCTGTGTCAAATCTATGATCCACTTTACATACCATAAAAGCTGGAGAAAATGGTGGTCACTCTTACTGTAAACCATGATGAGATGTTTTCACCTGTTAAAAGGTTTGCTGACATGCATTCTAGAACAACAATCAAATTGCCCTTAAATTCAAGAAGGTTATAACACAAAGTGTATCATACGTTCTGGCATTATAGTCTCAAAGTTAAGGCACAATTACTTTACTTAAGATACAAGAAATATGCCAGTCACCATTCAAATTACTGATTTGTGAATGTGAGTGTTATGCCGGCAATGGCTGCCCAACAAGCATGACAAGGACCATATCTTTGTGAAGATATCGAATGCACAACTAGACTATGAGCACTCTCCTTGAACCATCCTAATACAGGTAAAAACATTCGAAAGTTTCACGTAGAACTAGAGCTCGTCTGAAAAGAACACATTATGTCACTATTGTATCTTGTTTGTTTCTTAATTTGTCACACCAGCGTCTCTATCTATTTTTATACTAAGTTGCCAATTGAAGTTTAAGTAGCCGATTGGTTTTCATTTCCTAAGACCATTCCTTGCTGTGCTTGTAGTTTAATGGGCAACAGTGAAATTCAATGAAGATGTATGAAAATAAAAAATGAATATACAGTTATTAAAAAATTATATTTATATGTTATTATTATTGTTACTTATGACACTTGGACAAACCAAGCTCACTGTATCGTTTGCTATGTGAATTTAAGTTTGTAGGATGTATTTTTTGTTCAACCAGAGTACCACAATGGTGAAAGTATATTTTGTTCTAAACTCCTCCGATAGATCGCACCACCAAAGGATACATTCTTTCTATTTTGACATTGATCTGAAGGGTCAAGAAATTTCATATTAAAATTAATCAAACTGTAAATATCTATCTTTACTGGATAATTTATATCTAAAATTATTTTGACACACTTCATTCACTTTCAACACAAAAATCATTAGCAAAACAAAATATCATGAAATTATCATTATTATTACTGTTCTATGCTTTAGATAATTAATGTAATTAATCAGTCACATTTGAATACATTTTATAAGCATCATTTTATTTAATAATATTACTTTAATTATATTAACTTATTAAATTTTCAATATTGCTAAAGTAATACATGTAGAGTAAATTCACACAACAATATTTAGTTGCAAAACAAAAAAAGTTATTTTTATTTTAAATTTAGATTTCTTTAACTCTTTTATTTATTAATTAGCAACAATATTTAGTTGCAAAACAAAAAAAGTTATTTTTATTTTAAATTTAGATTTCTTTAACTCTTTTATTTATTAATAAAGTAAGTTTTATTTCAGAAAAAAATATTTTTTTTACTCATGCTTTCTCCATTTAAATTATATACATTTTTAAAATTATTTTCTCTAAGTTAATGATAGAATTTAATTTCAATTAAGCAAATACCAATTATTTTCTTCACTCTATAATTTAAAATTTTGTAATTGGTAGAGAAGTCTTTTATTTAAGACTAAAATATAAAACAAAATAAAAGTCACTTTATTTTACGTTTCCTAAACATACAATCGTTTCCTAAACATACAATTGGAAGAAGTGCTCTATAGATATTAAAAGATAAAACGTAAACTATAAAAAACTAACAGCTTGGAGTATATTTCACTTTTAGAAAAATTTTATTTTATAATTAAATGAAAAGTCAGTTATATGATTGGCATTTAAGCATTATATTTGTGAATAATTTCAATTTATCCTCCGAATATTATACACAAACTAATGTTTCAGTAAAATACATGTTTATGTTTCACCAATATAAATATCATTTTAAATACAAGAAAATTATACTCGAATTTTCGAATTAAATTTTCATTCCCTTTCCTTCAATAAAAAACCTCAAGTAGTTTCTATAGTTCTATAGTTTCTAGTTTGTATATATATATATATATATATATATATATATATATATATATATATATATATATATATATATATATATATATATATATATATATATATATATATATATATATATATATATATACATTTATACATTTCTATTATTTGAGAACATTAAAAATGTATCTGGTGTGGTGATATTGAATTAAGGTGATGACTAAGATTTTGAGGAATTTAGCTTTTTTTTATTATGTCACTAAGTGTTAGATAGAGAGAGGCTTTTTTAAAACTCTCTTATCTCTTGCATAGTATCGTTTTAGGATAAAGCTTATGGTAAACATATATCTAATGATCCTTAAATTTACATTGAGAAACTAAGTCAGTAAGCTAATTAAGTGATTGCACAAATTATTAAAACTTTTATTGATAAAACTCTCGTTAATATGGAGTTGAATGTACGCTTATTTTAGTAACCGAATTCTGTTGAATTCGTACAAATATTTTCTGCTTTCTTCTTTTATTTCTCTTTTTTTATCAGTTAGGAAAGTATGACCTAGAAAAGATTGTCTAAGCTATGGGTATCATGATTTGAATGTCGCTATGATTTGCGTAGAGACAACTCAGTAGAAATTAGTAACCGAAAGCGTGATGCTATATTTGAAACAAAAGGAAATGCCAATTAAAAAATATGCTTTTTCATTCAATATTTTTTCTAGACGTTATGAAAGTTAACTCTTTTGAAACATAAATAAAAACAGAAATAATGATTTTAAATATCCAGTATGAGGGTTAATCTGCTGATGAGTTGATTTTTATCTAGTTTTCCTAAATTCATTATAAGCATTTTATTCTATTTTGAATTTTACAAAATAAATAAGTATTTTTTACTTACACGAAACTCCTGCTCATTGTGTAACAACGGGAAGTAATAACGCTGATGCACTGGCTATTAAGCGAGCTTTGATAGAACAACATATAAATTTTCTGCTTTCTTTTCAAGCGACTAAACTGTTTATTAATCTGCCTGTTAGAAACATTTACTAACAAAAAATCAAGACATGAGTCAACGTGCCAGTAATAAGAGGTGGAGGATTCTGGGAGAAAAGAGAGCTTTAATCAGTTTTCCAAGAATTTTGCAAGAATTTGCTGGACATGACTGCTTGAAAGACCCTTTCTAATGAATTAGAATAGTGGTTTAATGAAACTATGTTTGCTGTGATTCTAATCAATCAATGATTTTTGAATGATTAAAAAATTCTACAGTATTTTCTCAGTATGAGGACATTCTCAAGAAGTATAGGATCCTATAAACTAATGGCTTGGGCGCTAATGCCCAGAATGTATATAGTAAATAAATAAAAATTCACTTGTATATTTCTATAATATTTCAGATCGTCCAGAAAGTTAGTTAAAAAGTTCATAATTAAGAAATAATGTGTTATTTTCTGAATAAAAATCTTTCTATTTGATAAAATATATAATTTTAATCACATTACAGTATTTTATTCATTAGTGACAGAAGTTGGAATAAAACTATTGAAAATTTGATAACCTTCGTAAAATATATTATTAAATTTAGTTCAAAAGAAATAAAATAGATTTTGTATTTTTTAATTATATTTATTTACATAATTTAAATTTTTCTTTCAAAAAGTCAAAAGTATTCTTTCAACTTGTATTCTAAGAATAACTATACATTATAGTAGAATAACATGTTTTATACATTTTAATCAAAAATATATCTGTGAATTTTTATTCTAACATATTTTGCAGAGGAACATAAATATTTAAACATTGATTTTTGTGTCACAAATTAAATATTTTCGTTGTTTCAAAAATTCTTACTTACACTAAATAGATGTTAATAATTTTAACAATAATAATTTTATTTTTACAGAGTATTACATTATTGATGATGTCCAACATTTTTTGAATAGCAATCAATAAAATTCAATTGAAACTTTTGAATCAAATTTTTTCTAATAATTTTATTAATTATAATAAAATAAACTAATAAAAAGAAATGCTTTTCTTAAAATACGAGCTAAATTATTATTCATGAAATTATTATTGAAATAGACAATAATTCAAAAAAAATATTATGAGCTCTCCATTCAGTATTTTATGCGCATGGAAATACATTTATCATTTTAAGTTATCCTAATTCAACATATCGAGAAATAAGAGAGTGCTTGAAGGAATAAAAAAAAAGATGGAAGTTTATTACGGAGATTCTGTGATAACTTTCTTCATGCATTTTGATGAAATATCTTGTGTAAGAAAATATTAACAAATAGTTAAATATTCATAATAATCCACTGTTGCTGTATACTTAAAAGCAAATAATTTTACAAATCTTGTATTAAATTATAAAATAACACCATACGTAAGCTTATAATAATCCTAAAGAGCATTATTTCCCATTTCAACTGTTGTAAAGTTGCATACACTTAAAGAAATACAAAAACAAAAATTTTTAAAAAAATATTTTTCATTTAACTACTTCAAATTTTCGGTATGAAATTTTAAGCATTTTCTAGTAAAATGTGTAAACAATTTCCAATCAAAAGTACTTAAAACAAAAGAGAATAAAATTGAATTTCTAAAATACTGCAAACTTATAAATTTTAATAAAATTAGGGATATTATTTTACTCCCAAAGAATGGAATTTATTAATTTATTTCATAATACAAAAGTTATTCCTTAAAAATGCAATGTAGTTAGTTTCATCTGCTCCAAATTTTCCCTGATGAAATTAAGAATTTATTTAATCCAAATTATATTTTTCAATTTTGATAATTTTATAAAGAGTTTTTAATAACTTATTATGATCAAGCAGTGATGCTAAGAAACCATTTTTCGTAATATTGTTAATTAAAAATCTAAGCAGTATAAATCAAATATATTAAATTCAAGTACAAAAACTTTATTTTAATGAGACAGTATTGAATTTTCTCTTTAATAAATTACTTTAATAAGTGCATAATTTTTATTTTTGGGACTATTACATACTTTGAGTAATAAATGTCATCGGTTGTACTTTTTAAAGTCCAAATATTATCTAAAAATGCACTTTTTATGCGTGTTTTCGCTAATAATTGTTAACACTTAGAACTTTTATTAATGTCAGCCTTTATAAAATGAAAAATATTTTAGCATCTAATTAGTACAAAAGCTTTCCCCTTTCAACGGGGTATAATAATAAGTAATTTATGAATGTAAAAAATGCTCCTAAGATCAGTTGTTAATTAAGCTTCGAAACACTGGCAACAAAAAATGAAGAAAAGCTGTGAAATGCATTTTGTTCTTTTTTTATGTAAGTCTGTCTAACATAGTATGTTAACATTGTGCTATATAACCAAAGCAAAATTCTTCAGCAAGAACAAAGTCTTTGTATTATCATTCATTAAATTGGTAGTTAATATGCATTTCTCATAAAAGTTTTGAATAAAAGTGTACTTTTTTTATAAACAGCGTATAATTTGTATAGGATATATGCTTCTTAACATAATTTTAAAAGTTTTCTCTTTAATGCAGTAATGATGTATAAATAATAATTTACTTCAGATTGTTCTATGAACAATATTTCTTAGGAAAGAAATTCTTGAATAAATGAATTTAAAATTTCATTATTGACTTTTTAGAATCTTGTAAGTGATATAATTTTAGGTCATAATAAAACGAAAATTTCATAAAAGATGCTAAAAAAATTAAAAATACTTATAAAATACGGCATGTTATTTAAGAAAAATTTTAAAATTAATTATAATTCAAGAGTATACTTTAATTTGTTTTTTATCTTAATTTTATCTTTCATTATTTTAACTGTGTTTGAAAATAATTGTAGTTTTCTACATCTCTTATAAAATATCGTTTCTTTTTTCTGTTGATCGTTTTCCATTATATTTCATCCAATATTTAATTATTTGAACTTCATTAAAAAGCATTATTGTGAATGATGCCATTTAATACTTAAAATTTTCATTAAATATCTTATATTCTAAATTTAATTAAATTGTTACCAACATCGAATAAATTAGAACATAAATATATTTTCCAAGTTCTCAGCTTATAGTAAATAGCATTAATTCGAACTTAGTTATAGTTTGTAGTATATTGATAGTAATTGAACTATAGCAGGAAAATATTGTAAACTATAACATAAACACATACACAAAACTTTAGCTTTCGGTAATACTGATTGATATGAATTGAGATATCTGACTAAAATCAACAGCAAGAAGAGTTTATTTTTGACGAGTACCAAATTAATGTTATATATATAATTAGATAAACATTACTTCAATAATTTATGCATTGTTATTTTAAAAGATATTCTAACTTTTTTAACTTTTTTAAGAAACCTTTAAAAGGCAGTGAATTCAAAGTTATATACTTATGTTTGGGAAGCAAACTTTAATTATTAAGTGAAATTATACTAAATGTTCTGTGAAAGTTTTAAATAATACATTAAATATTAATTTTTTCTTAGATAATGCTAATTTATCTATTTATTCATTTAAATATTTTTATTAATTATAAATGAAGTTTTATTACAAATTAAAATTTTAGCTAACATAAATATTTTGTTTTCCAGGATGATAAATTTTTCCAAAAATTTTCATCGCATATATTTTAAATTGAGCAGAACTTCCAATAATACTGAACAAATTAATGTAGGTTTTACTCCATTTATACTGTAGGAGAACAATTTAATAAATTTTATTTCTTTAATTTAATTTTAAATCAGTGTTATGTAATCTCAAAAATTTAATTGTAAGAAAAGGAAAATTATAATAATTTCAAATTTTAAATTTTAGGTAATTTATTTTTATCGATGCATATTCAGAGAAAGAATTTTTAAAATTATTAACATAAAATCTCTTATAAATATTTTTCAGATTTTGTTGGATTTCTTTAAATTAATTTGGCTTTAATTCAATTCAAATAAACTATACTGTTTTATTAACCGCTGATGCATTTGTCTTACAATATAAAAAACAATGACAAAAAGATAATCTTAAAAAGCTGTTTATTCTTCATCAAATACAACTCTGTCTTGAACATGTGGTCATTAGCTTCGTACTTTTTGTAGATATTTCTTACTTAACAAGCATGTCAAGATTTATTTGATATGATGATGAGGAAATTTCAAAACTAATCTTTTGAAAATGATCTTTGAAATGATACAAATGTTTTCTATATGAACGAATCTGAGTTTGGTTTTATTATAGTTTACATAACATTATCATTTAAATAAAAAAAACTAATTGCTGGTGTAAATACTATAGTAAAATGACTAAGGAAATAAAATTAAGAGACATAAAACAAATTAAGTCATAAAATTGAGAATCATTTCTTTGAAAAATACATACATATCGAATATAAAGTTTTTTATTGTGGTTTTGTTTACATAAAATAATGTTCTATGTTAGAAAGCCAGCATTTATTACCTTTTTAGGAATGTTTTTTTTATTCTCACTTCCTCGGAGGTTTGGAAATTTTTGCCTTCCATGAGAAGGGCATTCTGCATTCGACATTTTTGGATCAATTTGACTCCATTGCACTATTTTACTAGACAGGACAACAATAATAGCAACAGCCTGTTCAATTAGGCATATATAATATTATTTAATCAAATATTTAATCAAGCTTTTTTGTATTTTATGCACGCAGGTATATTGTTTTGTAATATTTACATATTTTTGTACTCATTTTTAAATTTATGGTTAAGAATGTCCAAAATGATAATATAAGTTACTATAAAATTCAAAATTAATCAATAATGGTTTCCTTTTCATAATAAAAAAATAGACGAATCCTATTGAGAATATAAAATTCCTCAAGTAAATTCGTCAAGAGATCGGTCAATTGAAAGCAAATTAGTATCAGATACATTCGAAATAGATTGAAAATTTATTAATATTAAATTTGTTTTTATCAAAAAACCTTTTATAACAATAACAAATGTTTAGGAAGAAACTATGTAGAAAGAATTACTGAAAGGTAACTTCATTTTATAACTTTACTAGTTTTATTAAAGAATATTTAAAATAACTCTTGAATTAATTTGTTTAAATAAATGCAAATTTTAAATACACTGATTTTACAGAATACATATTTACTAAGGCCATGGTAGCCTAGTTGGTTAGAACGTTCGTTCTCAATATCACAAGGTATGAGTTGGAATCCCAACTCAAACGCGCGAAGATATACTGTTTTCGCTAATAGTAGATAGAGAACGTTAAATATGTCGTTGTCACAATGTCCATCATGTGAAATGATACCAGTTGGGAAAGGGCAAGCCAAGTTTGAGGGTCTACTTCTTTGTAACTTCTTCAAATTACGAAAAACCATGTTTTGAACCACGTCGGTGCCTCTATCCTGGTGACCCACTATCCACAGTCTGTAGTAATGAAATTTGGAAATCCTAGAATCTGGCCATTGTATAACAAATTTATTTATTCGCTGATACTTATATTCATTTTATATACAAAAAAAGATTATTCAATTTACTGTTATAAGCAAAAATGCTACTTTTAGCAAGCAATTTTTAATTTTTTGTTCTATCCTCTATTAAAAAACATACATTTACTACATATAATCATAAATTTTCTTATTTAAAATTGACATTCATTACATCGTATCCTAGCAATGAATAATATTTGCGATACAAGTTAAAAAATAAACTAATTTAACAATTAAATAATAGATATTTTACATGAATTATATTTATTAAAATTCTAACATATTATTTTAACCTTGTACTGTTTCATTAAATACATTTGATCACTTTTTATTGAAAGTTGTAAATGTTTAATTCAATATTTGTAGATCATAGTTTTTATTTTAATGATATAATAGTTATGAGTTATTTTTAAGTATATAATTATAATTAAATACATTAATGTCACAAATATATATTTTCTCCTTACGATACAGAAAATTTAAATTTCGAAAATTTTAAAATTATTGTCTCATACCGGTATTTAACATTTGTATAATAGTTATATAAATACCATGAAACACCAAAATCAAAGAACAGTAGAAACGATATATATATATATATATATATATCTATTGTAAGCAGAACCTTATATATATATATATATATATATATATATATATATATATATATATATATATATATATATATATATATATATATATATATATATATATATATATATATATATATATATATATATATATATATATATATATATATATATATATATATATATATATATATATATATATGTGTATATATATATGTATGTATAATTTATTTTCTAAATTTATTTTAGAATCTAAACGTTTTATTATTGACATATATAGATAAGTAAAAAATACATAATTTGTTTTGCTTGACTATGATGCGTGTAGAAGTTCCTTCAGTTTTGAAGGAATTCACTAGAGTTGACATTGTGTCTTGCACTTTTTTAGAGAAGTATCTAAAAATGTTGATTTTTATTTTTTCATAGCATCAACAATCATTAGTATTTTTTATGAAAATTATTTCTTATTGCTAGGCTGCACAGTGTATATAAGGAATTATGATTTTCTGTTATAGCTTTTTTACCAACAAAACATTCCCTTGACCTTTATTTTTTTAAATAAAACTGAAAAGTATTGTGTTCTATGACAAGAACCATTATGCAAATTCTCTCTTCCAATATCCCTTTCTTTCCTATCACTCATCTATTTTATTCATATTTCTCCAGCTAGCTGTTCTTCGCCCTACCCCCCGTAGAGCTGCAGGAATCAGCCCACACCCACGTCTAAGCAGACGACTTCATATTGAGGGGTTTCGGGGTTATATTGTCTGATTAGCATAATTCGCACGTCCCTTTTATTTTATAGAAGACTCCCTTACAGATTAAATTCCGAAACGCTTCGAAGATGACGTCATGACCGGTTGTCATGGAGACTGAAAACAACAACCATGGCGCTCAACGCCTCTTGCTGGTGCCCGGGATCTGTTATATTTATTATGTTTGCATAAACTAATTAGAGCAAAAACAAGGATTTTAGAAGCTTAGATCATAAGACAGAATATATTCTACTATAATAAAAAATACATTTGTAATTGCATACAGCGAGTTGGAATAACGATTCTTTGAAAGCAGGAAAAAGAATTTTCGCTTCGTTTGAAAGTGAACAGAGAATTAAAAAAATGATTTTTTAAACCAGGTTAGACAAATAACGCATTTCACTACATTCTTTTTATTTTTAATAATTTAAAATCGATGAAGTAGAGTTATTGCAAAGAAATTTCACGTAAACTACATAATAATTAAAAAAATAATATGAGCAAATATTGAAATAAAGTATTTTTTATATCCTGTAAGAAATATTTTTATTTTCCACTAATTATTTATAATAGTTAAAAAAATGATTGAAAATTCTTTTATTTCTAAATTATCTCTCTTATTCCACTTTTAATTATTTGAAAATAAAACTTATTTTTTCAATAAAAATCATGGTAATGCTTCAATGATTGTTATGTAATTATTTAATCATTTTTAAGTAATTTCGCATTTTTTCACGAGGTGCCAGAAAAAAAGACATAAAATTTTGCTTGAAAACTTTCCATAAGTGATAAAAATTAAGAGAGATATGGGATTCATTTAGATATCTTTTATATTATTCATTTAGCTTATAATTTTTCTTACCATACAGTTGTTAAAAATTGTATTTAAAACAATAGTGGGATTTTTTCGTTACAATTGATGAGGTCAATATTCTTTTTATATTAAGAGGACTTCTAAATTAAAAACATTTATATATATTTTTTAATTTACATTGCTATTTCTTCATATTATAAAAATAATTATGTTTTTGTCCTTGTATTGTATTTTATGTGAACGTTCTATTTCGAAATTGTGTCATGGGAAGCATTAAAATTGGAGGTATCTTTTAAAGTGATTTCAATATCGCCAGTGGAAGGAATATGATTGTTGAGATATTTTATGATTTGAAAAATATTCGTATATGGATTTATAAAAACTTAAGAATTTCCGAATGAGCAATCACAGTTATGGACACTTGCCCTCAAAAGTTAAGGAATAACTTGTATTTTGCTTACAACTTAAAAGTATATAAATATAAAAGCACCAAATTTGTATGACATGCGCAAAAAACTGGTATGAACTGATTGAAATACAGAAGTTTACATAGGAATGCATAAATGAATTTCAACACAAAAAGCAATCTCGATTGAAAAGTCAATACTTGTAAAAATAATAATTATAGTTGTTTGGGGGTAAAATCTCATAGAAACATAAAAAGGGGATTTTAAATAAGGGACATGTAACCCCTAGCTTGAATGCATTGGTGGCATCGATTCCCCGAACCATTAATTTGCACGTTACCGAAAAGAGAAGCGAAGGTTAAACATGAAATAAGCTGTTCTTTGGCTCTTATTTAGAGGAAAAAAAAGGAACCAGTTTATCAACATAGTCCCACAGATCTTCTGTGGGATTCAGATCTAGTGATTAAGCTGGTCATTTCATTCCTCCAAATCAAGATCATCAAGATATTCATCAACAACTACAGCTGGATGAGGTTTTGAGTTATTATCCATCAAAATGAAATACTTGCAAATTGCACCGGAATATTGACGGACATTTGGATAAAGAATCGCTTCACGATATTTCACACCAGTCGCAGTTCCTTCCTGAAACACAGACAGGTTAGTGTTACCACCAAGAGATATCTCTGTCATGGTACAGCAGAGGTTGAAATTTGGCACAGCAGACAACATTGGGCATCAATAACAATAAATCAGTGTACATCACTTGTATAATTGGAGCTATAAAATCCGTCAATACATTGCGAAGTAGGCATTTATTATCCCACTTTGAAGCTATTTTGTACTTCATTTCTCAGATTCAACCATCTAATTCTCATCGTCCCACTGTTTCTAATTTCATACTATAAGGCTGCACGTAATCTATTTGAAAGCTGATTTCGCATGATTGGAAATTTTTCGAGAAAGCCAAAAATTCCCTTCAATTCAAACACTGCAAATTATTAAACTGTCTCTCTTTTTTATCACAAGAACCATAGCTACCTTAAATCTGACTAAAGTGAATTTTGTTGAAAAAGAACTCAGCAGAATTTTTTCATGAAAATAAGAAAAATCTAAACATGGATTTGAGTTGCATAATGTAGCTCAATACTAATCAACTAGTAATCAATGGACTAATCTCATATTAGTGTATAAATCTTTGAGATCTCTCTCTCTCTCAAAGACATAAAATAAAGTGTCTTTCCATTGTATTTGAAAGTGTACTCGAATGGTAATCAAGATCAAATTATTGAAATTTTATTTGAATATTGGGCTTTAAGTTGTTTTGGGACAAAAGTTAAAAGTTATTTAATGCAACAAAATTAAATCATAGCTGCTACTACTATTAAATAGTTTCCTATGACATCTACAATATTTGAATCATTCCAAAGTTCAGTTTATTTTCATACCACTTAAACTATTTCGTTGTTGTAAGCATTGGATCAAAATATTATTTATTCTTCTGAAATTACTGCATAAGAAGTCCGTTTCGTTAGATTTTATACAAGTGTACTTAAAGTGAATTAATTTTAAATTAGCTTGGAATCAATTTTCAAATAAGCACATTATCAACATGGATTCTGTTTCTTAGAAAGCAGGAAAAAAATAATAATATTAAACGCATGTTGAAAAAATATCTATCTTCAATTGAACTTGAAGCCATGCTTGAATCATCGGAAAAGGAAATTTGCGACATATTAGAACTTCTTAAATTGATCATAGGCGATGTTAGGGGATGTAATTATAGGCATTAATGACGTTCAAGACTTATAAGCAGGAATGTATCTATTTATGGATTTTATAAAAATGTCATTCTAAAATGCAATTTATATCAGTTCGGAGTATGCTATTAATACGTATAATTATGTTTATTATTATTGAATTCATATTTAACATTATGAAAAATGTGAAGGGCATTTAAGTTTGACTGAAATCTGGAATTTTTTTTTTTTATTCCCATCCATTGAAAGAATCCGAAAATTCAAATGAGGGTTGCAATTTTAGCTATCTTCATACCGCATGAACTCTGCAAAGATCTTGTACTAACCAATCAATAAACAAAATTTAATAATTTTTAAAAAAGATAAACAGTTCAAAATATGTGAATAAAAAGGATAGGTATGTTCATGGTGATATGATTAAATTAAAGAAAAAATAGTCGCATTTAATGGAACATTAAGAAATGGAATGATTAAGAAATCGTATGATAAATAAATTAATATATTAATGAAGGTATCACATTTATTTGTGTCTTCTTTTAAAATTAAAAATAAAGTACAATTTATAATCTTAAAACTGTTGCTTAAATTTTACATTCGGGGTGTTTTCTTTGTGAATATTCATACGGTTAATTTTCTAAGAAAATACCTCGCAGGAAAGAGCAGTATGTCTGCATGAGTAATAAAAAACTAAATTGTAATGTCTGTTTATATAAATATTTGCATATAAGTCTTACAGTGTAATAATAATTTGCGACAGTGGATTAGAATGAAGATTTTGCGAAAAATGCAGGTTTTTTACTAACAGTTAAAATTTTAGGAGTAAAACTGTTATAATTATTAAAATCAGTTTAACGAAGAAACATATACATGGATAATAATTAAATGATATAATTTAATTTGCTTACATTATTGAAATTACCAGAGATAAATTCCACTTAAGTGATTAATGTTTTAAAATAAAACAATATCTGGAAGGAAGATTTGCTTACGACATTCAAATTAAAGTATTTTGATTAATTAATGCCATTTGTCAAACAATGCTTAATAGATTCACGAGAGAAAGAATATTGTCTCTGTTTAATTGATTTCCCTGAAAAATTATTCTGATTTGTTGCATTAAAATATCAAGCAATGAGATTAAATGAGCCACTTTTGAATGCAAATGCATCTAAATTAAATTGAAGCTACTGTATTAGATATTTAACTTTTGTGTTAAAGATGCAATGCAGAAATTTTATAAGATAATTTGTAAGAGAATATTTTGGTATATTAAAGTAATTTAACGCTCACTTACTTCAAATATACTAATTTGTATATTCGATTGTAAATTTTACTTTCTTATTCATAATATTTCTATACTTAGGTATATTTTGTGTGTTTTGCTATAGCGAATAAAAAACTAAATTTCGAATAAATGTTGAGGACACTATATAAATATTATAAAAATGTGGTCAAACTATTTAAACATTGTCTTCGTGCTAGAAATTTTGAATATTTATAAACACTGAGAAAATAAATGTTTAAAGTTATATTATACGTTTTCATTGATAATTTTCGTATAAGAAAGCATTTTGCATAGAAAATTCAATTTTAATTCTAAAACCGGGCTTGATTTGATAATTTGAAACTTAACTATAGGAATTAAACTTTTATTCAAATACAAAAGCAGTTCAGGCGTTCGTAATTAATAAACTGACTGCGCATGTTTTACTTTAAAAATGTTTCAACTTCATGTTTTATTGAAAATTTAAAACAATATTAATTTAACTCTAGTTTTTATTAATAATGAATGATTATTTATTTTCGTTTTAGTGATAATTAAGATTTTTCAAACGTTAACGTAAAAAGTCTAGGGGATAAATAAAAATTGAATGTTTATGGCTCACATTGATAACAACTATAAATATAATAATCATATCATCATTCTTTTTCTGTAGCAGTTCAGTGCAGTTAGGTACATAACGAATAAGCACACATTCACAGATACACACACACACACACACACACACACACACACACATATATATATATATATATATATATATATATATATATATATATATATATATATATATATATATATATATAAGTTTAAATTGCCACTTGATGATAGCATTGAAAATTTTTTGCTAATTTTCCTTCCTGATAGTTAACATTTAAAAAGATATTCATTTTTAATTTGACCATCAACAATGAACACTTTTTATATTTACATACCCTCGTGATTGTTTTCATTTTTATATTGATTGCTATTATCAATATAATCTATATTTATATCGATTGCTATTATATATTTTCATTATTCCTATCCGTCCAACATATATTTTCATGGATAATATACGTTCAGTATTTGAATTTTCTAACATGAACGATATTCCTTGCTTTACGTTATTATACATTAAAAATATTCAATGAAAAATGGGTCTTATATTGCAAGTTATTAAAATGAAGAGTATGATTAAAATATTTAAAGTCTTACACGCAATTTCTGTTATTTTTGATAGGTTAGCAATGAATATATTTTAATTCTCATTATATATTTCCTGATTTTAAATAATCCTGTGAAAATAAAGAATATATTCAAATTAATTTTGAAATACTCCATGAGATATTTTTTTTAAAAAATTGATAATAAATCTGTTTTGATGTATAACAATCGATATATCACATGCAACATATTGCTTCAACAATACCAGATAGAACCACTTTTTATTTGTTGATCACTATAGAAGAAAATTGTGTCCTATATCATAATCCAAATCTCAAAAGGCAGAGTCTGTCTCCAAATAAATCACCACGAAGTACTGGGAAGCCTGGTTTACACCCTCAAGGGGTGGTTCTGTCTATTTGATGGAGTATTCACGAAATTCTTTTACTTTCAAGTGCTGAAGCGTGGACAAACTGTCAATTCACACCATTATTTTAGACAATTGGATCGATTACACCAATCTTGACTCGAAAAGCATCCAATGTTGGACAACAAATAGGGCACCATTTTGTGACACCTTAATGCAAGACAGTACCGTACAAGGTGAACACTGTAAAACAATAATGAATTGGTGTGGATCTTCCCCAGTCCAATTCATTAACATTTTCAAGTTGGAGTATTATCTCAGCCACTATCCCGATATCGAATTATCGGATTTCCATTTATTCTATTCCTAAAACAATTTTTAGTGGCAAAGAGGTTGAAAATTTGGATGATGTTTAAAATGCCACCTGGAGAAAATTTACTCAAAACTCAATTGATTTGTACTGTTCCAGAGTCGAACATTTGCACACTATATGACAGAGTGTTGTTGCTAACGAAGGTGATTATATCATTAATTATAAATAAAGACCAAAAAATTCATTCGTTTGAATTTCAGGTGAAAAAGCGACATGATATTTCAGTCCCACAAATTCTGTACATAAATAAGCATTCCTTGTTGTTGTGAAAATACATTTATTTTACCCATTTGTAATTAAAATTATGGTCTTTTATGGGTGCACGTTTGGAGGAAAATATGTTATGTCTCTAAAAATTATGTTATGCACTAATCTTTCAAGTATTTTAAACTTCCTTTAAGTTTGGAGTAAACTTTATGTTAATATTTCATTACTTTTTAATAAAAGTTGTGAAAAATTTTCTTGATTTACAATAAATGAAATCAAAAGCATAATAATGTCAACTTATATAGCTAAAAGGTTTAAAAGCAGTAATGACTCTAAGAAAAATTCTTTTACATATTTAAAACATACTACTTCAAAGTATCAATTAATGATAAATAAATTAAGTGAAAATGAAAATCTTACAAATTACTTATTGTTTTAAAACTGAATAATATTTCAGATATCCAAGGCTATTTTTGCTATAACCAAAGTTTTTTTTAAAAAAAAATACTGAAAGGTGCTACATGAAATCTCAAATAATAAAGTTATTATATTTTAAGCAGCATATTTTTAAGTAGTAACTTGAAAAAAATTCCATTTTAAATATATGACTTTTGTTATGTATATTCATCTTTTTATTTAAGTTAAAATATGTTATAAAAATATTTTAAAATTAATTATGTACTTCAAACTTAATAATTTACTCATAAAGAAATGTAAATGTGGTAAATTCACTTTATAACAAACTGTCATAGGATGTCGTAAAAAAATAAAAAATAAAAGCAAGAACACTTTTATTTAAGTCACTGTCTCAGTTCAATTCTATCTGTTCGGATGTTACCATGGCGCAAGAAAAACAGTCGAAATCCAATCGTGTGGTTACAGTTAAGTAGAACATGGGAATGAATGTATTCTGTTTCTACTGAGACTTAGACCGAATAGACAACAAATGAGAAGGAATGTTCTGCAGGGTGTAACAAAATGGGTTTTACAATTCGGATAATTTCATTTCACGATGCTCTGCTTTCATGCTACTTCAAAAGGGTGAATTCGGTTAAAATGTTTTGAAGTAATACAAAAAGACTTTTGAAAATATACATAAGTATAAATTGTTATTGTTTGAAAGTTCTCTAGAATTTTTAAATGGGTGCATTTTATACTTGTATATATATATATATATATATATATATATATAATAAAATATTTATCTTAATAAATAATAAAATATTTATTTTAAGAAAATGACTACGGAAGAAAGTCAAATAAAGGCAGAATTTCAAAAAATGCAAAATTTTTTCTAAGAAATTATTGAATTATAAATGTGTTAAAAAGTAATGAGTTTAAAAATTTATTTATTGCGTTAATTTTTAATTTTGAAGTATTCTTTGAAATTCCAAAAGTGTTCCAAAGATATAATAGTTTATTTATTTAAATTATCTTTAAATTAAATATTTAAAGATAATTTAAATAAAAAAATATTATCGCAAATTTAAATTAAATAAATATTATCGCAACATTAGTCAATATTTAAATTTATTGTATTCCTATCAACAGATATTAAATTAGCAAAGTATATTTTTGTCCAATATATATTGTAAAACTTCTTACTACTTAAAAATCTTTCCAACACTATTGTCAATGTGAAAGTTTTATGCAAAATTTTTATATAGCAAATTAATAAATATAGATTAAATTTCTCAAGTGTGTGACAGAAAAATTAATGTTTAAGCAATATAGAATTTTAGCTAGTTTAATTAATTTATATTTCATATTCAATTTTTATAGATTTAATTTTATGATAGCTATATTTTTAAATTTTTAATCATATCACTTGTTTCAAATTCAGGATGGAATAATTTCCTCATATAAAGACAACAAAATTTTTTAATTTTGGACACCCTACTCAAATGCAAAAGTTAAACTGTATATTGAATTTGTCTTCGGTAAAATTTATTACTTTTTCACCCATCTTTTAATTTTGTAGTAATTTTGTAGATCAGAAAAAAAATATTGAATTTTAAAGAAGAATTTTGAGCAATAGAATTTATTTTCTTAAATTTAATAAGTAATTGAGTGTGTTTGAAAATCAATATGTTAAATGAATCAATCAGTATGTTTGAAAAATTGATGAGTATGAATTAACATCGGAATATATTTTTTAAAGAACTCAAATCCATTTAAAATGTCCTCACTTGTATAAAGCGTTTATGTAAACTAATTGTTTGCTCTTACTAAATAACAAGTAAGAACATTTTAACGGAAAGTAATAAGATAAGATCATTTTTTTATTTATTTTATATTTAGTTATTTTATTAGTGCTTGAAAATAATTAACAATTTAATCATGAAGTACAATAATATGCTTGTAACTTAAATGTAAATAATAACTGGAATATTACTAAAAAGATTAAAATTAATTGAAACAAGAAATTTTTCTTTGAGTTCTTTTTTTAAAAAAAATAAAAGTAGGAATAGAAAATTTGAGCTATCTTTTAATGAAAAATAGTGGATATTTTAAAAAATTTAAGGATATTTACAAAGATGTGTTGAATTATAAATAATTTTTTTGATGGCTAACTATATTATTATAATCTGGAAAAATAATACTTTTATATTTGAGAGTATCTATAAAGAAAATTAATAGTTATGTTTTAAACACGTTCATGCATGAACAAATGGTACTTTGGTTCATGACAGCTGCACTTATCAAATGGAAATTAAATATTAGAAATTATTACATTGAAAATATATTTAATAAATACTTTCACTATTTTTATCTCAATTATTGAAGTTTAATATTTTAAACATTTAAGATAGAAAAAAATTGCTTAAATTACTGTAACAAAAGGCTTATTCAAAGAAATTGTTTAAAAAATACAATTTGTTCAGATTTATTTTTGATTTTATGTTTAGTACAAATAAATATTATTGCAACATAATGAATAATTTCTAAAATACTTTTTAGAATACTGATTCAAATATTAAAGAGCATAATAGAGGGTTTTGTATATTTTTACTTACTCATTCTGATGTTTATTCCTACGATGGTGAAGATCTAAGCAATTATTATTTTATGTGAAGACTTATTCAAATCTTATTCTTTACCGTCGATATTTTTGTGGATGATTTTCTTTTCTCTTTATGAATAACTTTTGCATGTCAAATGTAATATGTGCTTATTGTTAATTACACATAGGCTCAGCTTTTTTATAATATTTAGACAGTAACATTATAATTAGTTTTGATATGTTAGCTGTGAGTTTTGTTTAATTTAATATTTTATCGTTTTTTTATTCAAAACGAAATACTAAAGAAAAGAAAGATTACAAAATAATTTATCCAAAATATTCTCCAATGAGAAATATTGTTTGCCGATTAAAAAATATCTTAAATAAGAAGATTCCTGGGCGTTCCTACAAGTCATGTAACTGATAAATATATGAGATGCATGTTTAGACAGAGCCAATGGTGGTATGAGGGAGGAGAAGTTACAGATGAAGGATGGATGATGTTACTGAATTTCTTAATTGTATATGGAGTTGTTAATCGCTACGGAAGTATATTTTCATTTGTCCAGCTTTTTCCTTCAATAAATCTGTTTCTCCTATATTATTTATCATTGTAGCTAATCCTTTCAGTTTTATATCATGACCATATCATAAAAATCTAGTGAAGTCATATAAAATATGAGAAAATTTTTCCCCGCTCTAATGGTGTAAAAGTTTGTATAACTGTATACTAACCTTGGAGTTTGTGATCTATAAGATATCTCTGCTGTAATGTATAGTCTAATAGTATGTCTCTGTTGTAGAACCAAATTTTTAAATATTAATAACTTAAAATCACAAATCAGATGATTCATCAAACCTTATTTTTTATTATTTTAATCTCTCGTGCAATTATGTTTGTAATTTGAATAAAGGATTGGTAAAAAGCAGCATTCCCCATCATAAAGTAATTTTTTTTCATATAAAGTGTTACAGGAAACTAATTTCTAAACTTTCAGATATAAAAGCTAAAACTATTCGTCTCCTATCAAGCCAAGTTCCTCGTAGGATTTTCAATATGGGTTTATTAAAATAAATTTTGATTAAATAATTTGAAATATGATTACGATTTCAGAGTTTTACAGCATAAATAACTGGCTCATATTTGAAGATACTTTTTTCAATATTTATGTAAATTAAATACGCATTTTTAATCAAGACAGTCAAATTATATAATTTCACATCATGCAATTGTTGATTTGTATGTTTTGATAAATATGTGACCATATTTTTACTTTAACTAAACTAATATCATTAAAAATATTTAAACTTTTAAATATTTTTAATGATATTAATTAGCGAGTCCTAAAAATTACCAATCCATAAATTTAAAAAAATCATTAGATATTTCATTTAATCTTTAAACGAAATATAGCAAGTAACTGCTTATTATTGTTTTTAAAAAAACATTTCAAAATCATTTTTTTGTAAAATAAGATGTGAAATTTGAGATCTGTGAAATGTATAAATATTTATTTATGAACTGCAATTTTCTGTAATTAATAAACAGCAAATGACAAGGATTGCCACATGTAAATCCTGAACTTTTAAGTCAACCATTTTAACTCGCCTTAAATTAACGTCATGCCAATTTGTTAACATTTCATACATCAGAATAAAGTTTTTAAGTTTCGTTTCTGACAACTGCTGAATAATGCAAATAAAGTTAAGCAACGAAATCATATATCTACAATGTGCAAGCTCGTACGATGGTGTTTCGAGCTTTCCTCTGTGTCTGGATGATTCCTATTGTTTTTGTGCGACAGTTAAATAGACTTGGAACAATATAAATATGTATAATTACACACAAACGCATTGAAGAGATAATTTGTTGCAAAAATCTGTCTTTTTCTCTAAAGGAAAGAAAAACAAGTTACTTTTATAATCTTATATTTTAAAAGGCAGTTTACTCAGTCTATAATTATATTCACGCGTTCACTCTCAGTAATACATAATTAATTTTAAATATGTGCGGCACCTAGTTAGATTTTGAGAATAGTTTCTTCCTTCTTCTTTATCTTATAGAAATAAAAAATGCATGCTTTGTACTTTTACTTAAATTTTTATTGGTAGGTGCTTTATAACATATTTCTTTCTATAAGACATAAAAGTGTGATAAGTAGCTTCCAGAATACTTTTCAATAAAACATTATTCATCATGGTTTCAAGAATTACTTAAATAATTTTAACTTAGATTGTTAACAATATGAATTTACATTGAGAATATAAAGCATTATTTATTTTGAATAAATACTATGTAAGATAATGTATAACGTTGATTAGACTTT
The DNA here is from genome assembly GCA_030067965.1 of Latrodectus elegans. NCBI lineage: Eukaryota > Metazoa > Arthropoda > Arachnida > Araneae > Theridiidae > Latrodectus > Latrodectus elegans. The sequence continues at coordinate 27,841,505 of CM057810.1, read as the reverse complement.
TACCATGTATACATTTTTATTTCGAAAATAAAATTTTCGTTTTGCCTTCAACGATTCCATTCAAGTTTTTTGCGCTATAAATCACTTATTTTTCTTCATCTATTAATGATATTAATTAGTAATTACTGGCATTTTTCTCTCAGCATACTCTAATAAATGTAGAAAAATTTGTAATGGATGAAGAATAATTTAGCGTTATATGGATTAAATATAGTTAGCCCTACATGTATCTAATTAAATTCTTATGAAAATAACATTGGTGTTTATGTTTTATATATATTCTGAGTTTACTATATTCTTGTTCATTTTTTCTATTATATCAGTATTATGTTTAAATCCAAGTAAGTAATTGTCATTTATCTAAAATTTGTGTTAAATTTAATTTTAATGATTTCTTGTTAATCAAGAAAAAATAATAAAAAAACATTGCAAACTATAAAGGAAATATCTTTTATATGATCTATTATTACCTTAGTCATTATAAATAGTATTTACTAGAAATCCTTTTAATGAAATTGTTAGAAAGTTTTATCTAATGTTTATTATTTTCCTACAAGACGAAATTATGTCAAACTATCAAATAACATCTAAAAGAGCATTTCTTAACAGTTAATAAAATCAATGCACTTGGAATAAGATTTCATTAATAAATGTTTCGTTATTAATTTTTATGTTGTGAGGCATGCAAAACAGAAAATCAAGCCCAAGCTGCTATTAAAGTTATACAGACAAATTTTATTTATCATCAGATGGATTAAATAATATCTTTATTGAACTCCTCGTTTGTGTATAAAACTTATCTAAAATGACTTGTTGTGCGATATAATTGGATTTTGTACTTCATAAAGCTCATAAGTTTTATTTCAAATTGAATAACTAATTTTATAAACTTTCCCAGATTCATTATTAATCAAACATTTGAATTCATGGTTCATGAAACAACAAACTTTAATAGATGACTATGAATATTTATTTCCTTTTCTTATCTAGTAGATTTTTTATCATTTCAAAGCAATTTAAAATATTGCATTATTTTTCATTCATACCTTTCCTCAAATCAACCATTCCAAATATAACACTGTTCCAATTGACTGGGAAAAAAGTAAATACCTGAAGGAAGTTAAAATGATGTTCAATATTTCTATACCGGGTCATAAACTGTTTATCAATATTCGTATTAAAACGTATAATTGAGTGATTCTTTGTAGCTCTGTATTTACTTTAGCTCATGAGGGTTAATTCTTTCAGAATTCATTGGTTAAAATGGAACTCAATCATTAACGAAATGCATGGCAAAAATTTGGGTTCAGTACCTGAGCCGCTGAGGAGAATTTAAGAATTCAAAGGATTCTGCGACTAGATCAGCTGTTATGTGATGTAAAAATTACAAACAAATTTTAAAAAATGTTATGCATTTGCTTAATGATGATTTCTTCATTAATAGAAGAGTAAATAATAAATTATTTAAATCGAATTTAAATTTGTTCAAATCATTTTTAAAAGTATTCTACACTCCAATTATATTAAATTATTATTCAATTGATTGCACGTATCCTATTGAAGTATTACCCATTAAATACAAGTTCAAATTGTAAAATATCAGCAAATATCAAATTTCTACCAAGATTCGATAATTTATTTGAAAGCAAAATAAAATTCAAATTACAAGCATCAAGTTAATTACAAAAACACTATTGTAATTTATTTTAACACATAGAAAACCTGAAAAAAATATTCATTAAGGACATTTTTAATATAATAAAAATAGCATAATAATTTTAACCAGAAAAAAAAATGCAAAAGAACTTTAACCAGAAATCGGAAGCTGTGATTATTAACCAATATATTATCTCCACTAAAATTGAACGGTTGTAACACCATAAAAAATTGCTTAGTTCATAAGTGATTATTAAAATAATTTAAGATCTACCAAAAGAAGAGAAAATTCAATAAGAGGAGATCTTTAAGAGAAAGCCTTCTTTATATAAATAGGTTGCTTTTTTTAAATAAATGCTCTTGCTTGATCAATAAATCCTTATTTGCTCTTATCTTTTTTTCTTTTTTTGAAAAATTGCTTTATTAAGTTTTTCGATAGTTTAATAATGTTCTGAAAGCACAATTATTGAACACGGGAAGAACGAGAAGAAATGTGCGTTATGATTTCAACTCTTAATTCTTAAAGAGAATATATTTTTTTCATATAAGTGTAATAGAGAAGATTAATTTTTTACAAATTAGATAATAGTCGCTTTCGTAAAATTTTTAATTCAATAAATTTTTGTTTTGATTTGTTTTCAACTCTCACTTAATCATTGAAAGCAATTGATTTTAAATTGGGTAAAAGCATTTTTCAAAAGTAAAATAATAAAAAATTTTGCTGTGATCTTTTGGCAATTAATGAATTATTTTAGTTTCATCAAACTTTTAGATTGGGGTATATATATATACATTCCATATATTCACACTCATTCACATCCAATACACAAACACTAATATAAACAAAATTTCCTTTCAGCAGCAATACCTAAAAATTAAATATTATTGTTTTATTAAAATTTTCTATAAATATACGTTTAAATAAAACTAATATTAATTCACATTATTATTTATTTATTTCAAATATTAATTCAGATTATTATTTATTTATGTGCTATATGTTGTGGACATAAAATTAACTAGTACTGCACGTTTTAAATAAAACCTTACTTAACTGTTTGATATCATAATTAAAACTAAATAGATAATTTTAAAATTAAATTAAAATTAATTAAAATTTTATTAATTAAAACTATTTAATAATTTTTTTAATTAAAATTAATTTTATATTTACGGACACTACTGTGAAAAATAAATGCCCAACTTTTTCTGTATATCATTTATTATTTCTAAGTTCATAATTTTATAATTTGAAATAATGGCTTTTATTTTCTAGCTTTGATACCTTAGTATTTTTTAATCCTTTATAAATTATTTTGTAAATGGGTTTCTTTCCATCCAATTCTTTAATAAAAATTTCAATATGTTTAAAGGCCAACCTCAAAAACATATCCCAACAAGTGCAGTAGTTTTTTTCACTGCTGGAGGAGCGAAAGTACATGATCGATATAAATTGCTGGAATCTTCTGTTTCTGAAATGGCTTTATTGTGTTCGCAGATAGCTTTGCCGTGTTCTTGTGATAACTGTGTGATAAAAAAAAGTAGAGACAAAAATAGAAACATTTCGAACCTTATTAATAATTGAGAATCTTTTTTGAAAAGAAAGTGACATTCCATAAATTGAATTTTTAATTTATTTAATGTAAGCGGATTTAATTATGTGTCAGAATCTCTTTAGAAATACTAAAAAAACTTCCTAGCAATTGAATTCTGGAAATAAAAAAAACGAATAAAAATAACTGCAGTAAATTGTGTCTTTACATTTAAAATGCCTGTCTCTATTTTAATTCTTAGAATTTTTAAGTATAAAGGAGCTCCCTAAAGAGTTCAGACCTTAATTTATAAAAAATATTTGTCACAAATTTTTAAACTCATTGTGGTCTCACTTAATTATATTTTTTACGACATTAATTGATTGGCCATAATATAAGGATATATTTTTAACAATTTATATATACATATGTAAGTATTTATACATAAAATTTTATCTCAGTATGTTTTATTGTGATTTTTTTATATAAAATTTTTTATATCTGCAAAATTTTGTTTTTGGGGACATCTTTATTTCAATGTTTTCTTTAGAATCACACTAAAATTTTGTTCTCATGTAAAAGTAGTAGGTTTAGTACATAAAGGAATTAATTTAATATTCTTTATAAACGTAAAAATCTTATATGGTGAGATACATCTACGCATTTAGTATTATATATAATATCAGAATGTCATATTAAATTTTAACCAAATGAATTCAAGAATAGATACAACATGTGGCACATTAGAAATCTGCATTCATATAAATTCAAATTTCTAATCTGTCAAATATGCTCAAAAATTATTGAAATGATCTAAATTTGCATTACCAATTACCACTTAAAAGATGAATGCTACATGCTTGTAGGTATAATATAGAAACATCCTCAAACAATTTTTAAGAAATTTTCTTGAGAGTACAATTTTAAATATACAATCTTGGTCATTAATGAGCAAAAGAAGATGAGTTTTGCATTTATATACGCATAGGAGTGTTTGAATGTTCTCAAGTATCATTATTTTCTCCCTCACGAAGGGAATAGTCCTAAATATGTAAAAAAAATTTCATTTCAGTGTCAGGATGTGATTCACAATTTTAAAAGTTGCAAAACAATCCTGTGTTTATTTGTCATCTATGTTCCTGATCTCATAAGTTAATATTTTATTTACACAAGTTATAAATTATTAAACTGAAAAATTAAAATAAATTTCCAGATCTCAATGAATCAAATATAACTTTATAAAATGTATATCATAAAAAAAACTAGTATAGCAATGCAGGCCACAAAAAAGCAATTTCTACAAAAGCAGTTTGATACTTATTGATTTATTGAAAATGAGAAATAAAAATATATATATACACATAAAAATCATTTTATTACTTTAATATGATTTTTTTAAAAAATGCTACACTTTTTAAATAAGATGTTCTAAATTCTTTAATTCTTTCAAAAATAAAATTTCTGAAAAACAATCATTATGGGCTTTTTAAACACAAAAAAATTCTCAAAATTTGAAGAAAGTCCTTTTCCATAAAATTATTTCTTTTTAAATTGGCAAAATATCCCTGAGTATTAAGTTAGAAGATTAGGGTATCTGAGAAAGCAATTCATAGTAGAATTCAACCTATGGTTCCATACCAGGGAGTCGGTATATTATCGTGTTGAAAAAGCACTTTTTTCTTAGAAAAAAAGAGCCAATTTTCTTTCAGATTTTCAGCAAAACGTCTAATAATTTAGCATAGATGGAAATTGTTTATCCCATTCATGATAGTCAGTGAAGATGATGCTTTTGGTATCCCAGAATTTCATAGCTAAAAGCATTCCGACAATTGGAACTGCTTTTTTGGAGTAGATTCATTAGAAGTCTGTTATTTAAACTATTTGTTCATTTCCTCTGTATTGTAATGTGTCCAAGTTTTCCTAATTATAACAAAATTGCACAAAAATTCGTACAAACACTGATTTGTGTGTGTGAAAAGATTACACTAATTTACATTTGGATTCATTGTCAGTAATCAGAGCAGTCACCTTTTTTCCAGCCCAAATATTCATGTAAAATATTGAACTCACTTTAATTTGATATGTTTGCATTCTTACTTGCCTCACAAGCATTCATGGTGCTCTTCTAATATTATGTCATGTATTTTTTTGATACCACTTCAATCGTAAGTGGAGTGATCGTACGGAATCGTAATCGTACGGAGTGATCTGTATCTGTTGGATTCCTACGGCTGCAATGAAATAACATAAACCAGTTATGAATCATACTGCATGTATTAGAACAAAGAGTTTCTATAATAACTTTTTTTTTACAATTTTCTTCTGTTTAGGTATTTTTTTCTCTCAACAATTCCTTTTTCTCCATAATCAAAATAAACACGTTAATCATTTGCTTTTGAATGCAAACTATTTTTAATCACGTCAGAAAGTTTCATATTGTTGCCACAAATAATGTTGTTACTTATGACACTTGGGAAAGTTAAGCTCGCTATGCCGTTGGTCATGCGAATTGAAATCAGTAGGATGAGTCTTTCACCACGAAGGTTAAAGTAAAACTTTGCTTTAATCTTCTCCGGTAGATGGCACCACCAGAGGATCCACTCCCCCAATTTTGACATTTATCTGAAGTTCGAGGAACTTTTATATAGACCATTATACCCATGGTAACTGCTCAATGACTTACCACAGGATTTTCTATTGCACAGATTTAACGCGCCAGTATATCCATGGACTAAGTGGATCTTTGGTGGCATTGAAAATCAAAACGCACCCTTCCGGACTGACCCTAACCTCTAGGCTACCACGTCACAAATAATAATAAATTGAACACCTAACGTAAGAATGTAATCAAAGAGCTACATTTTTAAACCACGAATTTATCAAACTACTGCGACAAATGATAGCTTCTAAATAAAGATATTGAATAATAGCTTCTTAATTCTGGGAATAATTTTAAAGTAATTACATCTAAAGTTCATTCAACAGTCTTTTATTATTTCAAAATTATTTATAACATATTGAATGTGGAAATTAAAAGTTTGAAGACGTCAAGAATTATTTAAAAATGACTTTGGAGTCAAATATAGCAGAAATACATCTTTAGTAAAATTTAGAACTTTTTTCTGTTATTTGAAAGACACAATCGAATTTACTTCTTGAAATGTATTTAAGAAAACTCTTCTTAACGATTAAAAATTTCTCTTCAAAATAAAAATTTATGTGTTTTATAAAAAGTGAAAAAATAAAAATAAATTTTAATTTGTAATAAAATAAACACAAAAATCATTTTATTTGTTATTCATTAACTTAAAATTTAATTTATTTGCTTATTAAAAATTTAAGTTAAGCTTGTTAAGGAATAGAAAAAACAATATTAGATAAAAATATTCCATTTATTGTCATTCGTGATTTTCTTCTCTGAAATATTTATTGCATGTATCTCTAAAAAATAATTACTTACCAACTTTTTCATATTTCAGGTGTATTTTGTAATGTAAACGTAGTTGAAGGTGTCTGGGGAATACACAAAATTGTCTGTATTTTTTAAATATTTCGTATTCATTTCTTAACGCTAGTAACTATCTTATGAAATAAAAAACTATTGAAGTGGTGAATTAAAAAATATTTATAACTATGCAGATTTAAGTTAAAGCATAGAAAAAGTGATTAATAAATTCTGCAACTTATATTTAATAAAAACAAGAAGAAAAACCGTAACCATGTTATTTATTGAAACAAAAGGATAAAAGCTTAAATTTAAGTTTCTTTTTTATTTGTAATTGTTAAAAAATATGATACGATTGAAATCAAAAGCCTTTAAAACAAAAAATACATAAGAAACATCATATTTCTTTAAATATGGATTTTCATTTCAAAAAATAAATAAATAAATAAATAAAGTAGTGGAATCAATCTATTGACATTACAACTAGTAAAAATTTTATAACATTTACAAATACCAGCACTCATTTTTTCATAAATCAGTTTTAGTTATCACATTTTGTTTAAAAAATTATCTTATTATTATTAATACCAAAACATATTCTTATTGGGATAGAGCTAGGTTTAGGAGAAATACTTTGGACATAAGTGAGTTTCTCTATCTCCTTACATTTCTTAACATTTTTTAAGAGTTCCGATTTGTAAAATAATATTCTCTTTACTCCACTGTAAAAATATCAATTATATTATTAATAACATCTCAGTTCTGATTTAAATAGCAAATCGCATTGTAATTCCCAAGGAGTTTAAGCAGCTGATGGATATAAAGGATACTGATGGGAATCAGTATCCTTTATATTCTTCGTTTGTATGGCTGATTCTGGCAACAGAGCTAACTTTGTTCAGGTATTTTTAGTTTAGATGCAAGAAATACAAACAATATTTGTGCCCTTTATTTCCAAATTTCATGGGCATAGTCATAAAATGTTTAATTTTATAGTTTTTTTACATATAGGTTTACGTTAGGTACAATTATATTTTCAAATGACATAATCCTTTAGACATTAAACTCTATTAGAAAAAAAAACATCCACTTTGCTGAACTAGATTCAGGTACAAATTTATTGGATTAAATTTTTCAATGTTATTGAAAGACCTCCGAAATATATCCTGTTTACAGTAACTTAAAGCTATGTATAAATTCTAATGCATTTTAGATTGTAATGGAATAGCACCTAGGCAAAAATATGACTGCATTCAAAGTTATAGATTAATAGACATTAGCATAATTTAATTATGGAACCATCAAAAGTAAAACTTTTTGTAATGTAATTTTTTGTGTCATTATAAATTTATATTCTTATATACTGGGTGAAAATAAATCAAGTCTCATGACTTGAAAGCAAAAATTTCAAAAAATGTACAAACATTCGTAATAAAATTTTTGTAGTACTACTTTTTGGCTTTCTTTTTGCATTACCTGAGTTAAAAAATTGAAATCGTATTCTTTGTCAAAAGTTTTTTTAGACTGTTATAATTGTCTATTATAAATTGGTTTAATATGAAATTATAATTACTTCCATTGATAACAAAATTTAAAAAATGTTTAAATTTTTAAAGAAACAACATTTAAATGTATTTTACTTACTAAAACAATACTTAGAATGAGATTTTATTATTCAGTGTCTTGTTTTTGTACAAATTGATCTTGATTTTTCTACCATGGGCTAATCACTAATTAATTATTATAAAATATTTAAAATTTTTCAGTTTATGATGCATTAATATAAAAGGCAAGCATTCAATTTCATTAGATAAATTTCTTGGAAGTTTGTGGCTTTCTAAATAATATTTTTGTATAACCTAAATTTCAAATTTTACTGAAAAATCAATGCGTGGAATACAAGTTTTGTTTGCTGGCTCACATTTTATTCCTGTTAAAAATTACGAATCTGTTCTGTCATATATTACATTACTATCTAACATTTCATTTCGTGATCTTTTTATGTTCCAATACCATTTAAAAATATATATGATTAAAGTTTTGTGCTCAATGCTTAAGATAATGTATTTTATAACTTTGCCCTCTCTCTCAGAATAAGGAAAAAACTTATAAAAATACCCACAGCTGAGATGAATTCGACAGCATCAATCGTTAGACCTTAAGAACCACATTAATGTAAGTGGCGATACTTTTACTTTGGAATGTCATAAGAATATTTAAAAAATGGGGAAATTACCATAATTTCACATCGTTATTTTTGATATTCAAAGTTCTTTAGTTCTTTAAATTTCCTTATCTTACTATGTTAAAGCTGTTTCACACATCACAAATAACATATATTACAAAAATTTGTAACATGAAAAAATTTTCGAAATTGACTTACATATATATATTCATACATACATACATAATACATTGTTCAATGTTGACAAAAATAAACAACTAAGGGAAACATGAAGTGTTGATTGATAAAAGAAAATACGATTTTAAGGGAAAATATGATAATTAATTAAAAATATAAACGATTAATAAAAAGTTAGAATTTAAGAAGTTGAGCTCACCAAAGCATTTTTGAGAAAGTGATACACGTTTAAAAAATTATAATTAAAGTAAAACACGTTAAAATTACTAATATGTAGATGAATAGATTATGTATTATATGTATTTATCTTTTGGAAGTAAGATAATTATGTTAAAACTAATTTATAAATCAAAAATAATTTTCAAGACAAAGATAAGCGGCATAAAATAAAAATCAATTTTAAGCATATAATATGCAAAAATAATTTGTTTGTGTATTGAAAAAATATGATTGTTAAACATAAAAAAAAAACTAACTTTTGAACCAGAAGCTAAAAACACACTAGTATTGTTTTTTTATTATATTCTGTCTTATAAGCAATAACTATGAAATATATGTTGAATACCAGTATATTAGTATTATTATATTTATTATATATTAGCAGAGCAAATATTTTAGTATATTTATTATGCATTATATATATATATATATATATATATTTATATATATATATATATATTTATATATATATATATATATATATATATATATATATATATATATATATATATATATATATATATATGTATATATATATTTATATATATATTTATATATATATATATATATATATATATATATATATATATATATATATATATATATATATATATATATTAGTATAAGCTAAATATTTTTAGTGGATTTATTCTGGATACATACATAATCTAATAATCATTCTAATTTTTATAAAACAACAATAAACAATGTATTTTTTTTAATCTGTCTATAATTTCGATTTCAATTTTTCTATGAATGTTTTACAGATTTATTCATTATTTCATTATAGAAAAACTAAAGAAGTGTTCCTCATTCGTATACTTGCTATTATAAAAAGAGAATTAAAAGTAATTGCTTTTGCATGGCAATGTATAAATAAAATAATAAACTATTATTTATTTATAGATTAATAATTAGATGTGAAATTTCATTTTAAATTAAATTATTTGATACAGCTTTCTAATTACTTAATTTTTTTTATAAATAAAATTTCAAATGAAATAATAAAAAGTCATAAATAAGTAATTTATTAAATTTAAAAATAATGTTGTTTTGCTAAAATATACGTTTTCTAAATAAAAAGCAGTTCTAATATTTTTACTTTCTTGGCTTCAATACCAAAATATGGTAACAAATTGAAATATAAATATTTAAAATAATATATTATAAAGAATCCTTATCTTCCTTACAAAATTGTGCATTATTTTAACATAGTAACGAATACTTGATCCGTAAAGTTTGAAAAAACAATATCTCAGATAATACCATTCATATGCTCTTATTTTTGAGGTTGTTTCATGAAAGCCTCTCTTCACATTAGCAATTCAAATTTCCGAATGAGAATCGAAGTTAGGTTCATAGATATAGTAAGTTTCAAGCCATTATTAAAGATACTGATTTGGAGAGCAGACAAAAAATCAAATGTATATAAATATATTATTAAATAATCATAAGAATTGTCGAATGGTTGCTAAAATTTAAATACAGAGTGCTATACAATACTTTATAGTATTTAGACTTATAAATGTTGTTGTTGCTCTCGTGTGCCAGCCAGGATGGTGAATTGGGGTGCGCTGCTCTACTTTTCCAACTTTGGTGAGGAGTGCGACTTCTTCAGTACATACACATGACATAGGGAACAGTTTATAGGGTAGGCAACCATTTACACCTGATTCACACACAAAGAAAGAACAAAGACAGGATTGAGAGAGCGAATGTACATCCATGCCTGAACTGGGATTCGAACACAAGACGTCCTTATCCGTAGTCACTCACGCTGACCACTAGACAAGTTGGCCGGCAGATTTATAAATACTAAACATAAATAATTATAGAATTAATTATATTATTCCATTTTAATAGATTTTGTAATAGTGTTTCAGGATATTAAGAAAAAACAAAATATTATAAAATACTCTGGGAAAGTAAATTGAAATTTTAATACCATTTTCACATAAATTCAATTGCACACAAATATTGTTTTTAAAAAATTTGTATAGTATTATTTCAGTTACCATTGATATAACAATAATAGCTAATTTAATATTACATCAGTCATGTTTGGAAAACATCACATTTATTGAAATATAATTATATTTTGAAACTTAGATGCTAATTAACCTATAAAAGAAAATTAGATTTTATTAATAAAATAAAAATTATATTACATTCATTATAATTACGATTGAATGAATTATAAAATAAACTAATAAAATAAATGATTGATTAATTTAATCTATTAAAATATTTATAATAACAATTAAAACATTACAAATATAATACTTCCTAAAAAACAAATAAAATAGAAATATTTTATAACTATTTATTAGCCAAAATTGTTTTTCCAGCTATTTCACGCATGCATTCTTGGCATATTGCAATTGAAAATGGGGTTAGTTAGTTAATTAATAGCTAAATGATTCTCAAACATTAATACTTTTATTTTAGTTAGACATGGAAATAAGGTTTACTACTTGAATAAAAATTTTAACTAATTACTTACGAAGGGAAATTTTTGTTCTCCTTAAAATTGAAAATGGAAAATAAAATATTCTTTTAGACTTTGCTCATAGATCTCAATTTTAGAAAGTTTTACATCATATTTTCTGAAGTATTCTAGGAGTGATTTAAGAGTTCAATAAAACTTAAATAAGAAATCATAAGGAAAAACGAACTGCGAAAAGAAAACTCGTTTATCAAATTTATATTAAAATTTTTCTTTCTACAAAGTAGAGATAGTCACAAGTAATTTCACCAAAGTTACTTTCCACACAAAAAGAAATGAAAATTTAGTAGAAACTTATGATTACTGGAATTTTATCACGTTTACTTTGATTATGTAAGTTGAATATGCATTTTTTAAAAAAGGAGTGCTATTATTCAGTAAATTTGTGATTTACATAAATGTGTCAAAGATATGAATAAGATAAAAATGATTTGTGAATAAGAAATATATAAGTCGGTGGTTATGATATTTGAAACTAGTTTTTCTCAATATTTAAATTTCTTATCATAATTTATATTGCCTTTGAAATAATAGTGAGAGATATTTTAATCTTCGTGTACTATATTATAGCAATTATAAAATATTTTTAAAAAAATCAGAGATTTTGTTTCAATAATTACTGAAATTCGAAACTTATGTGAACAATAATTATGGGGTCATAGCAGCCTAATTGTTAGGGCATCGGTCTTCCATCCGTAGGGTGGGATTTGATAACCATTGCCACCAAAGAACCACCGAGTTAATTTGATATGCGTGCTCGTTAAATTTATGGAATTGAAAGTATTGCAGTCAATCATTGAGTTAGCATGGGTGCAATATTCAGGAGAAAATTTCCTACTCCTTCAGATCAATGTCAAAGTTACGGGAGTGATTCTTCTGGTGGTGCCATCTATCAGAGGAGCTTAGAGAAAAGCCGTACTTTCATCTTAGTTTTCTATGGTTAAACGAATGACGCACTCTACTGACTTAAATTCGCATAGCCAACGGCACAGTGAGCTTGGAAGTGTGATAAGTAACAACAACAACACAATGCAATGCTTTTGTTAATTATTTATGTTTCATATTGTTAATTATTTACATTTTATCAGTTATGTTGTAATTGATTACATTTTATTAAAGACAATAAAATTCTATATAAGAAAACGTTAATGGTCACATTAATTTTTAGGTTGTTGCTGTTGTATCAGTGTTCTTCATATGTGTGTCCATTGTCACTTTCTGCTTGAAGACTCATCCAAATATGCGAGTCCCGGTCATTGTGAACCGTACAGTGCATCAGCCACCTAATGGCACTGTGCTCTGGACTTTAGACAAAACAAAAACAGAAGCACATGAAGCCTTCTATTACGTCGAGAGTGTCTGCAATGCCTGGTAAGGTGGATTTCTATCGATATTTAACTATGAAAACATACGGCAAAACATTTTATGATTTAAAAGCTAATAAATGGAAAGCTCAGTTCTTTCTTGCTTTTAACATATGTTCACTGCATAGTATGAACGTTTTGGAAATTTGCAATAAACATAAATTGTAAACAATGCGACTAAGAAATTGTAATTTTTCAAGTAATGCCTTAAAACTGTTTGGTTAAATTATGTATGTTTATAATATGGATTATAATATTCATGAACCACAAATACTGATTAATTTACTCTACTTTTTTCATATATATTTATTTATGAGAATAATTTTCATGCATCAAGTCTCATTTCTATAAATTTAATTTAATAAGCTAAAATTTTATCATCTTGTTAGGATTTATGTAAATAATGTTATAGATTTTGTGTTTAATTTACACAAAGCTAATTATTTAATGCTGAGAAATGCATAAATATGATTTTCCTCTTTTCATAAGCTGTTTTAAATTGATATGAGATTAAAAATACTTCTGGAAAAATTCGCAAGCTTTGATTTTTTTTCTAAAAATGTATGGCTTATTTTGTTTGCAACAATATAGTTCCATGAAACTATAATGGGATACACCAAAGTTAATTTATATTTAATTATAAAAAAAAGAGACAAACCATAAATTTTTTATGTACAAATATTTAGATTAATACGTTTCCTTCTTTAATATTAAACTATTTTTTATTAAAAGAATGGTCTTTATTATTTCTTATTTTGACTTATTATATTTAGATTAATTATATTAATTAGTTAAAGAAATAATTTTATTAATTATAAATCTTTATGAATCCATCAATTAAATCTAAAACATTTATTGACTTTATGTCGAAAACGTAATATCCTTTGCAATACAAATGCATGATACACTTTTTATGTTTTAGGTAAATCTTAAATATTTATTAGCGATAAGCCAAAATTCATTTTCAAAATTTGTTGAATGGAAAACTTCGCTATATGAGAAACATCATTGTATCATGAAAATGTATAGTTAAAAATAAGTAAAAAATAAAAAAAATTGAAAGACAATATTGTTAAAGCAATTTATTATTTTTTCCCGTAGGGATAAAGAATTCCTTCTCAATATAACATAAAGTAATTTATATTAAACTTATATATTTTCTTGATGACATTGAAAAAACAGCGACATTTCTTATCAATTACAATTTAACAATTCCGTACATTTGGAAGAAGTTTTTCTATGAAATATTATTTAAATTTTTTTATAACATCTTACATAATTATCTTTTGTAATAAAATTATCTGAAGCAATAAAACAATAAATTTATAAAAGTATTTCATATAATGATTAGCACAATTAATTTTGAAAACTGAATAGTATGACTTTTTTGGTAAAATATAATAATGCTTATGTTTGCGGTTTCTGTTAACCACATATCGCTTCTTACATATGTGTTCAATAATATTAGTAACATTTTTAACATAAAAAATTATTTATTTCCCTTTATAATTAATCAAAACAAATCTATCTTATTCAGATCTAATAGCATTAATAAGAATTTTGATATATTGATTAAATATCAATAGTTTTAATCCTCACTTTTCACCAATAAACACATCTGAGTTTTTTGAAATAATATATGCACATTGTAAAAATTTGTGATTTTACTTTAATCTTTGTTTCTCCAGCACCTTGATCAGATAAACAAGATTTTTAATTTGTAATTTGGAAGTAAATTCACACATAAATCAAAAACTCATTATCTGGTCAATATGAACAAATGGATTTCAATTACTTGGTGCATTTCAAAATGGTGTATTTCCAAAATTCATATAATATCATAAAACGCGGATGACTATATAGATGAATAATTATTTATTTTTTTATAATTATTCTCAGTTGTAAGCATTTATCTAATTATATATATATATATATATATATATATATATATATATATATATATATATATATATATATATATATATATATATATATATATATATATATATATATATATATATATATATATATATATATATATATATATATATATATATATATATATATATATATATATATATATATATATATATATATATATATATATATATATATATATATATATATATACATACATACATATATATATATATATATATATATATATATATATATATATATATATATATATATATATATATATATATATATATATATATATATATATATATATATATGCAAGAACTAACTTTATAAAATAAAAATGTATGTATTTTTTGTGTGTGTGCAGGACACACAAAGTTTTTATATGATATATTCAAATGACGATGTAAAATGCAAATTTTCAACATCCCTGAGAAACTCCTGAAAAGAACACGCTTAGTAATTTAAACATAATAGTGATTTGTCCAATGTCCTCCTTTACCTCAAAACGTGAAAACATTTTTTTTTCTTTCAGAAAATCCGTAATTGCAACAATTGTCCCTAACATTTCTGTAAGTCTGTAGAAGATCGGAAATCTATTGATTGTCATCCATTTCAATCAGATAAAATAAAAGTATTTTCAAAATTAAACTTTGTGTGAAACAATGCTTTAGAGTGGGAAACCAAATAATCAAAATTATTTCTGAATATAACATTAAATATTTTCTCTGTGAATATTTTCATCGTAAAAATAACACGAACTCTTGGCATCTTACATTTATTATGATTGCATTCCTTAGCACGAACGTGAGTAAAATGTGTTAATTTTTTTAGAGTTAATGATAATGAGGAATAATGAGATTTGAAACCTTGTACGGTTTTCGTTCCGATCTAACAGCATTCATTTACTTATTTCTCGTTCGACTGTATAAGAACTCAGAAACAATGTTTAGAAGCTATAAACTTTTATTATAACAAGTAAAATAACACTCCAAAGTGAAAAAAAAACATTTCTTAAAGCTTTTCCTCTTATTTTTCGCAAGCTTTCACAAGTGCAATCGTATACAAGTTGAATGCCAGTAAATTATTTTTTTTACATTCATTAGCATTTGAGGTAATACTTCTTTAATTATTTACAAGTATGTTTTTGATTGATACGAGAAAAATAAAGTTATATATATATAGTTATGTATAGTATATATATATATATATATATATAAAAAGTTATATATATATATATATATATATGTGTGTGTGTGTGTGTGTGTGTGTTAAAAGGTGTTTTTTATGTAGCATGTTAGGAACAAAATGGGTAAAAACTACAGTTTGGCTGATCTTCAAAAGAATTTTTGTTGTGAAAAACGTGTTAAGTTCTTTCGATTCAGTGATTTTTATCAATTTCTATTTATTTCAGTGATCTCCTTCATGTTTTTTGTTTTTAAAAATATTAATTTTTCCTTTTATTTAAATGTTATGAAGAATTGTTTTCCGTGTTAAAGGATATCCCACAAAACTGCAAATTAATTTTTTTAGGAAATGATAACACATTGTGAAGCAGAAAAAGGAAATCATAAAGATTTTTTGAAAATGTCAAAACAATGTATCTAAATATTCTAAGCGAAAATGACGAATATATTTTTCTTTCTTTTGTTCTTGTTTATAAAACGAATTTTATTTTTTTTACATAAATGGTAGACAGTATAGAATTAATTGAAATGCATTCTGGAGGAAACGTTTGCTATTGGTTGTGTAGAACTTCTCCAAAAATAATTAAATTAATGAAATTCAAATGTTTTCGTAAATTTATACTATTTAGATAGCATAAAAATACAACAAAACAATGTTTATTTCAATAACTTGCTTAAAAACATGGCGATTGGAAAGTATTTTGAAAAAGGAAAATATCAATATAGTCTTAGCACTCTTGTAAGAAAATACAATAAATTACAATCTGAAAAGAAATCAATAACAATCTGAGTAATCTATATTGAGCTATATTTCAAAAGCTTTGATATTTTAGATTTAACGTAATAACTTAACAGTTTCATTAACTGTTTGTTCCAAATTGAAATCTAACCCTTTCCCGAAAGACGGAAAACAAAATAATAATCCATCAACATTGTGAGTGGAAACTGATTCTTCAGCATTATTCTACTTCTCTAAAGTCTTAGTAAGTGATGAAACTTGGGGGTATTATTTTAATCTCCCTACTACCAAATCTATCAGAATTGAATAAAAACATGCTGATCCTCCACCACCGAAACAAATTAACAAATTAAATATATGTTAGAATGTTACGATAATTTCTTTGATCATATAATCAATCTGTGGCTCAGATATCTACTCCAAAAATAAATATTATGATTCTGGTCTGAATTTTTTGTTGCAACACATATAGAGAAATTGCCATGAATTCATTATATAATTGATATGATATCCCGCCTATATTCGTTGCCAAGTAGTTACATCTGATAAATAATAGATAGATAAATTCAATAGTTATAGCATGTCACACCTTCTTTACTGACCAGATCTCACACCATGCAATTTCTAGATGTTACCGACGTAAAGCGAAAATTTCCATTCCAAAAAATTCTGTACATGTATCATTAAGTCATTCATTACATCTGATGATAAATTAGCAATGCAGAGCTCTTTGGAGCCATTTCTAGTAAAAGACCTTCACTTCCTTTGAAAGTTGGTTGAACAATGAAATAAATCATTATACATAAGTAGAGGGAAAGTATTTTAGAAAAGAATTATTCTTTTTTTTCGTTGTAAATATATTTCTCAATTGAAATTTTTTATATTTTTATTTAACTTTTCTAAGAATTCTCTTTGTATACTCTAAGAACATTAAATTAAATAAAGTAATGTAATACCGTAAATATTGAATTATTTTTCTTGTTCATGTTAAAATAATTACATAATAATTTAATAGAGCTGTATACATGGATGATATAATTTAAAGAAAACTTGAATTGCAGTTTTAGCTTGTGCAATATTTTTTCATGATTTATGGGCGCAAGGAGTTCATGTTGGAAATGTTTTGTACAAGTGTAAAATGGCTGAAGCCTCTAAAAATAATAAAAATTGATTTTATTAATGACAAAAGTTTCATAAGAAAATTTTTGCGGGTTACAATAATAAAACATAAGCGACTCACTGATTTATGAAAATTGGGAAACAAAACTAAAATCCTATGAGGGAATGTACATTTCTATACATAAACTGTGCACTGTAAACAACGGGAATTTATTTAAGTGTATTACCTACCTTTAAAACAAATACATCAGGAAGAAATGCTAGTAACATAGTATTATAGTTTGAAAACATACCATATTATAAAAAAATAAGTGCTTAAATAAGTTCAAAAACTTTGGAAGCATAGATACTAATGCATCAGTTCTCAGAAAACAACCAACACCGGATGAGTTAGTCACAATACTAAAATCCTGGGAATGGGTCTGAATAAGATTGCTTGGTAAATTCTCGTGTACTGTTTCTTTGCAGAGTCAGAGCAGTGACATAGTCAATGTATTTAACATTTATTGTGCCAGCCAGTCATTAGCTTGAGGTTATCTGTCAAAGATCTAGAGAGCGAACAGTAATATACGCTTGAGCATTACCCGTCTATTTATTCAAAAGAACTACAGAATCCTTATTCGGGCAACTTAATAGAAATGTAACGAGAACATTATAAAAGGGCCATCAATGCGAAAAAAAGCAGTCAACACAAGACGTATATATAATGAAACTATGTACCAACACTCCATATACAACCAATCAGCGCGTCAAATATTCCTGAACCAAGTTCATCAAAATGATCTTGGTTCAGGAGACGTGGTGTTTCAAGAACAGCCCCGTGCTGCCAATATGTAGTACCAAGAAACTGTTTATAAAAACACGTTTGGTCTTACTAACTACCCAAGTTGTTGTAGCAGTTTATATAACACTATGGACAATTAAGGCTACGTGTTTTCTTTTTTGGCTATTTGTGACATCTGGCCACTGTTTAACACAGAACTTTATTTGACCATCTTTAACATATGAATTCTATGTACTAAGGATAATCATTGGATCCCAACAGACCGAGAAGCAATACTGTAGTTCAATTAACCACAATCCATGTTAAGTCAAGATTGTATCTTTATCAAAGCTAAAAACGTCATGGTGAATTTTTCGCCTTTTTACTCGAATCATGAGAACTTTCAAGTACTGTTTTTGTGTGTATAATTAATTTTCTATACAATATCTTCATTTTAGCACATTTTAAGTATCGTTACCACAATCTATTTTACGTGAAACATTGTAAAACTAATTCTATCACATAACCTTTTTACTCTCCTTCCCGCTGCACGTGTGTAGTGTGTTGCCTTTTCAATATAAGAATTTCACTCGCAAATAGATCACTCACTTTTATAACAAGTTCTTTCAATTAAATAAATTTCTTTCTTTCAATAATGGGATAAAGACTATTACTCGATACTGCATTGCTTTATTACAACTTATTATTTTCAAGTTATTTTTTACTATTACAAACTGCAAAAACTATTTTTCTTACACACACACACACAAATCATGTCTATATTTTATTAAGCATGCAGTCATTATTAAGAAATATATGCAGAACTTGGTACTATTACACCATTATATTTAAGCGTTTTAATAAAATATAGTTGCAGATACAATTCTGTGAACAATTTACATATTTTTTAACAGTAAAGGAAGGGATTAAACTTTTAAGTATATGATATTTATCTTAAAATTTTTATGATGGGTTTATATTAATTTAAAAATTATTACGTTTTGATAAAATTCAGTAATATAGGTTTCATCATTTATAACTAATTCATCATTGTAGATTAGTTTCTTTTTTTATCATTTTTAATAAATTTTCCATCTTACATTCGAATATTTATTTATTTGAATAATGTTTTAACAAAAATGAGAAATGAATGGATGGAATGGAACTATATATGTGAAAAATGCTTTTTCTTCCCTTCCAATGGCTTTCTAGGTTCTCCTTCGAGATCGCTTCCCGCTTCTTGGTGAGCCCTAAAAAAATGGAATTCATGACGGCTCCCATCAACATCATTGATTTCATCGCCACCATGTCTTTCTATTCGGATATGCTCCTACAAAGACTCGCATCCGATCTCGAAAAAGCGGACATCCTCGACTTCTTCAGCATCATCAGGATATTCAGGTGAGGAATAGAGGATAAAGGAGAGAGGATAACAATGTTTCCATTTCTCTTACGATGTCATCCCATTTGAAACCAATATAAAACAATTGGAAAAACTGCGTAGTGACAGTTTGAGTGGAAGAGCTGAAAATATCAAAAGTTATTATTTTTTTCAGTATTTTTTTCATATCGAGAGATATTAGATTTAAGAAAATTGTATGCTTTCAATATTTTGAGTAAGCTTTTCTCAGTAAGCTGATACACAAGAAAATTATAAATGCTTACATTTCGATATAACATTATTAGTTTTTACACAATACTTTAGTTTTTGGTTAATATTACAAAGCATTTTTGCATTGAATTAAAAAATTAAAAATGCTGTAGTACTTTGATTTAAACCTTTAATCTATAGTAACTGTAAAAATAATTTCAATATTTGAATTTTTCTTCATAATTTGTATAAATATTTAAGTACTTGAGCATAACATTGAATAAAAATCATGTATCATGTTTTATCGTAAGCATTTCGGTAGGTATAAGGGATTTTTTTTTACTTTTTGCTTTTTTATTGCTTTAAATTAGACATATATTAAACACTCGTGGATAAAAATCCTTAAGGAATCAGCTTATAATTATTTTATGCAGTATAATTATATTTATAAGAAGAATTGCATTATGTACAACTTAATTTTAGGTTCATTTGTTATGTATATAATTGTATCATTAATCTTAATTTTATAAAGTAACTAATTTAAGAACAAAACAAAACAGCAAATTTAATTAACTAGCATATTTATTAAAATACTACTGGCACTGAAATAAATTTAAATTTTGCATCAACACCTGCGTTATAATGCATCAGTCATGTTCATAAAGAACATGATATAAAATGGAATGAAATTATTAAAAAAAAATGAAACTTAAAAAACTACTGAAAACGTATCTTGAAATGCATTGAACGAGAATCGAACAAAGGATTGGGAAATATTTTAATATGGTGAGCATTTTTCATGCCCGAAAGAGCGATCATTATAAACTAAATAAACATTAAGTTAAATATTTTATAAATTGTACCATATAATATCTGGTACATCATGGAAAAATCTTTCAACCCAAATCAGATATTTTTTAATGTACATTTCTTTTAGAGAGAAGTACTTCTGTGTTCTTTGTTAAACTAATCATTTTAAATATGAATACGAAATATAAAAAGCAAGTAAAGTAACGAATATTTAATTTTATTTTTGATGCCATTTACAGTATCAAAATAATAATTGTCAATTTATATATAAAATTCAAAATAGTAATAATATGAGAGTGATAACAATAATTATAATTTTAAAAAAGACTCTCTATTCTGAATACTATATAATACGCTAAATAACTAGTTGAATCATATATTTGACAAATTTAATTGAATAAAAGTTCTGAATGTAGTAAAAAAGTTAAAAATTATGAATAAGAAGTTAATATTTCTTTTCTCAAACGCTTATAATCAAATTTCTGTGGTTATTAATTTTCAAAGATCGCCCAAATATCATTTTATCAGATTTTGCCAAGAAAGAAATTAAAATAAACTATATTTAATACCTTTAAAAATAACTTAAGCCAAAAACGAATAAATATTTTATACAAATAATAAATTTCTATGGGCAGCATATTTTTGTTGCTTGCAATCATTGTTACAAAAACAGATGTTTGCTGTTTCTTTTTTTATCCATCAACGATCAAAATTTTATGACTATTTTAAGAAAAAAACAAAGTTTTTTCCTTTTTTTTTCTTACATTTTTTGACTAATACAAAATTTATCTAGTTTAATAATACATTCTCTTCCAATTAGTTTAAACTCTAATTGACATATTTTGCCTCTTCTAAAAGAGTATGTGTTAAAAATTATTATTGTTTCAATAAAACGAATTTGCATTCAATAATTATTTATAGTACTTTTTTAAGAAGCTACGTAGTTAACTTTCTTTATGTATTCCTTTCAGTTCTGAAACTTATTTATAATTGTGTTAATTCTACGAGTTCAAAATTATGTCTACAGTACAGCATAAACAACTACATGCAACACAGATCTGCAGTACAGCATATTTATTTAAACTAAAACAAACTTTGATGTGCAGTTGGTTCCTTTCAATCCAAACACCAAACAGCTTCGACGTGTATTAATCCTTCGAAAGTGAGGGGTAGGATCTTTAGAAACATGATTTTAATTATACTGAGCATGTTGCACGTGAATAATGAAGCTCAAGATTTCTGCGACGTGCTCACCTTCTCATTATATACAAACTGAATCTTCTGTTTAAAAGATTTACGAAGTAAACTTGATATCCATTAACTGGATACGAAATTTAAGTGGAAATTGGTCACTAATTAGGTCATTTGACCATACAGGGAAAGTTAATTAATATTGAAAATTGAAGTTATTTGTAACAAGTTATTTTCCGAAATTATAATTCAGTATTCCTTTTTTATAAATCAATTTAAATTTTTAATATATTCTAATCAATATTCAATGGATCACATTAAAATTTTGATGTATTTTAATAATTTTTGATTATGGCATTTAATAAGTTATGAAAATCAACTGATTAATTTGCTACGTAGTATTTATAAATATAATATTGAGAAATTTCAAAATGATAAAACAAATTGAACTTACTGTTGCAAATATTCTATTTTATATCAAATTTTTAACTGAATATAATTCATATGAAAATTTTCTATTTAAAATCTTATTGAATACTTTTATTTTATAATTTGTATTATTTTGAATAATTATGTAATGGATCTGGAATTTTCTGTCTGATTTATGAAAAACATTAACATTAAGTATCTATTGAAATTTGAAAATCATGACTCGAATAGAAGAAAAATTTAATTTAAGAACATCTTATCCAGTAATAAGAATCTCTTATTATTTATTTCTTTTATTTCTTTCCTATATAAATTTATTTTAAATAACTGTTACATGTGATCTTGGATAAAAAGGAGAAAGTAATGGGGTCAATTGAAATATGGAACTGAATAAAAAAAATTATTATTAAAAAAAATTTAATTGAAATTGGATTTATGATTTTTCCACAATTATTGACTCAATACAGTTAAGCGTTCAATTCTGATTTTATTTAATTCTGATTTTATATTAATTGATGGCAATTGAATAACTAATTACAACTTATATATGAAATTCACTGTAAGTTTTCAACATGGAATGCATATAACCATAAAAGAAACCATATTATTCTTAGACTAAAACACTAAAAATTTGATTTCGAAATAGATATATAATAAATAGAACTTGCATATAAACGAACGAGAAAATAAAAGAGTGTTATTTTTTACTTTAAAAATAATTTTAGCACCAAACAATTAATATACTATCCTTCAAATAAGTATTAATCATGTATTGTATAGTTATATATTAATAATGGGGTTATATTTCACAGTCATTTAAATCAATTTACTGATGAAAATGAATTGTTGCTTCCTATTTTGTATTTCAATTACATTGCTTTATGTTGTTGAGAACCTATATGCATGTAATTAAATTAAATATATAATTATAATGAAATGAAAGCATAAAATTAAAAGTTTTAATGTATGTTTCACTGTCAATGTATTAATCTAGTAATAGTACTAAATACAACTGCTTAACTATAACAATAGCGACTTAACTAAATATGAAATATTTATTTTTGCATGAAAACATGCACAGATATATGTATGTCTTAAAAAATATTTATTTCTTAGCCCAAGATTTTTCATATATATATATATATATATATATATATATTAATCAAAATTATTTGCACACTTTCTCTTATTCTTTTTATTCATACCCATGACAACCAGTAAAAATAATTTCAGGCTTTTTTTCCCTTCGATAGCCTATATGCCAATTTGTATGATGTCAAAAGTTTGATATTGACACTCGCATAATGAAATATATTTTTACTGGTTCAAATCTTTAGTTTTTCTGCTGAAATATTTGCATTTTATATCGATAATGCTGACATGCATAGTTTGAAGACAATGCTTCGGTTTACTTTTATTTAATTTTTTTTTTTTTTTTTTTTTTTTTTTTGTAAGATAATTTCAGAACTAGTGTACATTCATCGTTGACGTATATTGAAATAAATCCAAAATCAATGTAAGTTATCATTTAGTATTTTAGTATTCTTGTATTTTGATTACGTCCTTGATCAACTCAGTTCAATGCACAATCTTTATTAGTTTTACCATTATTAGCTATTTTTTTAATCAAAAATCAATTTATTTTATTAAATTTTCCATACTATTTCCGTGTAGATTATTCACAACTACTAGTGAATTGACCAGTTAAAAAATCACTGCCTGAATAGTCAGATATATTTGATAAGCTGTCTGGTCTGAAGGAGACGAATAAAAATGCCCTTACTTTCATAGGCTATTGGATATTATGAAGTATTTGCAGGCGAGAGAATGGTCCAAGGAATGTGCAAGAAGTAAAGATTCTTGGTTGGTGCCCAGTAATCATTGGGAAAAAGTAGGTTTTGAATGAATGAATTTGTGTTATTATTGTTACTCCAGCATACTTTTCTGTACCTAGCTGGGCTCTACCAGTTAGACAGAACAACTGGGAGGAGTCTTCGTGACTTTGAAGGAAGGAAAAAGCAGAAGAATTCTGTTGCTACATCAGCATGCTTTCCTATACCTAGCACTGAATTGGGCTCTACCGAAGCAAAAAAGGGCATGATTGCGTTTGACAAGTCTTTTTTTGTTTAGCAATTATTAAATTGTATGTCATTTCTGGGCTTCTCAGATACTTCTGAGCGACAACCCAGGTTGCACAACTTATAAAATTTAATCGTAATGTAAAATGTTTTATGAAGTTATTTTAGAAAATCAAAATTTCTTCTTAAATTATATACGATATAAACAAGTCACTAGTTCATATTTTAACTATTATTGACAAGTTCAATATAAATATATAGTAACAGATGATTTTTATATGAGTTTAAATCATTTCAGAAGAAACTTATATGAACATGCAAATTAAAAAATTAAATCCTTTTTGTAAAGTAAACGTTTTTCACTAATTTAAAATATGTCTTATAATTAAATTGCAAAATATAAAATGGATTGCTTTTGCATTCACTTAAACTAAAAGGTAAGTAGTTTAAATTTTATTTTTAGAAAAATTACATCTTTAACAAAATTACAAAGAATTGTGGAAAATATTCACTGCCATAAGATATGGAGCAAAATAAAATAATGGTATGCATTTTTAAATAAGTGGCAGAAAACTTTCCACGAAAGAAATAATTTAAATAAATACATCTTAAATATTTATCAAAAGTTGTAATGGGAGTTATAAAATAAGATTTTCATATTTAAATAATCTTTTGTATAAATATATTTCAATTATGAACATTTTCAGTTCTAAACTATGTATACGTTAAAATACCATTAAAAATAAAGCAAGTAATATTATACATTCACCGTATATATATATATATATATATATATATATATATATATATATATATATATATATATATATATATATATATATATATATATATATATATATATATATATATATATATATATATATATATATATATATATATATATATATATATAGGATTTTTTACAAAATATATTTAAAAAAATTTACTACATTTATAATTAATTAAATAAATTATATTCTAATTTTGTACATCAAATGAATATTTTAAGTTTTTATAAATAGTTGAGTTTTTCTTAGAAAATATTAAAAGTTGATTCCCATATATAAATTAAATTTACAAAGAATAAATTTGTGAGATTTTTCAAAGAAAAGAAAAGTTTAAAGCATTATGTTCTAGTGTAGCATTTAATACAGGTTAAATTTGTATATTTCTTATAATACTTAGATTTGTTTTAATTGAAACTAAATTAATTAAATATGATAAGTTTAACTCCACCAAAGGCAAATTAACGGTATTTTTATTAGGTTAAATATAATTATAATTATTTCTAAGTAAATATAAAATTTTGATATTAAACATATCTCAAATTTTAATATTGAAAAATATACTTGGTAAATTTACTTCAGCTTTTCATAGTATTTTTTACGACTTATGTCTCTTCCGCATGCCTTTTAGATTTTAAATGCAAGATAAAATAAAAAATGCTGCATTTTGTTTCCTTCAGTAGCATGTGAAGTTCACTTATATTATTGAATATTTAATTGAAGGAGTGTGCTAACGTAATATAATATTGAAATAGTAAGTGTGTGGTATTTCATTTCTCATGATTGCAAACATTAAATTTGGTATTTCTTTTTACATAACAATTTAAGTAAAAGAAACTTAAAATTTGACTGCTATTGAAGCTGGTAATCAATCTTTTAAAACTCACATTTTACACTACTTATCGAGTTTATGAAGGATTATTTTATAATACAATTTAATTTTAATAAAATGTTGCAATTATTTATCTGTATTAACTGAAAACTTAAACATATGCATTAACGTCTCCTCAAAATCGTAAAAACTATTAATTTAAATCAAACAAATATACAAATAAGCTGCCAAATTTTTTTTAAAAATGTGGTTATCGTCGTGTTTTATTTTTAAGATTCAAACTGCATAAAAAACCCATCAATTTTTAAAATTTTCTCCAAACTTACATGAAATTTATTTATTAATAACTTCTCTTGATCCAACTTTGAATATAATAAATTGAAGAATAATGTATGAACTATAATTCCTTAAGAAAAATTACTTTACTTTATTTAAATTTTACTTTACTTTAAAAACTAAGAAAAAAAACAGTACTTAAAAGGACAAAATTTCTTAGGCTATAACAGTTTTCTAATGCGTAATTGCATGAATGTAAATAATCCTTACATTTACACTCCTTTCCAAAAGTTAAGCACGAAGAGGAAAATGCTAATTTCCGGAAACCAATCAGAATTGAAGAGGATTCAAATTGCATCAGAGGAAGTATGCAAATATGTTAGGTAACTGCCAATCTCTCTTTCATGTCAAGAAATATGCAAAAAGGGCAGTTTTATAAGATACCAGCTTTATGAAGGGTTACAGAAATTGATTGTAAGTGCTGATAGAAGATGTTTAAAACTTTCGTACAATTTGTTGTGACGATATTCGTGTTTTTATGATTTCCAGAAGACGAATGGAAGATTCTGAGCACTGGCGAGCTGTTCGGCGCATTGAAGCAGGACAGTCGGTCTCAGATTTTGCTCTTTTCTTCGGCGTTCTTCATTCTAATTTCATGTTTAAAGAAACAATTCCAAACAATACAGACAAGTATCCGAAGACCCGTAGCCGTTCGCCCAAGGGTTACAGATCCCACGGAAGTTTGATATATTGCGGTTTTAGCCAAGTTGAATCACAGAGCGTCCTCCACACAAGTGACATCTATGGTTACAGCTTCCATCGGTAAGGTGATATCTACAGCTACTGTACGCCAAAGACTACAAATTAATGAACTATACGCCCGGATACCTCGAGTTTGTGTTTGTCAATCCGTCCAATCAAGATAGGTACAATTAAAATGGTACCGGGAACATGTCAATTAGCTTGTGACTGACTGGGGCAATGTCATGTTTACTGATGGGTCAAGATTTGCTCTAGACAGAAGAGCCAGATAACAAGTGTATAAGGATATGGCGTGAACAAGGAACACGTAATCACCCCCAAAACATCACCTAGCATCACGCATTCCGATGCGGAAGCATAATGGTATTGGCAGGGATTTCATTAGGATACTGCACCGACCTGCACATCTTTAAACGGGGTTCTGTGACGGGTGTCCGGTATCGAGATGAAGTCCTAGAAGCCATTGTGATATTGTACGCTGCAGTAGTTATTCCTACTTTTGTTTTAATGGATGATAACGCACGTCCTCACAGAGCTGACATCGTCAATGACTACCTGGAAAGTGAAGGGATAGCGCGTATGGCGTGGTCTAAATATTCGCCCGACCTTAGTTCCATTGAAAATCTTTGGGATGCTCTCGGCCGTGTTATATCTTCACGTTTCCCTATTTCAAGTACTCTTATTAAGCTTTAAGCTGACATCAAGAAGAATAGCTATTGCTTGATTCTACGGTGGTTGACCACCAAATTGAAAGCATGGTCACAAGGTGTAAACTTTGTATTCAGATCAGGGGGATCACATAATCTCTTAATGTTCTTTTTTTCATTTTATGTTGTTTATTTTCAATTTATACATAATTCTGCTTAAATCTCCAGATCTGATAACTTACAAAAATTTAATATTGTTTTCATCTCTGTATATAATTATTTTATTTTATGAATAAATATATATGCTACTTTCCTGTAGAATTTTGTGGTAATCAAAGCAGTATTCGTTGATTGGTTCGCATTTTACATATTCGTCCTTAACTATTGAAAGTGAGAGTATATTTAAAATATTAAATTGTGTGAAGTGCAATTCTCTTGTCATCTTTAAGATTTCAGAACGAATTCTTTTTAATTTTTATAAAATTTGGGGTTAGAAAGTTCAACACAGATTAACTTCTTATAAATTATTTCAAGCCTTTAAATTATTAATATTTGAATAATATTTATATTACATGGTTGAAAAAATATTATGCTCACAAAAATTTTTGTAAAGATCAATAGTATTAAATCACATTTCTAGATTTTTAGCAAGCAACTCCATAAAAATTTACAATTTAATTTCTATATCAACTTATAATAATTTGGTCCATTTTCATGTATTTATAATATTAGACCACAGCAAGCATATCTACAAAAATCTAATAAGAGATTGATTTGTCAAATGACGTGTCAATAAATAGAAATTAAATCATCTGTTCTATTAGAATCTATAAAATTTTATCGTAACCCATCTAATGAGATATTTACTATAAATTATCTTACGAATAATCCAAAGTAAATGATTGAAGCAAAAAATATGCATCATATTATTCATAGAAAATAGTTTCGTTTTATAAACTGTTACCATTTTTTGTCTTAATACCTATACCATCATTCACAAATTATTATTGAATTAAATTAAAATTTAAAATATAAATATAGCTTCAAATAATGTAATCTTAGTTATAAAAATAGAGAAGGGAGACATTTCTTTGTATTTTTTAACACCATTCTAAATTTTATTCTTTCCAGATTTTTTTTTTTTCTTTTGAAAATCTTTGTTAAAAAAGAAAGGAATGATTTTTCATATTTCTCAAAGGGTTTTAAAATGATACACCTTTTTTGTCCAAGAGAAATTCAAGCATATTGGTTTTATTTTATAAAGATATTAAACTAAAAAAACTATTATAAAATAACCATTCTTAATGTTTATGAATTGACTCACCTTTCAATGTTTCAAGCCAATAATACCTCCCCCCTTACTCAACAGGTTGTTTAAACTTACTCGGCATTCTCGGGGACTCAAGATCCTCATCCACACTTTCCAGGCGAGTGCGAAAGAACTCTTCCTGCTCGTCTTCTTCCTCGTCCTGGGAATCGTCATCTTCGCGTCTCTAGTCTATTATGCGGAGCGACTGCAAGCCAATCCCAACAACGACTTCACCAGCATACCGGAAGGACTGTGGTGGGCCATCGTCACTATGACCACAGTAGGCTATGGGGACATGGTGCCCAGGACATACGTGGGCATGCTGGTCGGTGCACTCTGCGCACTGGCTGGCGTGCTCACTATTGCCCTACCAGTGCCCGTCATTGTGTCCAACTTCACGATGTTTTATTCGCACACGCAGGCCCGTGAAAAATTGCCTAAGCAGAGGAGGAGAGTTTTGCCTGTAGAGCAAGTGAGAGTGAGGCCCCTGAGGCCCCCGGGAGCAGCCGGGGGTGGACTACAACACAGAAGAATGAACGCCATTAAACATCATCATCCAGCAGCGCTGAAGGACTACAGTAATAAAACAGGTAGGCCATCGTAACCTCTTTCTTTACGCTTCGGTTTTTAAATCATGGGCTTTGAGTTGCTTAATAGTTTTCCGTTAATGTACTGAAGCCGTATAATCCAGGATGTGAAATTATTAATTTATTTGGTGATGAAGAAATGTTGCCAGTATGACGCAACATGACATGTGAGAGGACTTTAGTAGTAGGGTTGACAAAATAGAATTTTCTGCATTATTGTTATAGGTCTCCATATCTGTGATGTAATTGCAAACCAGGTTGCAAAATACATTAGAAAACTTGCCAAAAATTTAACCAAACATTTGAATTTGGCATCCTAGATTATTTGGCATCTGTGTGCCCGTTAAGATCAGCAAAGTGAATTATCATTTGCTGCGGGCAGTTATTGGTTAGGCGATTGAATTCACTATCATTTTGTTTGCTGTAGCCTCGTCGTTTGAGGACATGTCAATATTCATCTGTGACGTTCAAAGTCCTTTCGTTCTTGTGGTGTGGATGTAGAGGGTAATGTGTCAGTTTTGGTAAGCGTGCTTCAAAATTATGAAGCTCTTGATGATGAATGAATATTCTAAACCCGTTAACTTTAAAGTACATCCAGGAGATGTTCTGCATTGTTATGAATGTTTGCACTTAAACCAAAATAAAAAAGTTCAAAATAAAATAAAGATAAATTTATATAATAGGAAAAAATTTTACATAAGAAATTGAAGTGTTTAAATTAAGTTGCATTGTTCACACATTTTAAATGAAATTATCTTTTTTTACTTAATCTGCGCTATTAATTATTGTTAAAATATGATGGAAACGATCATCAAGTTAAAAAGCATATTAAACGGCTAAATTTCCATCAAGTTTAGTATATTAGTTATGTTTACTCAAAATCATGATTTTCATACATAATACTCGTATTGAATATTTTTTTATTATAAAACATTTATATCACTTTTATTTGAGTGATGTAAGATTTTCGATAAATTCTTCAGAAGAGTACCCATTTAAGATTTCAGAACGAATTCTGTTAATATTTCAATATAATTCATAATAAGTCATCAGTTATCAAAAGAATAATTATATGTTAATATATTTTATATTTATTTAATCAAAAGCATATTCTGATTCATTACAGTTGTTAAAAGATTTAAACTACAAACATCACAACTAAGAAATTTATCTGCAATTAATAAAGTATCAAGATGCCTAAGATATTGAAAAATCAGTATTAAATTTTTACACTGTACAGTTCGTTAATATTAATTGACCAATTAATCAAATTAACATTTATTGCACAAAATATTTAACTGGATATAAAAAATATTAGCTAGAGTAGCTCTATATCTTATTTTCATTTATTCAAAAGTGATTATGAAATGTGAGAAATTTCTTAAAACACTAAAACTTTTTTCTCAAAAAAACAAATAAATACATGAAACTTTTGTCGTATAAAAAGATAAAAATATATATGAATGCTGTTTCAAAAATTACAAATTCTGAAATATAGTAATTTTATTTTAAATTTAGACAATAACAATTGTACTCATAAAATTTTCAGTAGCAATATTCCATCTTTGTTAGAATTTGTATAAAGACCTTTTTTTTATAGAATACACGTGGTTTTGTTTTCTCAATACATCTTATCACATTGAATTGTGTGGCGAAGACATTGTCTTCCGAAATGATCACATGTATCTAATTATAACCATCATTATTCTTCTAATTTTGAATAACGTGCTAATCATAACATTTTTGTGATTTATTCAAAATTTTTAAAATCTCATTTAAATTTCAGTAATGTCAATTTTTATCTCTATAAATCCTCTTAAATTATTCCATGATTTATTAGTTTCAAACATTAATTCTCTTTCAATATAAACTAAATCATATTTAGTTTATTTTAGACAGTGAAATTAAGAAAATATTTTTTATCTTTAGTGCTAAAATCTCAAAAATTACATTTTCCAACTTAAAATGATGAAATGGTTAAAGATTCAAATAATAATAATTTTAAGTATTTGAAATAACAAAACTAAATTTAATTAAGTAAATATGGTTCTAAGTGGGAGAATTTCGACAATATTTACATTTATTCATAAAAATCAAATTAAATTTCTTTTCTTGAATTTTTTGATGTACTGATTATATACTCAGAACATGCCTGAAGGACAAGAGATTTGAATTGATTAATAAAATTATAAATTGTGAATTTACTAATTTTTTTTATTCACTACGAAACAGAAAACTATCATAAAAATGATTTTAAGTAAAATGTATGTTAATATATATTGAAATATTATTATAGAATTATTATTAAATTAATTTGTATATAAAATCATCTACTATCATATACCTAATGCCGTAAGGTAATCTTTAACTTGAAGTTATTGAAGTGAAATTATTAAGTACTTTTAGAGAAAAAATGGATTTCTTAGACTTGTTTTTTGATTTAAAATTACAATTTCTTCCTTTAAAGCTAAAAAATTTATTTAAAAAATGTTTGATTTTGAATAAAATCATGAATTTGGTAAAATTTTAGTAAAAACCTTTCCTGAGGAAATATTAAATTTTAAAATATCAGTAATTAAAAAATCATTCTATGAAAACATATGAGTAACGACTTAAAATTATTCCATTGCGAAAATCATTACATCATCATGAAGCAATCGAATTAAATTTGAATAGCTTATAATTTTGTAATATTTGTCACCAGTTAAAATTTTTATCTAAAATATTCACCATTATGCAACAAGAATCATTGCAAAGAAGTATATTCCGCCAGGGTTATATAACTATATATATTTCTTGAAACACGTGTTGTTTTTCGAAGTTTTCCAACAAACTTTTTTGTTAATTTTTTTCTAGTTTGTGTTCGCAATTTCTATCTTGAATCGTTGCAGACGAATAAATATATCTATTAGCCTAAAATATATAGATTCTTTATCAAAAATGAAAATAAAAACTTAAGTTACAGCTGCTTCATAAAATTCAATCTAAATTTTCTACGTACAATTACCACTGTATTTCATCCAATACATTTCGCTTCGAAAAATACAGATTCTGAATTTTTTTAACATTACTTATGATGAAACAATCAAAAAAAGATATTTTGCATTATATATTTTTCTCACTGACGAATAATATGGTCTTTGTCCATTCTTCAGCATTAAAAATTACACATTTTCTGACACAACCATTGCTTTTAAAATATTAGGGGTATAAATTATACTTTCACTTTATATTTTGGTATTTTATTAATAGAGAGCATCAAAAACTAATTACAAACGCAATCTTGTGTTTTAAAACAAAAGCTTCTGAGCGGACACATTATTTTTCAAACTCTTTAAACACAAAATAAATTTTATAACCTTATTTATCTCTCTCTTTCTCTATATATTTCTATCTCTCTCTCTCTATCTCCCTCCCTCCCTCCCTCTCTCTCTCTCTCTCTCTCCCTCCCTCCCTCCTCTCTCTCTCTCTCTATCTCCCTCCCTCCCTCTCTCTCTCTCTCTCTCTATCTCTCACTCACTCTCTCTCTCTCTCTCTCTCTCTCACACTCTCTCTCTCTCTCTATATATATATATATATATATATATATATATATATATATATATATATGCATCCTTAAAAGTTTAATTTCCACTTGGATTTGAAAAAAAAAATTCTACAAAAAATGTTTTTTTGGAAACACTGAAATCACATTTTATTTAATAATGTAGAATAAAAGGCATAGCTAGAAAATACTTCATTCAGTGAGGTAAGAAAATAAAAAAAAATTAGTTTACATGACCAGTAAAATTCTTCTTTACTTGAAGTATTATGTCGTATATTGCGATGATTGCGTTAATTTAAACCTTTTTTCTTGTACCATTACGATTTATACGTTAAGCATATATACTATGATATATATCCTAGACAAATAATAAAAATGTATCTGAATTCATGTGTGCAAGTAGATGCTGAATTTGGGTTCCAGCAAATTCATTACACATGAATTAATTGCACAAAATAGTGAATTAAAAAGCAACTATTGTATATGTTCTAGTAAATTTTTCAAAGAGAAAAAATCAAATTTCCTATTTTACGAATAACTATCAAAGAGTTTTTCATAATAGAAAAGAAAAAGATTTTACCTTAACAAAAAGTTTTTAAGCAATTTAATTAATTAAATTGCTTAAAACATACAGCCTTGCATATAATAAAATACTTTTAATGTATTTGTGTTCTACATCTTGGCATAAAATCAAAGAGTGTTTAAAAGTACCCTTACGCTTCTGTGGTCCAGCCGAAGCATATTAATTTTCATACTGACGAAATTGGCCTAGGGTATCAGCAGGCGACGTTTCCCTGGTAAATTGCTATGCAAATACACATGACAGATTTCTATTGAGTATAGAGTGAGAGAACAAGTATGTGAAAGAAGCAATCCGAGTCCAGATATATAAAGCAACAGCTCAGCAGTCCACCCCCAACAAGGTCAGCAGATTCAATTCCAGCCATTGTGACTTGTGGCCATCAAGATTTTGCAGGCAGAAATGGGATTTATCAGTAAAACAATATTTTTCTATACCGTTCTCCACATCTCTTTTTCATTGTACCACTAGCGGCGTAAGCATTTGTGATTTTTCATCAAAAATAAACTTAGCAGTGGATGATTTGAGGACATTTTACTAATCTCAAGATCGCGTCGAATGGTCAAAGTTGACACCATGATGATTAACAGACTGAATCCGCAATGGCTAAGGTATTCAACACTGTCATGCACACAATATGCCTGTCGGCAGGTGTTATGGTGAGGGTGCTGTCGGTCCTTCGTTCACCCCAGCATCCAGCGATTATGATTAATGTTATCGTTGCTTGGTTTCAGCCAGTGCGATTACCGATTCAACAGAAGCAATACCTTTTGGCTTCTGATCTTCTTCGATCGAACAAGGAAATTTGGTCAAAAGACGCTTGATGTCTTATACCAGTCACAGTTAAACATCCCTTTCAGAAACGCACGAATAATTATTTCCGTACACCAAATTAATCATATTTTCTCTTTTTCCATAGTGCTTGCAGGTTGCGAGTTGTCGTTCGTAATGTACGTTTGTGCTTCAATACTAAAGATTTGCATTGCTCTTTTAAAGTATTGGGATTTTGGCCACAAGTATTCAATTAAAGCTTAGTATAAATGTTTATAAAGTTAATGCTTATCATTTCAATGCTCATTTTCAATGAACAACAATTCTATATCATTCAATGTTATACTATCAATGTTCATTGAAAATACTAAAGATTTGCATTGCTCTTTTAAAGTATTGGGTTTTGGCCACAAGTATTCAATTAAAGCTTAGTATAAATGTTTATAAAGTTAATGCTTATCATTTCAATGCTCATTTTCAATGAACAACAATTCTATATCATTCAATGTTATACTATCAATGTTCATTGAAAATAAACAGTAAACATTTTTGTTCTCAGAAGAATGTATAAAGCATTTTGCTTACATTCAAAGTTTAAATGAATTTGACAATGAGTTTAAAAATGATTATAATGTACATCCATGATTATGTCCCCTTAACAATAAATAATAATTTTTGCAGCTGTTTTTTAAGGGATTATAAGGATTTGAATTCATATTTTTTACATAGGTATTTTTTAATGGAGATTTAAAATTAATCAGATGCTACAACACATCTTAAAATAAAATCCATTTTTATTCGTGATATTAGCCTGCGATTAAAAGGATTAAAAATAAATGTAACAATATTCTAACTTTGAAATTTTTTTAATAACTCCCGTAAACAAAACAGAAAATCTGGAAGATGAGACTGAATGCATTTCCCTTAAAGCTGAGTATTTTTCCATTAATAATCTAAATTAGTGGTAAATAGTATATTCAATTAAAATATCCTTTTTTACATTTCTCTCGAGCAAAAAGTTTTGGTCTACTATTTTCAGTTGAGTATAAACCACGTACTTGTATTTTAAATTTGTAAATTGGTATTTTAATAGGTTTATAATCATTAATATAAGTATATGTAAAAATACGCATTTCAGAGTGTAATATCACCAATCACACCAATTTTATGGAATATATAACTACAATATTGTGAAGAATCTTTTTGAGGCATGATAAATTATTTAAATTATACAATTCTAAATAACCCACAAGGAAAATTTACTTTCTCAAAATGTATTATTATTTTAAATGTTTAATGTTATGACAAATATATGATCAAAAATGAGTAATTTATTTTTTAAAAAAAATAATGTTTCACATTTATAAAAGGGAAATATTTTGCACTTTGTTACAATCAGATGAAATCTTGAAACTATTATCTCTGTTATTTCTCAACAATAAGCTAACATTTTTTTATGAAAACTGCGTTGATTGTTAAAATTTAACTTTAACGAACATTATTTAATTTACGGGTAGAAATATATATTTTAAGATTGATGGTACTACAAATATACTGCTTTTTAGTATAAATCTATGAAATTTCGGGAAACTGCATTTATAATTAAAGTTTCATTTAGTCTATAATATTTTAGAACAAATATGAGAATTTTCGCCTTAGGTTAAAG
Organism: Latrodectus elegans; assembly: GCA_030067965.1. Lineage (NCBI taxonomy): Eukaryota > Metazoa > Arthropoda > Arachnida > Araneae > Theridiidae > Latrodectus > Latrodectus elegans. The sequence goes on along the minus strand of CM057810.1, from coordinate 27,804,832 downwards.
CATGGCAACAGTTTGAGAAAAATGTGATAAAGAATATTTCTTAAACTGTTGAGGTTCATTAGAAAAAGTTGAAAAGTTTAAAATAAAACATTATAATCATTTTACTTCAGGATAACATTATTTAAATTTAATTGTATTATCATGAGATAAAAACTGTAAGTATGATATTTTAAAATGGAATTTTTTATTCATTTCCAGGAAGCAATGCTAATGGTATGAACGCCTTGCCTGGATTATCCCGCCTCGCAGGTGGAAGTGCGAACCCAGGTGCTTTTGGGGTTGCCGGAGCTGTCATTTCCGGACTACCTTCCCTCACATCTACAGCCAATCCTACACTGTGCTTGGCGAGTACATCGCCTTCACTCCAATCACGTTCCTCGCCAACATCCGAAGCAACATCCTCTCAGCAAACGCAGCAGCAAAACCAGTCCTTTTTTAGCAACGACGAAATGCCACGAGTTCGATTCTCATCTGCTGCTGACCTGCTTCAACCACCGCCCTGCTCTTCCAAACCGCCCAGTAGGAGATCGTCCACCCTGTCACCGGCCATACACGTTACCACACCCGTCGATGGTGTGCTGACATCACTCTAAAAGTTTTTTTCTCAAACTTCAAAAAAGAGCCAGTGCCTGTAATACAAGAAGAACACGAGGGGCTTTATCAGGAATCCTAAATATTTTCACGCCAATGTGCTCCGTTTTTTCTTCCCAATTTTCAGAAACCAATAACAACAAGTTGGAACAATTCATTAGAGATAATAATGTAATCTCACTGCTTTCTTTTGATAAAGAAATGTAGTAAGAATGCCTGTAGGCTGAAAAGAGATAAATAGAAGATACATTTAATACATAGAACTATGTGAGTCTTGAGGAGATCTTAGATACTTGCGAATTTATATATGCACACACTGTTTCAGTTATTACGTTATGAGATGGGGAATTATGAAATATTTATAAATTTTCTTTGAGTATATTGAGTAAGTGTAAGACTTCATTTTGTTAACTCGCTTTACCAGATAAATTTGCTTTTCAAATTCAAATAAACTTTTATTCATTAATTAAATTTAAAATTTAATAAAACCAATGATAAATGATATCGATTTTATGTGAAACCAGATATATATTGATGAGATTCATATCACTTTCTCAGAAAAATTTTAAAGAGAAGTGATTCAAAATTGACTACAAAACATTCTTAAAATCCATATTGCATTTAAAGCCGCAGAACTTATTATGAAAGTGTTAAAATTGTTTTCAATTGCTTATAGGATTTTATAAATGATAAAAATTACTAAGTGATAAAATATCATTTGAATATTAAGATTTTCTAAAAAAAATAAAAAGAAATTTCGTCTTTAAATTCACATTGATTCCAATATTTTGTTAATTCTTTGCACTTCTTACATTTTCATATATTCTTTAATTTAACACTGTTTGTAATTAAACAGTTATAAAAATTTTACAAATTAAAGTTTTTCTTCCGGCGTGAAATTCATTTTTATATTTACCCTTTATATTATTTGAATTGATATTAGATATTTTTTTTAATTCATCCAATTCAACATTGTAATTAAATCAATCTTTCTCTAAAGACTGCTATTATAAATTTTGAATTAAATTACATATTATTTATTTTCGTTTTAATCATACAAAATATCTAATTTTGTTAAAATATTAATAATTTTTTTCAAATAAGAATTGCGAATTACATTTTGAAAGAAATTCTATTCATAGTTCAATCATAAGCACTCTAGTATTCAGTTGAATATTTCATGGTTACAGCTCCAGTTTTGAGTTAAGAATCCTTGCTATGATTTGGAATAAACTTTAAAGTGCAAGATCATCTTTACGATTCCAGTTTTAAATTAAGGATTTTTGCTGTAAATCGGAATGCACGTTAAAACAAGTTCATGGATACGACTCTAGCTTTGAGTTATGGATCCTTGCTGTCATTCGAAATGATCTTTAAAGAATAAACTGTAGATGATTAGCCGATATTTCTAAAAATAAGAACACAGAGCGATAAATCAGAGAGTTTGTATAAAAAGTTTGCTTTGGCAATAATTATAAATGTCTAGTCAGTTAACATATCGGGAAAATTAATTTCTGTCATACTTGAAAAATTGGATAATATGTAGTTATCATGTAAGATTTCTGAAAAATATTAAGCAATTTAAGTGCTTAAATAAAATTCTAGAAACTTTCAGAGGATAGACCTGTATAAGTAATGTTGGGAAAAATTGAAAGGCAGTTCCCAAAAACAAGCTACAGAAAAATTGAAGCACAGAAACAATTTATAAGATTAAAATCACTTATTTAAACTCATAATGCAGTGTGTCATATTGATAAAAAAGAAACATATCCTTGATTTTACAATGTCGTAAAAAATAACTTAATTCTATATAACTAATAAAATAACAAAATTCTTAAAAATTTTAGAAAGAATATTATCATAATTACATATGATTGTATTTTAAAAAAACTTTTATTTAATGTGTTTCTTACCATATTTTTAAAATTAAACGTTTATTTCCTGCTATATATCAATTTAAATTAAATTGATGAGTAGAAATACATGTGTTCCATATTTAAATTTTTAACAAATCTTATATCAAAAGACTTGATAAATTATATTCATGCAATCAATAAATTACTAGATTAATGCAATTTTTATCGATGATTATTTCCTTTGTTAAATAGACATTCTTAATTTCCGCATAAGTCTAATTTTCTTCCAAATCAATCTTAAATTCGGAAAAAAAGTGTATTAAGAAAAATAAAAGTTTATTTTATTTTCAATATTCACACGAAATATTTTTATTAAAAATCTTATCTGGAAAATGTTATAAGAATTTGAAATAAAAAAATTAAAAAAAACTGTGTATGAAATAAAAGTTATTTCATATTTGTCTATTCTGTATCTGTTTACACAAAAATGACTTAAATTATCAATCATAAATCCATTATTACTTTAAAGGAAATTTATACAATATTATTTCTAGGTTAGGCTTAGAAAATTCAGCTAAAAATCCATGATTGTTATCTTTATTTTTAGTAAACTAATCACAATAACGAATATCGTCAATTAAAATAATAAATATCATAGTTTTAGTGAGGCCAGTTAAATTAATATTTTATGAATAAAAACATTTAGATAGTCTCATTTTATCTGTACAAGAATTTTTTCTCTGGTTTTTTATATTTGAACTGCAAATTTGCTTTCTAAAATTAAGCATTACATATTGAATTCAAGTATGAAATTAAGTGAAATCAACTTCACATTTTTCATACTGTACATTTTAAGGAACTATTTTCATAATTTAATAACAATTTTGACAATAACTTTTTAAAAATTTCTAACGTTCTATACGTTATATTACATTCAGTTTATGATTTGCTGAAAACATTATATTTATCATTTCAATGATTTCATTTACAATAATTTGTGATTCTTGGATTTTAAATTACTAAATATACTACAAGATTTATTTTAGCCCTGTTATGTTAGAGTTAAAATAACTAATTTTTAATACCTTCACCATTTTGGTTTAGTCACATAAAAGGCACTTTGCTTGATGAAAAAGTAAACTTAGTTAAAAATCTAGTTTCTGAAAAATGATGTGAAATATTTCGCAGAAAAGAAAACTCGTTAAGCGAAGAGCATCTGTGGTAGAAGTTGTGTCTGTTTAACATTTACGGCATCATACTACTAGCATTGCTGAAAGGGGACCATGTTACTGAAAACTTATCATTTACATTGCTTCTGCGCCCATGATACACTCAAAACTAGAAGTTGTGCATTCGTGATCCACGATGTCTAATGCATTTTCTTGGCGAAGCCTTGGCGTTACTTTCATTGTAAAAGCGAACATTTTTGTAAGATATGGTAATAAAAATGTATATTACTCTATTTTGTTTCTTTAATGGATTCTAAGCATATATTTCTTTTTTCACTGTCTGTTTTCAACGTAAATGCGTAAACATTCTGTGCAATCATTTATCAGAATTTGAAAGCATGAAGAAATGCCACATGTAAGTGATAACATTTACAATAATATTGCCCATTATATTGCAGATCTAATAAAATTGAATGAAATGGGTCAGCTACTTCGCATCAATATTTTTCTTAACAAAATTAGCAAACTGTAAAAAATATTTTTTGGTTTTAAAACAATTTAATTAACAAAATAAGAATGATGTCAAAGAATATAAATTTCTATGACATTCCATAAAGTCTATGCAAATCGCTTTAAATTAACTGGGTAGATTTTGATTATATTTATACCCTTGAGAATCTCCAAATTTAAGTGTCTGCCAAAATTTGTCTTAGAATTAAGTAATTCATTTGCAGCTAAGTTGGACAGATATGGAAATATTAATTATATTTCTTAAAACCACTTCTTAAGAGAAACGTTTTAGTATTTAAATTAGGTTTTTATTAGTATATACGTCTTCATCGCTGTTTAAAAATAAAAATTGAATGTTAAACTGAAATAAACGATGAATAAAAACAGAAACAACTTAGTAAGGAAAAATATTTAAAAGAATTATATGAAATTTGTATTGAGTTATTATTCCTTTAATAAAATTTTTATCAAGAGTCGATTCAAAAATATAAATAATTATTGAACATTAATGTAAAGTTATGCTTTGAAAAAAGACTTCCTCAACTTTTGTAGATTTTAATAATTTAGCATGTACAATTCGAAGATCCATATTTTGGTTTGTTTCAATTTTAAATTATGCATTCAAAGATAAAATTTTAAATGAAGTTAAATTCAAATAAACGCGTAAAACAGAATTTTAAATTTAAAAAAAATGAAAAGAAAAACAGAATCATGACATTTTACAGAAGCGTAAAGTGGTAGTATTTAATCTACTAAGTAAATTCAGGATTTTTCTATTAACATATGATCAAATCCAAAAATCATAAAACATTCAGTAATTAACAAAAAATTGAAGTATCAAAGTAATCGGTAACATATTTTCGATTTTTGTATCCAAGGAAATTATAATTCCCAATTTTATTATGAGAAAGTGCAAATTCCATATAAAATTCTTGACATGAAACTGATCCAGATAATAGAAAAGCTTAGAGCATTGGATAAAATGAGCTACAACCTAAGTTTATGAAAGGAAAAAAAGCCTATCAAATGAAAAAATGTAATATAGAAAGTAATTAACTACATCAGTTCACTAAAGAAATATGTATTAAATCTCACATTGAGCATCAAAGAAAGAACACTTCCTAAAAGAACACTGATTTTGGTCCACCTGCATTTTATACTTTAAAAACAAGCCAAAATAAGAAGGCATTCAAAATGTTTCTATATCAGTTACAGTTATCTAAGCAATTATAATTACACCTATTATCTGAAAATATTAATGGAAATAGGCTAAAGATTAGTAATTGCTAAAGAGTACTTCAAATAATTAAGAGAATTAATTGTTACTGCCAAATATGAGATTTTAAAATAAAAATGCAATAATAATTAAATCACGATTTAAAAACGATAGTGCTGCCATCTATATGCTAAATTTAATAATATCATATAATGCTGCCTGCTATATACCTAAATATATTTAAAGGATTGTTTGATTGGGCTCATAGTTAAAAAGAATTACAATAATTATCATTGGAAGTTGAATGATAATTTTAATAGGATAATAACTTTCTTGAGTTCTGGTTAAAATACGAATCAAATAAAGTTATTTGCATTATGTAATGTATTAATCTAATCTTTGAAGAAAATATTTTGAATAACAATTAATTTTTAATTAGAATTCAAACAAAAATAAACAAAGATTTTGAATCAGTTTATTAGCTCAATTATAGACTTTGGTTGAATCCCTTAGAAGTGTTCACATATTTGGTATAAAAATCAGTTATTTCCCATCCTGGTTTTATTTTACCAAGCAAGGTTGCCTGCCTTTGGCATTCTTTGTAGTTATTGATGAATGGACTCGATCTGAGATGCTTTTGTTTCTCTTTTTTTCGTCATTAGTCCACTTGCTATGGGTGCTCTCAAAGACTGCTGCTCATGGATGAATTCTGTTGCTGTAACCCACTTTTATTTTTGGAAATACTCGTTCCGAGTTTTTAGACCATCATGGGCTACCTTTGATGTAAGTCGATTTCAAAGATTACGATAATTTCCTATTATCTGCCATAAGTTTCATGACGTTTCCTTTAAATCATGTTTTTGCTACGTCAATAGAGTGATCTCAATGTTAAATGGTGGTAGTGATCATAATTTTTCAACAATTTGGAGTAACATATACTTTTATCAATGTGTGACTTTGCACTTAAATAATTATTAAAGTTAATAAAAACACACTTTTTTTCTAGGATAATTATTCTTGAAGCAATTCACTAATCTTGATACATTTTAAAAAGAAGAATTTGAAATGCTTAGATATTTGATTAAACTATCTGAATAATACTAAATTGAACAAAGATTTCAAATAAACTGTCCCAACTATTAGTTGACTAATTTTTCTATTCAAGATAAACTTGAACTATAACGATTACCAAGTTCATCAACCTTCTTATCTGGTAACATGAAAATATCAGTTATACAACATAAACCAGAAGGATATATATTCATATGTCAATTAAAATATATAAATGAGACAGAAGCAACTTCTTCCTCATTTTCTACATTTACTCGCCAACTTCTCCAAAATTTTATACCAGAAAAACGATATCAGAGAGCGATGAATTTTCATACAAAAATCAACCATACAAAGAGCCAGTTTTTAAGGAAACATGCTTTCGCAGTTCCTCGATATAAAACAAAAGGAGACAACTGATGTTTACACTACCCTGCAGTTAAATAAATAAAGAAACTAATCGTGATTAATTTTAGTATTTCGAGGAGAGCCTATACCATTACATAATACTCACTAGGATTCTGTAGTTGTTGTCTAGTGCCAGTTAAGCTGGTAATATGGGTTGCGCTGCTTCATTTTCCAACTGCACCGTAATTTAGCATGAAGTTTGACTTCTCAGTGAACACATTCCCGAGATACCTATTTATAGGATATGCAACCATCCACAACACATTCATACAAGGAAAAGACAAAGTCAAGAAAGAGAGGGAAAGTACATCCATTCCTGAACAAATACAAGATCTCCTTATCCACTATCAGAACTACTATTCAGGGTGGGTGGCATCAGGATTCTATGAAATAATTTATTAAATCATAGCAACAAATTGAATTATTACAATATTTCATGGGAAAGCCAAAAAGTTGTTTCTTATTGTTAAAACAAGTAGTCTCCGTGGTAAATATAGGTGAAAACAATTATCTTTTTACGATCTAAAAACGTTAAAGATCACAGTTACACCATGAAGTGCCATTTTTAAAAAATGCATAAATATTGCAAACTAACATAATAAATTTTAATGTTAAAAAGGACTTAGTTAGCTGAAATATCTTGTATGACATTCATGTATACCTTGTTTATTACATCTTGATTATTTCACAGATTTAACCAACTATAACTTAACAGTTATTGGTGGTTGAATGGTTTTATTTCTTTCACTTGAAATTTTTATAAATTATTTTAACTATCTAATCTATTACAATTTATAAACTTGTATTAAAGTTTTTGTTATTTACGCACTTGCTTTTGAGCTTTGATTTATCAAATCATAGTGATAATAAATAATTATATAAGCATATACTTTTGATATCAAACATCCCTTAAAAATATATTTTTTTATTAATTCAGCAATATTTTCTTTTGTTAAGGATTTATTAACTTATGTGTGTGTGTGTGTGTGATAAGATTAAATTAAACTATTTCACTTCAACTTTAGATACTTTTGATAAATTAACTTTAAATAAATAAATAATAAATGTTTCATAATAACAGTTTCCAAATGTGAAAAAACAATATATTATCATAATTTCGAAATAATGGTAAATTTTATTTCCCCTTTAATATCAAATAATAATTTTTATGAACATGACTTATAAATTTAAATTTGAATTTTATAGAATTTAATTGAAAAATTTAGAATAAATATATGATGTAATATTGGGATGACTTTTGTAAATTTATATTCTTGGTTATAATTTTAAATTGAGAAAGGGATTGTACATTGTGATTAACATTTATTAATGTTATGTATAATAAACTTTAAGACTATTAATATTCCATTACCTATATCATTAAAATAAAAACAATGATGCAAAAGACAATTTAAACGATTTTGTACAATCCTTCATGTGTAAGTGAAAAGTAAGGCCAAAAATATTATATTTTCTAATATTATAGATCATAAATAAGATCATTTCTAAATAAATTATAACTTTTCTTTTAAAAGAAGTAAAATATTTCTGTTTATGAATAAAGGGATTTTTTTATGAAGTAAATGAAGCAAAAGTGTCAAATTTGATAAATTTTTTTTATTTAAGATTAAACAAAAATTTAAAACAAAATTTAGTCATATAGTATGAAGCATTTATAGTAACATCCTAATTTTCCATATGAAAATTTAATTAATTTTTTTACTTAACCTTCGCACTATTGTTGTAATTTTTAAGTAATGTAAAGTGGTGATATTTCCCTGTTAATAAAATATTTAATTTCCGAAATTTTTCATAAAATTTTAAATATTTTACTTATGGTTTTGAGTTTATATTTTTTACAAATTTGATTTACCGAATGCAACAAAGTTGTTGGCAGTTTGTTTTGATAATTTTGAGGTAAAATTGAGTTTAACTCTGTATTTACTCTGATGTGAAACAAACTTAATTGGTTTTCAATTTCCGACATTATCCTAATTATTTTTTTAATTCCTCTTTCTATATTTTTTTCATTTATTGGCCTGAGTAATTAATTTGTGTTCATTCTTTCACCTCAGCCATAAATAATTTAAATTAGAAATGTAAAATATATAGTCCACGTGTAGTAAGAACACATTTTACTGTAGAAATAATTAATGCTTAAATACTTTATTCTGCATGCAAATTTATGACCTAAAATGTTAATTAGTAGGCATTAATTTAAAAAATAAAAAATAGAGTTAAGCGAAATACATTTTTGATGCAAAATCAAATAAAAAATACTTTTTTGAATTATATATTACCATAAATTAGTAAATATACATTTTCTTAAGATTATATAAATTTTGTCTTAAAATAGTTCCTCGTAATATTATCGTATCTTGAGTAAATATGATAACGTTAATATAATAAAATAAAATAAACAAATATAATTTAAATCTTTAATTTGTGTAACATCATTTACTCAACATTCGCAAATCTATCTATATGTATGATTAAAGTTGAAAACACTTTTGAATGCTTTACTGAAATGATAATTAATGCTGCAAACATTCTTTGAGAAAAAGATTAGAATTTTTGATGTTATAGAAATATATCGTTAAATGTATAGGATTTTAGAGCATTTGTTTAGGTGGCGCACTGTAGAATGTCCCAGAAATATTGATTAAGTGATATAATCTGCAAACACATACCTTCAATTTGAAAATTCAGTTAATTTTTTGCTGAAGAATAAATAAATAACTCCTTAATTGTCTACATTTTATTTAAAGCGTATTATTGTTAAGATTAATTGTGTTCATAATAAAAAAAGATTCGTCATCTAAAATTCTAAATTTTTAATGTTAATAGAAAAATGCAGAATAATATTTTAGAATTACACCTCAAAAGTGTTTTGTTTACTGATTTATAAGAAGTTAATTAAGAATAATTTCATAATTTACACTGCTTTCCCTGGAAATTGTTGCATTTGTTTGATTGAAATAATAATAAATTATTTTTTTCTTGATTTAACACCAAATACTATTGAAATGCTTAAATATGAAAAAAATATTATTAAAAACATATGTTATTGCTGTTTAGTAGAAAGCTATTTGTAATTAATTAAAACGCAGCTTTTTTTGTGTTTTAAATTGTTATAAGACATTAAAAATTTATAAAAATTAAATTTTTCAAAGGAATAAGCATATCTTTATTTGATTAAAAAATGACGTAATACAATAAAAGCTTTTAAACATTATGGGAAAAATTTGTAATTATAAAATGTACAATGGACATTGAAAAATTTGCTAAATAAATTAAGAAAGATATGCATTGCCCTAATTTCTTTCCTAAAATTGTTTTTATGAATGACTCATCATCTGCTCATCCACAAACAGAATATCAAACATGAAAATGGTGAATAGTGATTTTAATAAATATCTTTCACTCACTTTAACGTACTTATTTCTTAACGACATTTGTTAACAATATTATAATACTATTTTTTTATTTATGTTGAATCTTATTTACAGAATCATTCACAGACGATTTTCGTTTTCCGTCCACTATGTAACGGAATATAAACAGAGTAAATCATTATTTATAGTTACTATTCCCGAGTGGCTGAAATTATACCCGTTTAACGCCCAATTACCACAAAATACACATTAAATCTCTCCTTCATTCAAAAACTATCACAAAGTTCAATAAAAGTTTAATGTCCCCTCCATTCTTTATTAGAGAAATCGTGGCGAGAGCACTTGAAATGTTCCCTGGGGCAAATGCTAGATCAAGGCACGCCTGTCGGGAAATTTATATCGATATATGGCTGCTATGGATTCAAAGTACCTCTACCTAATCTGATTGTGGCCATTGGGGTGCAAACTTAATTTGTTATCAAGTGCCTTAGAGAAATCTATTAAGATTCTGGGTATATTACATCTCAAAAACACATATTTTCTTCTGATTAATAAATTACAAAATATGAAATCAAGCCATAGTTTTAGAAAAAAGAAATATTTTGTAATGAAAATTATTCATAATTTTTATTTACTATTCATTTAGTTTTATTTCTTTAATTGGGTTAACATTTCTTACTCTTATCCATTGTAAAGTTTAATCTTCATTTAATCCAAGTAATAATTATAAAAAAAACATTTTTTTTTAAATTGAAATAAATATTTATTCTTTCTTATGTTTAATTCTGTGGAGAATAACAGCATTTTTTAATGCAATTATCTCTATAAGGATGCATTAATTCATATTAATTAGTAACTTTTGCGTAAATTTAAAATTAACTTCTAATTTGCACAATATACATGGTATTTTGACTGTTTATTTTTGTTATAGGTTACATTTCCGTTAAACATAATTTTCAATATTAAAGAAATATATTTTGATTAAAATTAATTTTCCATAATTTTTTAATTTTTTCATTTTTTAATATACTAAGGGAGTTTTTGATATATTTATGCATAGTTTTTGCATGTTTTATATTTAAGTAAAATGTTAAATGTTTCATTTTAATTTTTTATTATTTTTTAATATTTTATTTAATGCAATTATGCCATTCTTACTAACCTTACGAGTTAAAATTAAAAACTAACATTTGTTAAGTAATAAGGAATAATGATATTTGAAAGAAAAATTCTTGAAGGTAATTTTGCATATAACATTGATGGATTTTCTTAAAATAAAATTTTTGCATTAGTTTTTAAGTAAAAGCTAATCTCTTTTGTATAACTTTTCTTTATGCTAGAATTTAAAAAATGGAGAATTAATGTGCCGGATTTAAAATCATTTCTAGATGAGATTGATCTATTGTTATATTATCTGTTACTATTTAGTATAGTTATTGCATTAAATTGAATTGTGGTTTATTAGAAATGAAATCCAAATTTAATTCCATCGTAATGGGTAAGTAAATGATACTATTCAGGAACATAAATTCGTTTAACATGAGAATAATTTTGATAATGAAGTTTTATCTATATTGTGAATATTAAATGTTTAGTTAGTAAAGACAAATTAAAAGTCATGATATTGATTCCATTACTTTAAATGTTAAATAGTTATTGGATCTTAATGTCACTGGAATTCGTGATCCGTTTAAAAAATGTGTACGTAATTTTGCATTATGACAGGATAAATTAGTTGACGTATCTACCTAATAATATAAAAAAATATCATAAATAGTGTGAGTTGGGTTTGATTTCTAAGAGTGATATATAACTTTATCTAATGATAAATATTTAACTGTGAAACAACATAAAAGTATCCCAGGAATCCATTGGAAAATATTTATTTGAATTATCATGCTGTTATTTTTTAAGTAATTAGAAGAACTAAAAATTGAAAGGTTCCTCAAAAAGACTTATTAAATGTAGGTTACCAGCCTCTTCATGGACTGGTAATAAGTGAATTTAGTGACACCCCTAAAGTAAGAATTGAATTTAATGCATAGGCTATGGAAGGAAAAAAAATTCCTTTTAAAAAACAGATTATTTAGAAAACAAACTGGAACCTACACCAAATGATTTACATGGGATTTAAATGAATACAATAGACTTATGATTTCTTGATTCTTCGGTAAAGTGCTTTGGAAGAATTTGTCTATCTTTTTGTAGACTTTCAATTAAAATTTGTTCTATGCCTTTCTTATGCTGTTGATGGGAATTAATTAGTTATTAGTAAAATTGGTCCAAATATGCTGATATTCTTTCTGAATTTAAGCATTATTTTTAAGGACTGTATTATTATGATATTCAATAAAGTGGAAAGATATAATTTTGTGCTCAGAAGAATATGAGAAATGGTGTTTTAATCTTAGCAACTTGATAAGGAACTCTAAAATTCTAAATAAATAAATATATCTGTTGTGTTATATATCACTTAGAATTGAGCATTATACTATGTAACATGTTTGAATATTTTTGCAATATTTACACTATTAGTAAGAGATCAATTTTGTTAGTCAAGCAAAATTGTTTAACAAAGAAGTATTTGGATTTCATTCACAGTACTTTCTAAATTTCGTAAGAAGTGTGGTGATTAATATTGTCTTTGCACAAAGTCTTAATTTTAAATCAAAAGACAACTTTGTAAATGGATTTCAAAAATTTATATTTTGTAAAAGATTTAGACAACTTTTGATATATAGAAACTAGTGAAAATTATAAACAAAGTTATATATATATTTTTTGATGCATGTAAAAATTCATATGCTACATTTGTATTTGTTGAATTAATAATCAGGTGGAGAAAAAGAATTGACTTTTTAAAAGAAAAATCTATAGTACTTTTAAAGAATGCACCCATTAGGCAATTAGAACTTCTAGCTCAATATTATATAAATGCTAATTTGATGAAGTCTGTTAGATTTGCTCCAGATTCCTCAGATGTGATAACAATATTTTAGTTAGATTCTTTAGTAACAGTGGAGTGAATCAAAAATCACAATTAGCTAGGTGAAAAATAAATTTTTCGTCTAATCTTGTGTTGTAGTTGTTGTTACTTACGACACTTGGACAAGTCAGAACGCTCGGAAGTAGGCTATCTCAATTTAAATTAGTAAGGATCTTCTTTTCTTTAACCAGAGCATCGTGTATATCTATGCTCTAAAATCCTCCAATAGATGGCACTATCAGAGCATCCACTCCCTGAATTTTGGCATTGATCTGAATGGGGTGAAAATTTTCTCCAGAGACCATTACACCCATGGTAATTACACAACGACAGACCACAGGACTTTCGATTCCCCAGATTTAACGAGTACGTATATTCCACGCACTTGGTGGATCTTTGATGGCATTGGGAAACAAAGCCTGCCCTTCTGGATAAAAGGAAGATGCCCTACCCACAAGGATACCACTGCTTCTAATTTGGTGAAAGAAATAAATAAAATCCATATAAAATTTTGAGGCATGCACCTAGTAAGATGAATCCAATTAATATTACATTACGATGATTTTTTTGCAAAACAATTGAAATGATATGAAGTCTTGTATGAACAAAGGAAAAATGAGATTTAAAGGAAATTTTACATAAAAATAAGGTTGTGATATTGAGCGTAGAAAATTAAATTTTTTATTGTTAATATAATAGAAAATTCCCCATGTTACGAAACAAAATGATTTCATTATCATTTCTCAATTCACATAATTGCTTAAGTAAAGAAGTTTCTACATAACTTGCATAGAACATCAGAAAAAAAATAATCTACGAACTATCTCTTTTTTTGATATAAATAACTGAAATACTTTTATTCATGCAGTTCAGACGGATTATTTTCCAAATTCAAAAAAAAAAAATTTAATGCTTTTATATATACTAAGGAGCCAATTTGTGCAACAAATTTAATAACAGTAAAAGAAAGCAATCTAATCATTCATTCTTTTATGAAATGACAGTACATTTACTATATAACAGTATATTTACTATATTATTATTAAGATTGATTGAATACGATGATCAAAAGTACTGACACATAAATGCTTAGATATTGCTTTTTTCGCTTATTCTATATATTCTATTTTAAAATGACCAAGTAAATGAGAAAGGTACTAGATTTTAGAGGCTTAAGAAACAGTACAAATTATATTCAAGAACATACATTGTTATCGATATGTGTAGAAAGTAACTGAGAGTATATCTGTATTAGTGAAAGCATAAATAAAGCAAGAGATAGAAATACTTTTAAAGTCATCGGTGTTGTTTTAACAGGGTCAATCTTATTGAAAAAACATTGACATAATATGGAATATGGACTACAATATAATTCTGTGCCATTTCATTCTATGCATTTAGAGAATGTAACAACTTTATCAACTGCGAAAGTTTTTTTTTTTCACTTCCATACTGTTTTGCAAAATGAAATAGATATTACGATAATGATATTAATTCTTTAAGAAGCTTAATGGTAATTGAAATATTTGATTTTTAACATATTCAAATTAGAATTTGAGCTTCAAAAACTTAAATAGAAGTTTCACCATCCAATTATCTCTAGTGAGGTATTTTGTAGAGAAAACTAACTCCTTCGATTAAAGATTTGAAACACACGGTGGGAAAGTCTGCTCTAGTTAATGATTAGTGCTTAAACATTTTCTGTGGTAGATAAACAATCCTTAATAACCGTACTCCTAAGATATATTTCAAAAGATTTTTCGTATTTAACGCAATTGACCCTATCAATGTTTTTGACTGATAATTCATATTTTGAAATAGCAGCTTTAGGTTGAAATGATATTTAAAACTTTAAAATATGAATAAAATATCGTCAAAAATTTATTTTAGATTTAAGATAACGTTTAAAAAAGAAAATTTACCTCCACTCGCTCTATTCTTCCATGTTTTTTCTCTATCAAACTCAGAAGCTTTCAACACTGCGTAGGAACGACTGCTGTAAAACCGAACTCAACCTCATAAATTGCTATCCAAGACTCCTTTTCATAGGTTGCTATTCTTAATCAAATTTCACAAGGAATGAAATCCAGAAAACTCACATTTCAAAAGACCTGTATTTAGAATGCAGAAGTGCTGCATTCGTTTACAGTCGATGATCTGACAATGGTTAGGATCAAACACGAAACTTTCATTTTCTAAAAGTTCTATTCTATTACCAGGACACTGCGTGACTAAAAAAAGAAATTCTGGAAGTTGCTCGAAAGGCTCTTGATGTGTTCAATGAATCGTAGGTAAAAAACTTACTTAAAAACATTCTACTAAT
This sequence comes from Latrodectus elegans, assembly GCA_030067965.1. NCBI lineage: Eukaryota > Metazoa > Arthropoda > Arachnida > Araneae > Theridiidae > Latrodectus > Latrodectus elegans. Next base: position 27,789,328 of record CM057810.1, on the reverse strand, counting down.
ATAATGCATATAGCAGCATCACACTTGTTTCTTTATGATTTCATACGAATGCATTTGAAAAAATCCTTAAATATGTAAAAAGTATAGATTTCTTATATATAAAATATGGAAACATATACTTTGTGAATTTACTTGCAAGATATGCTAAACTTCCAGAAGAAGAACAAATACGAAGCATTTCATTTAAAAATAAGCTATTATCTTTTCAATTGTTCTTGCTGGAACACCAAATAAAATTATGATGTAAAATTTTACAGAAATGTGATCGCTATATCCTAATACAAATTTTTGTTTATTGTATTAGGATACAACGATGTAAAATTTTTTTACGTATTGTGGATACTTTCTTCATTTTCTTGATTTAACAAGCACCTAAAATAACTGTTTGATAAATTTACTTTAAATTAAATAAGAGCTATCTATTTACATAACTTTAACTTTTTGAATTTTCATAAGCTAAAAAAGTCTATATAAATTATTATGCTTAATAAATTTGAAATCAATTAAAGAGTATATGTTCAAAAGGATTGTATTTCTTCATTGATTTCATTTTAATTTTAAAAGTTATTTTGTTTTATATATTCAAAGAAGCTTTTAAATGCTTTAAAAAATTATTCCTGTCACTTTAAGTTTTTATTTTGCTAAACTATTCTTTTTTAACTGAAAGATAAGAGTATTATAAGCTTATATACTTTGTTTTATTTAAAATATCCGGAAGTGTGACATGAAACATGTTAAAAGATGAAAAAATTTATGTTACACATAAAATGTTGCTTTTAATTTTCATTTAACAACACATTTATTTGGTTTTTGTTCACCATATTTTTTTGTCAGTTAACGATAACAGCAATTTACATAAACTAAAATTTTTGTTGTGCCTATTTTTCTCATTCCATATATGAATATGACATATTTTAAGCCCAATATTCATATTTCATCAATACATACGAGTTTCAAAGTCTTCAAATTTTCCGGAGAAAATTGAATATAGGATATTATAGAAAAATCTTAAAGTACCAAAAACATTTATTTCAATTAGGTATTGGCAAAAACAGAATTTAAAAATGAAGTTTTTATTGAAATGAAACAAAAGAAATGTTTCAATGATTGAAAAAATATATATAAAGTAATAAATGTAGTTCCAAATGATTAAAGAGAGTTCATTATGAGGCTGGTTTAATCAATTAGCCATTCCAAAAAAGATTATAATTTTAATAAAAAGTTCCTCATAAATTAATTAAACCAAATTTGAAAAATTGAGTTCTTAATTGAAAAGAAACGCAAGTTCAATATATTAAAGGAGAAAACACTAAATATGTTTGAACTCGAGATTTCCCAGTAAAATTTAAATTATATTGCAAAAAGCTTCATGTATTGTAATGAATTTATACTTTCTACTTTTTTATTTATTTATCATGTGAAATATTCAATAGGCAAACTATATTCTTAAAACATACGTATGACATTTTCGAAAAAATGAAAATGTGCTGTTTATTTTTGTTGACGAATAACTAAAAATACATAATATACTGCTTATTTATACATTGGAAAAACATTTGTTAACATTAGTATTTAATTTTCAAAATGCTCTTAAAAAATTTAAGAAATAAAGTTGTTTCAAATATTTTTAATTGTTCTGTTTCTTAAGTTTATTAATCATTGTAGCAACATAACTATAAATGCTAACAAATTTTAACTGAAATATATTCAAAAGAAAAAGAAGCAATAATTCAGGTTATATATAAATTTAATTAAGCTATTATTTCCTTCTTTAAAATGTAATAAGAAGATAATAATTATTTTCGCTTTTACTACTATCGCAATTATAATATTCTAAAAGTTGCTCTCTTGTTAGAGAAACAAATTATAATAAACCCAAAATTTCAAATATTATGAATTCATATTTCGAAATTCTTATTTATGCAATGTTTGATTTGAATGATATGATTTAAATGCATAATAATACCATTAATTAATCTCTGAAATATGTTTTTAATTTTATTTTGACATTTCCATTCAAAAAATGCATTCTACGAATTCACTCATAATTTATTTTTAAATCTGAAAAACAGGTAATGGCTAATTTAATAGATAAATATTTAATGTAAATGGGTATATAACAAAAAGTAATTTTAAGTAAGGAAATAAATATAAAAGAAAAGTTCTGGATGTTTGGAAAAAAAAAACCTCAAAAATGATTTTTATTTCTTATTGTTATAACAATTTTTTTAATTTACTGATTAAAAGATTTATCATTATTTTTATAATCTGATTAGTTATCTTTTCAGTTTCGAAAAAAATATTCAAATTCTTTTCATTAATTTACCAATAAAATTTAAATATTCGTACATTTTAAAGCATATTTTTTAATTTTTAACTAATTGCATAGACTTTAAGAGTATTTTTTATTTTTGAAAAATTAGTTATGATTAAAACCTTCCTTAATTCATCAACCTATGGCAGTTTTTCCATTTACGAATTGATATTATTGGATGAAGAATGAAGTTGAATTCAGGAAAAACGCAAAAAAGAATGAAGATGATAAATGACTCAAGCATATGCGCCAGAAATCGAGAACTTTGAAATGTTTCAAGCAATCGTAAATTAAATAACAGTTAAAATTTAAAGAATGCAATACAGACACAGTAACAGATAAAATGATAAAAAGAAAAATCGTTGCATAGTATTTTTCATGATTTTTGAAAACTATAAAAATGAAATTTTATCTCATTTTAAAAAGCCATTTAAAATAGCGAATCTGAAAATAAGTTTTAAAAAATATAGTTAAAAAAAGAATAAGAAATTCATTTACTGGCCCAAATTTTTGCTGCATTTAGTGTACAGTTATCAACAAAGTAATTACTGGTATGCACTAAATTAACAATTCAGTACATCAAAATGATTCTTTAAAGTGTGAAATAAGTTCCTGAAATAGGATGCAGGCATATATTTTTCTTAAACTTCTAACTTTATACATCATAAAAAAATTCTGACTACTAAAACTTAGATAATATTTTATTAATTGTATAAATAGTAACTTAATTTTTGCGAATACTTGAAATTAATAATCATTTGTAAAATAGTCACTATATTTTCGTTAATATTCCTAATTATATGATGTTTATTATTTTAAAATTAATTTTTGAATTATTATTTCAAAGTTTTAGTAGAATAATATAAATATATTTACTTTAAGGAAAACTTATTCAACGTAAGTAAGTTATATCCTTTGAATGTAAGCGAATTTGGAATCGTAATTAAGATTCCATGATACTTAAAACATTTAATACTCTTGGGGTAGAGTCAAATGATACATTTGTTGTTGTTGTGGCTTATACCTCTTGGTTGAGAGTAACATCAAACCAAGTCCATGAGCCCGAACACTTTCAAACAATGGAGAAAAGTCTCAGTACTTGAAAATAGCTGACCTTTACTAAAGCGATGAGGGCTAAATTGTGATCAGGATCAGATTGAGTCACATTGCATTTTTGACGCCGGGATAAACTTTGCGTCCCGTCACATGACATTGTACATGAGTGTGCCCATTTTGAAATCACATGAAAGTTGTGCCTTTTGCTAAACCCAATCAGAAGAGTATCTGGGTGATTTTCTGCATACCATTTATGCCCGGGGGCTCTCCTCCAAGAGGAGCAGATATCTTTTATGATCTGTGGCAATCTCTGTAAAAGTAAGGCAGCCCCCATGAGCAGTATCCTTGCGTTGTTCTCTCAAGCCAGACCATCAGCAATTTTTTTCGTGCATATCCACATACGATGAAACCTACTGAAAACTGATTTTACCATTGGCAATCAAGCCATGCAAAAGCCGGACGATGTTCTTAGTCGTTTAGTTCCCATGCCTCTACCATTCAGATAAATGCTAAATGGAGCTACGACTACCACTCAAAACCCAAATGTCAATTTAAAATTTCAAATCCTCCTCAATAGCTATTAGTTCTACATGGAACATCGAGTAATTATTGAGGTTCCTTGCGCAAAATCCAGAGCCGTTCTTTTTAACAATACTCCACTACCCAAAATAGCACCTTCATCCATGTTGCTGTCGGTATAGATCAGTAATGCATCACAAGGGATTGTATCAATAGTCTCCAAATCAAGCTGTGTAAGTAATTCTGGGTGATGCATGTTCTTGTTAATATAAAAGCTTAAATAGGTCTTGAAAAAGAGCCGAAAATAAAATGAAATCAGCAACATCCATATTACAAGCTGGTGAGATGTATTCTACTTTATTATGAAGCCAACCCTCACTTTCAGCATGACAAGCAGACTTTCTTGAGGTAGCGATTATCGCTCCAACTGCACACATAACTAAACATTCGGTGCTGGTCACCGAAACTGATGATTTTGACAAGGTATTTAGGTATTACGAGGTATTTACTACACAGTCTAAAAGGCTGTGAGTTGACTTCATGCGATACAGTATCCTTGGGGCAACAATTGTGGAAACCAGTGGCGGTTCTGGTAGCAGAGAGTTGGACCCTTTCTAGTCTATCAAGGCAGCAGAGAGAGAGTTGGAGAGTAACCTGATAGACCTGTACACCATATTAAAGAATGGGTCGAATAAGGTCAAAAGTGACACATTTAACTAGCTCTACTGTGTATGGAGTTGTAACAATTTATCCTTTATCTTACTGAAAGAAAGAGTTATCTTTGCTTTTCTCTTTTACTAGTATATAGACATTTTAATTTTTCACGATATTTATTCATTCTAAATCTTCTATGAAGTTAAATTAAAAACTTTAATCAAATATTGCTGCTTGTATTAGATAAATATCAGAAATTTGAGCCTAGAAATATTTAAATTTATAACTTAAATACTTTTTTTGCTACATAGTGAGATAGACTGAATATGATGAAAAATAATTCATATTATTTAATTTATTTGAATAATACTAGAAAAATCCACATGGATCCCTTTTTTTGCTAGAGCCATTATTTACTAATTTTAAAAATTTATGGTAATTGAAAAGATATATTTTATCAAATAAAAATATTTTTGCCTAATATATTTTTAAAAACTGTTCAGTTCTAAAGGGCGTGTCATTCATTCATATTTATATTTAGCAAATTTTGAAAACGAATAAGAAATATATATAATTTTTATAACCTCTTTACGCTTTATTACATTACAATATTTCTTACATCCTTTTTAATTTCTTAAAATAATAACTGTTGTTTTTGTTTTAAATTTATTTTAAAAAATGTCAAATTTATTTACCATCTAATAAAAATAATTCTCAATTTAAACAAAGTAGTTTTACTGGGGTTCTTTCGATTACTTTTTGAGACATGTTATTTTCAACAAACTTAATCAGAAAATTTTAAATCGTTAATTCTATCATTTATTCCAATTAAACTCGTTAAAATATTGACATACATTGACAATAGTTATACATAATCGGTGTCAGAAATAAAAAAAATTATCTCCTTCTGTACTGATGTCATTTGGTACAACTATTCTTATTTAACTACCAATTTTTGATACTTAAGAATACTCCAGCACATATTGAATTTAAAATCAATAGAATATCATGTTTCTATGTTCTTTCTCATTTTGAGAAAAATCAGTAGTTAATATTATGTTTTCTCCCAAATTACAATATCTTTTATAAGCAATACCAGAATTTTAAAATATCTAACAAATTTCAAGCAAACATATATTAGAATGATTAATGCTAAAATCCTCAGTTCTTGTGAGAGGATACATTGAATTAAAACGACACAAAAATGAGCTAAAAAAAGTAAATTTTTGTAAGAACATCAAACAATAATAATACAGATGAAGAAAAGAAATTGAAAATTTTCAGAACTTTTTGAATTAATATTTCAAAAATGAATATAAAAAAGTTACAAGGTTAAAGATATATCAATAAATAAATAAATTATTCAAAAAAATGGAAACATAAAATATCTTGTTAAGACAAATATTAACAAATATAACAGATTTCCACAATGAATTTTATTCACTTTAATAAATAAGAAAAATTGCAATCTGTGGATGCAAATTGCATTTATTTTCCCAGTTTTATGTTTGTAATAGGTTACTTTTTTCTGCACTGATCAAAATGATGACATTTATAGTGAATGTATTGTTGTTTATCAAGTAACAAGCCTTTTCTACATTAATCCCTCGACAATGATGAAATACAAAATGATATCTTTACAGAGAAAGTTGCAGTTAATTTTTCCAGTTAATGACTCTTTAATTATCAGTGAATGATCATTGTCAACGAAAAATCTCAAACTAAATTTAGTTGATGTATTTTTAACTGAAGATATAAATTACCAAAATTAATTACCAATAGTATTTTCCTTATTGTATTTCAGGAATAAAATATCAAAAATGTGTTTGGGTGAAATATAATTAAAAATAAAAATCTATACATGAAAGATTTCTTAAGCAACCTTTTTTCGTATTTTGTATTTGTTGTCACATGATATATTATTTACCATCATGCTGTTTATTATTTTTTTTCGTTGTAATTCCATAACTTAAATAGAAAAATATAATAAAGATCATTTAAAATTATCCCATAAATAATATTTCGAATGTTTTAATTTATAAATTACAAGATATATTACAAACGTTTAATACATAATTAAATATTTTCAATGATTCTAGTTCTAGTCAAATTACTAAAGTTGCAGATTTCAATGGCTATAAATTTTTACAACAAAAGTTATATTTTATTCTTGTTATTTGTATATACAAAAATGAATTTTATGAAGATTTATATATTTTATGTTTTACTTAAAATAGTATTAAGATTTTACTACTTAAAATAATATTAATTTTATAATATTAAGAAATAATTCCCTAAATCAATAGTTACATTTTGCATTTAAATTTTAAATTAAAGAGGAAATAATAGGTGATATGTAATTATGAAATAAAAGCATATCGAAAACATAATAGCAAATTAGAATACATTTGTATCTGTATGAATAAATATTCATTAAATGAACTTAAATTTCTATATTTAGATATATTAATAACTTCGTTAACATATTTACAATTTTATTTAGTAGCTATTTAAAGTTTAATAATATTTCACTTGTTTTATCACTCAAAGAAAAGTAACATTAATAATGTTTCAAATTACAAATTAATTATATTTATTATTATTCTAATAATTGAAATTGAATTATATGTATAAAAATAATTTTTCTTCCATACTTACTTCATTATTTTTTTTACTCCGAATTAATGAATATATTTTTTAAATAATTTCAAAAATATCTTTTCCATAATAAAATCCAAAAGTATGAAAATATTGATTTTTCTAACAAATACATGTAAAATATCTATTATGAATATACATTTTAATAAATTTAATTTTAAAAAAATAAAATAATCAAAGTAAATAAAAATAAGTTTGCAGAAATTATCAATACTTTTGATCTCTGCTGTTAGTTAGAAAAAATTAATCTACTGAATTAATAAGATGAAAATAAATACGTCAGATTTGCATTATACTTGCATTATGGTTGCAGCAACATTTTTGATATTTTTCATAAAACTTTTGAGGAATTAAATTTTAAAAAGTGATCACCCAATCTTTATATTAATAATAGTTAATTTTATTATTTAATTGTAAAATAATTATAAATGCTGAAAGTCATCAGTGATGTTTTCCTTTTAGCAAATATTGTCAACCAGCATTCTTTAATTATAGTATGAATGAAGTAAAACAATTGTGGTCCTGAATTTGTGTTGAAGCACTATGAGATCAATAAATATTTTAATATTAACGTCGCAAATCAAGGTAAAATAAATTTGCTATATTGAAATTTGTTTAAAACATTAACGATAAGAAAAAATTATAGTCTATTAAATAATTATATAGTCTATATATTATAAAATTATAGTCTATATATTTTTTTATTAAAAAATTATATTTATAAAATTATAATTTCATTTCAACTTTTGTATAGTAAAATGTCATAAATAAAAGATTAATTTTGTTTTAATAACTGAATGGAACTTTTTTCTAAAGTAGTATGTTTGGTAAATAAAAAAGAATTAACTCATTGCGAAATGAATTTGCCAACACCTTCTTGAAACTATAACTATATAAATGCAGCAAATAAGTTTTTTTATTTGTAATTTACTAAAATACATATATATATATATATATAATATATATATATATATATATATATATATATATATATATATATATATATATATATATTACATAAAAATTTAACTATTATATAGTAAGTTTTAATTGCCTATGAAGTGATTCTAGTGGTTAACTATTATTTATTCTTTCCCTCTTTTCTAGAAATTCAGAAACATAAAATTTTTATTCTTAAGCGAATATAAGTATGATATATTTGGTTTTAAGTTTTTTAAGTAATTAATAGAGTTCATATTATACTTTTCCCAGATATACTCATTTGAAATAGTATTTTTAGAGTACTTTGTTCAGTCGATAAAAATGAATATATATATATATATATATATATATATATATATATATATATATATATATATATATATATATATATATATATATATATATATATATATATATACGTGTATTAGAAATATTAATTTCTAGAAAAAACGCGTTTGGTTCAATAAATAATAATTTATCTTTGGTAAATAAAGTATTTAACATATACTTTACAAAAACTTTAAAAAAATATTAATAGAAAAAACTATATTTAAAATTATTGATGAGTTTAAATCTTGTTATTCATGGAAATATAATTTTTTTTATACAACGGTGGGTACTCAGATGACGAACCCTATACCACAACAAGACCAGAAACTGCTACACATTTGTCATTACCCAGCGGGCACCTGTGAACTAAGTCACGGGGGTGACTAGCGTTGCCCGCGCTATAACACAACAAACCCGCTTTTAGGGTGGGCCACATTCATACATTATCGCAGAAGATAGGACAAAGAAACACAGAGAGAATGGAGAAAGATGTCCAAACCAAGATTTGAATCCGGGACCCACAGATCAGGAGAGCTAACCACTCAGCCATAGGTCGCATGAAAATAGAATTTATTTAAGTATATTTTTATGGTACTTATAATTTACCTTTTAATTTTATCCCTATCATTCATGATGTGAACTTAATATAAATCTTTAGTAGATGAATATTCATTGTTAATAAATACGTTATCTTTTATAATCTAATATAGTTAAGCAGAATGATCATTATCCTCTTTTATCCATATATGATGTGATATTATCATTTCTTACTTATGCGTAATGCACTCAATAAATATCTCGACATAAAGTAATTTTCACTAAATGATTTAAAAAATACATCATTATGAATAACATATCTATAAAATGCATTTTACTTTATTTTTTTTAAAGTAATAAAAATAATTTATTTAAAATTTTGATTTGATTTTTAAAATAATTCCTTGTTAAAAAACTAATAATACATTACATACTGTTTACATAAATTCTATTAATTTTCCATCGTTCCAATAATTTTCCATCCACCAAATAAAAAAAAAAACGCTTCTTTGTTGTACGTAAAAGAAATTATTAAATTCTAAAGAAAAATCAGGTTAGTATTCTCTTGATTATGTAAATATTATAATTCTTGGGAATCAACGATTGATGGAAGATATTTTTTGAAATTGTGTGCATATGTGCCAGATATAGTTGCTCGCAATCTTCAATACATGAAAGTTTCGCAAAATTATCTTCAATTGATAATTATACGATTATGTACCCTTTACTAATATCATGAAACATAGTTATCTGGTTCACATGCTGGAAGCAAATAAATCAAAAGTTTTAATAGGAATAAAGTTGATATTATTTCTGTTTTTCAACATTCTGAATATAAAAATATGAAGGACGAATCTTAATACGATTTAGTCCATTTTAATAACCAATCATAATATGCATTAATTTTTATTGTTGTAGTTATTGTTGTCTTATCCTCTTTAAAGATCTGACATTTGTCAGATCTACTAAAATCAATTGTTGACAGTCAGGAAGTCAATGACTATCAGGGGATCTGAAGATAAATTCTCTCGAGAAAATCCGACGAAATCCAGAATATGTTTCGTTGAGACTAAATTGTCACAGCATTTTTTACAAGTGGGATAATTTTTTGAACACGTTCAAATGATAAAAGTTTTAGATACCCAATTGAAAATCTAGTCAAGGCAGGTCTAAGATTTTCGGTCACATTTTATTTCTAGAAGAGTTCCAGGAGATATTCCAAAGTATCATTAGAGTGTGGGTAGAATTTGCCAGATTGATTTAATTCATGTAGTTTCCAAATAAAAAAATAAAAAAAACAATTTATACACATTTTTTTTTAATCTTTTAGGGATAATTTTCATTTATTCAAAAGACTTTTAAAAAATTGTGTAGATTACTATATAACATATTAAAATTATTTTGAATTTAAATGGAAAATTTGTAGTTTTCTAATAATTTATAAGTAACAGGTTTTAATTTTTCTACTTAGGAAATAAAACTGTTTTTGCAAGCATAATATTTATTAATCATGATAATAAAACACTATTAAAAGTATTCCATTGGTAAAAGTGTTTTTCATATCTATTTTATTTGCTTTTAAACTTCCTAGATTATCATATTGTAATTATCCAATCCAGTTAGTTTTTTAATTTTAAGAATTAGCTTTTTAATATTAAAAACCTAATTTAAACAATTTAAAACCATAAGTTTTTAATACTAAAAACTTATCGAGATTTTATTTAACTTTACTGAAAAAGAAGGACTTGTCTTTTTTTCATAAATGTCTTACATAATCTGATTATTTTGGCAATTGATTTATTTTTTAGAAAAATTTTAAAACTAAAATTAAGAGTAAACAATGATTTTGTTTTACAAATTTGAGGTTTTATTTAAAGCACTTCATTTAAATTACATAATCCTTAAGAACCACATCATTTAATATTTTATTAAAGTTAAGAATAAAAGATCATTAAACATTTTTTTCCAAAAGATTCTCTACCAGGAAGTTATTATTTTAACCCTTTATCTCATATAAAATAAAATTTTGCATTAAATCATCATCTCTAACCAATAATGGTTCGCAAGTAAAAATGACTAGGTATATCATATCCTCTATTTAGCAATTAATGAACTGCAAACCTTCTAAATTAAGGTTTTGATTTTGTTCCGAATTTTTGTTGTTTTTCAGTACTTATTTATCTAACAAACTATTCATTAGTTTTCCTTCAAAAACTAATGTAAATTTTTTAAACTTTTTTATTATATTTTAAATTTTTGCTCAATAGAATATAGTTTATCCATATTAATTATAAATTCTCTTACTTTTCAAAGAAATAATAAATATGAAATGTTTTTTCTAATATTTAGATTGTTAAAAAATGAAAATTTTAATGATAATTTGATTTATTGATGAATTAACGACTTGATTTATGGTAATGATAATTTGACTTTTAAGTTCTTATAAATTTTAAAATAATTTGCGAGGGTTTGTACAGAAAATACTCAATGTGTATTATGTTTCATAGAATATTAGTTTTACCTAGGCAAGTAAGTTTGCTGTTCACTAAATTTTGACTTTTGTTATGATAAATTTTTCCTGCATATCATGATTAATAAATTCCTATATTATGATTGTTTCTGGAATATTTTGTAACAAAAGGATATAAATGCTCTAAATAAAAATTATTGTTTTAATTATAATCATTATATCTAATTGGGTAGTTTATAGTAGAAACACGCTGTCAAGTACAAAGTTTACAGCTATGAGAAAATTTTTCTTTATAATTTATTTTATATTTTGTTCATAACTAAATTATCCATACACAAATTTGCCATAATATTCTTAACATTTGCACTGCTTGCCAACTGACTTCAATTGTTTACAAATTCAGGAAAATTTCAAACGATAACTGCACAAATATGTTTGGTAATGTAATAAGAACATTCAAAACATTATATTTTACTTACAGTTACTTACATTTTGACTCGTATGGGTATCAAAATAATTAAAAAGTATCAAAATAATTAGTAGAAGATTAAAAGAAATAGAATATTAATATCTGACATTATATAAAAGTATAATATTTAATAAATACTAAATACATTTTAGTATTAAAAATAAATTTTATATTTACAGATTTGTTTATTTAATAAGCATTACAGTAACAAAATAAGCAAATTTAATTTATTTACTTATTAAACTATTTTATAAGCATTCGCAACTGCAAAACTAAGATTTAAATAATAAAGATAAGATTTAAGAATACCTCTTAATCTTATTATTCTTCTGTATTATACTAGGAAATTATTTATTTCATAAATAAAGTTTTATGTTTAGATAACTTCTTCCTGTCTACAATAATTATTACTTACTTATATTTCACATCTTATCTTACTCTACATAAATTGAATTAGTTTTAATTCGGATATTTATATAAGATGTTATTTTAAAGTACTTTTAAATAATAATGACTTTTCCCACTGTTTACAGTTTTCATTTTAATTAATTGGTATGTTTTTCTGTTCTTACAATTTCATGTTCTTAATAAAAAAGATAAATTTTAAGACATTAAAGAAATTTATAATGCATATTTTGTATTTAAAATAGTCATATAAGTTTTCACACATTTATTCTTTGAGTAAAGATTAGGACTTTAAAATTTTAAGTATATTAATCTTAAATTTTTTTCCTTTATACTATCATTTCTTAGAATTCAGATCTAATTTCTGAAATCATTAGAAACAAAAAATTCAGTATCGCAAAACTATTTGAAAATAATTATGCACTTTATTGCCATGTAACAATTTATATAGTTCAAAGTTTATATTATTCATTCTATGGTTGTTTTAAGACTTGATCAAAATAATAACTTACTGCACTCAGTTTCTATCAATCTACTCAAAAATATTCCCGATTTCTGTAGCAATAAATTATGCTTATGCAACAACAAGTATTTGTAATATTTATGTACCAACAAGTTGTTATTAAGTCTAAATTGCAAACATTTCCTCCATTGTTTTCAAGTTTAAGATTCGAGTTTATAATTTTGAATAAGAAATTAATATATATCAGAGCATGGAAGTAACTGGAAAAATAATTATAATAATAAAGCGTTAAAAATGTATACTTTATTCCCCTTTTATAAAAATTTTAAAAATAGCAACATTTATAAAATAATTGGATTTGATTAGTTAAATTATATGTAATACTAAATTAAAAAAAATATTCTGTAGATTACATAAAAACATCCTAAAAGAATAAGAAAATTACAAATCTTATAAATTACCATTAAAATCACTTTCATTTTTAAAAAGAAAAAATTAAAGCTAATAATAAATTATTTCTACTTACCGTATGTACATATACTATGATTAACCACTAAATAAAATATTTTTTTCTAGTGAATATATTAGAAATTCGTATTAAAATTTCATAAAGAATGGAAAAATTTTATGAAATAATTTGAGAACAGGACACAAAATTTTTAAATAAATGCTGATGTGTAAAAGAATAAAATATTTAATAAATTAAAAAAAAATTATCAAAAATTATCGTACCATATTAATACTTGGCTATTAAAGTCAAAATTAGAAGTATATTATTTAAATCATTTCATTTCTTAAATTTAAAGATAACAAATTACTCATATTATTGAAAAACGTTTTACTTTTTGCTTTTGGCAGATAATCATTACTAAAGAATGCAACTAGAATGCAGTAAATATATGTATAAAGCAAATTACAAAATTTATACCTTATATGGGTAATAATTCATTTCAAAAATCTACTATTCTATGCATTTTATTTATATTTGTGTATATAGATATACAGCAATTAGGTTGTATAATAATCAGAGAGATAAATTTTAACATTTGAATTATAAGAAAAGGAAACATCTATAGTATGAATATTACTTAATGCTTTTATACTACAATTATTAACAAAAATATCGTGAAAATCTCATATTCCCTACAATCAGATTTAAATGTAAAGGCTTTTAAAATTGCAATGTATCTTGTTAATTAAAAAAAAAATTCTTTCGATAATTCTTGCAATGTTTTTTATTTTACAATATAGAATATTTTTTAAAGTCATAAAATTTAAAAAATATCTTACCCCTACATCTATGTATATGTATTAATTTTAAACGACATGAAAAATGGAGTAAATCATCAAAACTTTATTAACACAAGGAAATGAAAATTCGCATAATGTAAATCAACACACCCCACCTCATCAGGAATTCTAAACTATATTGGTATCATGCATAGCTTTTCTGTAATGGTCAAGGACAAAAGTCAAAACTAGGCCTTTCCACCCAAAGACATATCAAATTATAAAACAGAAAAAGATATATAACCTAAATATAAATATAGAAGAAGTGTCAAATGTTCCAAAATTTGCATAAGCAACAATCATTAATTTAAATTCCAAACCACGAAAACTTGTAAATTAAATACAATGAATTATATAGGTACTTCTAGACCTTATTGGAGTTATTAAACTTCTTATATAAGTCCTTTAAGACTTCAGAAACCTTTCTACAATTTACAATTAGGCCTTACTTCACTCTGATAAGCAATATTCTACTATCCAAATAACATTTTAAGAAATTGGTTTTAATATTATTTTTGTAGAGAAGTATTTTTAACAATGTAATATGTTCTGTATTGTTATTTAAATTATTAAATTGTAAAAATTAGACCCGTGTGTGGTATATATATATAAATGCATATAAATAATTGAAGGAAATATCAAAACTTAAAGGAGATGTAACTAATAATAAATAAGTATTTAAATGATAAAATTAATAGCAAAAATTTATACGAATATAAAAAAAGGAAACATTATATAATTTATTTTTATTCATAAGCAATTGTAAACTTAAATAATCATAAAAAATAATAATAAATGAAAACATAAACAATTGTAAACATAAATAATCGCGAAAATAATACTAAATACTTCTCCCTTTGTTACAAAATTTATCTCAAGTGTTCTTTATGAATTTTTTATTTTCATTTCCTTGAAGTCACTAATTTAAAAGCTAATTACAACTTATTCAATATAAAAGAAAAGTATACGTTATTTAATAAATAAAAAGCAATGTTAGATATCTAAGGATATTAGTTCGTAAACTTTTGAATTTTGTTAACTTTCTAAAGAAATAAAATGTTTTATCCACTTAAAGGAAGCATAATATTTCATCTGAGTTTTATTTTTAACATTTAAAATAACTTAATGGATGTTATTATGAAAATGGGATTTGTCGGGAATGCACTTAAGAGAAGTTAATGGAAGTATTACTGTTATTAGCTTTCATGCGAATCATTTTTCAACAGGGTAGAGTTTTAAAGTTTTAGAATTCACTTTTTTTGATTACTTGCTTGCATTTGCTAATAATACACATAATTTATATTTTGTTTTCTCATTTTACAATAAATGTCTCATTTAATAAAATATATTAATCGTTTTATGTTATAAAATTTATGCGGACTGTATTAAATGAGGACTTACAAAATGATGAGGATTATTCTTGCTTTCTCATAGTTGTATAATATACTTACATATTTCATAACTTTTTAAGGAAATATATGTACATTTGAGTACAATATTTTATCAATTAGTTTTTGCTCTTGGCATGCACATTTTTTGCATTTGTAAATTATGCAGTTAATGTCTGTATTCTCGTACATAAAAGAATTTGCTAATGAATAATAAAATTAATTTAATTATAGTTGTTATCAGTTATGAAGTAAATTTAAAAATAAATTTCATTTTATTATGATTAAATAAGAAATTAACAATTATACAATTGATGAAAATTTATCTATCAAAAATGTGAATAAAATAGCTATCCTTCATGTAAAATACTAATAAAGCTTGTAATTAAGTTTTATAAAAAAATTAAGTTAAATTTCAAAATACTTGGCAATTAAATATGATTTCCTGTTTATTTTAAAGACGAATAAGTTACTTTTAATTCAATAATAAGCACGTATATATCATTAAGCTAAATTGTAGTGCAATTGTAACAGTTAAAGTTATGGGGTTGATTTTGGCAGTGAAAACTACTATCAGATGCTTCAACAAATGTCATTTCAACAATGATCATTCATAGCAAAATTATGTTCCATTAAATCAAACATCTCAAATATATATCACATTTAAAATTCTTATTTTTCTTAGTACGATGTAATGTATATGTTGTTAAAATTTAGTCAAAAAATTTTAAGCATAAGTTGACAAGCGATATAGTTTTGTTTCTTATTTGTTTTATTTTATTTACTAGAAATACATTTTCGTATATGTGTAATTTAAGAATGATGCAACATTATTCAAAATATTTTGTCTAGGAAAAGTTGTTAAAGCAGCAAAAAATTTTCAAATTGTGAAAGAAATAATTTTTCATAAAACAGCTGAAATTATGTTAAACAATTCAGATAATGTTTTTTCTTAATGATATTAATGTTTCTAATAAAGATCAAATAGAGATATCAGCTATTTAATAATATGGCTACTTTGAATTTTACTGTGTCCAATTCTTATGTACTTAAAAAACCTTCATGGAGAGTGGGTCTGTTTATCATAAATCCATTTTCTAAGCATTTTTGATTAAAGCGTGTTAATTAACTTTGCAATCTTTGTCTATAAAGACAAGTATTAAAATATAAGAAAATATTTAGTGAATAAACTTTGCAAAATAAATTTTATCTCAATTAACAGCACTGCACAGTTTTTAATTGACACTAATGAGCAAATGTTTCTTTAATGAACTTTTAATATTTACTCTTTTAATTAGAATGTGAAATTTTTAGAATTATTTTAAATATATAAATTTCTTTTTGCTTTTTTTTTAAAAAAAAATTCCTAAATTGTATGATTTCAAGCACTTTAATAAATTAGATGTTTTGCAAAGAAAAAATAAAGAAAAAAATTAATTTAAATTAAAATACATACGAACTTCAATACGTTTTATAGATTTATGTTCATGCACAGATATATCCTAAGAAAACCCCTTTTATACTAAAATAAGTTTGCATTACAGATTTAGTAAACGATAACCACTGCATGAGTGAGTTTGAAGTGATCCAAAGATACGATGAAATAATCATTATGAAACTAATAATTACTAATTGAATTATTATTATGCCTATATTTGAGTACCAAATAGAGTAAATAAGAGATTATTTTTATGTATATATTTTATGTCACAAATATATTATGTATTCTTACTAATACTGCAAATAGTTACAAAAAATGTAAGATAATTGCACGTTTTACACACATTTATTTGAAATGTGTAATATTTTCAGTTCCCAGCCAGTTTAGTTTCGTTTTTCTTAAAATTATATATTAAGCAATAGAAAACATTATAGGTTATGATTATTATATAACTAAATCTATTTTTAAGATTAGAATTTTAAATAATTTATGAAAATAAAATTTCTTAAATTATAAAAATTAATCTAATTAAATGGAAGAATGAAAAATATCGCATTATTATTTAAGAAATTATATTATTAATCAAATCTAATTAGAGTTTAAAGTAATATTCAGTTATTACGATTAACAATAATTAAGCATTAGAAATTGTTTTTAAAATATAAATCATCATTTTAATTTACATTATATATTTTGAGTCTTATGTTAGTATATTTATATTAAGAAAAGCCTAAATCTTGGAATACCTTTTTGAAACTTACTATTTAATAAATGTTTTCATATGAAAGATTTATTGCTTATTGCATGCATAATTAAAGTACTTCATTTATTTTAGCTTGAAAAAAAGAGCAGAATTGTAATGAGGCATAAAACATTTCATCAAACTAAAAGCTTTTTATTTAAAACTGAATTTTTAATTAATTAATCACAAAATTTAAAAAAAATCTTAGTATGGTAAAACACGATAACTTTTATTTTAAAGGACACTATTATGTGAATCTATCTTGGAAATATATGCAAGTTTAATGTCAAAATGGTTAAATCGTAGTTGTTTATTAGAATGTTCTGTGTTCCAAAAAATAATTGACATATTATTATCTGATAAAGCTGAGTATTAACTTTATAATGAAGTTATCTCAATCTTAGTAAAAATTAACAATAGATTTCTTTTTTAATTTTTCATTTATAAATAGCCAATAAATATTTTTAATAAATATTTATTGGCTATTTATATTAATAAAATTTATCACTTTATATTATTTATATAAATTTTAAAAAACACATTTTGATGACATGATTAATCTAGACAAATGTGTCTAAATGTTTTTCTACAGAACTTTTCTTCAACAATATAGTGGATACATGCGTCACAATGGATAAATTCATTAGCTTTTTCGTCAAACCTTAATAAACTGGCTATAACAAAATAGATTTGCCTCACATTTCCTAATGTTTATTAGGGAACAAAACTAAATTACAATCTCTTAATATGAACTATATAATTATATTGTTAAATCGTCACAGATATTCATACATATACATAAATGTGGAAATTGTTGTGCTTTCACATTTCTGGAAATTTTGCAAAAAATAATTATTTGCTTTTTTTCTATATTTTTATTAGAAGTTTCACAAAATTCTCTGCAATTAAGAAATCTTAATGAATTGCATTCATGTGAAATTAAAAATCATTTTAAGCACCTATAAATAAAATTAGGTATATTAAGTATTATATAATACTTTGCATGAATTTTACACAAATTTTTATTAATGTGTAAATTTATTTTTCTTACCATGCTTTTCGTAATTCTGAGAAAAGTTATATTCAGAAAAAGTTAAGATCTACCTTACACGATTAAGTATATTTCATATAAAATTCATAAATTACACTTAAATATAGAAAAAAAATGGTTATATTTAATTTGAAACGGTAATTATTCTCATGTCATCAAAACTGTGATTTATTGATGAATAACATTAATGTGATTATAGTAGTACAGTGACTATAATCATCAGAACTGTTATTTGATTGATGAATTACATTAATGTGATTATAGTAGTACAATAATAATGTGACATTATAGTCCGTTTATAAAGTTAATGTGTATTAGATTAAAGTTCCTTGATTACATTAAACACTAATGACAATCCATCAATCATCACTAAAGATGGCATTATTATTACGTAAGTCCATGGACCATTATTTAATATTTTATCGATGCCGAAGTTTAGAGAATAATGAATTCTGGATTATATATTCTGATTGAGCTGTGTAAAAACGAGTAAAATCTACAATGGAATATAGCAAATTAATATCAAATAAGCTATTTTAAAAAGACAATATTTTAAAAAAATATTTTACTATTCTAAACATTTTCATTAGTTAAATTTATGATACGGCAATTCTTTATAAAATAGGCTATACATTATTTTTACTATAAAACACATTAGGTATTTGAATATTTCATTTAATTATTGAGTACTACGATGCAAATAACTCTGAGTCATGCATTGGTAAACATGATCTCTTATGAAAAAATCTCATGCCATGTATAAAAATATAAGTAAATAAAAATTTATTCAATTGTTTAATGATGAAGCAATCAAGTAATAAAAAATATCTTCTAAGCATTGAAAATCGTAAAATTAAAATGTAATTATGAAAATAGTAGAATTTTACCGAATGTATTTACTTTTCCTTGAACGAGAAATTTTACTTCAAAACAACAGCTTTTTAATTTAATAGTTAAAAAATATAGCTGGAGATTTTGTTGAAAATAATAGTTACAACTATTATTTTCAAAAGAAAATAATAGTTGTATTTACTTGAAATATAACACCTTGTTTAAAGTAGAAATAATAAATAGCACACAGATACGTCTGATTTTAAATTAATTCTAAAAATAATAAAAACAATTTATCTATTAAGCTCATTTTCTATAGCATTTGATGAGAAATCTTTATTTTTGATAAGTGATCTTTATATTAGAATGAGTAGAAATAAAATTGAAAAATTATTTGTAGATAAAATAAGCTTACAATCTAGAAATATAGAATTAATTACAAAAATACAATGAGTAAGTAAATAGTAACTTAAAGATAATATTTAGATGTGGATATATTCAACTGCGTCATAGCTGATCAAAAGAAACTGATGCCAAAATTTTCGTTCTAATTTTTATTGTCAAAAGTTAATTTTTATGTATTAAAATACAGAGCAGCCACAGAGCTCAGTTAAAAATTTGAAAAATTCATTACAACTTTCTTTTCATATGCATATGTGTTCCTCAAATATTAGTTTTTAGTTTGAACATTTTTAACGTAATAAATTCTTATGATCAGCTCAAAAGTTTGTGCAATACATGATCATGATCTTAAAACCAATAGCAGCATTAAAAAAAAACAATTTTTGATTAGAGGGTTCGTAAATTATTAATACAAATAAATTAAAATGTTTTGAAATGTTGACAAGAAAATGTTAAAAAATGTTATTTATATAAATTATTTTTAAAATTTTTGATGTTATGGCTTTAAAAATATTCATTAAATTTAAATGAGTTAGAAGCCTATTGCATAGAATAAATAAATATATTTCTCTCTAAATTTAGAAATTGATTTGAAAAAATTTTAATAATTTAACTTTCGTGATTTTAAATTAATAATTTTAAGGCTAAAGTAAGCATAGAATTATTAATAAATCCTTGTGAATATCATTAAAGTAATTTTTATTAGTTTGTATTATTTTTACTTAACAGCAATAATATTTACCTTAAAAAGCATTTTCTTATAGTAATTTACAGTTTAAGTGATATTTAAGGAACTAAAACCTACTTCTTACATGTCAAATTATTAAAAGATTTTACATTTTTATATTTAATTAGAATAGATTCATTGACATATTTGTCTATGACAAAAAACAAGCAATGAGCTTTTTTTAACTTGAAGACATCTTTCTTTGAGAGTAAGACAAAGACTTTTTAATATGATTATCAGTAACAGTAAAATTGTCAGAAACAAATTGTCTTCATTATGGCAAAAACACTTGAAATATTAAGTATTCCTTATAGTAATAATATAGTAATAACCTAAAAATAATAAATTTTATTCATTTAAAAGAAAAATAATTCTAAATTCTATTTAAAATAATAACACAAATAATAAGTTAAATTAGTTCTGTGAATTGAAGATCGTAAAACACATAAATAATTTTAGAATATATCAAATAGAATAAGGAATATTTAAAAGGATGAAACATATACATACAGACAAAATAATATATATATATATATATATATATATATATATATATATATATATATATATATATATATATATATATATATATATATATATATATATATATATATATATATATATATATATATATACATATATATATATATATGTATATATATATACATATATATATATATATATATATATATTTATATATATATATATATATATATATATATATATATATATATATATATATATATATATATATATATATATATATATATATATATATATATATATATATATATATATATATATATGTATAACATAATAGAAATTCAAATAGTGTATCAACAAAGTAAGCTAGTAAGCTTCATTCAAAGGTGTTGATCATGTTAGCAAAAGTGTAAAAGTGTAGATTTTCTGCAATGGCCAAATATGAAAATCGCAACTGGATCATTGCATTCATAACCATAAGTTATATTTTTAACTTGCTATACACTTACAATATAATTGAGCAATTCATTTAAGTTTACTGTCGACAATTATATCTTAAAAAAAGTTATCAAATAATTATTATCCTTAAAATAGCTTGTACAAGTTAAAATTCGATGTTATATTTAACAAATATGAATTCAATTTCCTTACTATGTAATCTCATTTAATAGAACTGGAGAATTACTATAAATATTTTTATTTTTAATATATTTTGAAATGCAGTTTCTTATTTTTTATTAATTTCCTCTTATATGATAGTGTTGTTGATGATGAAAAAATGTCTATTGATATAATAATAAAAGCTGTATACTTACGATTAACTTTCAGATGATAAACTGAATACCAGAATTATAGTCAGAGTTATCGTGAGTGAGGCATTTATTTATCACGTATTATAAGATAACAATACAGTTAGGCTTATAACTATACGGTTAAAATCCATTTAATAGTCATTTTTGTCATTTTTAACTTGCTAGTAAAAGTTTAACATTTAAGTAGAAGTATGTAATATTTAGATTCAATTATATATCAACATGGTTTACCTTACCTTATCAAGAAATGTTTCAAGATAAGTGAATCTTTACTCATAATTAAACAAAATGTTTTCAGAGTTTCGCATATTGACAGCACTAATAGATTAGTTTAAAAATAATTAAGAAAACTGTGGTTTTCTTATATTTTTATATACATGTTTTAAGAACAAAGCTTGAAATGTGCTCTCATTTCCTTTTTTCGATAGATGTGAGTAAAGTTATCTGCATAAAAATCCTTTTCTTAAGGCAAATGTAAAGTAGATGTTTTAAAATGTCTTATAACATTTTACAACTGTTAGATTATCCATTAAATGTTGTCAGATATTGACAATAGTTGAATCATTTCAACTATGTAAAACTAAAGTTGTATATTTTTAAAATAATCTAAAAGAAAATTTATTCAGTGATAACATGATTGCGGTTTCTTTACATCATAAATTAATTTCTATTTAGCAGAGAATATAAATTTATAACTTTATTGTTTTGAAATTAAAAAAGCAAATAATAAGTAATGCTTATACTATTACATTTTTCCAGGTATCAATACCAAAGTGTGTAATACCATTCTTAAAATAAAAAGATTTTCCTGTTTAATTTAAATTTGATATATTGAATTAAAAAGCAAATAAATTCAAAGCACAACATATGAAACTGAAAGTAAAATCATAGGTTTCAGCTTCAGAAAAAGTAATTAAAATAATTTGTTTTAAAAAAAATTCCAACGTGTGTACATCATTGTATAAAGTATTTCTTGCATTTTAAATAGTTTTGTAAGATGTAAAAGGTTTTAAGCAGTAAATGTTTTCTCATAAAAATACTGTAAATATAAATAAAACTTTTGAACCAAAACTGAAAAGTTTTTCAAATAATATGACCAGGAATACTTATATATTTAACTTCATTAATACAAAATTATGTTCGCATAAGGTGAGATAAAAAGTTTATTTACTTATATACAAATTGTAAAAGTTTGTTTGTGTAAAAAATAGTAAATTTCAAAACTTAATTAGATCATATAAGGACCCTAAATATTCCTAATTAAAGAGACAATACAAAATACTTATAATAAACTCTAAACTTATTAAAATAAACTCTAAATAATTAATTTTATAACTGAAACGTATTTCTGTGACATGTAAAACTACAATGTGAAAATAAAAATTTTACATCTTAATTTCAGTTTACTTTACCTTTTGCCAATAAAGTTTAAAATTCTCAATTAATTTAATAATTTTTAATATTTTATTCATACATCAAAACACGTGTTTAATAATTTACGTTGCATTTTGATTTTAATCGATATCAAGTTATATAAAAATATAAATAAAATATTTATGCATTCTCTATGTCATAATCATTTAATTATTCAATGAGAAATAGCTAACATATTTTTAGGTAATAGACAAAAAATTAAGTCACTCTTAATTTCTTCTACTGAGAACAGTTCAAAAACATTTTGATGAGAAATTTAACTTGTTTCCTGAAATCAGATTTTTCTTTGGAAAATTTTAAAAGGATAAAAGTCCATATTAATATTTACATTATTATAATTTTCTATAAATAGGAAAAAATTAAATATTTGTTAGTATTTTTTTTGTTGCAATATATAGCTTTTTCAACTGCATAAGTTCATTTAACTATCATTTGCATACTTTAAATAAGAAATTATATTTAAAATTTAATTAGATTCATTATTAATGATTTTAACAATACACAACTAATTTCTTTCAACCCATTAAAGAAAACATTAAGACTTGTTTAGTGGTAGTAGGACAACTATCACCATTATAAATCCTAGATTCATTAGAAGATTTTAGTACAAGCCAAAATAAGAAAGTGATCATAAACATAAATATTTTGTAATTCCTGGTGTTAATCATACTGTTATTTTCCCCCAAATCACACACAATGGCATCCATACAAAAAAATTAAAAGCTTGCTATGTTGATGATTTTATTTAGTTTCATGTACATGATAATATATATGAAGATAAAAAGAGAGGCAAGCTCAAATTGAATAAATAGGTTTCATTATATGACAAATTATCCGTAAAAAGATTTGATATCCTCTTAAAAGTTGATAATATTGTAACCTAAATGATTTGAAAGAAATATAAAAGTGAAAATATCATACTTATACTAAAATGAAAATAATATTCACTATTAAATTGAAATTTTATAATAAAACTCTAAATAATTATAATATGAACTGCTAATACATACGTGTGCAAACATGCTTTAATGTGTGTTCCCTACCAAATCAAATCTTAAAAATCAAATCCAAAATGAGTGATTTTGCAACAAGTTACAATTATATACTTTTATCTAATTAAGATTTGCGGAATATATAAAGTAAAAGTTATTATTTTACGTTTAAAAAAATTAAATGTAGTATTCGTATTCTTTAACCAAAAATCAAATTCCTTACATCTTGATTTCAAATATAATTTTCGACTAATTTCTATTGTTTATTTTTATTAATGTTTTATTAATTAAATCCATAAAATACTTCTGAATGACTTCTATAAATAATATTTAAATATAATGTGATACATCTTAATAAACGCATGCATATTTCGCATAAGAATAATGTAAAAAATATACATTTATAATTTTTGACCCTATAAATTGTATTTGTAATCAAACGTTATGTTTTTAAATATTTTCTTAATTATTTTCTCGTATTTAAATATTATTAAAATTAAAATAATGCACTTTCCAAAATACTATGATTTTTCAACCATTTAAAGAAATAAAATATGGATAGTTAATTATTAAATATGTCCAAATTTCTAAAATACCAAAATTAAACTTTTTTAAATTCCTGTTTTAAAAAGAAATAATAAAATCCGAATAATATTTTTCGGGGAAATATGTCTCAAATATTTAATATATAAACAACAGTTATTTTAAATAATTGAACATAAAATCTAATGCGCTTAGAAAAACCAGTCTAAGTAGATTTAATTGGTCTTGAATAATAAAATTTAAATGCAAAGAAGTTGAAAGTTTAAATAAAAATTGATGTAAAGACTTAATAAAAAATTCAAATCTGTTAAGATTTAGTCTTGTGATAAAGTTTCTTTTTATGTTAATTATGCTTTACAAATAAAATGCATTGTTTTCGAAAATTTTCACAAAGTAAGACTTTCTAACAAGTACGAATTTTTACTAAAAATAAGATTTAAATTTATAAAATTAATAACTTTTCCACAAATTCATTTGCTATCTGATTTATTGCTTATCATATTTTTAAAAAAATATATTGAATACTATTTCACAATTACGAACAAATATAAAAATTAGAAACTATTGAATGGAGAATGATTTTAGATTTATTAATTCATCAATAATTGTCTAAAAATACATTACATATAAAATAATTTTTATTGAAAATGAATGAAGTATATAAATGCAAATTTTTAAATAAGAAATTCTTGTGTACTAGTACAAGCAAATATGACAAATTTAGTGTCGTTTTCCACAGACAAGGAGAAAATTGTCAATTTTTTTATATGTGAATAATTGATATCTTATTTACTGTAAGAAGTGTTATTATCAAATAATTGCTTCTTTATCTTGGTAAGGTTCTTTAAATTTTTTTAAGAACTAAATTTATGGCTTTAAATCAAAATGATTTCTAAAAAATAACAAAAATTATAATAAGTATATTGACTTTGACAAAATTTGTAAAACGTAAATACAAATGCATGGTAAAAAATTATTTAATTTTTACCTTTGGAAGTATAAAAATTCTAATTGTTAAATACCATAAAATCAAGTTCAACTTACGCGTCTAAAATCTTTTATCTGTTTTATTAAGTTATTCCCATAATCCATTTCAGCCGAATCATTTATTAAGGACCGAGATAATAAATATCATTCAAACTTTCCTTTGGTAAATGAACTTAATAAATTAATAAAGTATAGAATTAAAGAGTACAATTAAAAGATAAAACTATTTTAATGAATATCTCACATAAGAAAATGTATACAGGCTTAATTTCTATTTTATAGCTTTTCTTATCAATTGAAATGTACTCCATTTAAATGATGTCTGCATCTAATGAATAATTTTAACAGAATGAACGAGCTGATAGAGAAATGATATTTGTTTCAACTCAACAATGCTTTCAACCTTAATTCATCCAATCATTTTTTTTATTTAACTTAAAGGGAATATTACAATAACACATAGATTGACTCACCATATTTTTGACATAAGAACCACATTCTTTGAAATGGCATGTCTACAATTTAATACTAATCATTTTGAAAAAACAAGTATTTTGCTCTATTTTTAAAGATTTAAGGAACGTCTTTCTGACTTAGTGCCTGGAAGTCTTCTTATTTTCTTTTTTGCATAGTAACATATCCCTTATTCATTATAAAAGATCCCACGAAAGACAAACACGTAACGGATGCTTCAGCACATTGCAAAGAACGTCAGCTGCTTTCTTAGCCTCATCAAGAATAGTAGGCAATTCTATTGTCTTAATAGTAAAAAATAATAAATATTTAATAAAAATAAAAATAAAAATAATAAAAAAATTCAATAATAATAAAAAAAATTGCTGTGTTACTACACAATAGCTTGCTGTAACGAAACCATAAGAATATTTTAGGTTTTTCTCTTTTAATTGGACATAAAAGCAGTAATTAAAACTTTATATTACATCGCGATAACTTCAGCTAACTATGTGATATTAAAAACTGATATTTATACTTATTATATGTTTGAATAAATAATCAATGATTAATGCAATAAATAATGAGTTTTCAAAGCTTGAAATTTTCAACAATAAAATTTATGTTATTAAAATAATCAAGAATTAAGATATAGTTATTTTTACATTTTGTATAATTTAATCCAAAGAAATCATCTAAAGCATTGAAAAGATGATAAGCAGGAATTAAAATGGATGTCTGTGTGTAGAACTTATTAATTAAATAATATCATCTTTAACACTATTGTTATGATGCTCAATTAAGTTTGTGCCGTGAAGTTACTACACATTATGTTAGCAACCAAATCTTTATTATCTCGTAGGACTGCACCAAAAGCAAATAAAATGACACGAATTTTTTTTATAAACGATGACATACACACTTCCAGCATTCTCATTAGTGCCCTCATTTTTCCTTTTAGAATTGAGAAGAGGAGATTGCATTCTCATCTTCTGTTTTAAATTTCATTTCGTGGACTCTTCAGTTTCAACTCCTGGATGTTGGAATCATTTCACTACTAATTATTTCATCACCACTATTATTTATGAAATATTTTGTACTTATAGTTTGAAACACATTTTTTACACATACTAGATTTTTATTTTTTTATCATTTGCAAAATAATAGAATTATAAAATGTCTTAAAGAAATTTCTAAGATAACATTCATTATGTCGATATGAATATTTACCACAAGATTTCTTTCATTTTGAAGGACAATTTTTGAAAGGCAATTAATTTTCTAGCTAATATTTTCTACAATAATTTTAATTATTTTCTCAATTAAGTTACATGTTTGTACTTTATTATATTATTTAATTCATTTTGAATATTTTTAATTATTTCGTTTCGGGAAGATGATGATAAAATAAATATTATGGATCAACTAAATTAGTATAGTCAACAAAACGAACGAAAGTAACGGTAGCATAATCTATCAATTTTGGAATATTTTGAGTTCTTTTAGAGTGTAGAAAAGATAAATTTTTTAATTATTATATTCTTATGATTAAATGATGTTATAAAATTGATATGAATCTCAACAGCATAGCAAACATTCAAAGAATGAAATGAAAAATTATATTATTTTTTCACACATTTTCTTTCTTTCGTTTTCAAAATAGTCTTTATATTCTCTAACAATTGAGTTCATTACTTAAAAGAAAGTGAAATATCTTGTATAGAAAATATACAAACAGTTTCGATGAATTATTCTTCAATCATTTTTTATAAAACTGGTAGATTAAATAATACAGATACCATATCTACTTGACATTCATTTTAAGGTTATATGATTATTTAAATTTATTACTTAATTAAAATTATCTAAAATCTTAAAAATAATTTTAAAGAGTATTCAATGAAACAATATTCAATATAATTTAAACAATCATTTTTAAAATTGAAACAAATTATAAGAAAAGTTTGTATTTGTTATTTTATGCGTAATATTATTTTGAAAAAAAATAATATTACGCATAAAATAATAAATACATTATAACAGTAATATTCTTTTCTTCAAAGGGACAAATGGATATTCAAATTAAATTAACCATGTTTTCTGTTTTAAAAGGTGTTTTATATCCTTTATGTTATTGAAAAAAAACAAAGGATTTTTTGATAAAATTTTCCGGTTTTAATTTTTCTATATAAATAATGAAAAATATAAAGTGGAACAAAACACCAACGGACCATGTTGGTACTTCGTTCCATTTTATATTTTTCTTTGAAAATTTAAACATTTTTTCAAATATTTACCATATATATATTATTTTCAAAGCCTTAATTTCTGTTTTCTTTGAACATTTTAGAAATATATTGAACTTTTTTTCAACTATATACTATATTTTGTTCTATTTTATATTTTTCTTTGAAATTTTAGCAATTTTTACAACTATTTATCATATTTCTTATTTTCAATGTTTTGTTTTCTATTTGGTATTTTCAATCTATTTTAAACCTATTAATCTCCATCTAATATTTGATTATTAATTTCATAAAATATACTATTAATTATATTTTAATAATTCTATTTCAGCTGCTTTTGCGCTGAATGTATTGCTAAGTATAAATGTTTTTATCTATTCATGAAATTCTCAGTTCTGTATATAATCTTGCATTATATATATATATATATATATATATATTTCGAATTTATTTCTGTTTAATGATCATATAAAATATTTCAGATGTTTGTTTTAAAATTTTTTCTTTAATTTACTTTAATTTTTACCTTCTTTAGAAGAAAGTTTTTTATCTCTTTCACTTTATATTGAACTTAAATCTCTATCTTTAATAAAATACTTTATTAAACCCATTTAACACTTGTTTGAATTTATTTCGTACAATTAGAGTTATTAAGTCTTATTGAAATGAGCTTATGGAAATTTATTTTGAAAAGTTTCATTTTTCTCCTTGCCTTAAAAATAAAGAGCTGAAACTTAACTTGCCTACAAATTCGTTTCGGATTACAGAAAAAAATCTAAACAATGCTTTTTAATATTTGACAAATTTTCAAATTAAAGAAACATAATTTTTAAAATGTTTAAGTCTTAAATATTTTCTTTTTTTATTTATGTAACTTGAATATTGTTCACATATTATCAGCATTATATTTTATTTCAAGAATGAATTATATTATTATGTTTTACAAATTAAAAAAAAACATTTACTAATAAAATAAATAATTGGAAAATTTTGAATAATATTTGTAATGTTTACGTAAAAATGATCAACTTTGTCATATTTTTCAATCAATAAAGTGCAACTATAGAGTATATTGTTAAAATTAATAGCAATAAAATTTCATCAAAATTACAAAAATGATTAACTTTTAAAAAATAGATGTATTTTATGAAAATATTCTAATACATTTTAAAATAAAATGCATTAGGATTCTAAATGCAATATAGGAAAATTAAGGTAACAGTTTCTTCAGAGTTAAAAAATTTTAAAGAGAAAGCTAAAAAATTTACATAAAAGTATCTATAAATTAAAATTTAGTGTCAATGATGGAGAAAAAACTGGAAATAAATATTGAAAATCTCTTTGACATAAAAATGCTTAACAAATGCGCATTCTTAAGAACATAAACTGAACGAAATGTACAAATATAATGCACATCGTACAAATTTAAACAATATTGTAAATTTTATAATAATAATAAAGCTTGTACAGTTACTTAAATGACTTTTGGTTTTTATTCATTGAACAATGTTTAATTTTGTTCACTTGCAGAATACTCACATACACTCTCTTTTTGAAACTTTAAAAATAAATTACATAATTCATCTTTAAATAAACAAGCAAATAACGCATATGCTCACGTACATGCATATGAATACTCACTTGCAATCAATATAAAATAATGGGGCAGATAATACTTAATCATTCACAAACAAAGAATAAGAAAAATCGGGAAAATAATACCATGCTTGTTTGGAATAATAATATCAAATAGGCAGGATAAGGATAATTTATTATATATTCTTTACTAATGTGGTCTCTTTATACTACAGTATCAAAGATACTGCCCTCACTCTCATGCAATTCGAAGAAAAATTTTAAATTGTGAGAAAGGTCTATATAAACATCTCATACTACTTTGTAAATCTGCCCAATTTATGAATGACTATGAAAGAGTTTATAGATTAATATTTAGAAATATTTAATTTATGAGTAGAATAGTTTTCTTTAATATTTTTAAATGGATGATGACTTGCCTGTGTAAACATGCAAGTGAAATTTGCAGAAATTATTAATTCAAAACTTTAAAGGAAGTTGAAGATTTACAAAAGTAGAAGTTCTAAAATTAATCTTTATATAATCCCTTTATTAATATTTGATCCTTTTTATTAAGACATTTCAATACTCCTCATAATATAATAAAGAATTGAATAAAAATTTTACTCGGCCAACTTGTCAAGTGGTCAGTGCGCCAGACTACGGATAGGGAGTTCCTGGGTTCGAGTTCCGGTTCAGGCATGGATGTACTTTCTCTCTCTATCGATTCTATCTTTGTCCTTTCCTTGTGTGGATGATGTGTGAATGGTTGCCTACCCTATAAACGGGTCCATAAGGCATGCGTGTGTACTGAAGAAGTTTGACTCCACACCAAATACGGTTAAGTTGGAAAAGTGGAGCAGCGCACCCCAATTTGCCAGTCTAACTGGCACTCGAGAACAACAATTAAAACTTCATATTTTTCTGTTGTATAAAAATAAATTATGTAAAAGAAAAGCTTAACAATTAACATTAATCTATTGAAAAAAAATAAAAATTTTGATAAATTTACTCCTATTAGATTAGAGATTATTGGTTTATCTATTATTTCTCTTTAGAATATTTTTACAAAGGGCTTTGTGATTTTATTTTAATAATAAATCATTTCCCTTTACGTTTGAAACAAATAAAGATTCATATTTAATAAAAATATATTAACTTTTTTACACTAAATTGTGAAGTAGTTGTATTATTTTATTTTATCAATAAGTTAAATAACTGCTTACAATTGTAAAAAGAAGTTAGGAGTTGCAAAGTTCCTAATATTAGATTTTAATTTCAAATAAAAAAATATCTGTATTTATGAATAAAAATGAGTTTTATATATTTTAAAAAATGTTAATATTATAGTTACTTTAAAATTGATACTTGAAAAGAAATATATTTGTAAATCAGCAAGTATTTGTTCTTATTTTAAAAAGTATAATCTCATCAAAAATAAATAACAGCTTAAACAAATATTCGAAAAATATCCACTCATATATAACATATTTTTAAATAATAAAAATGTAATACTTTTCATTATATTTTAATTCCTTGGAAGCTAATTTATACCACTATTTCCTGTTACTATATTATCATCATTAAGAAATAATATTCAGCTCATTTTTTATAGTTGTGTGTGTAAATTTAAATATCATTATGTTTAAATTTATCTTAATGAATTTTTTTTCATCTTAAACTATTTGAATAGCATTTGTTAAACACATAAACGCACAAACACATATATACATACATATATACATATATATATATGTATGTTTATATATATATATATATATATATATATATATATATATATATATATTATGAGTTGTTGAATAACAATGAATTATTCAACTAAAAACAACCCATTATAACCCCATTCGTCCGTCTCAGAAAGCTACCTTACAATCATGATTATGTGATATGATTATGGTTACTTAAAATCCTAATGAATTTGAAAAGTGTGTGTATAATATTTTCTTTCAGAAAATGTACTCAATGAATGGATTATCTTGAATATATCATGCATTCAAAGATGGCAAAATATGCATTCTTCAATTGAAAGAATTCTTCCTCTTAATGAACATGATTTAAATATAAAATTAATTTGTGCAAACTTAATATGTACCATGTAATTGGACTTTAATAACAAAATACTGCTAAATTGTTAAGGTAGAGGTAGAGAATTTAAATATATAATTAAATTTTGTGAATATATCCCATATTATTCTATAAAGGAATTTACTTGTATTTGTATTAACATAATAATAATAAATATAAATAATATAATAATGATAAATAGTAATTTTATTGTATTCAAATAATAAATAGTAAATAATAGTTTTATGTATATCATCAAAAGAAAGATATGAAATCATATTTACAGGATTTCATGTAAATTAATTTTTAATTTAGAAATTTTCTTTTAATAAAATTAAATGAAATAAAAATAAAAAAATTATTACAACACAATTTCTAAGCTAAAAAAATGCCATTCATTATAAATAATCACGTTTAATAAAACTGATTTATAAAGAGTAACTTTCATGAAACTTATTTAGTATACTCTTAATATAATTATTAGTTACAGGAAACTTTGACACATAAGTCATTGAAATATATTACGCAATATGAAAATGTTTCTTATAATTACGACTGTGAAAAATTATTAACATAATCAAGTATTATACATTTTTTCAGATAATTACATAGCAATTTGCAAAGAAAGAATATTCATCATCAACTAAATAAAAATCTGTATAACTGAAATGCTTGGTTAACTATTCATAGTGATAAGTTAAGCTAATTGATAAACTCGATTACGCGCACTACGTCTAGAAAATTTTATATAATTGGTAACGAAAATATTAGCTATCATAATTTGAAATTATTAGTTTTCAGGTTAATTTTTGATATATTGTGAATATTAATAAAATATTTAACATGTGTCTTAATGCTTTCTTCAAACATGTATTTTATCTACAAAATTTATTTAGAAGAAATTAACATTATCATTACCTTCAGTGTATCCATTCATTATATATACATTTTAAGTAATTATGTTTATAGTGGTAAAAATTAATCTTAATGTTAATTTTGATAAACTTTTCGGAAAATGTAACAATTTTAATTAAACATTAAAAAGTAAGAATGACACAAATTAATTCTTTGCAAAATAATTGTATAATTAAAATAATGATTTGTTTTAAGCAGCAAAGGCTCAATTTTAAAAGTTATAATATATTAACAGTTAGATATTTTCTACATATTAGAAATTTTGCTAAAAATATTATTGTAGTAATCTATTCAGAATTAATGTAAGTTTTCACAGAAAAAGAATTCTCTGGTACAGATTGCGTCAAAAAAGTACAGACAATTTGAACTGTCATAGAAAATATATGTTCTGTGATACAAAAATTAATTTATAGAAATGGAAAGTTTGAAATGTAATTTGAAGCATAAAGGCACTTTCGCACATCAATGGCCTGTTACAGTTAAACATGGGGTGGCCTTGAGCAACAATAATTTTAAATGTTCAAGTCACACTGATTCCGTACATTTTGCTAAAATTTGTAATAGGTTTTCTGAGCACACCGCTTGAATCTCATTCAAAAGTGCATTTACTTCACGGGGTTTATGTTTTACGCTCCATCTTTTACTTTGCCTCATAAGAAATATAGAAAGTCTGCGAAGTGTGTAGAAAATCTGATTGTCCTACTGTACCCCCTATCCATCACTGACTTGGCGAATTTTGTGGTACTTTGAGCAAGCTATACCACTTTCAAAGATGAAATCACAATAAGTCCTTTTATAAAACAACCGCATTATTGTTGTTGTTGTTACTAATCCCAGATGGTCTAATTCCAATAACAAACCAATTTCACAAGTCCACAAACATCCAGAATATTCAAAAACATAACGGGATTTGAGAAAGCCTCTTCCAAGTGAAAATTCAAGCAGCTCAAGATATTCTCCGGCGATGCCTCTTCGGTTTTACATTTTATTTCCTTCCAGTCCTGTTAACTGCCTCACTGTTGTGAGGAAGTAACACTGGGCAGAATGGGCATAGCTCCTGACAAGGTCACCCAAGCCATGAAGGTCATTCTATTAAGCCCAGCTAAAGCTAACCGGCATTCCTCGGAGACAAATCAGTCTTCTACCATTACCTTGACTGCATGGTCCTGGTCTCTGCGGACTGCAGAAGCTGCAGTTCTTCCTCTTAATCACAAATCCTGTTCAATAGCATCACTTTATTCATTATACATACTTTCTCACAGAAATTGAGCCTTGAAATTTATTTTCTGTCTTTAAATATGGTTTCTATGACACTTTTTCCCTGCACCCTGTTTATTAAAGAAATTATCATGTTTGGTGGGGTTGCTACGAACAAGAAATAAAGAAAAGGATTATATGAGAATTAAAATTTCGTAGACTTTAAGTTCCTTCTATAATGTAACTGTGTAATCATGGAAGACAGAAAGACATAAATCAATATCAATTTTGTAATTTCACCATAATTTAAACTCACGGATCAGTAGATAATGATCAAGATTATCAGTAGGAAGAAATATCATCAAATCAGTAAGAAATGAGTACAAAAAATATATCTATTTCTTTATAAATATGTAGTATTAAATAAATTGATTAATATTTGATTACTAGAATTCCCATAAGGATTTGTAACTTGATTTTGTATATTCTAAATTTTATGCGAAAAGATCATATATAATTGTTTTAGGTGTTAAAATAATTTATATACAAAGTGAAGTGTTATATATATATATATATATATATATATATATGCATATATATATAAATTTTCGGACATAATATTAGGAATATTGTGAAAAAGCTTGCTGAAAAAAATAAAAGGTGTACTTGCATTTATACATTACTGAATAGTAGAAAGGTGAAAAAGTAAATAAAATTTATAAAAACAATATTTCTAATATACATATATGATTTTGACATAAAAGGTACTTTCGAGAAGAGTAATTTGAGAAACGTAAATGAAATTTTAAAAATAACCAGTAATTCAAATAAAAATAAATAGGTGAATATAAATATTTAAGTTATTAATATGGACAACTATTTGCAATATGAAAGCAATGTTAAAATGAATTATAGTATATAAAATTTTGTGAATGATCATACATGATATATTAACGGGTTTTTTTAAAAGTGTTTACTGAAATGAAAAATAAAATTCAAATTTATCTTGGATTAATTGACATCAGAAACACAATATCACATTTCCTTCCTTAAAAGATACTTCATTTCTTTATCGAAACATATTACACAATATTCAATTACATCCGTGTAAAGCTAGAATTAATATTTTTATATTTACTAAAAGGAAGCTGGAATTGCAGCATTACCTTAAAATACATCTTACTTAAGTGATCTGCCTTGCCACTTATGGGTTGCTGTGCACTTAGAAATTTAAAACAAGATCTTCAAAAGCGATATTCCAAAACTTTGGTTTGCCTTTGGAAGATTACGAAAGAGAAATAGAACAAAATCGATTTTCTCGTCTTAAAAAATTCACAAGTGCTCTTCTATCTGTATATATATATATATATATATATATATATATATATATATATATATATATATATATATATATATATATATATATATATATATCCCCGCCAACCTAAAAAATATTTCAAGCAAATATTAATTTTTTATTATTGAGTAAATAATAATATTTAGAGAGTATTTATGATATGCTTTTTTTCATAACAATTATTTAACAGTTTCTCTTTCCTTTATTTTTCCGAAAAATGAAAGTCAAATGGAAAATAAGAAGTTTAAAATTCATTTATTAAAGTTTTTGTCTATGTGACATTATGTTTTGTAGAATTTAAATATAATTTATTTATAATTACTACTTCTGAAAGTGTTTGAATAGAAATGCACATATTTTCATGCTACGAAGTGTATGTTATAGCTAGTATAAGGATTCTAAACTTCTATAGAATATTTTCATTTTTGGAACACATTTGAAAAAAAAAGAACACATTTTAAACCATGTTTCACGTGGAAAAGGATTAGAAAATCTCAAGAATGTAGAAAACTTAAACGTAATATGTTTTTTTTTTGTTCAAAATAAGCTGGATGGATTCATAGAACTTCTACATCAAACAGTCCGTTCCTTCGCAGATAGTACAAATTTACATTGATGTATTTTAATAATTCTTATTATTCTCTTAACATAAAATGAATAAAAATTGTGTATCATTTATTAACTATTTTTCTTCTGAAATTCTAATTTTTTACAGAATAACCTTTTAATGAAACTCATTATTAGGAGGACACTTTTAGCGAACATTTACAAGGGGTTTAAATTAAACTTACAATTTCAACTTAATTATTTAGGGTAGACTTATTTTCAATTAATCATTTGGAAAAAATAAAAAAAATGAAACTTGATATATTTGTTGAAGAAGTTTGTTTCAATATTTAACTACAAAAATTGTTTCTGATAATATGTGATTTTATTTTTTAGTACTTTAAACATAGGATTTGTGTTGCAACTTTTT
Organism: Latrodectus elegans; assembly: GCA_030067965.1. Taxonomy (NCBI): domain Eukaryota; kingdom Metazoa; phylum Arthropoda; class Arachnida; order Araneae; family Theridiidae; genus Latrodectus; species Latrodectus elegans. Next base: position 27,752,584 of record CM057810.1, on the reverse strand, counting down.
TCAAAATACAAATATGCTAGTTAACGTGTGTTTGGGGATGTTTCATATATTGGAATGAATTGTTACACTTGTAAGGGTATATATTTCTGTATACTTAACAAATAAATTGAGTGTAAATAATAAGGCAGATATGAAATTATCATTTAACGTATTATAAAATCATAAAATATATATTAATTTAATTCAAAAATTAAAACACTACTTTTTACTAGAAAAGCTTAAAATTCTGTCTTACTATAATTTTGATATTTTCTTAAAATATACCACAACATGTAAAGCTAATCAATTCAACGTGATTACAATAAATAACCAACCTTTATAGACAATATTCAGGGTGTTCATATTGAATGGGACAAAAAGAATAACGCAGTGTGACCAATGTAATGGATTTATTAAACCGAAACAAAATCATTCTGCAACTACAATTATACAAATTTTATTTGGCATCAGAGAAAAACATCGAATGACGAACTCCTTGCTAGAGGTGCTGTTAAACAAAATGGCGTCCATGCAGGAGAATGCGTACTGTGTTTTCGAACATGCCAAAAATGTCTTCATTCATCGTCGTGCAAAGACATTTTCGTATGAAATTTCGTTAATATCCACTGCATTTACACAACATCGACAGGTGAGGGAAGCAGTTCCAGTTCAAATGGTCACTGCAGAGCTGTACTCACAGCAATTAGAACGTGTGCAACAAGCATTAAAGCAGAAAAAGCAAGCACGGGTTAATCGCTAAGGTGTACTGTTCTTGGCCAATAACGCGAGTAGTAAGTAGTAAGCAGGTGCCCAGGAATACCCTGCAACAACTTGGTTGGAAGACTTTGTCCATTCTCCTTACTGACCTGACCTTGTACCATCAAACTACCAATTCTTCCATTCCCAGGGCAATCATCTCTGTGGAAAATTCTTCATTTAAGCACATATGAGCCAAGCATTCACGGACCTCTGTGCACTCAGAGCTCCGAGTTTTGCCATAAAGGTATTGCACAGCTAGCGACAAGTTTACAAAAGGTGCCAGACGCCTCGAGGATTAATAATAGGCCACACTTTTTGTAGGTTTTGTGCTTTTGTGTCAAGCTTTTGTGCTTTTGGATGCTTTTAGCTTTTGAGACAAAAACGTCAAGAACTTTCTTGCTTATCTTGCATCAAGGAAGAGGTGAATACATTCCCACTAATGAGCATTTGTAAGTCATTTATATTAAAAATGTTATGGCTTAATGTGGCATTTTTAATAACAACGCGTAAAACTAAGTAAATGCATAAAACTCAATGCGAACAAAGTAATGCATAAATCGATTTAATTTTGATTACCAATTTAAATTTAAAAACATTATAGATACTTTTAAGATTTCTTTTAAAAATAATAAAACAAAACTGTTTTTTAAACCTCATTGGTGAAAAATTGCGTTAACCATATAAATGAAAATTCTTCGCGTTTCTCTCTCGTTCTTTATATATATATATATATATATATATATATATATATATATATATATATATATATATATATATATATATATATATATATATATATATATATATATATATATATATATATATATATATATATATATATATATATATATATATATATATATATATGCATAATTAAGAAGACTACAAGAATAAGAAGAAGAAGTATTTATTGATTATTTTAATTACTTGTTCATTTATTGATTTTTTTTTAAACAAACCATTACATATTTTAAATACTAGTATAGTGCAGATAATGTTTATTTTGCAAAATCTTACTAATCTTACTACAAAAAATTTTAAATATGATATTTATATTTAAAAATTTTTATGATACAGTTTTACGATTATGGTATATTTGTCTGCTTATACTTTTTTGTTATGTGTTAATTTATGAATTACAGTTTGCTTATATGTGATATTTTAGAAAGTATTAGTAATTTTTTATATTTAAATAAAATAAATGATTGTATATTTATTTTAGTAATAATCGCAACTAACATCATCCGAAATGCAGATTTATTTTTCATATAGTTTTTTTTCTATTTTAAAATGTTTATGCAGAGATGTGTACTTAAATTGAAAAATAAATTCCAATCCTATCTGCATCAAGCAATTATTAGAGAGGTAAGTGGATTTCTGCAAATATTTTGATCAATATCTTTACTTTATAAAAATAATAAATTTACATTTTTAATTAAACTAAGGTGATAAATAATGGGATATCGATGTTAATAAATGTATCATATTTTTTACAATATTTGCTTATTTACACATGATAGATTTGCAGAAATTGGAATCCAGTTGTTTCATTAAGCAATATTTAATGGAGTATAATGTTACAGTTAATATAATATTTTAAGTAAACTGTTTGTTCCTAACACGATTTTAGTGGTAAATTGAGAAACAATACGATACTCTTAATTACCAAGAGTAAAATTATCCATCTAATTAACAATGGAATTACTAATCAATGACTTTATTAATTTACTAATTATATATTTATGTATAAATATTAAATTATCTGTGATAAAATTTGGCCTTTATAGTATTGAATTTCGAGTTCAAGGATGAGATGGTATACCTCTATTCTCTCAGTAAGTTATGTTCATATTTCCGTGTCTGCATTTTCACCAACCGAAATTAATTTATTTATAAATCTAAATTAAATATCACCTGTATAAAATAGATTAAAATTCTGAATTATATAAGTAAATATTTTTGAAAAATTTAACAAATTAAAATATAAATATAATTTTCTTAAAAAATGTGAGGAGGTTAAAAATTATTTTTAGAGTTTTCATTAAATTTTTTATTTACTGTTTCAAAATATACGGGTATACTGAGAATTTAGGTTTATTCCCCAAATGTATATATTAATTGTGATATGTACATTGAAAATTTTTGCTAAGGAGCAAAACTTGAACAAGTGTATAAAAATTCATAGAAAATTTCTAATTTTGCCATTAAATTAACATTTTGAAATTAATATGTGCATTTATGTGAAACAAAATGTTGCATGTGTTTCCCCACAAAAGTCAATATCAAATTTACAATATTCAAGGAAAATGTTACTTGTGCCCACTTTTATTCTAAATACACATTCTTTAATCAAGTCAATACTTTCTATTATTTGAAATTTCAATGTAAGACATGTAAAAAATTCATCCTTAAAAACTTGTTTAAAGGAAGATAACATTTATGGCCAATTACATTTAAGATATTAATTCCCAAATTGAAATCTTTTAAATTGACATAAAGCCAAACATTCACAATAATTAAGTTATAAGCATACCACAACATAAAGCTAATAAAATTCCCATTAATATATTCTCTAATTAATATATTCTCTAATTATGAGAATATATTCTCTAATTATGAAAAACAGTCTTCTAATTATGAGAATCATTACGAACACTTAAATCTCTAAACTTTTGTTTAACATTTAATTCTCTATACTCTTACATATTTAATACTTAATTCTCTAATTTTATGTTAATCTTATGTAATAACCTACAATTTTTCATTTCTTTGCGTAAGACCATACTAAAATTAAAGAAAAACTAAACTTCATAATGATAGAAAGCCCTTTTATAAAAATAGAGCACACTAATTTGTAAAAACGCTTTGTATGATTTTTATCACTGGTAACGTGAATCAATAATGAAATTATATTATGAAATTGCATCAATTTTCCTTGCAACATACATCTAAATGAAAAATGTAAATCAATGTTTTTAATGAATTTTGTGTTGATTAAAATAGATATATTCTTATCGACAAGTTGGAACACAGGGTAAAATCAAATCAGAGTTATCATTTTTTTCAAACTCAGCAAAATAATTAGGTAAATGTAAATTGCACTCGTTTCTTTAGATTTTTTGAAAAATTTTTCAGATGTATAAATTGTAATAAATTTATAGTTGATTTCGAGTTACATATGGTTTTAACTCAATTTCTTGTCGTAAATATCTGAAAGCGCAAAGCGTCTGCATTAAATAAGATGTTTCAAAATAATTCGAACAAAAATTAGCGAAAAAATTTAACAATCTTGAGCCCTGTAGAATTCGATTTACAAGAATATATAATATGTTTAACAATAAATAAGTTTATTTTAGATACAAAATATACTTAAATGCTTATAATATACTACAGTCACATTTTTTAAAGAAATAAAATTAATATAATGTAAACATCAAAATGACAAAAATTTTCTCAGCAGGAATATTTGAGCAAAGATCTTCAAAATAAAATATTATTATATTTTATGTTAATCCCTTCGAATGTGGCATCAACATACTTTCTGACTGCAACTTTGATCTGATGGCCGTTAAAGGCGGTAAAATTAGACTTGCCAAATACATAAACGTGCTTCTGTTCACCGTAGTTCCAAGAAAGGAAACCTGCCCCATCCAATGGGTCCTTGTACATGTTAACATCAAGGGAAATGAACAGGAGGACTCCTTCACCAAGGAGGCTAGAAATATCAATCCCCCTCCTACGACTACCACTTGCTTCAAGGCAAACACTGTTGAAAGGGATCAGCTCTGCGGGGACTACGGAAAAAGTGGTGCCTACCGCAGCTTAATCGTGACCATAATATCACCTCTACCATCAGCGGAATGTTGACTGGGCACATGAGGAGTGTGAAAATCATGCCTTACGGATCTAGAACATACGCAGATTGCAGGCACTTCACAGGAGTTCCGTTGGATCCGAGGTATCTCTTCATCCGCATCTCTGTTGTATAGACCCTCTTCAGCATCGACCAAACTGCTGCCGTGACACTTTCTATACCGAAAAAGCTATGTGGCCAGGGCCGTGCTCCATGCTCTTGTTCCCATATGACTTGTCTTTTTTTTCTTTTCTTCATTTTTTTTTCTCTTTGCAGTTGTGTCACATGACTACAACAACATTATATTATATATTACAAGTTGAGATAGATGATAATCTATTATTTGATTTTTCTATCGTTAATAATCCATGTGTTTTTTGATTTCATAACATTCTCAAAGTAATATTTAAATAGTATGAAAAATTAGTGTCAAATATGTGTCAATGTTCATACAGTAATTAAATCCTTAAGCACTATATTGTAATTTTATTGAATTTAATGATATTTTATATTAATGGTTGAGTGTGTATAAAATTAATATTTTTGATTTTAAGTTACTTGGAAAAATCTAGAAATGTGCTTTACAATTTTCTTAGAAGAACTCGCAATTTTATAAATTACAGAATTCAAAAATTCTTAATTTAAAAGTAATTAAAGTTTTCATAAAAAAAATCTGTATGCACATTTGAAGCTTTATCAATTGGTATAAATTTAAATTTGGAAACTCATTGATAAAATTATTTTTTTTCCAAAATTATTTAAATTTAAACGCATAATATCAGTTTAGCCTGTAAATATATATAATTAAAAGAAAAATCTAATAATTTACTGTTTTTGAAACATGTATAGAGAAAAACAAATATAATTCTCTTTACTAACACTAATAATATTATTATAAATTTATTGTTACTAAAATTGCCAAATAACATAATAAAAAGCTCTTTTGATTTCAAATTCTTTTAATGGGAAAAAATTAAGCTTTTTAACAAAAAACTTAATTTCAATTTGAATATTTTTATTATTTCGTAAAACATCTCTTTTGCGATAAAATCAAATTTTTGAATTTTATTAAAAAGGCTAATTATAATTATCACAAAATCAAAAGTATTTGGAACAAATAATAATAACCAATAATTTGCTTTATATGTTCACATATTATTTATAATTTACACTTCTTATTTGATTTTATAGATATTTTTACAAATAATTTTATGGATGAACTTATTGATGTTTTAATGCCTATTATGAATTTTGTGTTTCTTAGAGATATAGAATATTTACTAGAAAGATATAAATAGATTTTATATATTATTTATCATACAAAACTGTTTATACTTTATATTGATAAATGGGTGTGTGTATCTGTGTGTTGGGTGTGGGTGGGTGTGTATACATATAGACAAATTGTTGCTATTAAGAGAGAGAGAAATTAACTACAATGATATATGGGAAAAACTTAAAAATTTGATTTTAAAGTTAATAAATTAATTTGGAGGAACTCGAATATTTTTATTAAAATTTATAAGGTGTAATTTTGTGATTAATTAGACATAATCTGAAAATTGGTTATATTTAAAAAAAAATTTGAAAACAAATTATTTATTTTCAAAAATTCTCCATTATACATTAATGTATTAAAAAATTTAATCTAAAATCAAGCAAGGATACTGAGGATCTTGCTCTAAGCAACATAGATCCATTTCAAAAGTAAACCATTAAAACGAAGAAAATTCAAGTAATTTTAAAATATTTCAAGAAACAATTGTTTTTCCAAGTAATTCATATAATATCTTAAAATACAATTATGTATAGCAAAAATAAACATAAAAAATTTTAAAACGTACAGAATATTTGTTAAAATTGAATAAACTAATTTAAAACATTGCTAACACAAATTCTGTACTTTGTTTGAGTAGGCGGAGAAAACAATGCAAAGGCCCAGAAATATTGATTACTGAAATAATTTTTTAAAACGTTTCATTATGCGTATTGTTTAAGCTACAAAGGTATTTTATGTAAGATGGAAAAATTTTCTCACATTAATTAGCTAAATAAATTTTTAGAAAAATTTGTGAAAAAAATAGATGTAATATTCTAAGTTTCTTAAAATTTGTTTAATCAGAAATTATATTTAGTAAACATTTTTGAAAAGGATATAAAGTGCTATTAATATAAAGTATTAATTTCAAATTATAAAATATCTCTCAGTAATTTATTATACAAAAATTATTAACTTTTGGTCACTGAATTAATTATTCCAATCCAATTCATGCATGTTTGAAAATAATTTACGTTTTAAAGGAATTTATATTGTTTTTCTTTGTTTTCATATCAATAAAAGTATCAACATTTACAATCATATAAACATAGTTTATATATTTAAATGCCTATATTTATACGTGTTTGTATTCATTTAGATTATATTTCTGATTAAGTTTATACATAATTTTACAATGCATAAATGCATACAAAAATTTGCCTGTGTCTCTCTCTTACATGATATGTTATTAATAAGATATTCTGAAATGTTTCAAAAAATAGAATCTAATTAACTATTTTTAAATTTTTTATTTCTAAAATATTCTATTATATTGTTAAACTATATATAAATATTTATATATATTGTTGCAAGTGTAAAATGTATAGTGTGATTTTTCTATCATTAAAACAAAGGCATTCAATCATATAATTTCATCGTTTACAAAACAAAAAATCCTAACTCCGAAAACCATACCTACATAATTCAATCTCTTCTTTATTGACCATCAAGTTAAAAATTTTGAGTATATTATTGGCATTATTATTTAATTATTAATCTGTGTTAATAATACTTGTCTGATAAAGATCATTAGGAAAATGAAACCCTCCATGGATATAAATGTAAAGTACATAAGTATACATAAACAAATTCAAATAATTGAGCAAGAAAATTTTAATTTTTAATCAAAAGCAAGAAAAGGAAATTATTCTTCGTGGTTATAATTTAATCGCATGAAAATATCAAAACTGTACTGTTTGAATATAATAAGATGTGTATAACAGGGCCCCTGTTTGTTGTTTCGGCTTCTTTAATAGGACCTTTAAAATAAATAAACATTTTTGAGGAATTCTGCTTTATTCAAAAAAATGGAGTGCCCAAGCCCCGAACAATAAAAGCCAAATCCTTGGTATCACAGAAACTGGTCATCCAAGTGTTTCAAACACATTCGGTCATATTTAGTATATATAGTCCATTAATGTAATGTCATCACAGTATGATAGTAAAACAAAAAGTTCTATCATTTTTGTACTTGTGAAAAAAATACAGGTAATATTCTAAGTTTATTAAAATTTATTTAATCAGAAATAATGTGTAGTAAACATTTTTGTAAAAGATATAAAGTTCTATTATTATTAAGTATTAATAGAACTGTTTTAGCCATAACAAGTTAGTGGAGAATTTGCCTCAATTACAGAATCTGATTTTAACATGCATGTTTAATGTATGAGTTCGGGCGTTATCATACATAGAAAGATAAATTCAAAGAACAATGGTAAAAGTCACACTTGATAAGCATTATGATATGATATCTCAATATATCTTCTTCAAATTTTCAGGTCAATAAATAAATTTTCAGGTCAGGTTCTTAATAATACTACGATTCCTAAACTTATCTATATAGATTCTTGCTAATAATATTAAACTCCTTCATCCGTAATGTCATCTTTTCTGAATAATACAAGGTTCCTTCATCTTTCTTTTCAGATCAAAACTGATGTCACAATGACGGGAAAAAAACTAAATTAAGGCTCTTTTTTTAAATACTGTTTGATTTCAAAACTTTTAAATGAGATGTTAATATCTATTCAATTGCATAGATTTATCATTATTTCTTGAAGGTAAGGGAATGCCCATCTTTAATTAATGTAAAAAACAATTCTAATGAAACCATTTCCTGTTATTTTTTACTGAATCCTTTTATCCTACAGGCAAGAATGATTTTGAAGTTATGTATCCTTTGCGTTTCAATATAAGATAAGTAAAAGATTATTTTATATGAAGTGGTAGCAATGGAACAAGCTTATTCTCTTCTCGCCATTCTCTTATTCTTCTCATTATCATGTGGCTTTGAAATTCCAGTTGATTCTCATTCAAGTTATATTAGAAAACATTATTCAAAACATTTTATAAACAATAATTAATACTATCCTAAAGCTGCATTTTATTTATTTTTATTAATAAAATAATAATTTTATTAATAAAATAAGAAACAAATTTTTGATGGCATTTAGATAAAAAAAAAACTATTTATGTTATAAAATTTAGGCTTGGATTTGCTTATTTGTCAAACATTTATCACCGAGAAAACGAAACGTGCTTCAAATGTCATAAACTTTGTCTTTAAAAATCGCTGTTCTTTTTAACTAATAACTATGAATAATTACAGATTTTTTTCTTGTGACAGTAACGTATTTCATAGCATAGCATATGTTTACATACTATTTCCAGGAAATATTATCTGTACTTCCTTTTAGTAAAATACACTTCGCTAGCATTCCTTGACATATATTCAATATTTCCAGTAATTTGGAAGAAAATATTTGTGTAATTCTGTATTCCACCACTAAGAATCAACCAAGAATATTATTTGAATGCTAAAGTATTTGGCAATAAATGAAGCATATACCAAATACGAAAAGTCACATCGACTTAATTTAAGAATTTATATAAAATTTCCTCTTTAAAATAATTTTCTAAGGCAAAGTTTTCAAAGGTAAATTTACTTTTATAGAAATATCAATTTTACATAAATTAAGAAAATTTGATATTATTATTTTTTATGATAAGGCACTCAGTAATGTTTCATCTAAATGAATCATTCATCTGTGTAAAAATAATAGATAATGCTTAACTATTTCGACAATATGAGCCAATAAACAAATATTCTCACTTAAGTTAAGCATATAATAATAAGAAAGACAGTTTCAGGATATTAACTTTTTTCACCAAATTTTTAGGATTCATTCTTATTATCAAAAACATGAAATAATTACGAAAGCATTAAAGTGTTTTCCGATTAAAAAATTTAAAACAAAAACAATTTCTATTTTTTCTGAGAAACAAATTACAGTGAATGTAAATTTGAAACGAAAATAAACTGCATTTTCGTTTTAATATATTATTAAATATCAAATGCTTATTACGCGATAATAGTTTGTACTTTCTTTTATTTCCGTGGGAAAAAGCAAAAAAAAAATTAAATAATAAGTAAAAAACCATTGAATCAAAACATTTAAAAATAGTAATCTTTTTGAATTAAATTAGTAAAATATATGAATCATTTTGAGATTTAATTGAAAAGCGATATCAACCTTATATATATATATATATATATATATATATATATATATATATATATATATATATATATATATATATATAATATATATATATATATATATATATATATATATATATATATATATATATATATATATATATATATATATATATATATATATATATATATATATATATATATATATATATATATATATATATATATATATATATATATATATATATATATATATATATATATATATATATATATATATATATATATATATATATATATATATATATATATATATATATATATATATATATATATATATGTATGTATGTATGTATGTATAATATTCTACTTTTTACTGCAGTAATAAGCCGTTGAATAATCCTAAAGCGCTAACTAGTAGAAAATTTTTTGAATTTCCATTTCTGTTTCGAAAGCGATACTAAATAGGAAAAAAAAATTTATACTACAATAGTGTAGAGTATCATGGATTCACATTAGGAATCCTTACAGACTTTACTGCAAAACAGCAGTTAAAAGGCACATCATTTTTCTGCACAGTTTTTACAATTGTACTTAATGTAGTTTAATTCATTGGCACACTACAAAATATATGCACGGCATTTAAAGATACAGCAGTTACAATTCCTTAGTTAAAGGATATCTAAGTTATTTTAGTTAGATACACAGTAAAATTCAAGTATATTCCAATTCTTTAAACCTTTGTATGATTATGGGTAAATATTTTTTTTTCTGAGACAAAACCATAAATGTTATAATCTCACATTTGATTTTGAATTTTGTTATTTAAATCTCTTTTTTGGTATAAATAATAATTACTTTATGTGATTTTGATTTCTATAAATATATTTAAAATTAAAATAAAATTTTCATGATTTCTAAAGAAAACTTATTTGTAGATTTAAAATCCTAGGCTCACTTTTCTTTATCAAACTATTTAATAATTACACAACAAGACGGAATAAATCATTTACTATTTTTGTTGTATTATTTTTAATATTCTTTTGAGTGTTAATCATTATAAAATACAACTAAACACACAAAATATATCAAAAGTAACAAAATTTAGCTAGAGGGGTTAATTTGCCTTTTTAAGTTTCCAAATTGAAGGAGTGTAATGAGGTGTAGATGGAAACCTAATGCTTTGATGTGAATAAAATCCCAAAGTGATTTATTTGAAAAATATTATTAATGGATATTTTAATACATAAAACGATCACCATATTCAAAATTCTTTGATTTAATTGCCTTGAAAATATTTTAATACATGAGCTTAGATCAAATTTGATAGAAAAACAATTAAACTGAAATGCTGAAGCAATTACAAAAAATAATTTGAAGTTATAAATTAAATTAAAATAAAAGTCTGTAACATAAATTGATTTTTTTTATTTTATAAGTTATACTCACACACACGTATGAAAAAAGTTCTGAAAATTTTTTGAAAGACATATATTCACCAAGATTATTTACATTAAATATTAAAGAATTTTAAATTATAATTATAAATTAGTTTTATATTCTACATAAATATTATTATCATGAATATATATATATATATATATATATATATATATATATATATATATATATATATATATATATATATATATATATATATATATATATATATATATATATATATATATATATATATAATAACAGTTTTTGTGCCCTTAGTTAAACTTTTAATTAAACTTTTTTTTTTAGATTTATAAGTTCAGTATATAACAATTTTACGTATTTTATCAAAATTACTTCTAATACAATTATGTAAAAAATGGTCTTTAAATGATAGAATTTAACCTAAACACTTAAATTAAATTTTTAACTGTATTTTGAGATGGAACTTCATAAATATTTAGCAAAATAAAGCAAAAATAAAGTATTATAACACATTTTTGAATTATTAAAAACTACTTCTAGTTTTTTTCTGGTTTCGACTTTTTTATACGACAATTGGCAAAAAATTGGGATTTTATACATTATAATCAAATTCAATAGATATTTTTAAGAGCTCACTTTTCATGTAGCTTTTTGATGAAGATTAATTTGATTTCTCTATTTTTACATTTTGTTTTTCAAATTTACTATAGATTCAAAAATATTTTTTAATTTCATAATAAATGAATATCGTTTATAAGGGTGGTTATTGAGAGTCTGATGTTTTACATTCCTATGATGGTAGTTAATGAACGTAGCAAGTGTTATGTTCTATTTCTTATTTTATTTCCATTAGAACAGTATATGTTCTATTTCTTCCCTCATTAGTAATGGTATTTAAAGTAAGTCAAAAAACAGAGTAAGAAGCATAGTTTGATGACTAAGAATAATCAATTTTACAGTGCATTTCTTTTTGTACTTCAATAAAAATACAAATTTTTTAATAATTAAATGTATTTATCATTAATTAACTAATTTTTTAATCAGAACAAATAAAAATGTAAGAGAGGTAGGATTAAGCAAAGTTTTATTTAGGATTTCTCAAAACATTACAAGAACATCACTTGTATTTACTCATGATAAGAAATGAATGTCTGATTTAAATGTAAATTGCAAACGTTCTTATTTAAAAAATTAAAAATAATAAATTGTAATTAATATTTTATTCATTTACTAAATAATAAAATATATTCTTAATTTGTTGCTTCATATTGCTCTATAAAGAATTACAAATTCTCAGAGCAAATTGTTTCTTTTAAAAATGTTTCTTACCAATCACGAATTTTATTTCTATTTAAATGTGATGTACATGTATTTAACATTTTTATTATTCCACAAATGAATATTTAACGCTTGCGTTACTTACGCATATGTAAATGTGATAAAAATATTTTCTGATGAACCAATGCATCATCAGTTGTTATTCTATTGTAGCTCAACTTTGACATTCAACAGAATATGTGTTTGCACGAGAGATGAATATAATTAGCTTTTTTAATTACTACGATGTAATTATGACTTATTTAAGCTTTCGTATTTATGTCTCAAAGATTAATATTTATTTGATTAATGAAATAACTTTGCACATACCTTGAGGTAATATCTGAATTTCAGAAAGATTATATCACTTTGACAAGAGTTGATTTTCTCGCTTCACACATAAGTTAAGTTCCCATCAATTCATTTCAAATTAAGGGTTTATCTTAAAATTAGAAGATTTCTGTAACATAAACAAATAGATATAACAATTAACAGGACACATTTGTCATAAATTATATAGGATAATACCCTCAAGTCATTTTCAAAGTATGTGTTGATAAGGCTCTCCAGTTAAAAATATATAATGTGAACAAAATTCCTATCAATTCTATATATATATATATATATATATATATATATATATATCATATTATTCTTGGATGAAAGCAACAAGATAAAAATTTTGCAGCTCTATATGCAAATATTAATGTAAAGAATCTGAAAATTCATACATTCTAACAGATACAATCATCGTGCTTCATGATAGCAAAAACTTTAAAATGCAGCGGAGGGGAATAAAATCAAATTTAATGCATTTAAATGAAAGTTTCTCGCTTGTTTTCTATTAAATCTTTTTGAAACATATTTTTATTTCAAAACAATCCTTATAATTAATTTAATTGCCTTAAATTTTATATGTATATCAAAAAATAATACACCCATTTATATATTTCTTCAATGTAAGATCTTTCCTTGATAATCCTACAACTCTAAATTGAGTTTTTTTTCCTATGCGTTTGTTAAAATAATTCTTTATTGCAAACAAATAATTTATAATTTGCATTTGTTATAATCATATATACAATCATTTCATTACAAATGTTTTTTTCAAGTTATAAGATAATGCACTTACATTTAACTATTAATAAAAATAAGTACTTAAAATATTAGATAAATTTATTTATTTATTTTTGTAAAATTTTCTGGAGCATACATAGCAATGCTAAAAGTTAGTAAGTTAACTAAACAATAATATTGTAGTGATTCCTTAAATTATCCCACAATGTTTGACTATATTTTCCAAGGTATTGAAAATATTGTTGTTTAATACTTTTTTATTTTCTTTAATTAAGTAAAAGAAGTTACCTGCAAAAAAGCTGCATTCATAAAAATTATAATCTATGTAAGAAGAAAATTAGAAAAATTAATTGTAAATATTACTAAATTTGTAAAATCTATATTGTCGTAGTGTAAAACGACATAGCCAAACCCTGAGAAAATAGATATGTATATTTTTATTGCACTTTAAATTTAAGAGTTTCCTCTTTTCCTTTCAAACTAATCTGTAATAGTATAAAGGAAAGGATGCAATAAAAATTGGCACGAGGAGACAAGTGCAATAAAGGAATAAATCCTTCCTTTCGGAAGGGATGGATGATCGTGAGAAAATTGCAAGGGAAGTTTATGTTTTATGATATGTTTTGTTTGTAAATATGACCAGTCTTGATTAAGGGGGAGAGATTTCTGTCCTATCCCATAGGAGTATAGGACGTAATATGGAACTTAGGAAGACCAATGGTTTAAAGAGGAGGAGCTAAGATGATAATTTAAAAACTGCTTCTTAGAATGGAAGAGAGGCAGAGAAAGTCCTCACACACACAGAAGTCCCTCAGACACACAAGGCAGAGAAAGCCCTCACACACTGAAGCCCCAGAGATGCCAGACAAAGAAAAGGAGCAAACGGAGTATGATTGCAGTGGCCTGGAAAAGTCCTGCCTCAAACGGTCCTGAATGGGAATGCAGATGTCCGACAAATAGATAAAGAAGAGGTAACAAAGTCTGAAAAGAGGTATTCTGAGCAGCAAACCAAGTAAGATACGGAGATATCAGTGAATGTAAATGCAAAGTGGAGATGCTGAGTAGAGGACGGGAAGTGGATGAAAAAGGAGAACCATCGACACCGGAGAGCGGTGAAGTCTCAGACACCACAATACTACTTCTAAAAGGGGTGAGTCTGATCTCTCGTTCAATATCCCTCTGGTCATTTTGATTATTGTGTAAATATCATGAAAATAATAATGTTAGAATCTTCTCAATTATTTAATCAAGAATGTTTTAATTATAAATGTAAATACCTTTGTAATGAATTTGCTAAAATAAATTATTAAGTTTTATTGTATTTTTGTTTTGAATTGATCTCTGTCATTCAGTTATTTAAATAACGAATCTGGGTTTTCCTCGGAGTTTTCTAAAATTACCGATTTTAGCACAACATATATTACTAAATTTGTCCTTATATAGTTTATTTAGAAAAAGTCCTAATAAACTAATAAATTAACTTTCAAGATGTATTCAATGTGTAAATATAATGCGTAGGTGTAACAAACTTATATGTCTAAGCATAGAGAAAATTATTGAATACATCTGTAGAAAAATAGTTGATATACACTGAATAGCACTGGTACTGAATTGTTACTTAAACTTAGAATATATCATTCTTAACTATTTTATATGATTTTCTTTAAGATATAAAGACATGGCTGAAAATATGTTTCTTAAGCTCCACATAACAAAGTATGTTGTATTTAATATGCAATATTAACATATTGCATTATATTAACTATTTTTTATAAATAAAATTCATTGAACTAAAGTAAAATGGTAGAAGAAATATACACAATTTTAATAACAAATATTAAATTAAATAGAAAGAATATTTTTTTTGTCTTGTGACAGATAGGCTGCCAATATGGGGTGCGCTGCTCCACTTTTCCAACTGAACGGTATTTGGTGTGGAGTGCGACTTCTTCGGTACACACATGCCATAAGGACCTGTTTATAGGGTAGGCAACCATTCACACCTCATTCATATTCCTACACAGAAAAGACAAAGACAGGATAGACAGAGAGAAAGTACATTCATGCACGAACCGGGATTCGAACCCAGGACCTTCCTATACACAGTCAGGCACTCTGACCACTAGACAGGGCAGACGGCGAAAGAGCATTTAATAACCTTAATTAAATAAAACAATATTTCTGTATAGTTCCAATAATAGAAAAGCAGCAGAAATAAGGAAATATACATTTTTCTTCCAAAAATTCACAAAACATTTTCCTAAAACCGAAAATTATGAATTTTTTATTTCTTTTTCAGCAACTTTAAAAAATAGACAGAAGTGTTTCAAAAAGTTGCCGATATTTTTCTAAATTATCCTAATATTTTAAAAAATACAGACTTTATTTTATGTAGTTAATTTCAGACTTTAGGAGGCAATATTCCATTGTTTGCAAAAGAACCACGAAAATTTATTACAAATTAATAGAGGTACATTATCTATCCTATAGTGTGAAAAATTTTAATCTTTTTTTTAAATATTTCGTTCAAATTCTCTATATATTTTTAATAATATATGCTTACAAAAATTTATTTGGATGTATTATTTTACTCAAAATCAGGGGCAAGTTATATCTGTATTATATACGCTTTTGTAACAGTTATAATCTGTTTGAGATTTTCGCAATACAAGAAGAAAATATTTAGTATACTTAATTTGTTGCTGGTCCATAAGGGTACTCCAGAAAATCCTTCTCAGCACTATATCAAATTGAAACATTGATGCTACACATCTAAGTTTCATCAGTAAATTCCTTTTACAAATGAGGAATAAAACATTAAAATTGTAAAATCGTCTGCTCATTAAATGTTAGATAAAATAAACTTAAACCTAGTTTTTATAAATTAAATTTAAAAGTAATGGAAAGATGTAGAACAGAAATTTTTCTGTTTTCTATACATTGCAGTCATTTTAACTGTGACACCAAATTTAAATTAAATTGTATTCTCATATAATTGGTATTATTTTGAAGCACGTGCATTGAATTTATTATACTTGAGTTGATTTATCCAAGTTTAATGTCAACATAAAAATATAAATAATTCACATTTAAATTTGATTATCGCAATTTGTCTTAAAACTATTTATACTTTATTATACTATTTATACTTTCTTTTTTTATATACATATTATTGCTTTCTCTGGTAAAATTTGAAAATATACAGAAATTCAAACCTGAATGCAATGATATACTTTTGTATTTTTATATTGGGTGCTGCTTACTATTTTGTTTATTTACAAGGCAGTCATAAACCGAAGCAAAACATAATATTCACGTGAAATAAGTATTGAGATGAAAAAATCATTAACACTGCGAGGAATTTTATATAATGTGGTCGGAAATTTAACATTCTAAAAGTAAATGCATTTTCAAAATATAAAATTATATAATTTAAATTTTTTTAAAGAAATATTTTTCATAGGCTTAAATGAAGTACTTAATTAACTTTTGAATTTAACTCACACACAAAATAATGTACTACAAGTCCTCTTTTTAAGAAACTAATTACATTTTATATTTCATTCCGGAATTTATAATAAGAATACATTAAATAAAACAATAATTTTTATAGATGTGGGTAAAATGGTAGACGCTCAAAATAATAGCCTGAGTATAAATCGTCTTAACCATATATAACATTTTTTATAATAATTACGAATGCAGCATTGTTTACATCCGGATTAAAACACGCACACACACACACACACATATATATATATATATATGTGTGTGTGTGTGTGTGTATAGCACAAATATCATATATAGCATATTTAGTGTGCAATTGTTAGTTATTAAAGTATTTAAATGTTTAAATAGACCAGTTTAAAAAAAGAGCAAATATGAAAATAATTCTTCAATAAAATGATCCTATTAAATAAAGTAATTTTATCACTTAAATTTTCTAACCACAAAATCACAGGATTTAAAATTTTAAAGGATTCCGTATTGCATTATTATTTCTAAGAATTAGAAAACTTATAAATTAGAAAACTTTTATAAATAGCTATACCAATTGATAACACAAATGATACAAAATAATCAAAATTTTGTCATATTTTAAGTGCAAATATGTTTAGTAAAGTTAGTGTTTTTCAATAATAATAAAAAAATTCCGCTTATCAAAATATTTATATAAAAATATACAGGAGCAGGTTACGGAATAAACGCACTTTTAAGTTCAATAGAGTTATTTTTAGAGTATTTTTCTTTATAAAGATATGTAAACTAAATTAAAGAATTTAGCTGGAGTAGAAAAATTGTGTTGGTTGTTTTATGTATGATAAACTAGACATAGAAATAAGGGTGGATAAAATTATAAATAGAAATCTAGAAATGAGTTATGAAAGTAACTAAAAGTTTCATAGAGAAAAACATACTGAACAGAATTAAAGATACAAGTGAATTGTTCCCAACTTTTAACCGGAAGAGAATTCTTCACCATCTCATGAAATTATTTACATAAAAGTATTTCATAAAAACTCCAGAAACTTTAATTTATACTGTAATTATATTTATATCAATTATGGGGTAGAATATAATTTCTACTGTCACAATGCAAAGACCCACCGAATTCATTCGAGTTCATATATGTGCTCATTAAGTTCATATACGTGCTCATTAAATCTCTGAAATTGAAAGTCCTGTTGTCGGTTGTTGAGCAGTTACCATGGGTATAATGGTCTGGAGAAAATTTCTTCCCCCTTCACATCAATATCAAAATTGAGGGAGTGGATTCTCTGGTGGTGAGATCTATAGGAGCATAGACCAAAGCCGCATTTTCACTTGCGTGGTGCTCTGTTTAAGGGAACAAATGACACTACTCACTTAAATTCGTATAGCTAATGGCATAACAATCTTGGATTGTTCAAAGGAAATAACAACAAAATATCAATAATAATTTAAAATTACTTTTCCTATTCAAGTTTACTTTAGTCCTATTTATTTTTTATCTAGAAATAAATTGAAATATAAATGGCATATAAACATTTAAATATGCTTAGAAATAGATTAATAGAAAATTATCAGGGAAACAACACTTTTAACAGTGATGAATAAAATAGTATATCACAATCTAGCATTGAGTAAAATAGTAAATTCATTTAAAAGTTTATTTTTCATTTACAATTATAATTACAGTTGAAATTTCATAAGTAATTAAGATATTTCTTTCTTACTGTGTCTTCCAAATTTTCCTAGTAATTAATTATATTTTTAATGCATTCCTCAACATGCATAAGTATATTTGAGGAGAAAGAACTACACATAAAGTAGTGAAAATAAAAATTACTTTCCTTCTCCTGAATAGGAATGCTCTTAAATCTCTTATTAATCTGATTTTTATCCAACTGAAGAATCTAAATTTCTTGTCTTTATTGAAAAATTCCTCTTGGAACTAAAATGGATAGCAATAAACATCCTTTTTCATGGAAATCTGCGTATTTCATTAAAATCAGCATTCATGTGGAGAACATTTTTTATCACTAAAACGCGGAACTGAATGGCCATGGTAACTGCAGCCTATTCCCTTTTATCCAATCTAATAAATCCGATATGAAGAAAGAAATGTAAGATGAAGTAATATAGATATTTTTTGTATGATTGCACTAGTTGTAAGGGATACTGATGACATTATCAACTCAATCTTGTAACTTTGTTCCACACAAACAGACGTATTTCGCTTATAAGAAGACAAAAGATAATAGTGCGAAAACAGTTCTGAACAGAAAAGGATGATTTTAACTATATTAATTTCAGTACTTTCCGCAGATTACCCTAAAAATTCAAAATAAACTTACAGTTCATTGCGTTATATAAAGTAAATAAATATTATCAGGTATCTATGCATGTTATATTATAACATAAAAATTACTTGAATAAAAGAGAGCATAAGGAATGGTAATATTTGTAAATTGTTATCAATATTGCTAACATAATCCAATAAATAAGCCCAATATTTGATTTTCCAAATGAAAATAAAACATTTGATGAGTTTTTATACTGAATTTTATGTAAATGTATATCAAATATTAATTTGTTTATCCTAATTTTAATTGTGGAACATAGGAATTTTTTGAGACTCTATTATTTAAATCAATTCATTTTACAGCATACCAATTAAATTTAAAGCAAGGTGGAAGGAAAATAATTTGTGTGAATACTTAATATTCACTAAATAGAAAATTTAAGGCTTTTGTTAAAGATAGTATAAGTAAATTATATATATATATATATATATATATATATATATATATATATATATATATATATATATATATATATATATATATATATATATATATATATATATATATATATACATATATATATATATATATATATATATATATATATATATTTATATATATATATATATATTTATATATATATATATATATATATATATAATATATATATATGTACGAGGGTTACTCTGAAATTTTTGAGATACACGCAGACGAGAATTTACAAAATAAAAATAACAGGTTTAATTTAATTTTAAAATACAAAGTATTTTTAACACAGAAAACGATTTTTACTGACTTACTTCAACTTGTTTAGCGTAGAATAAATTTTAAAAAGAAGAGAAAATGGAGTTGACGCGAGAACATTTTCGCGCTATGATTTTTTTATGATTTTAAATGAAGAAGAATGCGTTCAACGGTTGTAAATAGCATTTGGTGATGAATCTTCAGCTCGTGCTACTATATTCAGATGGTTTAGAGAATTTAGAAGAGGTCGCACTTTTCTTCAGAATGAAGAGCATATGGGAAGGCCACCGTCGACAGTAATCCCGAATAATGTGTCTGCCATTCGAAAAATGTTAATGGATGATAATCGCTGTACCTGTCAAATGATACAGAAAGAACTTAATATTGGATCCGAAGCCATACACAAAATCATTCATAAAGAATTACATATGAGAAAAGTAGTTTGCCGTTAGGTTCGTCATAATCTAACTGAGCACCAAAAAGGTTGAGCGTATTAGAATCAGTAAAGAAACTCTTAAATTGCTAAATGATGCTAGCCACCGCATCATTTCTAAAATTGTAACAGGTGATGAAGCGTACATACTGTTTTTTGATATTCCAACATGTCAAGAAAGCAAAATATGGGTCTTTTAAGATGATCCCACGCCGACAATGGTGAAAAAACAAGGCGCACTGAAAAAAGTGGTGTATGCCGTTTTCTTCAGAAGTACGGGATTTGTCAAAGCCATCTACCTGGAAGGACAGAAGAGAGTAACAGCAAACTGGTATACCACTAAATGTCTTCCAGAAATTCTACAAGAACTGAATGATAGGAATTTAATGCTTCACATGACAATGCATCATCACATACAGCCGGATTAACAGTTGAGTTTCTTAAACAAAAACAAATTAAAGTGTTAGAATTTCAGCCGTATTCACCTGATCTAGCTATGTGCGACTTTTGGTTATTCTTTAATCTAAAATAGAACTTACGTGGACGTCTTTTTCATTCAGAAGAAGAGAGCGTTGTAAATGCATTTTTGCAGTGTATAAATGAATTACAGTGTATAAATGCATTTTTTCATCTATTCCAAGAAATGAATTTCTTGAGGCATTTAATCTGTGGAAAATTCGTCTACAAAAGTGCATTGATGATGGAAGAGACTATTTTGAATCCACGTAAAATTTTGTAAGTATAACTTTACAAACCTATTTGCATCTCAAAAGTTTCAGAGTGACCGTCGTATGTATATATATATATATATATATATATATATATATATATATATATATATATATATATATATATATATATATATAATTTATAGAAAGAATAATGAAATATTTATAAACCTTCAAATCACACACACACACATAAATTATTTTAAGTACAAAATTTCATTCAGTAATCATAGTGTATTATATATATTATAAAGCAGCAAAATTTAAGAGTATTTGTTGCACAGAAAACTAAATTTCACTGTTTCATTGACTTGTGGCACTATATCAACAACAACAAATCATTCCTGACTGAAGTGAAGCTCATAATTATCGTTAAAAATATTATCTCAAAAACAAAAAAGTAAATAACTATACATAATAACTTTATTATGAAATATGTTTACCTTCACTTCCTATAAAATATTTTTGCAAAAACAAACGAAGCATATAAGCATTATTCCTGAATTCAAACATTTTTCAACTAGAAATATGTGTACTTGACACGAATCTCTGTGAAGAATCTAGTGCTGAGAAGACGAGTACTCATAAAATTTTGGAAATCTCTAGTATCTTGCCACTGGGGTAGTAAATAAATGAAATTTAGAGAACAGTATTTCTCCCCAAGTATTAACGTCAATTATTGCATATTTAAAATATAGTTGAGCTCATCAGAAATTTAATCGTTAGATTTAAATAATTAAAGCATATAATGAACATGCATACATTTTACTGCATTTAGTACCTCGAGTTATAAAATCTAAAAATCATTTAAAATTTCGCTGGGCTCATCAGAAAATAACTGTTAGATCTAAATATTTAAAACAGACTCTGGACATAGATATATTTTACTGAATCTGTTGCCTCAAGTTATAAAATCTAATAATCAAACAACGAAACATATTCCTTTTACCTAAAATATATCAGTAAATTTTAAATCCTTTTATATTGTATGCACCTAATTTAACCGCAGCATGTCCATTTTTGGACTTTGCGCCATAAAACCCAACCAAGTGCCTAATTTAACAGGAAATTCTTACATTTGAGAGCATAATTTAAGAATTGTTGTATAAGAGTTTTATAAGAACTGAATCTAAATTTTGCTTATAAAATATGATCTGTTCAATAATTATTAGAAATATTTTTTTAAATATATTTACGCAAAACTTTCATTTTTCTGACAAATTAAAGACTTAATCCATAACGTAGAGCCTTCGCAAAGTTGATAAAATTGACTTACAAATCAATCAGAGCGTTTTATATAAACTGAAAAGTATTTGTACGTTGTCAATTATATTAATTAAAAACAGGAATAATTTCTTGCAATTTAAATTTATTTAACGAATATTAATATATAGTTTTATAGAAAACTTGATTTTGTACATGAAAAAACTTAATTTATTCATGAAATAATATAAAATAGGAAATATCTATTAAAATCCTCCCAAAAATGAGCCTTTGTTAACGACTAAAATAAAAACATTACCATTGTTATTAAAGGTATAGAAAATATTATTTTCAAGCATTTGAAAAATTTCATTTTTTAACATTAACTGAAAAATTAAATCCCTTTTGATTAACATTGTAATGACATTTTCTCCAGTTATTAAAATGCGTCAAATTAAAAATATAAAATAATTAGAAATATATATATATATATATATATATATATATATATATATATATATATATATATATATATATATATATATATATATATATATATATATATATATATATATATATATATATATATATATATATATATATATATAATAAACTGTTGTACTCTAATCTTTATTAAATAAGAATTTTACAAAACAATTTTTGTTATTATTTTTATTTTACTATATCTCGATGGATAATTCTTTAGCGCTCAAGATATTTTCAGTGGCATTAATTTTGATGGAATATTTTATCATATTTTTCCTTCATTTTAATTTCCAAATAATTCAAAGGAAAATTAGGTGCCTGTACTAATTAGCACCAGTAATTATGTGGCTCTGTATCATTACCGCTAATTTTAGAATAAATTGACAACAGAGTAATTCTTTAACAAGCATATGGTATAACAAATAGATTGACTATGACTAACGTATTCTTTTAGGTAAGCAAATAATGTATATAATAAGGTTTGATTGTGGAAAAAAAATTGATTTGTTAAAATTAATACGTAATAATACGTAATTGCACAATATTTTTTGATAACAAATGTTTACATAGATAGTTTTCAATTCATCTCATGTGATGACTTCCGTTACTTATCAATAAGTATAATATATGTAATGTCTTTTAATTAAATTATTTACCAAGTAGTAATAAAAAAAATAATTATTTTTACTTTTATTAATGCATTATTATGTGTTATTATTTAGAAGTTTAATTTTTTGAAGTATTATAATTTTTCGCAAGCACTTTAAGTTTATTTATCTAACAAATATCTTAAAAATATTTAAATTCATTTTACTTTCTTAAAATATTTATTTATTCCTATTATATTTTTTCAATGGAATCGTGTGAAAAGAGTTTTCTTTTAAACTGAAATTATAAGAAGATTATTTAAATAAAAAAGTAAAATCAAATCGTACCCTGAATTATATCTGCAAACACGCTTAAACTGAGTTTCTTAAATTCTTTAGCAAAATATTTTTTCTTTTAATTTACATAACTTTTCTCATTTTCTTCAATCATCTGTTTTTTTTTTCGGTGTAATTTATGTTTGTTTGACCCGCAATTAAATTTCGCTTACCTTATTCTTTAAATATAAGTATCATATTTTAGTATATTTCAGTTTTCAAAAATACATCGTAAAATTATTCTTTAAATTAAAATATATATAATAGTAAATTATTTTAATCCTTTGAAGATAAATAATTATTTTAGAATTGTAACTAATAAAATGATATATTTAATGGTAATTTGGGAATCAAAAATATTTATATTAAGAAATATTTCAAAAAAGAGATTAGAAATTTTAATCAAATAAAGTTCTTTTAAAGCATAGAAAAAAGCTTTCATATATTTCACCATATTCAATACATGTTTTTAGCAGACATCATATATATTTTAAAATTAAATCTCAAATAGTTTTTAATCAAACAATAATAGTTAAACTGTCTTATAAAGATATATTAATAATTCATCAAAAAGCAATTTCTTTAAATTATTTCCATATAATTTCACTTGATGTGTACTCACAAAATTTCATATTTAGAAAAATAATCAAAATCCTACACATTTTATCTCATTGAAGCATGTACATTTGACTCAGTACTACTCAGTAATGATGTTTCGTCAATCAAAAATGAAATAGAATATACTTTTCAAAAACATTTCGTCCCCAGACACTTTTAAATTTTGGAAAACAACTAAAAATAAAGTAGACATATTAAAATATAATTTTATGCATGAATATTTTATGCAAGATATCCCAATTTAACAATATCTGAATATAAATATTCTAATACATTCCTTATTTTTCCTAAATTTAACATAATAGTCAAGTTATTTTGAGTTCCTATAAAATACTTCACAGAATTTAAGTCCAATCTCTTTCAAATATTAATTATTAAACTGACGGTAAATTTATTATACGTGTTTCAGTGATATTATATATATATATACACTCACACACAAATATATATATTTATAAAAATTAAAATATTCCCGGAATGAGTCTACAACGTAAAATATTTTGGCAATAGTGCCACTACAAAAACATTTTTTGTGTCATTACGGCTTTTTCCTCTTCCATAAGAAGTTTGTCCCAAATTTCATGGTGAAAATCTCTTGGCGACAGAGTTTTTAGTAGTCAGGTGTATTTAGAGATCGGTGATGGAAAAAAAAAGGTGTCAGTGAAGTAGAGAATCAATATCAAATTTTATGTTTGCTTGGAAAAGATGCTATTGACCCTTTTAAAATGTTGAAGCATTTGTGCGGAAGTAATGCCTTATCGAAAACGCAAGCTTTGAGTGACCTTGTCATTTCAGAGAAAGCAGAGAAAATAACAAACGCTGTGGTCTCCCTCTCATTTCTCGCACAGATTAAGCCATCCAAAATGTGTCTGCGGTTGAATATGAGAACAGACAGCAAACAATTTCCTAATTAGCAGAATGAGTGTGGGTTTCAAAGGCCATAGCCCAATGGATATTGACTAGGCATTTTCCCATGTATAAGGTATGTCAACGCCTCGTTTCCTTCCTGTTAATCGCAGACCAAAATTTAATTCAAAGGAGACTGGTGGGAGACTTAATTTAAACTTGTGACAAAGATTCTTTCTTACTTGATGATGTGTTTTTGTATGGCCTTTAATCAAGAGAGCATGGGAGTTTCTAAATCACCACAATCCTCAAGATAGCAGAAACTTCGCAAAGATTGCTCTAAAAAAACGATCATACTAGACACATCCATTGATATTCACGACATTGTACACCTGGAGTCTATCCCTGAAGGACGTATTATGCACAAAGAACTCTGCTTCAAAATACTGCATCGCTTATGTGAATAGATCTGGAAGAAGAAACCAAACATGTGGGACCAGTAGTCATGGTTGATGTTGCATTACAACGCTCCTGGTACCGATTCCTATTCATCAATGACTTTCTTGCAAAAGCAAAAACAGTTTTAGGCTATCCTCCTTACTCATCCAATCTCACATTATTACGATTTCTTTATATTTTCTGAGCTTGTCAGGAACCTGCAGGGTCATCGATTTCAGTCTTCAGCTGAAGTTATATGTGCATCGTAGGTTTATTGAGGGAATATGACCGTAAATGGATACCACAGACATGATGTGGGGAACTTTACATGAACTAGAAAAAGTGAGTTGTTTCAGAAGGGTCATATTTTGAAGAAGGATGTGTTCTGAAATTTAATTCATATTATTTTTAAGACATAGATACGTTAGAGAAAAATTAATGAATCCTACCTACCTATATATGTATATATATATATATATATATATATATATATATATATATATATATATATATATATATATATATATATATATATATATATATATATTATAAAATTATTTTAATAAAATAAATGCAAAATAAAAACAATTCTAAAATAATAAATGAGTTTTTAATAAGATATTCAAAACAAAAGAAATCAAAATCAAATTTTTGAAAATTACGAGAGATAAATTAAATATGTATCCATTTCACACAGGATATAATAAATTTATTTCGCTTTATAACACACACACACACACACATATATATATAATATATATATATGTGTGTGTGTAATAAATTTATTATATTCACTATGAGACTTTAGTAAATATAATTCTCTAAATGCTTATACAGCTGTAGTAAACATTGCTGTCCAGTTTCTGGACAAAGTCATTCAGAATAAGAAAAAATGCCAGTTCAATCAAATATACAAATTTCAGTGTGGATTCACTTATCTTCTCTACATCAGATGAATGTTTTTTGACTTACTAAATATTCAAACACTTTTACGCCGGTCATTTAGATCACTAATCAAGCTTGTCACTAATCACTATCCTCCCTTTTACCTGCCAAGCACTCACTATTACTAGCCATCAATGATTCCAAATAATCAAATATTAGCTATACATCTGTCTGATTAGAATCTGAAAAAAATATCAATCTAGTACGAGCAAAAGATAATAACGTGCACAATTCTTAAAATCTTATAACTTTTTCACACACATTCCAAGCAAGCTTGAGTGTAAATTTTATCACTTTTATATCTTTTTTTTTTTTGAACAGCCAATAGAATGACCAAATTAATCCCAATCTGTAAACAAAGATAAATATTATATAATTAGGATAAAGGAACAACATATCTGAAAACATCATGATTGTTCTGAGAGATATTGGTACAGGGGCTTAAAATAAACTACGTCTAAATTTGTTAATTGGAATTATCAAATAGGTAAACATTTTAATGAATAAAAAAGCCAATATTTTTACAAATTTTATTAAAAAAGTTTTATCAATATTCTATACACTTAATCTCACTGTCATAAATTTTTTATGCAAAATACATTTTATAAGTTTTACATATTATAGTATAATATTTTATTATCAGATTCAGATTTGTTTTTACTTTGAGTAATTTTAAATATTAATATAAACGACAACGATCCAAAACTAATAAAATTCAAGAAATTTCGTTTCTTTAAAACAAATATGGTATTATAATAATATAGTTCTAACGAAGAGAATAAATAGATATGTGTCTTTGTACTTAAATATATATCATGACAAGATTTGGTAACTTATTTTTATATCCCTCGCATGACCCGTTCTAATAAGAAATATATAAAGTAACTGACACAATCATTTCGCATGAAGTGTCCCATAAATTACTTTTAATTATTTGGTCTGGATCATAAAACACATTATTAACAATAAAGATATTTAACAGATCTAATAATATCCAGCGATATCAAGTATGTACAAGATGATAGTTATACACAGGAAAATAATACAGATAATTATAAAAACATGATAAAAAATATGAAAGTATAATAAATTCAAATCTTATTAGTTAGAAAAGCTCAATATATAATTATTATCATATATTTATACATACTTTTAGGATGATTTTTTAAAGAAAATACTAATTTGACTAAAGATAGTGAACAGAAGTATAACCGTTGTGAGAGACGCTTAGAGGTTTAGTGAGTACCAGTAATTACCTTGCAAAGGTTTTTACATAGAAAACAAGAGCAGTCGTGTATTGGAAAGGAAAAAACTGAATTTTTTTATTTAAAAAAACAAGAATTTTTTTTTTTTTTTATAAGTGAATACAGAAATGCTACTCTAATGTCCCATTATTTATGCTGACTGTAATGAAAGCTGGGATTTTTTTTGCTCCATGGAGTACATTTCTACCATTAGTTTACATGGGTCCTGACTAAAGAGAAATCAGGATTTTGCACATTTCTAAGATTCTTTTTAATATGCTTAGGAACTTACTTAATGATAATTTCAGTTTACTAAAATATTTCGTAAAAACATTTATTTAATAAACAACAATATAACTACATCCTATATTCCCTAAGCGCTACCAAACTTTAGTTTGTTTTTATTTCCTAAATTTTCTTAGGTATAAAGAATAATTAAGTATTAAATAAACAAAGATAATGTATGAATGTCTGTATATATGTGTGTGACATTGTTTAATATAATATTTAAAATAAATGATTTTTTCAGACATAAAAAAGTTAATAAAACTAACAATAATATTGTAGTCATCAAATCTATTTATTTTGATTTATGAAAAGGGTTCATCTACTTATTGCTCATCAAGACGATTTAATAATAAACTTATTTATTAATTGCAATATGTGGCATAATATTTCAAGATTTTTCAATATTAAACGTGATTTTCATTGGGAATTTCGGGATGATATAGTATTTTTCAGTTTTAAATATATTTCATTAGCCTAACATTGAAACAATGCTCTATAAAAATTATCAGTAACCGGTAATAATTTACAGATAGACACATCAGCAGATTATGAACACTATCTTTCGTTGGTCATAGATATTTGCAAAAGATATGTATTCAGCATTCAGAAAAAATTGAGAATTGGAAAAATAATAATATTTAATATTTTTAAAAGATGCTTTATTTTTATTAGCTTTGTTCAATATTTTAAAAAACAAAAGGAGATATCCTGAACAGATTAGCTAAAAACAAATAGAATGAGATATGGTGATGTTAAAATTTCTTTTTATTAAACTTCAGTTATTAAGTGCTGAACTTGGAATTATACTTATGTTATACATACTTTTTTCAAACCTTCAAGTATTAAGAAAACCGAACATGCGTTAGTTAATGTGGAAAAAGATAAATTTATTTTTAAAATAGAAAAACTAGTTCAAGGTTGAGATTTTTAAATAAATTACTCATCCGGAATGTGTCTTGTGGTGGCTTATACCTCCTGGTTGACAGTAACATCAAACCAAGTCCATGAGCCCGAACACCTTCAAACAATGGAGCACAGCGTCAGGGTTCAAGAATATCTGGCATTTATTTAAACCGATGCATCCCAAAATGTGGGGATTAGTAGATTGAGTCACATTACATTTTGAACACGGGGCACAAAATTTGTGACCCGTCACATGACGTTGTACTCGAGAGTGACCACTTCGAAATCTCGCCAGAGTTGTCTGACGCCGCCTGTTGCCAACCCCAATCACAACACCACTAGGGGTATTTTACGCATACCAATCATGCATGGGGCTCTCCTCCAAGAAAAACAGGCCTAGGTGATGATCTCTGAAAAAATAAAGCAGAAACTATGAACATTATGCTTTCGGATTCCTTCGCTGGCTACACCATCAGCAATTTCAATACCGTACATATTCACATGTGATGGAACCCAATGAAAGGGGAACTTAACATTGCAATCATTTTGGAATGTAAAAATGTCTAATATCTGACGCAGCATTTCTCTATCCTCATCTAATATGTATGTAAGATAATTTTAAAGCTTGAAAAGCACTATATTACTTTGCACTTGGAGCTTACAGAATTCCGTCACGTGATGAATACTGAGCAATTATTCACGTCATGAACAATTTTAAAATAAGTACTGAATTTTTATTATATTTAAATTTTGTTTCAAATGTCTATTATTTTTTAATATTCAAAATTATGATCGTTGTAACAAAGAGTTTAAAATGAAACTTCTTATTAGTATTATTAGTTAGAAAATCTTCTTATTATGAATTCTTATTCTCAAATGCCCATGTTTTATATTAGCCAGAGACCAATTTCCTAATTTAAGTTTCATTCCATTTAATACAAACGTTCTAGTTTCAAGCCTGCAACAAAAATATGTTTTAAGAACAGTATGAGGATTTCATTCATGTTATTTAAACACTTTGTACACAAACGAAATTTTCTCATTTTGCCTTATTATAATAGTTTAACTAAATAGATTATTTATTAATAACATAATAAATAATGTGTTAATTTAATCTTATGAATTTAATAAATGAAAATTAATGTAAAATTATTTGTCAAACTATATTACCCACTTAATTTTTATTTTATTTTTAATAAATTTTATGTATAACTTATGTAGATTAGAAGTTTGACATCGTGTAGCAGATGGACTAAGAACACTGAAAGTTATTGCAATGCTCTTTAACATCTGTGGTAAATTATGGACTGCAAGCAGGGTTTTTTATATACAAAGAACTTTCATGTAACTTGAAGGATAATTCTTAGGAAAATCTTCCTGCACCTATTCTGAGGTGCGCCATAACTGTGATGATATGAAAAAATAATGAACTAGGACTAAAACATATCTCCGTTTCTGGAAACTAAGCATTTGCATGTTGAGTTGATATACAAGATAACATAATCTGGTAAAGGAATCAAGAAATCTATATTAATCACATCAAATGTAACTCATTTTTGTCACAAAAATAAGTGATAGAAAGAATTGATTAGATGTAATGCCTAATATATGATGAACAATCACATCACAAAACTTATAAAGAAAATCTATACATCAAATATTGGTAGATTATATATTATATGGCACAAAACGTTTATCCAATTTTATTTTTTACAGAACTACAAATGCAAAAATACCTTAATCATATTTAAGGGAATATTTAACGCTATTTGCTATTGTAAGATTTCTTAAGAGTCCTTGGTAAAAAATAAGATATGTTGTGAAATAAATAATTAATGGGCGAAATATTTTGCAGAGTATTGCTTTGATTTTGGAGTGTGTTAGTGACAATTACGATTCTCCCTTTTATTAAGTTGAAAGATTTAGTAAACGTGTTATACATTAATTGCAATATATGGGAGACATTGTGGAAATTAACTCTGTGTTTATATAATGGACGTAAGACGAAACAATGACAATGCATATTTTATCGAATACACAATTCGGATATTAATCTGCTAAATTATGTTAAGTGCATATTAGAATGATGCGCAACAACGAACGTAAAACCTCTTTTCGCTTATACAGAGTTAGAGAAATTAAAGTTAAAAAGAAAAAACAAAAGTTAGATAAAGTTTTATCAATAATTTAATGGCATCTATCTAAAACAATACCAAAGTTTATATTTAAATTCTGTTCTTAGTTATTGTTTTGCCATTTAAGTCTAACCCAGATGTTGTACTGAACAACATTTTCATATTCTTTCTAACATTTTCAAAAATAAAATTTCGTATGGATATATATGAAAGTCCTTACAAATGGATTCTTCATTTCATGTTCAATATATATATATATACCCGGTGAGCCAAAAGTTCGTTACAATTTTAAAAATTCATTAAAAAAAGTAGAAAGTGAGATTAAAAAGTGCGGTTTGCAAGAAAGGGCTCACAAGGTAGTCGGATTTTTTTAGCAGCAAAAAAAGTTTTAGTTAAAAAAGTCATCTATAAATGGCGCTGACATCGAGAGATTCAGCAGAATTATGCAAATTAATCTTGCGATAAAAGGCCGTGATACTCGAGAATTTCTCATTCACTTTCAGAATGTTATCATTATCCGATCGAGCGTTGTTGGTGAAGTTGTTCTATTTGAACGGAGAGTCAGCAACTATTGCGTTGTGAAAATTTCGTACGATGAAAGGATTGAAGACGAAAAAAGGCCCAATATCGTGTCCTGGAATAGTCAAGCTTGTCAAGAGTTTCGAGGAAACTGGTTCTTTGGAGGATCGGCCACACAGTGGAAGACCCTCGTTGGCGGGGAGCCGAATTATTGCGGTGGAAACCACAATGATTGATCTCCGCGGAATCGTCCATTGGGAATAGTTGTTCAACGTTTTCTGGACGGATGAGGCGCACTTCACACTACACGGGGATGTCAACACCCATAATACTCGAATATGGGCAACATCTAATCCTCGTGAATACACGACGAAATCTCTGCATCCAGCCAAGTTGACAGTCTGGTGTGGCTTCACCTCATCTTTCATAGTCGGACCTTTCTTCTTTGAAGAACCGTGTCCCAGATTGGGCTGGAAAATGTGCACAGTAACCGCTAAGTGTTACCTCACTCTTTTGCGCGACAAAGTCGTGCTTGCATTAAATCAAAGAGGTGTGTTATCTGTAATAAACTTTATGCAGGATGGCGCACCACCACATTATGCCAATCCAGTAAAATTATTCCTTTAGAGTACCTTTGGTGAAGAGAGACTGATCAGTCGAGATTGCAAGATCGCATGGCCTCCACGATCACTCGACCTCACTCCGGTTGACTTCTGGTTGTAGGGCTATTTGAAATCACGTGTGTACCGTTCATCTCCTTCAACATTGGCCGAACTCAAAGATTCCATCTGTCGTGAGGTTTCTGCAATTCATTCCGACATATTGAATTCAGCTGTAACGGGCGTTGCGAGTCGCCTTAGTTGTGTCGTACAATGTACTGGAGGTCATATTGAACAACTGTTATTGTCAGAATAAATGAATGGAGCGTACTGTTGTCCTTTTCATTGTGTTTCGGACAGTCAGCGCACCATCTATAGGTGACTTTTTTAACTAAAACTTTTTTTGCTGCAAAATCCGACTACCTTGTGAGCCCTTTCTT